>JBAMHX010000018.1:14886400-14927664 GCA_037177515.1 Pseudomugil tenellus | reverse complement strand
TTTTTTATGATTTTTCTTCAGCAGTGGTGTCCTCTTTGGTCGTCTCCCATGAAGTCCACTTTGGCTCAAACAACGACAAATGGTGTGATCTGACACTGATGTACATTGACCTTGAAATTCACCTTTAATTTCGTTGGAGGTTGTTCTGGGCTCTTTGGATACAATTCAAACGATCCGTCTCTTCATTTTGTCATCAATTTTCCTCTTGCGGCCAGAGAGGTTGGCTACTGTCCCGTGGGTCTTGAACTTCTGAATAATATGAGCTACTGTTGTCACAGGAACTTCAAGCTGTTTAGAGATGGTCTTACAGCCTTTACCTTTAAGATGTTTGTCTATAATTTTTTTTCGGATGTCCTAGGACAATTTTCTCCTTCGCTTTCTGTTGTCCATGTTCAGTGTGGTACACACCTATTCACCTAACAGCAGAGTGACTACTTGTCTCCCTTTAAATAGGCAGACTGACTGATTATGAGTTTGGAAACATCTGTGATGTCAATTAAAGGACACACCTGGGTTATTCATGTCAGTCTGGTCAAATAGTTTTCAATTTTTTTATAGAGGTACCATCATTTTTGTCCAGGCCTGTTTCATTAGCTTGTTTTTTTTAATATGATCATGTTAATCAGCAATTCCAAAGTGATGGCTGATTTTGATAATTTAATTTTCAATAAATTTTTATTTATTGTTACTTTTGCAAGTTTCAAGTGATTTCAGTGAGAATTGTGGGTTTTTCCTTCTTTAACTGAGGGGTACCAACAATTTTGTCCACGTGTGTAGCTACAAAGGGTATGCAACTAGACCAAACCACACGGTGGCGCAATATTGCAACTAAATAAAAAGTCTAATTCAGTTTAGTAATTTGAATTCTTATTTTTGACATAATTAGTGTATCGTGGCCTTTCACGTCTTTCGCAATGATTATCAAAATTTACTATACACTTAAATAAATAAATAAATCAATGAATGAATGAATCAATCAATCAATCAATTTATTAATAAATAAATGCATGGTTTATTTTTTATTAGCAGTCTGCCTAACACTTATGGGACACAGCGTGCAACAAAACAAACGTCTACGTTCTCCTTGCTTCCCATTGGCTAGACATTCACACATTCTGACCAATTGTGTAAAAGAATACAGCACAACCCGGAAGTCAGAGCAAAGGTTATCAAACAGTTCCTGTGCAGAATATCTGAGAATAATTATACTTTAGTCTCTAATTAAGAGTGGTACTTTTAACCACTGTGGGTTGTTGTTTTTATTATTTCACATTCTTTACGTAAATATTTCTTTTACGCGCTACATTTTCGACCGTTTCCTACTTTCTCGAGTTGTTGGAGTTGCTGCTACATCCAGCATGGAGTTAAAAGATCTGGAGAAATCCTGCTGTGTCATTAAAGTTTCGGGGACATATTCAGCAAAGAAGCCCGTCAGTTTCAGTGGAGTTATTGTTCACCCTCAAAATGGAACTATTATTTGCACCGCCCTCCCTTTTTCACGGTTTATTACCGATAAGGAGTCCATTTCCCCTGACACTGAATTCATTTTCCCACACAGCTTAAGTGACAAACTTAAAATCCGCGTCAGCTTTTCTACTCAGCCAGGTCTGCACACAAAACAGAAAGTGCATGACCTGGCAGTCATCCATCCTAGAAGCAAAACAACACTGCAACCTGAGGCTTCAGCTGAGCTGGTGGTGCTGGTGAACTGTATGGAGTTCAAGCAGGCATTCCTGGCAGTCTTCCAAGAGACAGACCAGTGGTGTTTCCATGGCAACGAAGAAAACGAAGAATTAATCAGAGATGCCCAATTCCTTAGCTGGTTTGCAGTACTCAAAGCAGGTGTGTTGGTCAAAAGTAGTTCAGATTCAGGAACCATCCCCTGGCAGAGCAGCTCTACTCTACAGAAAGGCAGCCCAGTTGTCGCATGTGGCTCTCCATTTGGCTCCCTCTGTCTAGATCTCTTCATCAGCACCCTCAGTAGAGGGATCATCAGTAACCTTGCAGGAGAGGATAATGCCGTCATCCTCACAGATGCTCGATGCTTGCCAGGCACTGAAGGCGGTGGCTTATTTGTGGTGAAGGATGGAGAGAGCGCGCGTCTCGTTGGGCTGATTGTGTCTCCGTTCGGCTGGAAGGCAAATGAGTGGATAGGCCTCACTCTGGTTTGCTCTGTTCATTTGATCTTTAGAAATATTCTCCGTTGTCCGGAGAATATTCAAGATCTGATATTTGATGCGGGCCACTTTCCAGGAGAGGCAGACATTCACATGTCCATCACAGCTCATGAGTCAAAAACTGTGAAGTACCCCACTGTGTGTTTTGTGGGCAGTGGACAGGTCTGGGGGTCAGGGGTTGTTGTCACTGCAAAGCTGGTGGTGACTTGTCGGCACGTTGTCAACAGGAAGTCTACAGTCACGCTGAAGTTTCATCATGGGGACAGGTGACTACTTTTATTTAAAAATCTTTGTAAATGTTGATCATATTTGGGTTTTACTAATATTTCTTCCTATGTGCACGAAACAAACAGCTTCCTTCTATTAGACTCCACAGAAACATTAAAAGGACTGTGATGCTCAGATCAAAGTTCAGATTTTTAAGTCAGCTTGATGTCTGCTCTTTGTTTTGTTGATTTCTATTTGGCAGAATCTTTGACATCCTTGGTGATGTGCTGTTCTCCACTAAGGCGTCGTCCCCTTATGATTTCGCCGTGGTTCAGCTGAGGGTCCCAGTTCCAGAAGCCGTGCTCCCACAAATGTCGCAGAGTTTCAGTCCAGGTTTGATTTCACATTCAGTTCTGAAGAACTTTGTTTCCACACTAATACAACTGTATCATGGTTTACATGTGTGGTTTACCTCCTTACAGGCGAAGCTGTAGTTGTAGTGGGATATGGTGGTTTGGGTCGGGTGTGTGGCCCATCTCTGACCAGTGGCATTCTGTCCAAAGCCATTAGTTTAAATGATCAGCCTGTCATGCTCCAGACCACATGTGCAGTACAAGCAGGGGCCAGTGGAGGTGCTGTGGTGCATAAAAATTCAGGAAAACTCCTGGGTAAGAAACAATGAAATACTCCTCTTGAACAGTGGGAGGCGCACAGCGTCCACTGGGAAACTTAAGCTTAATGAACAACATGTTTACAGAAAAAGCAGGTCTACATGTTGGATCGCTCCATGTGTACTGCTGCGTTTGCAAAAGTGTAACGATTATTTGCTGTGTTGCAGGAATTGTGTCCAGCAACACAAGGGATTTGGCTGCAAATGTGACTTACCCACACCTCAACTTTAGCATCCCAGTGACTGTTTTCCAGGAATTGTTGCAGGAATTTCACCAGACAAAGGATGTGCACGTGTTCCAAGTGCTGAACACCACTAAAAAAAGACTCAGACGTGTTTGGAGACTACAAGGTGCACAAAGCAAACTATAACTCAGGATCCCTGCACTTACAGGTGTGGAGGAGTAAAATTTAACTAATTAAAATAAGATTTTCATAATTATTTTACATTGTCTAATATTTGCAATGATGACTTTAATTTTGTGTTTTGTGTTTTTATTTGGAACAAAGTCCCATATGAACAAGAAAATTTCAAAATGAAAAAATGATAGAACTTCAAAAATGTTGGCTAGAATACTTAATAATAACAGCCATATTTAATTGTATCTGTTTTGATTGTTTTATCGCACTTCTGATATAATAAAGTTTATCGTCACATTCTAGATACTGGGTATATGTCTGTACATTTCTTTATGACTTTAGCGTGGCTATGATGAGAAATCACTGACTACAGTGCAAAGAAGTCCATGATCCTTACTTATTTTTCCCAAGACTTCATCAAACACACTATTTTTGGAAGCACGTGTGTGATTTACACCTGGTTCTGGTGGGTTGGGTTGGGTTTTTCCAAGCAGAGGAATATTCATCACAACAAGCTGACATCCTGCTGAAAATGATTGGTCCCTCTGGGTAGCTAGAACGAACTGCTGTCTGTATCAGGTATTCAGACATCTGTCGGCAAGACGTACTCTCTCAGCCAACGCATTGGAAATCTCACCCAATGGGACATTACTGATACTGGTTTCCATTATAGCTGACATGTGAAACTGAGAAACGATATTGTGGAGGATTGGTTTTCTGTCAGTATTTACAATGTTAAGACATTTTTTTTTTGCTTAAATGCCTGAAGATGTGCATGTTCTGTTGAATAGTCCATGCTTTCAGTTTCATTGTTTCCAGACTGAATAGCTGAGAGTGAAAGGTTTAGAGCAATGTCCTGGGGAGGCTGTGGAGACTTTCTATATGTATTGTGCTTTTAGACATGCTGATATGTAAACCACAGCCTGTATTTGATTTCCACTAGTTTCCCATGGCTATAAGCTACACTGCAGAGTGAGGTAAGTGAAGAAGAAAAGTGAGCTGATAATACAAGATGCTACACAACAGCTCTTCTTCAGAGAATAGGTTACACAGTGCAGAAATATATATTCAAAACAGTAGATTTTAAAAAAGTGCATTGTAACACCATGTTTGTCCTTGATTTGAAAGGTTTTAGCTGAAGATTAAGGGGATAACTTTGTTTATAAACGAATGTTAGTATTCATAAGTAATTGTCTTATTATAAATCTGATTTCTGAAAAATTTTTCCTATGCTGGCAAAACTTTTGGAAATGGTTTTAAAACATACAAATTGATCATATGTACTGAACTACACTTATTTCTGCACACAAAAATATTTCTATGAGGGGTTGTAAAGGGAGCCTAAGTTAAAATATAAGGAAGGCTTTACAAAAACAGGAACAATAAGCTCCAGCAGTAAGAGTGCAGGCTGATTTTTTCACACTTTCACAGGTGCAGCCAGACTATTAGGATGATGAATCCTCCAAAAGTTTCTTGCACAATGCTATATAGATACAGCAGAGCATAATGCTAACACACTTGGCATTGCAACACAAATAGCACTAACTGTGCTATAGAAGCCAGTGTTGAAGTAATACTCATAGACTAGATACAAGTTATGCATCTTTCACTTTACATAAAAATTACCAGTTGGCCAACATCTGTCCGTACAGCTGTGTAGTTGAAGTTAAAAAGTGGATTCTAAAACATTTCATACAAGCACAGATAACATGACAAAACGATTTCTTACATTTGTCATTTATATTTACTTGATAAAACATATTAGCATTACACACTTTTCAGTTTGTACAAGACACATTTTCCTTTGCTATAATAAATGAGCATTTGTTTTGCACAAAATGAAACTAAAGTTTGTCAATGAGCATGGGTATTGTGGTAAACCGGCAAATTAATGTTGTTATTTTGACATATTTATCATAAGAAAAGCTGCTTTGGGGGTTTTCCAATAAAGAAGTTGAGCAATGGGGAAACACTTTATGCATGTTTTTAGTAACTTATTGTTACTTTGGATCCATTGCTACATTTTTAAATTAAGGTGGCTAAAGTATTGTACATGCACAACTACTGAAGAAGCTGCTTTCACTGAAATAGATATTTATATTTGTGCTGCATTAAATTTTGTGGAGTTGGCAGTATGAAATTTTGACAACATTCAGCAAAATCGTCATCCCCCCTCTGTTTTGCAGTTTTCCTATGCTCTTAAAATCTCACTCTAGCCTGATGACAGAATTACTGCCTTTCAAAATCCTCCCAAATGTCTTCATCTATGGAACCCAATGTTATCGATCTTAGCCCTACAATCTGTTTCTGCTTTTTCTAGCTGAATTTGGGGATATTTTCAACCATATTTTACATTTTCAATAATATTTCATCGCTCTAATGGCTTTCAGCAGCCACTTAGATTCGCCATCTGCAGCACAGTTAATCTTAATAATTTGATGTTATGAAAATATTATTAAAATCTGACATGCAATGGAAAGAAAAAGAACAGTGATTCAGATTAATGGTGGCCAGTCGCGCCACAAAGATAAGTTTATTTTATTCATTTTTTATTAAACACAATAATCAATCCACATTATGATATGACGTTCACTGTCAGCTAAGCAGTATAATCTGCTAGTCGTTCAAGGCCATGACTAGTAGGTGACATTCTGTCTTCTGATACACACATTATATACAAGGTAAAGAGTGATGCGTGACAAAGGTCTTCTCAATAAGTCATGAATGAGACTGAGCACTACTGTGACATATGAGCCAAAGCATATGACATGGAAACAATAAAGTCAAGGGGTGCTTTTCAATATTTCACTGTCGTTTCCTCTCTTTTCTGGCAGTTTCCTGCTTGAAACCATAACTGCTTACTGAAATGTCATTGATCTGCGAATTTAAAAAGAGTTAGGAGAGCCATTTTGACTACTGAAAAGCACCCAAACTAGCTCATTTTTAATATATGCAAGCACATGACAAGCACCTGCAGCTTCTTAAAGTCTCCATTATGCATCAGCTAAAAACTGCTCAAAGATATCTCAAAGGACAAACAACAAAAGAGAACAAAGATTCACAAGTATGGACAAAAATCTCAACTTCAGACCCATAATCTCTTCTAGTAATATCTCATCCTCCCTTCCCAAATTAAAGAACTTCCTGTAACATTAAATACTCCCACAATCACCTTTACCCTCACATTAAACCCTCTTCCTTAAGTTTTTTTTTAAGCCAAGTGTTCTGAGTGTGAGCGCCTCATCCCATTCAGGTGTGTCTTTTGTGTGTGTGTGTATGTGTGTGTTTAGGACCATCAAGAAAGAGTTGGAATTACACGATGGCCCTTTACCAGATATATCCTCCATCGTCCACCTCTCCCACTTCTCCCTCCTCCTCTTCAGCCTCCTCTGCAGTCTCCTCAGCTTCTTTCTCCTCCTCATCCTCCCATCCGACCCCACTGCCAAAATCTCCTGAATATGCAACTTCATAATCTGCAGGAAAGGGGAAAAGCAAACAGGCATGGGCAGGGCTATCCACTCTGATGTCTGGTTTCAAGAAGAAAAAGAAAATGATTTAAAAACATTGATTGAAATCATTTAAAAAAGGGATAACATGCTTGATTTTGTCTTGGTTTTAATAGCTGTTTCTAAGCCTTGCCAAGGGAGCCATTTTTATCAGGCTCAGGTTCAGTCCAACCATTTATTTGGAAAGACTTTTCTCACAGTGACAAACGGCGCTTTAGAATGCAAATGACTTTGGACACATGAATGTGGCCCTGGTCCCTGAAGTGAGCTTAGTTGCAGTAGGCCTGGGTTCTTTAACATAAAGGAGGCCTTGTGCACAATGCATGTGGGGCTTTCAGTTGTTTTTCAAGCAGCACTCAGTTTGTAAGTTTAAATTCTACTCGTTAAGCAACAGCTGCTGAAATCCATGGGACTTACCACAATCGGGCTTGCCACGAATCCTAGATCCGGCTATTTCTCCTCCGTTTTGGTCAACACACCAGCACACGCCCCTGTCACACTGCTGCTTCCTGTAGAAACCATCTTCATTGCAGCTGGGGACGAATCGACCTGGCAGGTACATGCAAACATAAATAAATTGGAGTCAGTGGGGTTGAAGTGACCTTAACTAGCCATGTAGTCTTCCCAGACCCAATAAAGAAAACAAAGGACGTAAAAGTGTTGCAAACATTACATCTGCGTGTATTATATGTAGCAGCAAGTTAGATATTTCACCAATACAAATGATATGTAGGAACAAGATACAGAAAATGAAAGTGTTTGTTGTATAAAAAGTATACAAACAAAGAAAAAATAGATTCCCTCTCACCCAGTGATAGCTGGGAGAAGCTCCAGCTACCCGTGACCTTTTATTGGAATAAGCGGTTTAGATGATGGATGGATGGATGGGTACATTATCACTTTTTTCCAACCGTTTTTTTACTCCTTTTTAATGGGCAGTCACTGGTTTGTTGTCTTATGTTAGAGACACTGTTGTTCATTTTGTGACTAATGATCCCTCTTAGTTCAAAATGCGTTAGAACAGGACTGGGTTGTGATTAACATGCCTCTACCTTGTGGGAGTATTTCATTCCCTTCTGTTCTGAGATAACTCATGCTTTTGCTCACCAAAAGCCAGGATGAGACTTCATAAACCAACGGATGGCATCATGATGGTTATGTAAATGCATCCTGTGGCATAACATTAGCAGCACAACTGGATAGGGTTGAGACACTTTGCTAATTGGCAACATAGTACAGAAAGTTGAAAATCTGTATTTTCGAGTTGGAATGTCAACATTTAAGCTGGGAAATTGATACAAAACAGCTCTAAACCTTCTATCACACACTTAAGGATGTTGGCAATGTAGTGAAGTCATATACTTCAGATGCTGCTATTTCTATAATGTTCCAATAATGAAAAAATAAACAAATAAATGATTAAATAAGATAAGGGCCAAAAGCAAAAGTCCATCCAGTTTTTCAGGGGAATATTTGAGTGTCTTGTTGGCAGTCTTCCCCTCTGCTTGCTGCTCTGTGTCCTTGGAGAGTCCTGACTCAGAGCCCAGTCAGCCAGCCAAAATCTGCAGCATGCACACACTCGTGTCCAAATCTGCATATTCACATACATGAACAAACAGTCTGAAGGCTGTTTCTCTTTCCCGTCTGTCAGTATCAGCTTACAATCCACAAGGCTGATCCCAAGTTCCCTGCTTGTCACCTGGTTGATAAAACGTTCAACCAAGAAAGCAACTAGGATAAAATGCTGTTAATAGTAATCAAATACCTACCAAACTTTCTTTTTCCTCCATCGAGTACTTGAATCCGCTCTAGTTCCGCCAGACAGGGCGGCTCTTGAATAAAAAGAGAATATAAAGAGAAGATAAGGCCATAGTTAATCCTGGAATAGAGAAATGTTTATTTTATTTGAGTGTAATCACGTCTACCTCTGATTTCAAAACCAATCCTCGTGTTTTTCCTTTTAAAAATAGAGATTTAAACTTAATTTAGCTTCTACTCCGACAGTAGGCAGACTTGCTCAGTTTGTCGACAAGCAGCAATATTGCTGTTAATGCTTAACATTGCATTTCACCACATAAAGAGGAAGACAAATGAGCATGAAAACAAATAGTGATGGAGCAGCACAAAACCCAGCCTATACTTGAATCTCTGGAAGCTACTAAGGGAAACATGGCTATAGACAGAAACCTCGCATCATTTCTAAAACACTTACTCTCTCTCCAGAAGCAGAGACACCATTCAGCAGTGGAGACCATGCCATCCCTGTAGGAGTCACAGGAGTTGAAAAAGGGCCGAATGCAGACCTCATACTTGTCCAGGTTGATGGCAGCTAGCTCAGCCTGATCCAGGTATAGGTCATTATTGGTGTCTAGCTTGGAAAACATCCAGCCTATGGAGTCCTTACAGCTGGCTACCAAGCTCCTGTCCATCACTGTCAACACAGAGGAATACATTCAATTATATGTGGAAACAGCTGCACAAATAGTAATAAAAACCGTGTTTGAGCACAAACAGTTACACACATTTATCGTTTACTTCTTACGTTTCAAGCATTTAGAAATGTTATTATAAGAAAATACCTTTATGACATCATCATCAGGCCAGTGTCAGTTCTGGCTTGATAATTGAGATTTTGGAAGCTGGTTCTAGTTTTAGAGAAAACATCATGTTGTGATATTTCCTCCAAGTTCAAGTGAATGTTTCCAACTAAGCGGCTGCCCAAAAGACTTTCAATTCTTATTATGGTTTACTTAAATTCAAGTATTAAGGTTTTCAATTTACCCTGCACTTACGTTTAAGAGTTCCATCTCATAAACTTAACGCAGTAGCTGTGAACTATTTGCTGTCAGACGCTCTGATTCAGACCTGTCTTTCTACAACATGGACCAGAATCCACACTCAGTGCACTTTCTATGTGTAGCTTGAGTGGATCCAAATTAAATGTAACCTTCGCTTTCATTTCTTTTTGATTGGGAAAGAGACTTTTCAGCTTTTCTCTGACACTTGTTGACAGAAGTTATCTGTTGTGCATTTACAGTTGCAGATTGCAGCTTGCTGAAATCCCTGGCCTCACTATACCCAACCAAATATATAATAGTTGTACAGTATAGAAGAAATGCAAACCATCCTATTAGGAGACATTGTGGCCTACAGAAGAAACATGCTGGTGTGACATAAAGGAGGCTGACATTTTTTGTTGGTACGTTTGGCTCATTCAATACTAATGAAAATATATTTTAAATAATTTTTTGAAACATTGAAATGTTGTATTATTTATCTACAAAAACTTAACTTTACTTGTCACAAACTGGAAGATTATTACTTTAAAGTTCATAGATGTAGCAAAGATGAAAGAAAAAACCAAAAGCAAGGTAGGCGGCTGCTGAATATATTAACCACGAGCACATTTACTCTTTCTTTCACTTACAGTCATATCAATGTTAGCCTGATCCTAATAGTTACTTAAATAAGTTGTAAATTCAGCATTGCTTAGCTTAGCACATCTAGCATGTCTAATTTCTCTTTTTGAGAACAGAAGTTATCTACTTTTTCCCCGTTTTTGAAATTTTGGATGGACATTTTGCCAGCATTTGCTGTTATCTTTTAATATTTAATGTTTTATTCTCATTTGTACACTTTTCCTTCTTTTTTGTTATTTTTTTCCTTATTTTTCACTATTTACACACCAACTTGTGGAGACAGTAAGGCAATAAGGCAACAATAAATCTTTACAAGAGCAAGCAGTTTCCATGGAAACTATAAAATTGCACCAATGTAAAATGTATTTCACTGCATCGATGCTTGATGCTATTGCTTTACAGAGTCTCATAAGCATGCCCCAAAGCTTATGAGAAATTATTTCTTTTTTATGGTTAAAGAGAAAACTTTAGGGTGTTTTATTCACACCTGTTGTGTAACACCTGCTACCTGTTGGGAAAATAATTTGGTGATAGCTGTAGTTCAGGAGGAATTGCAGTTTCTTGCCAGTTGGATTTTTGATTTCTGGTTTCCCCAGACAGCAGTTGAAGTTGAAGGATCATTGGGCAAGCATTGAACCACATGTGTTCTGTGTCTACTGATGTGTGAATGAGTGCATGATAGAGGAAAAAACACTTTTAACGTTAAACTTAGATGAGTTGCAGAATTTTTGAGTGATAAAACAATAAAATATGGTTATTTTCAGTTTTGAGGTTTAGAAATATACAGTGTTGATTTGGGTCTTGATCCTGTAGTTTGATTATAAAATACTAATGTGAAATTTGAATGTAGGATTATGGATTTAAAGACATTAATTTAAGAACAACTTCAAAGTAAGGTATAATCTCAGTACACAAACCCACATATTATTGCTTATCGTTCCCAATCTGAAGACCCTGTTTTCTTTTTAAGATTCTGACTACAAAGTTTGTTGTAAAAGAAAATAACAAGAAAAATATATAATTTATGGGATCCCAGTGACCCCCCCAGAGTGGGGCTGCAGTGTCTACTATAATCTCCATTAGCACTAAATTAGCAACAACTGTTTTTTGACAGTTCTACTACCTGAAACTTAATTATTCATTTGCAGTTAGTGGAAGTGACAACCTGATGTGCTGCTGGCTGCAGTAGCTCTGGCCCCAGGCTTGCTGCTGTTGTTCTGCTTGGCATTGCTCTGCAGTAGCTGGAACCAATCCCTCAGACGCTCCCCAAGATCAGACAGATCCTGCCCAGTACAGCTCTCTGCATAAGCCAGAGGGAAAGAATGGGTATATGTATTGTAACAATTTATGCTCGCACGATTGCTATGCTGGAGGGCATGTGTGAAGCTAAAAAAGAGATAGGGAGCTTGGCATTGCAGCACTACAGTACAATACAGAGTAGTTGTTGATCTTACCACGTTTATCTTCCTTGGTTGTAGGGGCTGCAGTAGGACAAGGACACAGACCTGGACACTTCAGGGTCAGATCTTTCCCTGTAAGACAAGCCTGCTGCTCCAACTTGCACTGAAACACACAGATTCACAAACATGAGGACATCAGCAAAGGACACAAGGTGAAATAAATGAACTATTGCAGAAACACAGATCAAATATTCATGAGGTCACTGACTGTAAGCCTTGATTTAAATCTATGACTTGCTCCTAAATGTGCATTCCAAACTCTGCTTGCACACAAGGTCAGGAATAGAGATCCAAAAGACAAAGCATTAATCAATAAACACATAGGACTCTGTCACCACAAGCCACCAATTGGTCCCTGTGAGGCCAAATATCACGACTCTTTGTCTGACTTTTTCCCTCGAGTCTCCTCACTTGGATAAGATGTGAGTGTGCAAGGTGTATGTGCAACATATAACCTTCCAAATAAACAATTCTGTCTGAGCACATACCACATTTAAAGCTTAAATAAAATGTATTTAGTCATGCATTTCCATTCTTGCTACAAAATATGGTTACAACGGTTAATATGTAAAAAGATTAATGTATTATTTTTGAGTTTTTAAGTTTCGCTCTGTCATTCTTATTTACAATTTTACCTCATTATTTTAAGAAACAGTTACATTAGGATGTGTTTTTGTGGGCTTTAGCCTTGAACTACTGCATAAACCCAAGAAAATGAATGAATACTACATTATTTTCCAACCTTACTGTGTCTATGTACCTTTGAGGCGTAGTTGTGTCCATCCGATCCACACACGGGTCCTGTGGAGGAAATGGGACAGGGCTGACAGTTTCCATCAGGAGAACGAAGAGCAGGCTGCTTCAGTCTGCCGGAGAGAAGACACACAAACACTTCAGTGTCACTACATGCAGCTGAGACAGCCACTTCTGTGTCAACTCAGAGTACAGAAACTGCAGCTCAAACCTGAGTATGAAAGCATGACGCAAAAGGACTCTTCCATGTAATCGGAATGTATTAGCTTATCATTAAACAGCAGGAAGTTGTGCTGCACTGATGCACAAACAAGCTTTTTTATTTCCACTCTGGCCGACAGCAAAACACATTCCACTCTCGCACTGAGTGTAAGCTGGCTGTGCTGACCTCATGTTAGCATTCATGAGGAGGATTTATGAGTATTTGTGTGTTTGGGGAATTAGTAACTTCTTGCTCAGAGGCTACACACTCACCTGTGTTCAAGCTTCTTGCGGTTGATACACACGGCTCTCTGGTAGCCCTGGGCGATACAAACCTTGTGTCGGCTGCACTTAACCTTTTGACAAGGGTCCTTGGTGGTGTCTACATCTGGGAAAAAGCAGAAAATTAGATGTATATCCATTTGCTTCTCTTCTTGGGCTTTTCAGTTTTTTTTCTTAACATTTTACATTTATTTCTCACTCTTTATTCTCATGTTTCAATTTACTCTATTGGCTCTTGATCATATATAAATTATTTATAATCATTATTATTTTTATTCAGGGGAGAGCAAAGTCTCCCATTGAACACAACAATGAAAAGAGCTTCTAATAGAATGAAGCAAGTTTGTTTGTTTCTAGTCTGTTTTGTATTTCTACAATTATCCTTGTGTCAGAACTGGACTGAACTGGTTATATGGTCAGAGTGGAGCCATTGTGGATATGTTTGTGCCTGAGGTGCAGAACTAAGACACACATACACCTTGCAAAGAGCAAAAATATGGAACATTTCTTTTGTATTCAGCAGACTGAGCTCCAGACCCAAAAAATGGCACAACGCTGCCTGAATGTTGATGTGCCGTAAAACAAACACTAGTAGGCTCTGGATAACAAACCACATTTCAGTTAATATGCCGCATATCTTTTTCCATTCACTGTATTTACTGTATTGATTAGACAAACCTAATAGCTGTGATAGTGTTGCTTCAGCAAGATTGAAGATGGTAATAAAGACTTAATATCCCCGATTACAATTCTCCAGAGGAAAACTGTATCCTATCTTTTGTTGAAAGTAAAAATGCAAAGATTTCCTCTCAGCTCGACTGATTGGTTTCCAGTGTTTTTCCTCAGCTGCACAATGTGAAGATTGCATGTTGTGGTATGGTGCTACAGCTGTTTAATAAAGAGAGAAGAGACGTATATGTCTGGGGGCTCTTAAAGGGAAAATAAATTACACTTGCTGCAGAGTTTTGTGTAAAACAGAAGCACAAACAAATCAAAAATCAAAATGAATGCATTGCTTGTAAATTGTATAAAGCTGCCATTTCAAGTAAATTTGTGTTCACTCCAGCTGGACAAAAAGAGTTTTTGTTCAAATCCTCCTGAATACTTTGCTTTTCATGCCTTCTCCATAAATAATATGCTCACTGGGAACTCTCAACACACACACTGGTGTGTGCAACACTGAACACCACAACAGTGTCCAGCAGACCTTTCATTCTGCCACTTCTGAAGGCCTTCTTGCCAATCATTTTACCCCAAATGTGTCCAAAGCCATTAGAGCACCTCTTTCATTTTCACTGATGCGTCCTTCCTTCTTTCTGATTTGGATAAACTCTTCAGCTCACACACTCGAGATATAAATCCTTTAAATCAAACTCTCTTTAGGACATAACATGTGGAAATAAATCAGGCTTTAGGATTTATAGATTCATGTTGATACGATTAATTACTCAGCAGCTCTTCATCTTGGTGCTTCTCATTTAAATCAGTTTGTATATTATTTTAAACAGTTTTGTAAAAGTTTTATGAAAAAAATCCAGTTTTCAGGACTGTTTTTCCCAGGAATCCATCATTCACAGCAGAGGGTGACAACCTACTGTGGAGGATACAGAGCCTGTCTGATGTACTGTATGTTTATGTTGGGACAGAGTGAAAGCAGATTTAAAGATTTGCCTGTGATTCAGTAATGCTTTGGTGGTAAATGCAGAGGATAATCTGACTCTCAGCAATTTGGATATGAGGAGGCAGAGAAACTTCACTCAGCTGTGTTTTTATATATAGTAAATAAACAAAAAAAAAAACTCCCTCCAGCTCATCAACCAAATATGTCCAACAATATTGAGCTTAAATATGCAGCCCTTCCACATTTGGAAACTACACGTAGCAGTTAAGAGTACCAAGCACTCGTTTGTTGAGAAAAATGAATGAGACCCTTACAGAGATTGTTTGATTTAGTTGTGAAATTTACTTTTCTAACCATCATTTTTACCAAACAGCTGATTGGTATCTGTAAGAAAATAAGTGATATTGTTGCACTTTACTGTTAGGTTTTTTTTATTTACTTATCTTAATTCAATGTTACACTTCAGCTGACTTGGTGAGACAAATGCTTCTTACCATATAGGTTAAACCCTGGATGGCTTGCTCACTCTGCTCCATCCATCACACACTCTTCTAACAGCTTATGCTGGACTGAGTGCCTCACACACACTCATAGGTCACAGCTGTCTGGTCTCAGCAGTCCTCCCTGAGTCTGACCTGGATGTTGCCCTCTATTCTCTTTAACTTCTCTGTCCTTTTTTCATCAATACTTTCCATCAGAACAGCACATAGATACACAGCTTAACTGTAGGTTTCATCCAGCCGATAGAGCTGCCTGTAAATCATGCCTGCATTCATCTACTGCTCTTACTCAATCCCGTTTCATGGCACTATTATCATCAAGCGGGGAGGCTTATCATCTCCTCTCTTGTCCTTTTTAGAGACTGAATACATTAATGCTGCCCATTTCACAGGATTATTGAAGTAAACTGACAGATATCTGATTTGAGAAGCAAATCCAAAAGAATAGAAGCCACTGTCAGGACCGAGCTGTTTGTGTAACTCACTGACTGCCTGCTCCACTGCCGTGCAGATACAGAGAAGCTCGGGGGCATGAATGCCCAGCTGCAGACTCGCCATCCATTTAAACTGTTAACATCGGAGCCTTATTCTCTAGTAGCTTCTTATCCCAGTTGGAATTGATGGTTTATCATAGCATCCAGTATTACAGAGATCCCCCTGCCTGTTGAACACTTGCTCTGTCTCACCTCACTCCTCTTTTGTCAGTTTATCTTTTGTTTTCTTGCAGATTTAATTTCATACTCCTTATGATTCATCAGCAGAACCACCATGCAGCTCTACTAAATGATGGCGATTTAGACGTTAGAAGGTGATTTAGGTAGTAACCGGGATGCACAGCAGCAGTTAGTGTCATGTACACAAAACGAACTCATCCAAATTAAACACAACCAGTAGTTTTGCCAAAGAAATGAAGAGAATCCGTGCACAGACGTAGAGATGATAATCCTGCTTTCTAACAGGAAAATATTTGTGGATAAATCTTGTCTGTAGCGAGCAGCTACAATGCTGGCACAATATTGTGTTGTGAGTACAGAAGCATAAGGTGGCTGCCTGAGCCTCATGTTAACTTAACAAGCTTCCACGGATTAAAGCAGTGCCTGCAATGATGACGTTTCCATAGCAACAGGCTCTCTGTGGTCTGGGAATCATTCCTGGGTTGACTGTGATTTGCAGCTCAATCTGCTGCCTCTGAGAACTCTTTCTCCCTGTCTGTATGTAGAAACCAACGTTGTCTAATCATATTCACCAAGCGGTATTTCTTCTACGTTTGTATTCTCTCGTCTTCTCTTTCGCATTAGAGATCTTCATAGTGTTTTTTCATTCATAGCCTCCCTGCTGCATAATTACTATCCCCCCACCATGCACCCACATTTCTCTATTATTTTCCTGATGTGTCCGCCACCCTCTTCCATTTATACTTTGCGAGAGTCATTCCTTTGGTATTTAGCAGTCTGTGGCAAGAAACCTCTTCTAATTAGGCCTGCCAGTGCTTTAGTCTAATCCAATCTAGATTTGCATGAGGTTTATCCTTGCAGATCGAGGATAACGGAAGCAGAGCTCAGGCCACTTCCTCATCACCAGCTTTCTTATCTTCTATTTACATTCTCAGGCTTTAATGTCATCAGTGCTATGCGGTCTTCTAGGTAGAGGCAAACCCTGGCTCGTCTCTGTTTATCCAAAAGTAATGAGGATGATCTCTTCAAAACCAAATCCCAGTTCGGAATTTCATCAAAGAAACCCCAGCCAAACATGGGTGAGACAAATGTGTGACAAGCGGCAGCTGGAGTCTGATGAAAACTGTAATGTCTGTCTTTGGTTGTCTTAAATCATAGTGAGGCAGAAACAGTGCACACAAAAGATCTGACAGGATCCCCTGATATCAGAAAAAAAAGTATAACAGCATAGGTGGAGAGATCTTATATGAAAAGAACTAAAGCTGCTGCTTTGTATTTAGCCGGTGTGGCACAATCCAGGATTTTGGTGGGAGACCATGTCTGTCTGTGTATTTGCTACCCAG
Organism: Pseudomugil tenellus; assembly: GCA_037177515.1. Classification (NCBI taxonomy): domain Eukaryota; kingdom Metazoa; phylum Chordata; class Actinopteri; order Atheriniformes; family Pseudomugilidae; genus Pseudomugil; species Pseudomugil tenellus. Next base: position 14,910,492 of record JBAMHX010000018.1, on the reverse strand, counting down.
GTACCATCATCTATCAATAGCCTCAAATGGAGTTAAACTCTAAACCTTGCAGAGTGTGGACTCAGCATGTTCTCCTATCTCATACTGTCTGCCATTGATCTGAGACCAATGATTTGCCAGAGAGTGTCTACTCACTATTCACCTGCCCTCTTTGGCTGATACTGTCTACTGCAAATCCAATGCATGTTTTAAAGTGTTAAAGACTCAGGTCTTCTTTGAATGCTAAGAAGCAAAAGGCACGCACATCTTAAGATATTTCTTGGGGTGCTGAGTTCAAGAGTAGCGGAGTCTAGGCAAAGATGATGGCTCGCACACCGTAAGAGCTCCAATTGAAACAACTTTATTTGCAATGCTTCATACCCAAGTGGGTCTTCTTCTTCATGCAATACCTTAGACACTACTTTGAATGCTACCTTTAAACAGTTGAGTGCTGGTGTGCACATGTTTGAACACTTATTTGCTGTTACAAGTCCAAATTACAAGCGCTTGCTTGTAGTGTTTACTGTCTTAAGAACGAGGTGATTCAATCAGTAGCTGGATTGATGAATCGACTACAGAAATCAAGTGCAAATTACCTTGACCTCTCCCTCACTCTGCACAGTGCTGACTTAAGTGGAGTCAGCCGTTGCTGTGCCTGAATGCAAATTTACACCTCACTCTGCTGTTGGCGTTCACTGTCTAACACTGTGTTAGGAGTGAGGACAGTTCCAGAGGTCTGTCGTCTTCTGCATGGCAGTGCAGCAGTGAAGACGCCTGCAGGCTCAGAGTTCCAGAGTAAAGACATCACACTGATTTAGTGATGTCTCAGGGGGACAAATCTCATCTTTGGTTGCTTCGCTTCATTAAGCCAAAAAAGAAGGCAAATCAATGACAGGAGATGCAACACTCATGTCAAAAGGAGAGGCATGGGAAGAGAAGAATAAAAGGATTTAAACTGTGTAAAATGACAGTATGAGTAGTCTCTTTTTACACAATACTTACAAAACTTTGCTAAATGAATTTTGATTGATGATAGTTAGGTAAAGCCAGCAGACAATAGCTGGTGAATAATCTCTAATGCTGGGCAAGCACATCAATATTGTCTGATTCAGCAGAACCAGGACTAAGCTGAATGAAAAAAGCATTAGTCAGTCATATTCTGCAATATTTCACCTGTCAGCAAAACAAATCCAAAGAAAAATTCTAATGTTTTGCCTCTGCTGACATATAATTTTGTTTAAGTGTAATTAATATTCGTACACATAGTACCTACATCCTGTTGGCATGCCAACACATTAAAAGCTTTTTCACACATCATTTCACAGCATCTCATTGTTAGGACAAGTACTTCATCTCCACTCTATTTGAAAGGGAAACTTTGAACATTTCCAACATTTCATTCAGTAACACCTCCACAGCTTAAAGGCCAAACTGATCAACTTCAGGCTATGTGAATAAGAGCAGCTTAAGTGGAACTTCAGTCTCTTTCCTGTGTCACCAGTCAGGAATAAGATTTGAGAAACTCAAAATAAAAACAACTTCTTTACTTCTATCTACTCTAAACTGCAAGTTAAAGATTAAATCAAAGATGTTACAGTACATAAGAGTTATTTTATTTTCCACCAAAATGCTTAACTGCAAGTTAACATTAAATGAAAAACATCTCCTACATCCATTTCTGTCAGAATGATGCAAAGTAGCTTTCTCAGTCTGAATTTGCAACCTTTCAAAAGAGACATTTAGATCATTTTTTTTAAAAATAGTTTCCTACTCTGTATAGCTCTATAGCCTGTACACAGCATTTCAGAACATTCCCATAAATTACTTTTGGGGGTCACAATTAAAATGTCAGCTTTTATTGTGCGTCAAATATGTACTTATAGGGTGGTAGACAGGGAGATGGATGGCATTAACAGATTTGCTTTCAGCTAAAACTATTGGAGGGTGGGAGGTAGCCAGAGAAACCTGAGAGAACCCACACATACATTTGGAAAATATGCAAACTATGGTGATAATACTTACAAATTAAATGTACATTTAGGACAAATGTATCATTTCCAAAAAAATACAATGGATCTATTTTTCTGAAGGAAAAGTGTGAAAACCTTAACAGTTTGTTCTTGTCCTGCATTTTCTACAAAACTTTCCGAAAGCCAGAACAGTCATATTTGCATGTGAATGTTTACTTTTTTCTTATGCTGAATAAAAAACACTTCTACAAAGATGAGAATAAAGTTTTAAGTCCTGTAATCCATTTTTCCAAGACAAAGAGATATAATGCATAAGCTGTTTGAATGATTAGTAGTTTTCTCCATTTTGATTCTGTTAAGTTTGAGAAGCTGTTATCTAAAGAATCATACAGCTACAATTTTTTAGACTTAAAATGTGTATTGATGCCAATTTCTCTTTGCTTCATAATATATGTCACAAAAAATAGATATTACATAAGCACTTTGGAAATCCCCACAAAGCAGGGCTCAAAGATCAAATTGATGGCCATCGCCTACTCATGATATGGAGTTAACATTTAAACATTAGCATGGAGCCACTCTCCTTGTTTCTTTGCAAGCTTTCTTTTATCATTTGGATGTGTTTGCAGGCAACTTTAGATGCTAAAATGCCTCAACTTCCTCTTTACAGATGGACAAAGACGGAGACATTTCTTCATTTTCATTTACACCTCATTTGCATTCTACTTGCCCACAACCCCTTGGCCACTCCTGTTTCCTTTAGATCCAAGCTTCCATAAAATTTGCAGGAAAAATGCTGACACCAATGGTCTAACGCTAAATCATTGCTTATTATCTTCAACCATCTCCTCTCATGCTTTTAACTCTCTCCCTCTCTTGCCTTTCATTAGAAATCATAATTAGTCCACCATTAAGCCTATTGGAAATTGTGCTAATGTACTCTGCCACTCAGCTGACTTCATTTAAGCTGCAAATCAAGCTACAATGGTTGAGGACACGACTCTGTGTCATGACTTCATCTGGCAAAGACTCAATTAAGGCTGCAGTTGCAACAGAAGTAGAAGAAGAGAACTGAGACATTACAGCTCTTCACATGGCTCCATCTCAAGTGCAGACAGACATAACAGAGACTGCAAAAGGAAGTGATGATGGGCTGAGGTTAAGCCAGTGTTTAGCATGTCTTAAAGGAGGAACATAGCAAAACAGAGTGCTAACATTTTCATCATCTATTTAGCTGAAAACAAAAAAGTGTAGACAGCAAGTGATCCCTCAGAAAACAAATCATACACAGCCCGATGATTATCAGAGTTAAGACACAAGTTCTGTAGTATCCATCCTAGACATTCATTCATTTATCCGTTCATTTTCTATATAGCTAAATCAGATTCAGGGTGGCAGTCAAGCTGGAGCCTATGACACTTACACGATTCTGTGGCATGCACTGGCACTCAAACTAGCTGTAAGCTGGCGTGAATAGAGCGTAAACCCGTCATGACTGCGTGCCATGTCAGGAGGAGAATTTTGAAAATTTTAAAACTTTGATCACAACAAAATTTCGCCACCGAGTTGTAAACTATGCGCTAACTGTTCGTGAAGATGTCATGAAATCGTCGGAACGATGCGGGAGGATGCGTGCCAGTGCGCACCAGATATAGGCATCTTCTCCTCTCTGCAATGACTTTGTCTCTGGCATTCAGCATGTTCTCTCTTCCACTGATCTGGGGTTGGGGAGGCGCCCTTTTTATATGGGATGCACAACCTATGCGTGAACTCATCCTGTCAGTTCGTGTCAATGCGGACACTGATGGGCACACATTTTTGAACTCGTCGTGAACTATGCGTGAACTAGACATGAACAGTGTGGGAGCCTCCCGGTTCGTACCCAAAAATGCCATGACTTGCCACGACAAAATCGTGGCCAAAAGTGGTGCAAGTATCGGCCTAACCTGTACCAGCGATTAGTATTTGAGAGGCAGTTACACCGTGGACACTTCGCTAGTCCATTGCAGGACCAACGTATATAGGACTCATGCCCACACTCATAAGTGAGACCTTTTTTTCGGTACTGATGATACTAATCTAACATCAGAATACTTTAAAATTGCCAAGAATGCTAATTATTTTTCACGAAAATGCTTAATTTAACTAGCAAAAAGAAAAAAAAATCAACTTTTGTCTAAAACCAGAAAAATGTATGATTGTGTGAAACTTACTGTCATTAGCATCTTGATTTTCATCCCAGGTACGTACATAATCATCCTGCAAACACACGAGCAAAATCTTTCATTAGCTTCAGAGAGTAAGGAGCATGTAATCCTGTTGACACTTTCACATAAAGCATAATATATCAGCATCATCACCAAGCGTTAATGTCATCAACATTCTCACTGCATGCTGACAAAAACCACTGGCATAAGTATGCAACAGCAGGAATAGACAAGTACAATGTGTTCTGCACATTAAGTATGGAAATTACCACAAGAAATCTGCTGCCTGTGCCTATATATATGAGACATATGGCACCAGTGGTTAAGGGCTTTTTAAGAGCTCTGACATGACTCCTGTTTTAATTAGAACATTACTTATTCTAATTAAAATAGGACAATAAATGGATGAAGAAGCAACAGTAAAAAACACACAAAAAAAGACAAGGAAATGAGTCATGAATGGAAAAGAAAACATTGTAAAAAGGGAGCCAGAAGAAAGTTATAAGAAAAATGAAGAAAACTGACCTCTACCTCCTGATGAAATGACAGGATAAAGAAAGAAAAGAGTCTGTCTTAGTAAAAGAGAAAAGTGGAATTAAAATACAAGTGTAATGCAATACCCACTTATTTTATACAGCTGGGAAAAAGGCTGATAGCATCATCATAAAATCCACATTTCATTCTAAATGATAAAAACTAGAATTGCTTTAAATGATAAAACTTTAATAAAACACATTCTTTAAACTTTTTGCTCATTTAAAATCTGCAAGAAAGCAAGGAAAATACATTTCTCCAGCAAGACAACAAAACTGTATCAACTTTGTCTGAATAAATAAACAATATCAGCAACTTTTCAAATCTGGAATAAATGTAGAAAACTGATTTAGCATACAAACTCAAGAATTGACACCAAAAGCAAAACATACAGGAATAAATACATTAAAAAACACAAATGTATGATTGGAAAGACTTTTGGATGTAAGTATATCCTACAGAAGATGATGCAGATGTATAGCTTTTGAAGCATATTGCTATATCTGATATAATAAACATGAGTCATTTCAAGATGTTTACAATTGGCCACCACTTCTTCGTAGTGATGACTTACTCATCAGCGCAAACATTTACCATCCTGCAAACGAGACCCAAACAGTTCCCCATAAGGGAATAAATCCACACACAACACTTGAAATGAGCTGCCCTCATGAACTCTGAGACCTTTGCCCTTTACCCTTAATGATTTTATTTTACTCAGATAAACTTTTTCATCGCACGCAGGAACTCCGCTCCTGGTTTGCTTATCCTCCACTAAATGCATTGCCGAGCTCATTCCACCATCTCCATGAATAAAGAATGCACCTGTTGTAAAGTACTGCGCTGGTCGAGCTTCGTGAATGATTGTTATGTTGTTCAACCTTGTTGGACCTGATAGAGTCACACACCAGCGGGGTGAGACCTCCAGAGTTTACGACCAGGCCGTTAATCTGATGCCTTCCATGTCTCCTGTATTGATGCTGCAGCTCCTGCATTATTTAGCAACCTTTCTGTATTTGTGCCCCTGCCAGTGTCGATAAGGAAAACTGTCCTGCTGCGCTGACAAGACAGGAAATCAATGATTTTTATAAAAGAGAGGCTGCAGAAAACATATTCAGGTAAAATTAATTCCCCCTTGGGTATGAAAGTGAGCGTGAAACATAGAGCACGATGAAACGGTTGGCACCAGGCAAAGAGGTTACAAGAACTGAATATGTTCACAGATCAAAATTCTGTTGATAAGATGTTTTTTTTTTTTTTTTAATACAGAAGTGATTAAAGGAAGCAGGTTAAAGATGTAAACGCTCTGCTGTATCCCGGAACTCTGTGATCAAACTGATAACATCAGAAGGATCTTCTCTTTATAAATAGAACAGGGAAGCATAGTCTCTGCAAAAAAGAAGGCAAGCATGTCAAGCCATGCTCTATAATACTGGCTGACAGATAACAATCCCTTACATTTATTGGGAGGGGGGAGAATCACAACCTGTCCACTGAAAAATTGGGCTTTACTTAGATTGGAACTGTGCCATGTCACAGATATCCACACAAGAAATGTAGCCCAGAAACGTTGCTGTTTGGTTGGTTGAAAAAGGAACAAAAAGGGAGGAAACATGTATGTCTGACATGTGTGACTGACGGGCATTTCTGAGTAAATGTCAGCTGTCAGCAGCACCCTGTGTTCACTGTGGATATCATAAGGGGTTTGTTCACAGTGACAAAGTGCATCACTGCCTCATCACTAACAAAGCACAAAATAATTACACTCTCCTATGGAGATTATCAGAGGCCAGATTATGGTTTATAGTTCACCTTTTCTTGCAATTACTGCTAACATTCTCCTTCATTGACTATTAAACACATGCAGAACCTCACAAAGCAACTATGTACAACAGCGGATAAAAGAAGCAAAAGGTTTTGAACAATTAACACAATAATAATAAACAAAAGTCTTCACACATAAATATAAACATGAACAAAAATAGTTTCCACTCTGTAATTATGCATTAATTCTAAATTATAACTCAAAAAGTTATTTATGTTTCTGTTTCTTAACCGGCCAGTAACAATTACATTATCAGGCCAAAGCAAATGATTGTGTATTTCCTCAAAGTTTTTCCGGGAAGAAATATCAAAATGTTTCTAATAAACTACTATATTAAAAGTAGCAAATACTTAAATACAAATAAAGCAAACAAATATAAAAAATAGCTGAAAAAGACTGAAAGACTTTGGATCAAATTTCTCTTTTTGTATTTACAATCATATATATATATATATATATATATATATATATATTTAGTCCTAACCATTGACAAAAATGTATAAAAGTGATGTATTAACCAACAGTCACAGCTGTTATAACCACACACACCAGGCAAAGTAAAGACTCAGAAGGGAAGACTCAGAAAGAGATCAGTAGAAAAGCAAATTCTAAAATACATTATTTGACACTTGTTTTGAGATTTCTGAACAGTGAAAGCTATATATGAGAAGTGTGAAAGTATAGAGTTCAAATGAAGAACATTGTGTGCGTTAATTTTGCTGGGCAAAAAATAAAAGCACACGCTTTGTGTTAAGTGTTTGCTAAAATATTACTGTTGATAGGAGAACTGAACTGTCTAGATGTCTACCTTGCCTCTCGCCCGATGGCTGCTGTGATAGGCTCCAGCTACTCGCGATCCTGTACTGGATGAAGTGGTATGGAAAATGAATGGATGGATGAAAGTTCTAGGACATTTAAAAATTTTATTTTCTCATCTAACAAAGTAAGCATGCAGGATAGATGGTTCTATCAGACAGATGATTAGGATATTTAATGAGCATGCTCTACAGAAGTCCTACTGATGCATTTTAATCCTCCTCACTCACTACTTTTATCACTGAAGCCTCCTACTTCCCCCTGTCAGTAGCCATCTCTGACAATAAAGAGAGCCCCTTGAGCAAAAACAAGAGCCCCTTCAAAGCTGAGTAACTGAGAAACAAAGGTGGAATGAGGCTGTGCTTGTACATGAAGTATTTTCACCTCAGTATTAAAATATGAGCTTGCTGTCCAGCAGCAAAAAGTCTGCTAAAAGCCTTTTCGATCCTTGCAGCATATATCCATACAATGGTATCTTATTCCACATTATGAACAAAATCTGGACACATATTTTAGAAACAAGCCCTCCTGGATTCTGCTGTACTGCATAATATGACCTGTAAATCTCATAAAATGCAAGATTAAAAAAATGCTACCACCCTGAGGGAGTCTGCAAAATATATACAGAATTGTATCACTTCCTCCCACCTAAAAGCTCACATGAGGCTCTCGGTTCTCAGCTTTGGTGCCACTTCCAACATGCCTGCAATGAATTAAAGCCCCTAAACATTATCTAATACTATAAATGTACTATTATCTTCAATGCACAAGAGGCTGCAAGGCCAGAGACTCAAGCCTTCTTATTCGTACTTCTGCAGGCAAACAGAGAGCCCTGAGCGATTGTTTCAGGATTGCAAAGCAAGGGCACAGCATTAAATACTGAGAGGTTAGTCTGGAGAAAGGTTTATGTAGGAAAACTTTGAAGCAAAAGATGAAGCAGAAGTTTTGGGAAATATTATGAATCTGTTAAAAAAGCACAATTGGACAACTAATACGCATTAAAAGGTCAACATTTTGCTATAATTGCCATTCCAGAATCTATCCTAATGGGTGGGGATCTGGTGCCCCGGGGGGCGGACTGGCCCCTGCTGGGTGGTGGACGGGGGGCCCTGCTCCCTGCCTCCTCTGCCTGCGGGGCTGAGGGGGTTGTTTCTAGGCTGTTTGAGCCTTGAGCCAGCGAACTGCCCACCCAGGACACCCTGGGCACCCGGCAGGGTCTGCGATTGCCAACCTGGGCCCGCTGGGGTCCGTTCCCCATGACTGCGGGGGCTCTGGCTGGGACCTCCCTGTTCTGTCTCCTGAGTGGATGCTGGTCTGCTTCCAGGGTGGGGTAGCTGGGGTCCTTGTTTGGGACTGGCTGCCATTTGCCCTGGTCTTGTGGTTCTCCTGGCCTGCCTCTGACCTTTTGGGTAGCGGGGGTTCCTGATCATGTTCACTTCCCTGCGAGCACTTTTCGCCTCATACTCTGCATGATGACATACAATGAGGTTTACTAACAGCCATTCTTTCTTATATGTATACATGCCTCAGATTTTTTTTGCAGTCTGGTGCTCCTGACACATATGGATTTTGTCTCCCTGCGGGAGCCAATGAGATCCTTTTTTTTTTGTTTTGGTTTCTGTACAGGTGTGAGGGACGACATAGTATGGGTGGTTAGATTGCAGTTTTTCCTTTGATGTGTGTTTCTGTCTCTTCGTTATGTTTGTTTTCTCTTTTCTTTTCTGTTGTCTTCTTGTCCTTTTTTTGTCCCCTCAACTCATGGAAATTCTTAAGATATAAATAAAAAAAGAAGAGGATCTTTGTATTTACATAAATACATATAGTTCCTCTTAAAGAAAATTTGCTCAGCATGACAGAGCACACAGATCATCATTCTGCCCGCCTTTATGCTGGACAAGACAAGATAAAAACAATAATACTCATTTGATAATAATTAAATAATAATAATCTACAGGGTAGCTGAAAAGACAAGAGTATAAAACATTTAGCTTTTGTTGTCAAATGATGTATTTTAAACAAAACCAAGCCTTTTCTAATCTTAACCAAATGATTTAATGGCTAATACTGTTTTTTTCAAACTTTGTTACTGCTAAAACCTAATAAAAGTTTTTTTTTCTAAAAAGGCAAAAGAAAAGGGCAGCTGTAGCTCAGGAAGAAATAGCAATCGCCTGTCAACCAAAACATTGGGGGTTTGATTCCAGGCATCCCCTTACTATGTGCTGTAGTGTCCTTGGACAAGACACTGAACCCCACGTCCCAAATGTGAGTCGCTTTGGATTGATCATTTACAAAATTATGATCATGTTACGAATAATAATTTGGCAAACATCAGATAACAACTATTGGTTTGATATTTTATTTTCCAATAAATGCGAAGCAAACAATTATGTATGCAATATAAACAGTTTTTAATTATTTTATTAATTTTATTTTTCAATAAGCAGAAAACTATTCATATAAATTATGACATCTTATATAGAATATATTTATGTAAATAACAATTAAAGATTGATGTTTCAAATGCCTCTTTATGTTGTTAAGCTATCACCAACTTAGTGACTTGATCCAACAACCTTCTTTGTAGCTAACAAGGTTAAAAGCATAAACAAGTCTGCTTCAGGTCAAACACGATGCAACACAATCAGGGCACACCACATAAAGATCAACCAATATCCAATTAGCTGACAAACTGAATAGAGTCAATAAGCTAAATATTGGCCAGTAAAGATGCCAATATGTATCTTTTGTCCCGACATCAATCTCACACTTTCTAGTTTCAATCACAAGACTTAAATTACATCTTTTTAAAAGTTTTGTGAAGGGGAACTCAATGAGACAATGAGACCCAATGCAAGTTGGAAGCAAGGATGTGATTTTTAAGTCTTTACTCACCCAGATTAGCTGCAGGAAGTCCAGCAGAGTAACTTCATTTTCACTATGTTTGAACATGGAAGATTAAAATTAACTAACAAGACAAATACTATATAGGTGCTCAATAACTTCGCTGCACACATATTAAAAAAACTAGCAAAAATTGACAAGATCTGACACAGTTTTAGTGCAGGTAGGTTTTTAAATAAAATTCTTTTTATGACCTTGTTGTTTAGCAACTCTTATATCTCTCTCTCTCACACACACACACACACATCAACAGATATAGTGATAAAAATCACACTTAGTACACAAATATTGGTGCACTCATGCCAGCCCTGCACTCTCTGTCTATAAATAAAACTGACCCTTGTGCCATCCAGGACCCTGTAGGGAATGAGAAAACAGTCAGCAACTCACAGGAGAATCTGGTACAAACAGCGAGAACCTTCACACTTCACTGGAGACACCAAGCTCAAGTGAAAAACAGAATTGTACAACAATGGAAAATCAATGAAGTTGCCTAGGTGAGTGCTGCAAGAAGGATGAGAATCTGCCAACAATTGGAGGCAAGAGAGCCTAAAACAATATAATCGAATGGGAGTCACAAACAGAGCAACAGCAAGACGACTGAAACCTGGCTTCAGCTGAGGAAAAGGCAACCTGGCTGTAATCTCAGCTGTTTAACACGTTTAGTAACACAGTTGGTTAATCACCAACAACATTGAAAAAAAGAAACTAATTAAGCTTTTGTATAAGCGTATTTTCTGGCATAAGGGCATGTTTACCACCACCTTTCCTTCAAACACTCTAAATATTTGTAAGTTGCAGACACTAATTCTTGAAGCTTTTTAGGTAGCATTCTTAACCATTCAGTCTGGAGCCCCCGTCGTTGCTTTGTTTGCTTCATAATGCAGCAAACACTTTCAGTGCGTGACAGGACTGGACTGCAGCTTTGCAGGCCTCTTTTATTTCCCACAAAGGCCTGCTGTTGAAACACATGCAGAAAGTGGCTTGGCACTGCCTCGCTGACATAAAGCAGGGATGTCCCTGAAAAAGATGTTGCTTGGATCGTAGCTCCAAAACCTAAAGGTACCTTTCAACATAAATTTTGCTACCCATGCCATAGCACGAAGACCCCCTCATACCATCACATATACTGTTTTTTAACACTGCACTGATGACAATTCAGGTAGTTCATTTCATCTTTGACCCACAGAAATCACATCCATGATTTCCAGAGACGATTTGAAATCTGAACTTGTCAGATCACAGCACACGTTTCTACTTTGTGCACAGGTGGAAGTAGATTTAAATTTTTGAAGGTACCACTGGCAAAGCAACTCTCTCTATCTCGCTCTGTGTCTCTTTGTCTCACTTTCTGCATTTTATAAATCAAGAGCTAAACTACTAAAAGGATCTTAATATTTATTGTAGGCTACCTATAGGTGGATGGAGTAGGCAGGAATTAAAAACACTTGACAACATGTTAAACTGTTTATTTTAACTGAACAATTGAGAAACATCCTGATTGCAAGTCTCTGAGCACAGATCATAAGGTAAAAAACTCAAAAACTCAAAGTGGAACTATACCCCTCATCTCTATATCTTTGGACAAGTAATAGAGAATGTCCCAGTACATCAAATCAAACAAAGTGACCCCCATAGCAAGCACTATGTTTGAGAAATCAGTGAAATCTCCAGCTGTTAGCTCATAAGCAGTTTCTTTTCCAAATTTGTGAATGTCTAAACCTTTTAACTCATTTGGTGCAAGAGACGTCCTCCAACATCCTTAGCGCTTTTACGCTTTCCTGATATGGATATGTCTTGAAAATGGGCTCTCCAGGCATGCACATGGGGAGGAAACAACACATTTTGGATGCGCTTTGAGCACATGAGCTAACATTCCGCAGTCATAAAAGTTGAGCCAAAATCCTCCAAAACGTTGGCAACGCAGGGTTCCCTGCTATAGCTGGCAGCCGGTGAGTTAAGGGATCCTCCTTGTATACGAAATCATGACACTCATCTGTTTGCATTTGATGGGGTCGACACATGAGATGGGACAAACAGCGGTGGCAGCAAGACCGTTACACATCACGCTCATATTTGTCTTCAAGGAATTTGATTGCTTATGATATGATATGAAGGAATTTTTGGCTTTTTCAAATCAGTACATGACAGATAAAATATCCAGGCAATCCACTTAAAATGATTGACTATTTGTATTTAGAGGTTAGAAAGGATGAGCAAATTATTGGATTCTGTTATAATTATGTTTTATGCCCCAACTTTAGTGGGATTGAGGTTGTGCAACCCAACGATGATTGTTTCTCATGGTCTATGACCAGATCACTTCCTGAACCTTGTATTTGAAAATACACTACTGCTTTATCATTCTGTCATTCAGATTATCGAAGGTACAACTACACATGCTTCTCCTCATCTCCACCTTGTCGTTATTGTCAAAGGCATCTCCTGTTTCTGCCTTTGCTTTCATTTTAATACCAGGAATTAAATTATTAAGTCTAAAATATATTTTTAATTTTAGGTTTTTTTTAAAAGTATGTTAGTCTATAACATTTTAAAGGACACTTTTAAATCTTTTTGCTCTTTAAAAAGGTCTTTAAAATTTTTCATGGATTCTTTCTAATATAGCTTCACACACAGCCGTTGTGCTTAAAGACACTAAGTTGTGATCTAACAATAAGTTTTAAGTCCTGTGGTTGGTTCTTGCCATGAAATTCTCTAAGCAAGCACCTCCTTTTAAAACAAGCACTTCAGCTTCAAGCACTCATTATAGCCCATGTTTTTTTTAGTCTGATTGCAGCCAGTACCTTCCCAGCAAGCCATCTCTCAGGGACTTTAACAACTAGATTTGTCCAGCTATTTTCAGTCATTTCTCCTTTTTCTCCCCATCACTAATCAAATTGTTGTGTATCAGCTGCTGTACTGATAGGACCTGATCTCCTACAGGCTGTGATTCAAACCCAACAGCATACAAGAAAGAGAAAACTACTGTTGCTTAAATTTTTCCTGATTCTGCCTTTAAGTTTATTTGTGTATTTTTTTCCTAAACTCATATTGTGCTGATACACAATTTAAACTACTGACTAACTATTATTTCTGGCTATGATTTAACACATTTTGTCTGCCTCAAAAATCAATTGTAAAGAGGTGGTTTATGTTTTTTTTTTTATCAATATAACATTTGCTATTTTATGACACTGTACTGAGGTCTTAGTCACACTCATATGAAGAATCCTTTGATATCAACATCTGTAATAATCAAAATTCCACACTCTTCTCCTTCCAACATCTGTGCACATCAGCTGTGGCTGTGGCACTGTTCCTCAAGGCAGCTGTAGCCAGGCAAGGATGCAACTCTATGTTTTTGTCTTTCGCTTAATTACAGCACCTATACATCTGAAAGCCTGCCAGGACTCCCTACAGAGTACTAGTAGGCCATCCAAACCCTGAGCAACCAGACTACCCATTCCAGAACAGTCGGAGGTGATTAAGATGCAGTCCATCTGCCTCATAACAGAACTTTGTATTTTTGCTGCTACAAAAAGATTTTGGAGAATGATAAGAAATGACTCATTCTCATGCAAAGTTCGACTAGATAGACTAATAAATGTCTGATAAACTGTTATCATTAGTCGAACCATTAATGAATCTGTGGAAGTCTTTTTAAAAAACAGGGAGCATGGGTCAGACTGAGCTGGGGGCTAAAGGTGATCATTTACTGTTTGAATAGTCTTTAATGGAGTAATTGGCTCCTATGTCACAGATGGCATTATTTACAGTTTTCATATGCCTTAGTGTTTTGGGAAAAGACAGAGATAGGGCCAAAAGAAGATAATTTCCTATTTTTGTTGGTCTGGAATAAATAAAAATACCAAAAAACAAAAATAAAGGTAAACTTCATGTCAAAATGTTATCTAAATCAAGCTAATGTTGAGAGGAGGAAACACATAATCACATCTGTAAAAGAACTGCCAGAACCTTAAACAAGTGCTTCCATCATTCTACATGTTTAATCCACTGACATCAACAAGGGATTGGATGTTTTTGTGCAGGCGCAGATTGTTTTCTGTTCATTAAAAATGAAGTGAATGGAGAACAGGTGCATGCAGGATTGGCACTGGATGGTGCAGAGCTGCCTGGCTGTCAAAGCATGCATATTTGAGATAAGGTTTTACTAAGCACAAACAGTGCAGCATAGTAGGAATCGCCATGATAAGCGCTGTACCCTCTCTATGCTGGCATGTGTGATGCATATAGACAATTACACTAGTATTTGCTTTCGAGCACCCATTTTTGGTACACACACTGTGTGCACATATGTGTGTACTTTGGTACATGCATATTGTGTTGACCTAAAATGAATACAATAAAATATCAGATCAGTTTAGTGATCATTATAGCAATGGCTTGTCAGGAGAAGCTCAGCAAAAAAGTGGTAAAGGCTGATGTGACTTCAGCAGAAACATCACATTAAGAAAGCTGATTAATTTCTGAAAAGATAAGAAGCATTGACATGTGATATATAACAAAGTCTCTTCTTGCTATTATCATTATTCATTAGAATTTTTAAAGAGCTATATTGTTTTATTTATTATTTCCCTAATTTTAAAATCAACATTAAAGGTTTCATAAGAATAGATAATACTAACAGCTTGATTAACAAAGATGTCCAATAATGTTTAATAACGATTCTTTCAAGAAATGGTAATACCATGGTGGATTATAAACAGAGCAAACTGAAGAGACAACATGACCTTATCTTTTTATATCTTTGACATGTGAATGAAAACACTTGAATTACAGAGTTAATCAATTAATTCTAAATAGTTCACCTTACAACAAGCTGTCACAAAATGTCTGCTGCATGTTGGAAGTCCTGCTTCATATGCAAAAGATGCAAACATGGTGCAGGCACGAAAGAAAATCTTCCATCACTCTGCTGGCAACCCTCCCCTCACCACCAACACCCAAAAACAAAAAACAAAGACACACAATCAAATTATGACTGTGCAATAACCTCAACAGCTGATAAATTGTACTAAAAGAAAAGACACCAATTGTTGCTGAGATCGTTATGCAAGCTGAAAATGCCATCAAGATTTCTATTCTTTAGGTAAAAGTAATAAATCTGCATTCGGTTCCCATGACAGTTTTTCCCGTTCTCCAGTTTATCCTTTTGTTCCCATGGATTTGGTGCATTAGTGGAATGAAATGTTGAGTGCACCTGTCAGATTAAAGGATTGAAGGTATCCCATTCTGTTATTTGTTGACTGTTACTGTTTAATCTAATCCCTTTTCTTCCTGTGAAATAGATTGAAGTGTGGGAGCTTTTTTTGTTTGAAAGGAAAGAGACCCTGATTCTGCTTTTGTATTCTGCAGAAGAATAAATATGAAATATTTACAATGTACTTGCTGCAGGTTTTAGTTTGAGGAGTCATTATTTATGTTTGAAGATTTGCGTGCATGCATGCGTCTCTAATGTTGTGCAGCTTTGATTATTGCTTTTCAGAGAAGGATTAATGACATTCAGCATGAAACTCTCAGACGAATGTACAAGTCAACATCAATTTGTGTACTCTGAATACATAAAATTGTGTTATTAGTCGTAATTTATACATCAACTGGATAATTCCTGGAGACCATATGCTCATTTCTTTGTTATTCGCTTGAGTTCAAAGGCCAATATGAAGCACAGGCAAATAAATGTTTATTCAATGTAATGTTAAGCAGCTCTCATTAAGAATAATGAGAAAAATGCTGCTAGTGGAACTACATAGTTTTAATGACATGGAAAAACCTCACTAAAAGGTGCTTTCCACTTTCCGCACTGAAGTGGGAATATGAGGAGATGGAGTCATCAAACTCCCAGTGATACATGCTCCATCTCAGCACCACAGCACAGAAACTGCTGTTGCTACGGCACCGAGCTGAAATCAAAGCCGTTTCTATTGGCGATTCCCTCGGGAGGTTTAGTGGTTCACTTCGCTGATGTTTTTCCTGTCAACTTCATCATCACCAGAGACACCACTTCTCAGAAACAGCACTGACAAAATCCCATTTATACACTTCCAGTCATAGTCTTGATAACATCTGTATGCGTCCACATTCACATGCCAAAGACAATCATCCTCAGGAGTTTTGATGATGAAAGTGATAACTGGAGGTGTCATTTGTATTGCACAGCACCTTTGATGTAAAACTGAGGAAAGTGAAAAAGCAAAGCAGATGATATACTAAAACGAAAGTGTATCTTAATATGTGTTACATATTCCAGTAGTGTTTGTGTTATGTTCAATCTTTGAAGGATTTTTTCTCCTTTCTTTTCCCTCAGCAAATTAAGGACTGAATTCAGAAGGTTTTTGCTGCTTATGCAAATATTTTAGATTAAAGCTGTTCAAATACAAAGCAGCATCCAGTGAATTATAATCCCACAATAATTCTGACTTAATCTTTCTATGCCTACAATTTCATTACTTCCCAAAGTACAGTTCTAGAGGTCATACTCAACTCTTCAAGTAATCACAGTCAAAATAATCCATTTTCAGGAGTAGAGGCTGCAATTTTTCTTGTTTTTAACATGTGTTCATCTTTTCTTCAGGGATGTCAGTGACCTGAGTTTTAATGGAACATAGAAATGAGGATTAAGATTTCTGCCACAGTGTCTCTGGGAGGGTTTCTATTCAGAGAGACTCATCTCATTCTCCTCCTAATGAGATGATGTTGTTTCACTACAGATGCTCAAACTGAAGCCAACTGCTCCAACGATTCACTGTCATGTGCTGCAATAACCTCATAGGATCAATTAAAACTCAATTAACAAGGACTCATATAGAACTTCATCTAACTGCACTATACTGTCCAAGCCCTGGATCATTATTAAGTGTTTCACAGAGCTGGAGGCAGAACTGTGATCATACATTTACAGACAAAACAATATATCATTGGACAAACACTGCAGGCTTTAATCAGTCCAAAGTTACCCAGCGCGGTCTGTTGAATAGGTGCACGTGCACATCAATCATTCAATGCCTTTCTGTTCTAATTGCTTAATTCTCTTGTTTGTAAAATCTCTTGAGACACTTCCAAGGTATGTCAGATTAAAGGGCGGTGTGATGAATAATAGCCTGCTGCTGTGCAAATGGGACTCAAACATTGTTTCTAATCAGTAAAAAGTCTAAATGTGGGGGATGAGTAATCTATGTGCAATGGTTTGTGCAAATGTAGCTTTCTTGTCTTAGCATTAGGCTATTTGCTCATTTCATGGAAGTTTTCCTCTTTAATTTTGGTTATCCTGATTTTTTTTAGCAAGAAGTTCTGAAAAAATCTCCACAATTCACTTAACCCAATAAAGCTATGGTATTTTTTTTATTTCTTTTTCAATATCTCATTATGAATAAAAAAGGGAGAATTGGTTACATGTATTGGCTACTTGAAGGTGACACTTCCAATGATTAAAAAAACCCCAAAGAGACCTCAACAGTCCTTCGCATATTTTCCCATTTGCGTTACATTTTAAATTACTTAATTACATTTCAACACCAAATAAAGACATACACATTTGGGACATTATTTTAAGACATGTTGTTTGTGCATGTTTCTATTTAATGTCTTATGCTCGAGCCACAACACCAAGTTTGTGTGGATGATTGTGTAAAAGATGGCAGTGCATGTTTCCCCATCAGCGCATCTTACAGCCACTGCATTCTCTCAGTCAACACTTACATCTCTGAAGCGATTCCAGTGCTTGATCTTGCGGCTGTACTGTGAAATGGTGGACAGCCACTGCTCGTCTTCCATGAAATTCCCCGTTTTTTCCGCCTCTTTAACGCTCTTCACGTCCGTCTGGAGAGTACAGCCCGCGAGCATCACCAGCGGGACGAAAAGGCACACGATATCCGAAATTTCCACCATGGTAGCGGACAAAAACACCTCGCGCTAACACCGTGTGTCTGCTCTTCTCTTCTGGGAAGCGACGGATGCTGAAACTGGATTGAAACTAGCACCTGATTAGCCTATAGGATGCTCTTTCTGCTGGGAGGGAGAGGCAAGGAGAGGATTGACGGGGGTATTGAGAGTGAGTTGCTGTTGGACACCTTTAGCAGTGTCCCTGTGGATAAATATCAGATTTATGCGCATTTTTCATAGTGCCCTGCTTAAAAGCAGCAAAATCCAGTCTCACGTGACTCTTTTAATCTCTGTCTTTAACTTGTTTAGGTGGACAGGTTTGGCAGGTTAAAAAAACCTTCCATCATTACTAGGATGAAATTAAATGGGAGTCAAGGATGTGGCTGACTTTAGGAAAAAAAATCCATTTCTGATCATCTTCTGGAATGGTGGAAACTAAAGGGAATAAAAACCAAGCAGGGTGCAATGCATGCAAACTAAGGACAATGCATAAAAGCAAAACTTTAATTGATTATCCACAATTTTTCTCAACAAGAGTAAAGTTGAAGACAGATTTACAGGGAATAATATAATAACTAATGAAGAAAACTAAGATAACATGAGTTTATTTTATGCTGCATGTCTGCATTCCCGAATCTGAGGGCATCTCATGTTGCACAAGAATAATAAAATCAGAACATTCCTATAACCTTCATGTATAATTTTTAAAACTTAGTATAAGCTGAAACTCTTTGATCTTTCAGCATAACAATTAAAGTAGCTTCCAAAGTGCTTGATTTAGAATAGCTGAATTTTTTAAACTGTCCAACGGAGCATGAATCTGGATCTTAATCCCACTAAAGACCTTTCTGAGAGAATCAACTTTTCTTTCACAAAAAGTTAAACAAATATAAAAGACCCCAGATGCAACACAGGAAAAGAATATTAGAATAAGAGACCCAGCCAAAAGGGGAAAAGGGGAAAAAGAAATACTTCAAGATTAAGGTTCTCCAACCATATATTTGGGAAAGCAAAGCATGTTATTGTTTGAGTTTTTTTGTTTTTATCAGGCACAATGCAAAGCGACATAGATTATAGAACCACAGATATTTTAAATATAGAGTATTCTATTAGGCCAATTCACAACTCTGGTTTCAGGCATTTTTGACAGTATTTCAGATTTTGTGGGCAATCCCAATCCAGGATTCAGGGGCACCACAAACTGGAACCAGAAACGAAATATTAGGATATTAAAAACGTCATTAATTTTTCATTAATAAGATACGGTACACAGGCTGTGGAATATTCAGTCATCTGACCTCTCGGATGGTGATGGTGGGGTTGTCATGGTGATGAATCTGTTATGAAGGTTGCCTGGGTTCCAACTAACCTGCTAATTCTGATATATAGATGCAAATATTAGATCTCATTTTAAGTTTTTTTATTTATTTTAGATGGGATAAAAGATGGGTAATGGAATATTATTTATTTTTTAATTTATGTGATTCTTGTTCTAAATTGTAAATCATGCAGTCAATCAGGGAATCAGTCAATCTCAATTTGGAATAATTTGTCTTGATTGAGAGACTAATTAATTTCCTCAAGTGCAATTTTCAGGTACTGGAATTTCATCCAAATGAAGTTTCTTTTTTCATTTATTTGTATAAAGACATACTACACCACACGTTTCAGGGAATGTGTTTTTGTTTTCATTACAGTGTTGGTTAGTCTTTTTACAAATAAATACAGAAATATTCCATCCATCCATCTGGGGGATTAGGCTTCCCTTTTCACTTCTTCCAGCTCTTCTTTGGGATTCTGAGGTTTTTCCCAGGCCAGTCCTTTAAGCAATTCCAGTCCAAGAGAGCCACACTTCTGCAAATGTTGTGATTTTCCCTGCTGCAACTCACCTGACATGCATCAGAGTTAATTAGCAGACTTGTGCAGAGCTTGACATCAGACTCTGCATAAGTCTGCTAATAATCCATTGATTAGATTCAGGTGTGCTCCAGCAGAGAAACTCACAACACCTGCAGGGGTGCGGCTCTCTTGGACTGGAGTTGCCTACTCCTGCATAGCATGTTCTAGATTAGGGGTGTCAGAGCCTAGTCCTTGAGGGCCGGTGTTCCTGCAGATTTTTGTTGTCTCCATGTTCCAACACAGCTGAATGAGATGAATGAAAAGTTT
This sequence comes from Pseudomugil tenellus, assembly GCA_037177515.1. Taxonomy (NCBI): domain Eukaryota; kingdom Metazoa; phylum Chordata; class Actinopteri; order Atheriniformes; family Pseudomugilidae; genus Pseudomugil; species Pseudomugil tenellus. Next base: position 14,890,192 of record JBAMHX010000018.1, on the reverse strand, counting down.
GACAAGAACCTGTTGGATCAATTTGATTAGCATCAGGTGTGTTAACGCAGGAAACAACAAAACCTGCTGGATACCGGCCCTCGAGGACCTGACTTTGACACATGCATTCTAGATGTTCCCTGTGGTCTCCTCCCAGATGGATGTGCCAAGAAGACCTCACCAGGGAGAAACTTATTTCGATTGCTTGTATTTACAGTCTCACTGTTTTGATCAATTTGTGACCTAAAGTGAAAGCTTTGCTTTTTGGCTCTTTCCTCACCAGGACAGACCGCCAGATTCACTGTTTCCTCACTGATCAACTTATCTGTCTCCTGGTGCATCCTTTTCTCACTTATGAACTTTAACATACTTGAACTCAGAGCCTGCTCCCGCCACGTTGGTGCTCTAGGCGAGGATATGATTAGCCGGTAACAACCTAGGGGTATGCTTAACTGCACAAAAATATTAATGAAATGAATGACATTATTTACTATTACATATAAATTAAACTTTCAAATATTTTAAAAGATAACCCTACCTCAATAGAAGTAACACCAGCCTGAATTGTGATGCATCAATGGCCATAAATCCAAATTATATATCTGATTTGCCTGATTCTGAAATAAGTTTATCTGCTTAATGTTGTAGCTTCATCATATTTAAAACTATCTCATAATTTTATGGTCATTGTCTTCATTTTGTATACATGATCATGAAGTTTAGGTAGAACTTGTGAGGATGACGAGGGCTGTAAAAATATATTGATGTACCGATTAATCACAATATTTCGATATGCAAAAGAACTAGCTTTTTTTTTTAATGAGGCAGATTTTAATTTCTTTTTATCTTGTACAAAAAGTTATTTAAAAAAGGTTATAGGTTTTTATTCAATAAATTGGGCATTTACTAGGCCGTGAGTTTTCTTATTAAATTCTGGTGAAAAAAAAATAGCAATTTATCGCCTTGTTTATAGCATCACAATATATCGCAATATATTGTATTGCTACCACTGTATTGTAATACTCATCGTACCACCAGATTCTTGCTGATACACACCCTTAATGACTACATTATGATACTCGCATTTGGCCATTCATGTCTGTTTAAATCTGATATATATATATATATATATATATCCAAAATGAATGCTTTAAGTTACGGACTGTTCCTACACCTAGATGCGTATGCCTTCAGAAATAAGAGATTAATAATGACCGCCATGACACTATCCTAACAAAGATATGATAAGCTAGATAGTCCCATCCCTGTCTGGACAAAGGATAACCTGACAAAACTGCTCTTCTTCCATCATTCAAACACAATTCCTAAAATAAAATAACAAAAAGATGTGGCTAAAATTAGATGTTAAGATTCTAATTAAGGCAGAAAGATGGGATTAATGGTATGTTTTACTCTGATTTATTGGCCGCATTTATCGGGAACGAACACAATGCAAATCCTTCAGACACTGTTCTTCTTTTCTGATATTCCTGTGAAATATTTGCACCAAGTATCAATCTGTGTCTTAACCTGCTCTCAGCCCTAGAGAGACATGTTGAATGGCAGCTTGTAATTAAAATGGTGGATTAACTGATGGCATCTGTTTTTGACCCTTAGAGGAGTGCCTTTGAGCCTGTGTTAATAAGAGCAAGTACAAGATAGAGCGTCATTCTAATCTCTTGGCTGAACACAATAAAGTTCATGAAAAAAGATGAAGAGACAAGAAGTTATTAAAACTGAATTGGCGCACGTGTCCAACGTGGTGGAAAATATAGTTAGTCTGAATGCATGCTTTAATGTATAGTGAAGCATATATGAACACATTCAGATTGGAAATAAAATATTAATGTGCAGCAGCTTGGAACTCCATTCTTTTATGTAAACTACTTCTATGTGGTCACACTGACCCATTTTAAGACTGCACCTCTGCAGCTGCTGCAGTCTGCCTGCTGCACTCCCAGGAACATTAATCAAACTTAGAGTGGGGAGTCAAATAAAGCAAAAATGGTCGTGTGACTAACTAATGCATCCTCAAAAGGTAACCTTGAAAGTGAAAGCTCTGAGCCATAAAGATGTTATGTGAGAGTCACAGAAGAAGAGGGGAGGGGGGGGGGGGGGCATGACAGACCAACAACATTCATCTCATTCATTGGAGACAGGTTTGAGAGAAATGGCTGAGTAATCCTAGAGTCACTCGGCTGTAGGGGGTTTCAGGTCATCTTATTATGAGAAATTTGAATACGTTTTCATTTAGGTTTCTTGGTGTCTGATAATCTGTGACTCAAAGGGAAAGAATGTAATTGTGATTGCTGGAATGAATTAAATGAGAACCATTTCTGAAACCTTTCATATTTATTTAGTTTCACCTGTTACAAAAGTACATATTCACTCAAATACTTTTTAAGAAGAGTAAGTTGTGCTTTAGTCTTAGTATTTCCTTGTAATGTCACTTTCTACTTCTATTTTGCTTTGTTAATGGAAAATCTTGAACTACTTTCTCTCCATACTCATCATAAAGCTTTTGTGGCCATGATAAAAAATTCCTCCTTGTAGCAAATAGTCATCAAAATTTGTTTCAGCTGTAAGAAAGAAGTTATATGCTCCATTATATGAGCTAATAATTTAGTCATTTAAACATTTGACTGAGAAGTCATTTTGAGGAGCATGTTTTGACACAAACTTTGGTAATTGTGTTAGAAATCCTTCTAGTAATGCACATCTGTCAAATTTATTCCTAAATTGTGTATGTGTGTGTTTTGGGGTAGTTGCCTCAAAACAAGTCCTGAAGAACCAGTTTTGTCTGCAGGTTTGTCACAGGGAGGCTCCAGAGAATAGAGCAGAGTGCGACATATGCGGGTCCTCCTAATTCTCGAAGAATACAGGTTAAGGATTTAGCTTGACTGCAGCATATGCTTGCTTGGATATTAAAAAAGTAATGTCAAACACCTCCTTAACATTATTAAGATATTAAATGATTTCTTTATTAAAATGCATTCCATTTTTGTAATAAGTTGAATAAAGCAAAATAAAACCTAAAACTATCAGGAAATTAAGTATAAAGCAAATTATTCTTTAGTAAAAGATAAGAGGTCATTAAAACACAAGTCACTACTAAAGAGAAGGATTCTTTACTTTAGCAGAAGTCATTTTGCTACAGGTATTCATGGATACATTAACTATATTCTTCCAGCATCAGTCATGTGGGGTTTCTTTGTGCCAAATGAGATAATCATCAAGGCACAAGGATACTGGAAGGTGACAGGGTGTTTTAGGTCAAGCTAATCCTGGCAGAATAGAAGTAGAAAAAAAAAACCTTTTACAATTTCTATCTTCTGGAGATAGACATACCAGAATACTGATCATTCACTTTAAATGAATGCAGTATTCATTTATTAAACATAAGTACAGTTATTTGTCATGTTTTAGATCGTATCTAAACTATGACGCTGTGAGGATCCTAAACAGGAAGAAACGGCCCAGCGTTGCACTTTCAAGCACTTTGAATTGATTTTCATATGAAATGTGCTGAACAAATAAACAAAGCTGCCTGCATAGTTTCCATACTGTCAAGTAAAGCTTTTACTTGTTGAGGTACTATTTTTATGTATAAATCCATAAATATAAGTCAATATTGCCTCATAACTATATCATCATATCTTCAATCATTCTAGTATATTATTCAACAATCATATAATTAATCACAATTAATTATATGATTATTATTATCATTTATTTAATTTATGGCATTACTATGTTATTGATTATCATATATATATATATATATATATATACATACATGTATATGTATATATA
>JBAMHX010000018.1:14828779-14884909 GCA_037177515.1 Pseudomugil tenellus | reverse complement strand
TATATGTGTATATATGCTAATTCTAAAGTATTAGTAAAATACTTTACACCTCAATAAAAAAAAAAAACTAAGATTAAAGCTCAAACACTGAAAACAGACTTGTGTATCTGAACTTTTTGTCTTTTTTAGTTGACCTAAAATCTGGAGGTTTTCAAACATTGGAGAATTCTCCCAATATAAAACAAAATGAATATGTTAAAACTAGTTTAATATAGGGGAGAGTGGGGACTGTTGCAGCAGTTTTTACATTGCTTTCAGTATTTCTATTTGTATTGGAATGACAATATTTTCACAAATTCAACTCACATCTGTCATCTACGCACCTATACAATTGCCACATGTAGAATTCAACTCAACTTTATTAAAGCCTATTAAAACAACTGTCGTTTGACAAAGTGCTGCACAAAAAGCGTCAAGATGCTTAATATAAAATAAGTAACATGTTGTTGAAAGGAGTCTGTCAAATGCAACTGCCCCCATAGGTGGGGATGGCTGCAACAATCACGAGGGACAGTTGCAACACTAATTTTGTAATAAATAAAACTGGACTTTTATCATACACTTTTCAAAGTATTAATTTATTTATGAACAGAAGAATTAGACATAATTCTTTTAGATAATTGCAAAATTAAAAAATAACAAACATATTAAAGTATTTGGCTGAAGTCAAGATCTATTGCAAAACCAAAAGTCTATGAACTGATATTATTCCAGAAAATAAGGAAAATTCATATGAAACAAAACAGGAACACCAAGCATTAACTAGCAAAATATCTTTGTCAGATTTGTCATTCCAACAATCCATCAGAATCACAATTGTGCCAAATGTAAATGGAACCATCAGTACAGGCAACTTGGTTTAAGCTTTTAAAGATCAATTTGGTGTAAAAATAAAGAAACATCTGACACTTTCAAATATTAGCTACTGCATCCATTTGTCTTTTTATTTATTTTCGTCACAATTTTTATTTGTCATTGGGACAGCTGCAACAGTGTGTTGCAACCATTGACTGTATGTTGACTGTTGCCCACCATCACCCTAACAACCATCTTAAAAGTAGCTGAGCTAGCTTAAAACATTAGCTTTGGCACATGGTGTCCATGACTATTACAAGTTAAGAAACTGAAGAGTCAAACTGTATAACTGCAAAGTTCTTAATACAGACTATTTGGATGCCAACACTAAAAATAATAATTCAATTTTTTTTTTCCTATTTCACTTCTCTCTGAAGGAGTGATAGTATGTGCCTACTGTCTTCCAGAATGATGAAGGGGCCAAATAAGCATCTACTGTTGGATTTTGATTAGTCTATCTTAATGCGTATTGGTTAAACCTGCAATTGTCACGTTGCAACATGCTACATGCATACTACCTTAGTAAGGGCCTGTATGGGATGTCTTATAATAATCTATCCTAACTTCCAGACAACTAGACCTGCATTAGTAATATTACCATACAAGTAATCTGTGTGTTTTTTTAACAGTGTTTAGTTACAAACACGTCGTCTTTCCACAATTTGAGATGAGACATAATTTGTGTAAAACTTCCCTTGTGCGAATTGTAATGACATAAGTAAACAATAAATAATGATCCTGTAAGAACATTAAGAAATGCTTCTCACCATAAACCAGTGGTGTATTTTGAAAAGGAGTGCTACTTTCTTTTCTTTTCTTGGAGAATGGGAGAGGAGTGGTCGGATGAGTGGTCATGAATATGTGTAGGCTATGTGTTAAAAATTAAGAAGAAAAGTTGCTCTGAAAGAAAAAAGTTTAATTGATAAAAACGCATTTTTAAAAAGGGACACAACACTTAAACTGAAGTTTAAATTCTTTAAAAAAAATACCCTAAAGAAGAACATCTAGGCCTATCTGTGAACTTAAAATGAAGTTTGATCGTTAATAAGTTTAAAGAATAATTTCCTCAAATGCTGAGGTTAGAAGGTATTTTTCCTTAAAAAGAAGGTAAATACATGTACAAAAACAAGACAAGGAAGAAAGGCTGTGTACGTGCGAAACGTGTCGTTCGGTCTGCTATTCACAAGAATCGATCTCTTTCATCACGTCTTTTTTTTTCAACAAAATGGTGGGTGTGTTCGCCTGTTTTTCATTTTCTCACAACAGTGGCTTTCGTCTGACCTGGTTTGGTATTTTGAATTTATCATTTTACAGTCAAATGCTTACAGCAAATACTACTTTTTCATGAAGTTTTGTGCGGGACGTGTCTGGTACTTGGTGGGGGTCAGCGACTTCTCCCCTGGTGAAAGGGGAGGGGGAGGGTCAAACAATCACACGTGTTACCAGGCAGGGTAGTGCGTTGGAGACGTGAGCTGACAGCTCATTGGTTAAGAAATCATATGGGCGTGGCTTTCTGGCGTGGGGTATTTAATGCTTTGTTCCATTGTTGCAAAGTGTGTTTTCCAGCTGGTCTGGCTCAGAACCGGGAGGGGGGACCAACTGTGAGAGGATACCGCTGCACTTTTCCCTTTGCAATCAAGGCATTTAGTCTTTATAAATGTCTTGCAACCAATCTCTGGATGGAAGTTTCCCTCCGTCTCCAGCTGAAGACAGGGCCCCCCAGCGTCTGTCCTGGAGCAATCTGCTGCAGAGGCTGATAGAGCTGAAGGGAATCAGTCAGACTGTCACAGCAGATCAGCTCTGCAGGAGTGAAACTGGTAAGTGTCTGAGTTTTATTTTATCAGATGCAAATCATGGCAAGTTACAAGGAGTTTATTAGCTACATGAGGGGTGCATGCAGGGAGAAAACTACTATAGTGAAGTGAATACACCTTTTTCCAATAATACTAATAAAAAACCCAATTACATACAGTTTCAGAGTAAATTTTGCGCTTCTAGAGTCTAGACTAAATTTGAGACCTTACTCTTGTTTCAGGATCTGTGGCAGATTTGTCTCTGTCTGACTCAGACAGCAGCTTCTTCTGTTACCCCCTGGAGGAGACTTTGGCTGCAGACGTGGTGACCACCATCGCGCAAAGCCTCAACAATGCATCTCACATCCTGTGCTGCTCTAAACTCGTCTTACCTGACTGCCTAATACACAAAATCGGCGAAGAGCTACTCCATCTGGCTGTCAATGAGCCTTGCGGCCTCAAGGGGGCGCTTATTGACCTATGTGTGGACAAGGTTGACCAGGGCTCACTATGCGCTCTGGATCAAATAGCAGTGGATCCAACGCTGGTCCCAACCTTCCACGTGACGCTGGTGCTGAGGCTCGAGTCCAGTGGACTGTGGCCAAAGGTGCAGAAGCTCTTCAAAAGTGGCAAGCCTCCATCTTCCATGTCTCCAAGGCACCACAACACTCTGAGGCTCAGCTCCAGCTTCAGGGCCATCAAGAGGAAATTATACTGTTCAGATGAACTGCTGATTGAGGAGTGCTGCTGAGAAACACTCACGTGCCTAATCTGAACTAATTTTTTTTTATATATAAACTATGAAAAAAGGCAGGGTTCTGCATAGTCTTTTAAAAGATACCACTGTCTAATCAATTGCACTGACATGATGGTCCTGAATTATCACTGTTTATGAACTATATGGTTACTCAAGGGACCAACTATTGTCTCATGGCAGCTACTCACCTAGTTGGAGGTGATTTTGCAGTTTTTCTCTGTGTACATGAGGGAATGTAATAGTCTTATCAAATGAATTTTATGTTTTGTATTTTTTAACTTGAAAACATCTATAAATATTTTCTATTAATGTGTTGTTTTCTTCTGTTTGTCATGATCATCACTGCATAGATGTTAAGAATTCCACCTAAAATTCAGACATGTCCACTTAGGAGCCCCCCCAACTGCCTGCTATTACATGATGCTGGAAAAGCACCTACTGATACCACATGCAAAACCCATTTTGCATTGTTTTCTTTGGATAACTACACTTCAATTCCACTTCAAAAGAAAAAAAACCTGAAAACCTGCTCAGAAAAGTAATGAAAAAAATTATAAAAAGACAAATTGAGCACAAATCGATCATTGGACAAATTTAATTCAAAGAAACTTTTATACAATTTTAGCTTGTTAATTTAATAAATATGGATAATCTTTCTGTGCAACAATCTTCAATAATTATGATCAACAGGCTACAAGCAAATCCACAAAACATCATAGTAAATGACTAATAACCCCCATAGTGTTAAAAGTAAAATGGGTATTTACATCGGGAAGAACTATAAAAAAATTAAACTTTCCTTGTGAGTGGCTCAGACTGTTTGTCTATGAGAAGGCCTTGAGGTTTATCTAAGAAAAACAAGATCATGAAAGAAGAAGCTAATCTCAGCAGCTTTGTTTATCGTTCAGAGACCACACTGTTCTTAATTTCCAACATGACGTCCAGTGGACTCTCATTGTCAAGACATTAGAAGATAATGGCATCTCAAAGCTTCTCACAATTCTACAGGAAGTCAATCTACATCAAGCTGCAGAGAGGTTCCCTGATGAGTCCTGCGGCCCACTGCACATAAGGCATTTTTTCTCTGTTAATTCTCCTGGTTTGCTGCAGAAATATGCTCCAATTTGCATGGGCTCTGACCGATTTCTTCTTTTTAGATTCAAGTACTGACAAACCTAAAAGAAATAAATCAATTAGCAAACATCACAGTTACGCAGCTCTTGTACTGGATGTCTACACTTTTGCAAAATCGCTATCACAGCTCCTTATGCAATATGTATTATCAGTGCAACAGCTAAAAAATAAACTGATCACATGGATAATATAGCAAGTTTGAACAGGTTTACTGTTCTTTTACATTTATCATAGCTACATACAATGTGTCTATGCATATTTTCTACCTTACAGGCAGCTATAATTGCTGTGTAAAAACTTGCATAAGAACCGTAATCCATTACAGTGATCATTACTGATATGTTGTCATCTGAATAAACACAGCTGCTTCTTGAATATCTGGTGCCAGCTGCATTAACATGCCACAGTAAACCTGGACAGAAATAAAGCTGGATAAATGCTTGCTGTAGATACTAGCCAGGGCATTAACAGAGGGAAGGTGTCTGATCTGTATAATTTAAGAAACATGTAAAAAGGTTTCACATTGTGGGATAATGTAACAAAGAAACTGGTTTCAGAAACCTACCTATGTTTGTGCGAGCGGCTTTTAGCCATCCAGTATAACCTGGATCTCAGATAGTCTGGAACAACTGGGAGTCCCCATTCTCTGTGCTCTTTGGTACAACTCAGAATCCCCAAAGTAACGAGCACGATACAACAAGCCTTCCTCTGAAATAAGAAAACAACCTCAGTCAGCCATAACCTTTACTTGTAATTAGGTCATGCTATATCAGCTGTTATAGTGTGCAAAATGTTGCGGATTCAGCTGGAGCTTCTCTGATAGTTTGACACAGTTCAATCCTATGCACGTGAAGTTAACAAGAGATTACAAACTGGCTGAAAATGTAGATATAGGAGACCTTGATTATCTGTTTCTGTGATTGCCTGATGAAATGTTCAAGGTATCGTCATAGTCGTCCCTATATAATCTCCATCTATTCCTCTGAGATTCTTAGAGTAAGAATATCTGTACCTACTCCACTGGCTAGCTGCCTCCTTGTGGATATAGATACGCTGCTTGATGCTGAACTACTGTGTTTTATTTTATCCCATTTCTTCTCCTTAATAGCACACTATTTAAAAAGATGGGTATGTATTATGAAAGAAGTGCGTATAAAAATACACTTTACACAGCTATGGCTGTTAGCCTTTTATAAACAGTGAACAGCTTGGCTTTGGTTAAATAAAGAGATTTAGAACCTCATGTCCACAACAGTATACGTGTTATATAAACCCAATTTAATTGTTCAGGACATGTTTTACTGTGAATCAAATGTTTTCATTCTGTAAAAAGTAGATAATATGACCACTGACCTAGAACTATAATGTAGCCTGTCTAAATCAGTAAACTATGAAATTCATAATCAGGGAAATTGTGCATTTCTTTTGGAAGCATAATTGTAAACACATTAGGCTGAGTAATGAAAATATCCAATAAGCTGCTAAGCCCTGCTGTGAACTCACTCTGCTGCTTCTCCTTCCAACAGTTGTTTCTTAGATTAGAGATGTAGTCCTCTTCTACATTTCTCTCAACAATCTTCAGGTCATTTCCAGAAAACTCTTCATTGAAACGCTCCCCAACGTAGAAAGGCACCTTCAGATGGGACGTATGCCTTTTATGAATATGTCCAGCAGACCTGATGAACAAAAATGACAATAAGTAAGACACTTCAGCAGATCTTTAGCAAGCTCTGCAGAGAATGAAGCACTTACGGACGATAACTAAGGCTGTATGGAGGCTGGGTGACTATTAACTGGCTGAGGGCAGAAACAATGATGAGAATTAAGATAGGCAACAGCTGGACAAATAGAGCCAGGCCTCCCTGTTAGGACAAAAAAGACAACCCAAAGGAAAAAATAATTAATCAAGGTTCATCAGAGATCATACATAGGTTGTGTTGAAATGAAGTGCAAATTTAGTTTCACAGACAAGACTTACATCTCTCTGTTGCTCTCGTCTTTCATGCCTATTATGGTGTGCAAAGTGCATTCTTCCATTTCTGTAAACATGTACATTATCTGGAAAGGAGATAAAAAAAGACGACATAATGAGGAACTCATTGTAAGGCATGTGAAATTAATGCTAGTTTCCAGCCCATTACATTTCAAAATTGCAATTTTATAGATTGTCCAAATTATGCAGTTAGGCTTTGAACAAAAATACATTTGATTACCTCAGATTTTTTTAAAAAGGAAGTAGCAGGTTTTAGTTCCAGATATAAAGTATATACACTGCATTTTGCGGCAGTACAAGTCAAGAGTTTAAGAGAAATGAACAGGAAATGAACTTTAAGCAGACAGAGTATTTACCACAGCGAACATCAGAGTGAGAGCTAAACTAGCCCACCATGTTTACAGCGCATTAAATTTCAGAAAACATCGTTCTTATACAATCCTGTAAAGTTGTGCTCAGTCTCTTTGTGCTGATATCAGCCTTAGGCTTAAATCGTACAGTTAAAAAAATGGTCTACAAAGTTTAACAGCAACAAGTCTGCTGGTTTTACCTTTGTACCCTTATCCAAAGTTTATTGGAAAGAGGAAATAAGAAACACAGCAAATAAGCTAATAGTAAGGCAACAGCCATTAAAGCTTTATGCATCATTCTACATTGACATATCTCTGTTGGGTGATTGAATCATAAGTGGTCTGTGTTGTATGTGTCTGTTTAAATGTGGGATTAGAAAAAACTCTGCATGTGTTTATGGGAAAAGATCTCACTGGCCTGTTCCATATATAAACTGGCAAAGGGCGGCTGTAGATCAGGTGGAAGAGCAGTCGTCTTTCAACCAGAAAATTGTGAGATCGATTCCAGGCTTCGCCTGACTACATGTCTAAGTGTCCTTGGGCAAGACACTGCCTATCGGGGTGTGAGTGTGAATGATTGAATGTATACTATGTAGTGTAAAGTGCTTTGAGCGGTCAACATGACTGGAAAAGCGCTATATAAGTACAAGTCCATTTACCAAGTCCAAAGACACACATCCAATCCGAAACAACTAACAAATCAGTAACATTTCAATAAACCCTAAGATACAACCAGTGTTCCTAATAATCTTTTTCCAAATTTGTTTGGATGTCAATATTACTTTTCTGTTAATATATGGGAATATGAGAAACAACTAAAAGCTACATTTTTCACATAACATACGTTTAAAATGAATTATATATGTTGACAGCTTAGTGTTGGCGCACCTCGATGCTCCTATGAAGATAACCAATCTTTGTGCATAAAGGCCTAAAGGCATGACACTCTGGAAATGACTTCCAATTAAAAGTTCTTTAGTGCCTGTACAATTATAAGCTCTGTATGTCTTACTGAAACAACACTCCTCCTTCCTGCACCCAGATTAGGATCATTTAGTGTTGAAATACAAAACATTACAGCCGGAGCTGTCGTGGCGGTAATCCTAGAAGTCGTTGGTGGACACCGGCATGAAAGGATGATGTCAAGTTGAAGGAGGAGTCTTGGCCTGCGGGACTCCAGAAGCAGCTGACAGGTACTGACAGACTAAGCGGAATGAGGCTTTGGCGTTCACCGTAGCAAAAACTCGGGTGTGGGAGGAGTTTGGTGAGGCCATGGAGAACGACTTCCAGACGGCTTGGAGGAGATTCTGGTCAACCATCCGACATTTAGGAGGGGGAAGCAGTGCTCCATCAACACTGTCTACAGTGGGATTGGGGGGCTACTGACCTGGCTCTGGATGCTGTGCTGGCTGACATGCCTCTATGGCATCGCATGGGCATCGGGGACAGTGTCCCTGGACTGGCAGACTCGGGTGGTGTTTCCCCTTATCAAAAAGGGGGATCGGAGGGTGTGCTCCAACTACAGGGGGATTACACATCTCAATCTCCCCGAAAAAGTCTATTCAGGGGTCCTGAAGAGGAAGATCGACTGGATAGTCAAACCTCAGATTGAGGAGAAGCAGTGTTGTTTTCGTCCTGGCTGTGGAGTACACCAGTTCTATAACTTCCTCGGGGTCCTGGAGGGAGCATGGGCGTTGGAGCAAGGACTAATTATAACTTAAATTCATCCTTTTTGTCAACTCATAAAGTGGAAAACTCACTTTGAAAGAAAATAGATAAACAGTATGATTTCTAACCTGGCATGATGTGGATCATACAGGAATCAAGCTTTCAAATTTCTGCTTCTCAGAATTAGTCTCTTATAAGATATAATTATACGAGACCCCAGCAAACCCAACACAAATTTAAGGTGTAACATTATGCAAAATGGTTGGATTATTTTCTTCTCAAATAAACCAGTAAAAGATTAAAACACTTCCATCTGTCTGTACTCACTTGTTGGGAAACCTCCACCAAAGAACATGTTGAAAAGGTCCTCAGGTGAGATGTCTGCTTCAAAGTCGCGATGTTCTCTGTGTCTGCTCGGGTGTGTTCTCTCCTCCCCATACTGGTCATACTGCCTTCGTTTTTCAGCGTTACTCAGAACAGCATAGGCATTGCCAATAGCTGAAAAACACATAAAAATATGCATTTGGTAACTGTATGTTCCCATGTCAGCCACAGACATGCAGCGAGGGTGTTTATACCTTTAAATGCTTCTGTGGCTCCAGGAGCATGATTTTTATCAGGATGGAATTTCAGAGCCAGTTTCCTGTAAGCTTTTTTGAGATCCTCCTCAGAGGCTGTCTTTTCTACTCCCAGTATCTGGTAGTAATCTTTGCAGCTCTTAATCCTGAAATGGATGCAAAAATAACAAAAAGATTATGAGCAGTGATACAAAAATAATGGCACAAAGACAATACATCAATTATTGAAACCAAGAACCTTCTGTTTTTAAATAAATATATTTTCCATTTTTCACTTAAATTCCATGTTTTTATGCAATCTAATTTCTCAATCTAATCAGTAATTAATCTTAACAGTTCAATATTTAATTTAATTTATTTTTCACTCCAGTTTTTAATCAGAATTTTAGTTTATAGGAAGGGTAGTCAGAGAAAGGGTGATAAACTGCATAAAAGAAGATGTAACCACTGTTTATAAGCTGGCGGCTTAACAGCCATAAAAATCCAGTTATTCGAGTTGTGTAGCACTGAATCATTTAATTTTTGGGGCATAGAATGCAATTTACATCACACATATCATGCACTCAACATGCATTCAACTGCCATCTAGTTTTTCTTGATTATTTAGAGATGATATAAGGATACAAATGTAATCTTTCCTGTGGTTGGCTCTGCATTAGCAGTGCATTCATAAATGGTTATGTTACCATGTCAACAATGTCTACACTATTACAAATTCAAATTTTATTTGTATAGCACTTTTTCATGCCACAAAGCAACAAATAAGTGCATTACTTAGTTAAAAAAGGTCTTTAGAAGAAAATCTAATCTCTGTTTACAAAACCTAATGATGTGTTTATCCCAAGGATTAACCAAACATAAGATCCAAAAACACAGGTCATATGATAAATAATGCACCATTGACTAAGAATAAGACTAATGTTTTCCTTTCAAACATTTATGTGTACCTTTAAATGTTTTCCTGCTGCAGGTGATAAAAAAAACATACCATTGTTCTTTAAATGATATTTAATCTCTGTTATAACACATCATAAACTGGTTGATATACTTAAACAAACGTTGCCAGGTTTGTCAGCAATACCCAGCTTACTTGTGATTATGGTAATAACACTGTGTACAAAAAGAAAAGTTTTAAGTATACCCACTTTCTGACAGCTTCCAGTTGCTCTGGTGTGTAAGATTTAGCAGATTCCGTGGGCCTTTGTGACACATCGGCCCCATCTTCATTGCCCCGGTGCCTCAAATTGGGACCACCTTCGTTCTGTGGTCGGTCATTCTCATCTGGAGGCTTTCCGTTCTGCGCTAACGACTCCAAAATGTCTAAAAAGAGATAGGTCCCACGTTATTAAAGGCTTCCACATGAGTTTGGTTCCCGATCAGTTAATCCGCCACCATAGTTGGCCCTGTTAGCATTATAGTTACAAGACAGAGACATCAGCACCTATATTTACTTTGTAAACCGGAGTTGATGGTAACAAATACTCAAATACAATAGATAATGGCTATTTAAAAACTAACACTACCAGTTATGGTTTGGAGCAGATAGTGTGACGTTAAGACAGTTATGCTAACATTAGCTCATACGGTTTCACAGCCCTGGCCTTCCACCTGAGATAAAATCACTACTGAAACAGTCATTCATTCGGCGTACTTTTGGCTTTGTCTGTCGGAAACAAGCGCTGCGCCTTCTCCAAAAACTTTCTGGCTTTGTCCGATTGGTTGTTACTGATCGCATTTAGGGCTATTTTAATGCACCGCTCCGCTTCGTCCTTGTTTGAGTCCATGGCGACACAGCGGAAATGTTTACTTGCCCTGCGACGTACGGGAATGACGTTTGATTGCTATCTGTCCAGTGAATATGACGTCATCGCAGCTAACTTGACCCCTCAGCATGCTCTTCTTCTGAAGGGTAGGACACTCTTAAACTAAAAAAACGTGGTTTACTAAATATTCCGTTCTTAGTCGTATTCTTGAGACTATTTTAGACCAGTAGCACATTCAGACATAAGTGAAAATGGCTTTGAAAGCGACATGCAGCGAATCAGTTCGATATATGAAATGTAACATGTCTTTTGTTATAAAAACCTACCAGTTGTTTTCATCGGATGGTACAATTTTAGCCGCTAATAGAAACCCACCAAAGAAACGGCGGAGAAAGTTTCAGAAGAAACGTACCTGGGCTGATGATCTGTCCTGGGAGGAGAGGTTGGCTGATGTGGTCACCCCTCTATGGAGACTAAGCTATGATGAGCAGCTTGAAGTCAAGCAAAAGCATCAGGAAAGGATACTTTCTCAGCTCTTTTGTCATCTGACAGGTGATTTCCAGTCACATTCCTCATCCCCTATCAATAGCAAACCAAACTTCCATGTCCTGCCTATTTTGCCATCACCTCTTAGAGATGGCTACCGTAACAAGTCTACATTTTCAGTCAACAGAGGAGTTGATGGAAATCCTAAAACAGTTGGATTTTATGTGGGGACAGGTAGGGAAGGAAACATTGTTTGCATCAATGCAGACCACCTGCTTAACATGCCAGAGAAACACAAACTGGTAGCTAGATGTTACCAGGACTTCATCCGCCTCTCCCCATTGGATTCCTGTCTGCTGTTCCACACTGGGGGTCATTGGAGAGAGGTCACAGTGCGGACCAATGTACAGGGTCACACCATGGCCATAGTGTACTTTCATCCACAGACGCTCACCCCAGAGCAGGTGGCTGTCCATAAAGCTGAGCTGATGGATTATTTCAGACATGGACCTGGATCTGTTTGCCAGTTAGACTCGCTATTCTTCCAGGAGAGCTCCATGACTCGATGTACCAATGAGGAATCCCCTTACCAGCTTCTGTATGGACAACCACACATATATGAGGAGGTAATTAATATGAAGTTTGTGTCAATGCACCTACATTTTTCTGTCCTACCTAGTAAATGGCTACATTTTTCCTAACACTTTTTCCATTGCAAAATGTGAATCTAGTTAAGAAAAAGTGAAGTGAAGGTAGCTTTAGCGTTGTGCATCCCTACATTATGAGATGTGATTGCTTCTCTTATAGGCTATTGCTTTGTGATCTACAGGTGCTGGGCTTCAAGTTCCGCATCTCTGCAGATGCATTTTTCCAGGTGAACCAGGCAGCTGCTGAGGTGTTGTATGCAACAGTAAGAGACCTTTGTGTCCCAATCGTTGAGGAAGAAGGAGAACAAATGAAAACTGGTGGTACGCTTCTAGATGTGTGCTGTGGCACAGGTGCCATCGGGATCACTCTGTCTCCCAGAGTGGACAGAATTATCGGTATAGAGCTCGTACAACAGGCAGTGGAAGATGCTACGCACAACGCAGCTCTCAATAATGTATTAAACTGTGAGTTTATCCCTGGAAAGGCGGAGGTGGTGCTTCCCAGTCTCATGTCTCAGCTAAGCACGACAGGTGGAGGCCTTACAGCTGTGGTAAACCCATCTCGAGCTGGCCTCCATCACAGAGTGGTCCGAGCTTTACGAAACCAACCCGCTATCCGCAGGCTGGTCTATGTGTCTTGTAAACCAGATGGAGAGGCTGTGAGGAACTTCCAGGAGCTTTGCTGTGCTCCTGACCCACAGAAGAAACTCACAGGAAAAGCCTTTTCTCCAACTCTTGCTGTGCCTGTGGATCTGTTCCCACATACTCCACACTGTGAACTTGTGCTACTTTTTGAGAGGTAGCAAATTCAACAACACTAGTTACTTCTGACTGTTGGAATAGAGCTGGATAAAAGTTGACTGTATGGATGATGATGGCATCTTAGAGAACTCTGTGGTTACCTATAATGTTCTTACACTCACAAAGGTTTTCTTTTTTTACTTATTTGCTTGATAGAATCTTGTTTTACAACTTTGTGGTGCAGCAACTGATTATGTTGAAAAATATTTAAGTGATTTTATTTCTCCTTATTTTCTTACTGTGTAAAAATATCAGAAAATAAATCCAGATATAATGGCTTCAGTTTGGTATTAAAGGTAATTAGTGTTTGTTGAAGCTGTTTCAGGGATAAATTACTATGTTGGAATTGGCACATGTTCAACTCATCACACTTCTGTTCACTAGTCAACCTTCATCTTCACACTATTAAATATGATATTAATGAAGTGAAGTGTCTTATTTCACACTTAATTAACCTAAATGAAAGATTAATCTGATGTATTTTCTTAAGTGTATAATTTAAGAATAAGTAATTTAGACATTATTTTACCTGAGTGCTTGTGTGTCCTTGCAGTACCTCATTTATTCACTAGGTGGTGCCACAACTACATCAGATCCATCCATTAGAAACAGCAGTTGCCTTAAAGCACTGCTTGTGTAATTTCATCCAGTGCATTCAAGTTCAATAAAGTTCATAACACTACAAGTGTACAGCAGGTGCATTTATGGGAGGTTACTGCTGTTTATGTGAGATCATTTGCAATGGAATAATGGTTTTGGCTTGAATAGAAGATCTTATCTTTGTAAGTTAGATAATATGTGCAAATAATTATATTACACAGTCTGTCAAAAGACACTGAAATGAACTTTAATAACTCTGGCAGAACCCTAAGGTTAAAAATGATTAGCATTTTATAGAATATAATTTTGAAATATAGGTCATTTGTTCAAATCTCTGGTTTATTTAGCATACTGATGCTTTACATTAAAATGCATGCAATATATATATATATATATATATATATATATATTTGTTTTTTACAAATTTTTATGTTTTAAAAATGTAACTTGGGGTCAAAACAAAAACGTTTTCAAAAGAGCCTTAGAAGATAGAAGCATTGTAGTGCATACATCCATTTCTTGTCCCTTAAGAAAGGAAATTTCTTCATACTTTTTTCTGTATATTTAGTTTTAAATTAAGTAACTTGTGTTGGGAGGTCATTGTCCTGTTCAGTTAGTTTGAAAGTGGGCTATATTTAGATCTAGATTTGAAAGATATGGGTTGATGTCTTATGAAATCTGGGTGGGGGGGGGGGGGGGCACGAATGGACAAATAAAAAATGGGGAGGTTAAAATGTCAGCACAGCAAAGAGCCAATGGGATATTTACAGCTGGTTGTATTTATTTCCCCATGAGGCAGACCATTAAAAAGAGGAGCACTGGAGTGACGGGACCAGAGTTGCATCTTTAACATCTGGTCTGTTTGGCAACAGCGACTCAAGAACTGCTGGTAAGTAGGTTTAACCCGGTAAGAGGTAACTAAACTGAAGAGACTATCATATAATTGACATTTAACAGTTGGAGGCTACATATTGTTTTTGCTCCACGACCAACAACACTTGCATGATAAACACAGTAGTGGTTAAACTTATAAACATAGTTTTGAAAATATCTTCTGAAATGCTCCCAGTTATTAAAACATGGCCAACATTACAACTTCTGACTTCTTTCTATAGACCTATAGGTAGTTTAGGACCGTTCAAACTTTATTTAATGCGTTCTTTGTCCAGCTCAAACAGTGAATATTAATTTCTCCACATTGCATGTTTAGGATTACAACTGTTTATTGACTGTGATGCCTTTAAATAATTGCTCATATTTTTGTTTGAGGATCTTTCAATTCAATTTAAGACATTTATTTTTTCTCACATGTAGTAAAAAAGCAAAGATAAGACCATACAAAACAAGAAGAACTTCAAAATGTAGTGCCACCATGCTTGAGTTGGCCAACTTGAAGAAGCCTCTGACTAAACATTATGTTGTTCCTGGGTTGTAAAAGCACTTTAACTGGACTTGTAGGCCTAAATAATACGTATATAGCTACCTTAGACTGTAAAAAAGAAAGAAATATAGTTTACCCATCACTTAAATAAACGTTCCTCGCCATCTAGATTCTCCAGTAGCTAAAACCTTCAGCCTCATTGTTCTTGGAAGCATGTTAACAAAAACCTGTCCATTCAACAGTCGCACTTTTTTTTTCTTATTTTTGCGTAAAAGTAACATTCTGGCGGTTTTAAATGCGAGTAGCTACAATGTCAGCTACTCCGTATCAAACAATAGCTGCAGAAGAGTGATGTAACTTAAAACGGCGCATGATGAGCAACATGCCAACAGAACAGATCCCATCACAGCCACTGGGAGAGTTTGCATGCCAGCTGCCACTACCCGCTGTTGGCGCTGCTGGGGTGCGTATGAGCACAGCTAGCCACCGTACCTTCCTCTGTCCGCATCACGCTGTGCGCATTAAACTGAGCAACATCTCTTCTTTTTCTCGCACTGCTGCCCCCACCTCTCCACCTTTTTTTCTGTTTAAAGAAAGATGACCGACGGAGAAACGAGGACTCATCGCGCTAACAAGCAGCAAAACGGAGATGCCATGGTCGACGGCTCGACGGTGGATGATGTTTTTGACGACACTTATAAGGAGAAAGAGCGGAAGCCACCGCGGATATTGGTGTGGAGGAATATCATACTGATGTCTGCCCTGCATGTTGGTGCGCTTTATGGGCTGCTTCTCCTCCCTTCCGCATCGCCTTTAACTCTTGCCTGGAGTAAGTATATTCTAGATGTTTTGCACTATATAAGCTTTTAACAGTGATGTTGGTCTTTCCTCCCTGCAGGCTACAGACATAAGGGTAGAGAATGTGCTGATTCTGTGTGATAGTTAATTACACAGAGCATACTGCCTGGGGGCTCATGCCTACAGGAATAATGGAGAATGACTCACTGGCCTAATTTCTAGTCTACAGCCCTGTGAAAGTGTATTCATCCTCACTATTTTCCTCATTTAGTGTGTATGCATGTTAAACTGAACTCTGCTTTGGGAGCAAAATGTTTCCTAAAAGAGGAAGTATGAATGCATACATGGAGTTATTACATTTCTACAGTGGAAAAGGTAACTGTATCATTGTATCTTCTGAAATCCAGAGTTTGATAAAGTTCATGGTCAGAATTTAGCTGGACCTTGATAAAACCTTGATTTGTACTTTGAATCTGAGGTGACTTACCTCTTTACTGGTGAACAAGCCACAGATTGATAACCAGATCTTTACAATTTAAGGAGGGAAATCCCCTCATGTTTCATCTAATAGGAGTTTGTCACGAAGTAAAACTTTCATGTACAGTATTTTTAATTGCTATTGAGGCTTTTCAGCCAATTTATGGATTATGACTTTGCTTATCTGAGTTTGTAGATTTGAGAAAGGTTTGTCAAGTCCAGCTGCCAGTGCAGTTTAGTCTCTTCTGAAAAGAGAAACTAACTGGGTAAATCCTTTTATTTTATTCATTTGGGTTCAATTGTTGCTTCAGTACACACACTTGTCTCAAATATTAGTATTACCTCTGAGTGCGTTTACTTTAAAGATTACATTTTTATGTTGGAGCCACAAAACAGTAAATCTATACTGCCTACATGCACATCTGTTCTACCCCTCTTGTAGAGTTCAAACCAGTGACTGATTTTGTAATCTGTTTGAGTTTGTTTTTAGAATGACCCACAAATCCCAAATTAGAAGTATTTGAACTTCAGTAGTCAAAATGTTTGCTGAATAACTAGAATCTGTGCCCTAAATAAGCGGACAGATGAGACATGTCTCAAATTCTCAAACAAACTCAACCTTGTTCCCTCTCTGGTGCTGCATAATTTCCCCTCTCTGCATATTATTTCACTGGGGAAGACAAAGCACAATCACCATTCCCATAGACATCCCATTGTGAGCTACATGGCACCACAACAGCGTGCTCCTTGCCCATCACAAACCCCCGGATCCCGACTTGGTTTTCTCATAGAACTGCATCAGCAGTTTTTAGAACAACCAAAGTGAGTACTGACCTGCACGCTCCCTCTGTCCCATCTCCCTAAACAGAGGACTTTTCTTGGAACAAAAAAAGCCGTAATGTTATGGAAAGAACAGGGTGTCCCAGTGACTCTGCTCTCATGGGTGTGAAGCTCCTCTGAAATGGCATCCGTTTCCTTTTTAAGATGCCTGTATTTCCACCTCCTTTCTTCTAGCTGCAGCTTGCTACCTCTTCAGTGCTTTTGGTGTGACGGCAGGTGCACATAGATTATGGAGCCACAGATCTTATAAGGCTTCTTTCCCTTTGCGGGTCTTCCTCGCTCTTGGCAATTCAATGGCATTTCAGGTAAGAAATGTAATCTGATTACTTCCATTGTTTATTTTGACAGTTGTTCTTTTCAAAAGAGATTTTTTTCATTATTTAAGAACATTTGCTCTGATATTTATTTATTCCTCATCTGCCACATGATCTCAGACCACACCTGATTTGAAACACGTGCATGGTAAGGTTGCTCAGACCATCTTCTATTTCTTTTTCCACATGTGTAGAATGACATTTATGAGTGGGCGAGGGATCACCGTGTCCACCACAAGTACTCAGAGACGGATGCAGACCCTCACAATGCGACGCGGGGGTTCTTCTTCTCCCACATCGGATGGCTGCTTGTTCGCAAGCATCCTGATGTCATTGAAAAGGGACAGAAACTGGAGCTGTCAGACTTGAAGGCAGATCAAGTGGTGATGTTTCAGAGACGGTGTGTACATTTCATTAGCTGGCTTTCTTTCGGGGAGGGAAATCATTGCACTTTTAAAACAATTTAAACATTTTATTTCTCTTTTAAATGGTGCACATCAACTTAGTCTTTGTCCAACATGATGTAAGGCTGTATGTGATCAGTGTAAAAGTCACAAGTTGTACTACTTTTATTGCTTTGCAGTAATCATGTCTGTGCACTAATTTTGTTTTAAAGCTACAAAAAGTTCATTGATTTAAAAATGTCAACACTGATTTGTCAGGGAAAACCACAGTACATACATAAAATCCTGTGTATTAAATGATATCTTGCCTCTTCCGTTGCAATGATGGTAGCCATTGAATGCATCAAATTTGGGACCGTACATATAAAATATTAAAGGAAATTCTAAATGTTGTTTTTTTTTTAGTCTGTTATTTCCTCTTGGGCCTAAGTAGTCCAGCATGAGGTAGTCTGACCATAAGCTAATGTTCTCTGACTGACCACTGGTCAACATTTCTTCTGCTCTGGAAGCAATCCCAGATTTTTCCCTCCTGCTCTCAGGAAAAGGGAATTAATGCTGCTCAGAGAACTCTGTCAACTATGTGCAGTGAACTTATGTGTCTGGGTCTACATGTTGTCATGTTAACACATTTGGAGCTGTTGCTGAATAACTAATTCTGACACGTCCAGACTTTATTTTGTGAGTTCAATTGAGCTAACATGAGTTAAAACATTTTCATTTGGCCTCAGATAGAATTATGAACATATGAAGGGCATCTGTGGGAGCTAACCTTTTTATTTTGTTGTTTCAGGTACTACAAGCTGTCTGTGTTGACTCTTTGCTTCCTTGTACCCATGATGGTTCCCTGGTACTTCTGGGGTGAGTCCTTAGTTGTGGGGTATTTTGTCCCTGGACTCCTGAGGTATGCGGTGGTGCTCAATGCAACCTGGCTGGTCAATAGTGCTGCACACATGTGGGGAAACAGGCCTTATGACAACACCATTAACCCGAGGGAGAACCCACTGGTTGCTTTAAGCGCTGTAGGTAAGGAACAACATAACGAACATGTTTACTACTTGTCGCCCACTATGGAGGCTCTTACAGCTGACTTGGTGTGGTATTTAGGGGCGTGATCATGTGCTAATTGTGTATCCAGCTTGTTGTGCTGCAAATGCTGTTAATTTAAAATGGAAAACTTTGCCACTTTGTGACACTTTTCAGTACACTACCAGTTAAAGGTTTGGACAAATTCTCCTAACTGTTACAGTAGTGTGCCTCATTGGCATGTCTTTTTGGAATAAAAGGTATCAAAAGTTGTATTTAAAGCTGAGATTTGTCAATTAAGATGATATATTTTTACCTTTTTATATAAATATTAGTCAACTAAAATTGCTTAAGTTGGTCGTGAGCTAACCTGGAACCCTGAAAGGGAAGAGAAGGCTTCAGAAGGAAGGACACAAATAGTGTGAAGGGGTATAACCTGGTAAAATTAGATTATGGTAGCTTGGTAATTATGAATCTGCCTTTTTTAAATATAAAAAATGCAGCTTTACTAAATCAAATAAGTCATGTTGTCCACAGCTGCCCTTTTTTTTCTGCCACATTCTTGTGAACTGATATCTGTTTGTTCTTTGTAGGGGAAGGCTTCCACAACTATCATCACACATTTCCCTTTGACTATGCCTCAAGCGAGTTTGGCTCCAGGCTCAATGTCACCACTGCCTTTATAGACCTCATGTGCTTCTTGGGTCTGGCCAAAGACTGTAAGACGGTTACAAAGGAAATGATAACGGCACGCATTAAGCGAACCGGTGATTGCAGCATCAAGAGTGGCTAAAATAGCGTTGCACTGCAAAGCTCTTTCTCTGATCGTATGTGCCGAAGACAGAAAGTAGCAACAAGTACAGCAACATTTCACTGGTAGGGTGGTGATTCCCATGCTTCTGATTATCAGTTAAACATCTTTCTGAGACTAATTTAGGCTTTTTGGAGTCTGTTTCATAACTTTTGTGGGTTTCTAAGTTTAAGTGCCCTCACAGACTACAACAACTCGCTGGTGTGCTAGTTCAGCTTTGTCACCATATCATCAAACAGGCATAAGAATAAAAGGATGTGGTTTTGCTTTCTGTAAAGTGTGTAAAATCAGTAATTGCAGAGTAATTTTCTGTACCTTGTATTTATTAATTTGCTATTTATTAATAGTCTTTGTCACTTTGACTGCATCATTGAAACCCTTAAAAGTGCAGTTTCCCTGCAGGCAAGATTAAAGTCATTCTGCTCTAACTTCTGTCAGTGTTTCATTCCAGGGATTAAGGTCTGTCTTTTATTCGACTGAAGCTTTTTAGTGACCTAGTTGTGTTACTTGACTACAAGCTGCCGTGTTTTAAAAGCTAATGTCAGCATAATCAGGCCTCTACTGGGGTATTGCCAGGTGTTAAATCTGGAAAGATGCTAGATGAATACAGTCCAGGTGTGTTGCACATGAGGATGCTTAAACACTGTTTATCCATTTGTCTTGTTACTAAAGATTAAGTGTGTTGATAAAGCAGGATAAAAGAAAAACAGTTGAGATTTGAAGGTGCCTCAGATTTCATTATTAGCTTCATTTGCTGCCTCTGAACTGAAAGGTAGATGTAGACGTTTTCTTTTTTTAATCATTCCAGAGTCCTTTAATTGATTAACTTTGCAGCCCTTTTTAAGTGCCCGGTTTTTCCAGCTTATATATGGAGGAATTGCATTCAATTTTTTTTTAGATTATCTGGAGTGCTATATGGATTAACTGCTGTTGTGATACAGTCATTGTGCTCTTTATTTGCCAAAGGGTAATATTTAGTAATTGTGGGGTTTCCTTTTTGTTAGATGAAAAGAATAAAAAATATGGAATTTATGAAAAGAATCAGTATTTTTGTCACCTCTCTGGCTTTTGACAACTTTCATTCCTCAATACATACATTTTAATAAATGATCTTCTCAGGTTTTATCCTTCTTGCACGGATGCATTGAAATCATGGAGCATGCATTAGTTTCAGTGTTTAAAACATATTTAGTGGACTGAAATTTGTGTTATGTGACCAAGACACAGAGCTAGGTTTTAACACTACTCTGCAGTAAGATATAATCCTGAAAAAGTTATCAAACCTGGATTTGACAGTCAAGAACACCCCTATGCATTGG
Organism: Pseudomugil tenellus; assembly: GCA_037177515.1. NCBI lineage: Eukaryota > Metazoa > Chordata > Actinopteri > Atheriniformes > Pseudomugilidae > Pseudomugil > Pseudomugil tenellus. The sequence continues at coordinate 14,864,117 of JBAMHX010000018.1, read as the reverse complement.
TTTTACAGCTGATGAATCTGGTCCCCTAATTGGCATAAACCCCTTACTAACAGGAAATTCTTGGTTTTAGTTTCATGGTACTCCAACTAAATGTAAGTTTTAACATCATTTCCTTGTGCAGTCCGGTTTATATTTAATTTTTATCCAAAGACAATGACTACTTCTGTTCAACCCTTAAGCATTAATGATGGGTTACATTTCTCCCTTCTGGATGTCTTAATCACAGAGAACCCCTTACTTAGTGGTTAAGACTTCTGTTTCTTCTTTCTGTCTTCTACTGCATTTTCTTTCTTCAGTCTAATTTTTTTATATTTCTGTCTCAAAGCTTTGACATAGTCTCGATGTCACCTGTATCTTTACTTTTTATAAAACTTGGTTTAAACTTCAGACGCATCATCAACCAACTGAATGCTTGGTGCAACACCTTGTTAACACCTTACAAATATTCTCAGTTGCAAAATTAGCTCTTTTGTGCAATTGTTTTAGAAATGAAAATTACAAGATAATTCTGTTTTTCTGAAGAGAGAATAATGTCATGAAATGCACCTATTCAATGTCTTATACCAAGAGCATTACACTGTTAACAGAAATGGCTTTGTAGTGTATTTTTCCTACAAAATTGAATAAAAAGGGTGAACAAAGAGTGGGGATTTCCTTTAATGTGACTTGTTTTAACATTTGAGTCCAAATGCTTTACAAGGGTGCACAAGGTTAAAATCCATTGTCAAAATATAGAGCTAACACCCACCTGAACATGTCTGCCCATGCAGACTGGCATTCTTTTCACTGTATTTTCTTTTCTTTTTTTTCTAACAGCCATTTTCAGCTAAATTTGTTCGTGTTTCTGGTTTTAATTGAAATACATGGTTTCTTTTTAGCCTGTTCATCTCTAGTGCTCCTGATAGTCGTTGACTTTGTCTTCCTGCTGGGGGGGGATCACAAAATGCCTTTAGCTGGGTTTTGGTACATTTATAGCAGGACTGATCTAGAATCTGTGGTTGGATTGCATCGTTGTCTATGTGGTGTATTTCTGTCTCTTTGTTCTCGGTTTACTTTTACTTTTCCACTCTGCTCTTTTTCTCTTTGGTCAGGTTCAGCAGCACTATGTAAAATCTGTAATACAAACATTTATTAAAAATAAGCAAAATAATAAAATAAGAATTCAGATTATCAAGTGCATATAAAGATCTTAGTGGTTACTGCCATTTAAGTGTGTAAATAAAAACTGCATTATAACATTTAATCCCATCTTGACATCAAATATAGCCTGCTGTTATATTTCTTACAATTTGTCTATTACAAAGCAACACGTTTTTAGTGTTGAAAATGGCACATTTATTTCAAAGGAATGTTTTGTATGTATTGTATAAATAAACAAAATTTATAAAGTCTATTTTGATGGTTTTGTTGTACTTCGATAGTACTCTGAATCTTTCCTTTAAAGTGGTTTCCATCTCTTGTTGCTTCTCTTGTCAGTACTCATTAAAACTATGACTTAAAAAATTATTCCTTGTTACATATTCCTACTATAAACACTAACATTTTGGCAAGAATATGGGACTCACAACCTTATTAACATACACAAATATACCTCTTACAGTATTTAAAGAAGTGTACCAAAAATCCCATATAGCCATATCCAGAGTTTTTCCCAGATATGGTTTGAGCATTGCAGGTGTTTCACTCCAAGAGACCATCAGGTGAAAGATTGGTGGTTCAATCTGTGGCTGCAACATGATCGTGTGACAGATATTAAATCTTTCACTACTTGTGTTCTTCAGTGTGCATGTATGGTGGACCCACAAGCTCAATACACACAATACATACTTAATGTATGTAATTCATGTGACTTATGGGTAGGACCTCTTTCAATAATCCGAAAGACAGAAAAACATGTTAAAAATGCAGTTTCTTTGTCTTCATGGGTGGCGGACTAATATTAAATTCCCTGTCATCATGCATCAGGCTTGTTGACATATCATTGAGCAGAGCACCATGTCCTGTGCAGCTCCTTGTAGTTTGGTCTGACTTGCTTAGAGGTGGAAGTCTCTTGTGTTTGGGGTCAACAAACACCTTTTGTGTTTGCTGATCCAGTGGATTAAATCCCACTATTAGAGACTTACTTTATGGCACGTTGAAAGCTTTTGCTTTGCAGCAGTGAATGTGACTTGCTGATTGCAACTTTTTGTTGCAACCAAATGCTGTGATGGGGAAGACTGATCCAAATATAAGTGGTGCCACCACTGCTGAACTCCAGTCATACCAGTGGTGACATCAGCCCCTCTGTCCATTGGTTGCTGAGTGTCAGACCATCTTTTTCATGCCATGTAACACATCAGTGTGAGAGTTTATACAACCTGCTGAGGCCAGTCAGACCATTTCAGCTCAGCTACTTGCAAACTTCTGTAACCTGGTTTGTTTACTAAACCTGATGCAACCCACTGTAATCTGCGGGGTTAGATGGAAGTCTGAAACATTTAAACAATATTTATAAAAGATATTTTGTTGTACACATGAGGATTTTTGTAAAAGTTATAGCCGTTGTTGGGAATGTAAGAATACTTTGTTACAAGTCCTAAAAGAGAAATTTTCACATTATGTCTACTTCAAAAAATGCATGAACTAACACATCTATTATTCAAGAAGGATTTATTTATTAGTCTTTTGGGTTGTTTCTTTAATTGTTTGATTGTGTGTTCTTTGTGATATGTGAATGAATAATTGATCACGTATTTAAAAGTAAATAAGGAGCTAAAACAACAGGATGGTTCTTGCTTTTGTTTCATCTTGTGTGTCATTTCTCTTTAAATCTTAATCCCAAAACATCCCTCAGAAGTCCCCCCTTCAAATAACTCCTTTTCTCTCTAATCCTAATTTGCACACAAGAAGATTGCAAAAGGCCTGCCCGAGCCAAAGGAAAGGGACCTAAGGGTCAGACGGGGTTATTGGGGAATAACCCTTCATCAGTGTTAGGAAAGGGCCGTCTGGATTAGTGATGCAAATGTTCCTGTATCTGATTAGCCCCATCCACCTATTATTTATTTTCTGCATATTGAATAATCGGAGAGAGACTTTTTCTTAATTTCTCTGGGCGCTCAAATAAATTTATCCAAACTTAATTTAAATTGTGATCAATTCGTCAAAAGTGCAAATAACTGGTGGGAAAAACATCACAAAGACACTAAAAGTAATCCAAAACTAAATAATTCCTTAAATAGCTTAAACACAGAAGAAAGTGTTGATTTTTCGTGAGCAGTTTAATTTTTCTTTGTGCAAAATGTTTATTTTTATTTAGTAGACTTGCGCAGTTTGTGGCACCGCGTGGCGTCTTTTCTTGCGTGTCCGCCTGAAACGGCGACATGTGCTGATTCAATCAGACCTTCCTCAAACCGTCAATTACATCCTCAAGAACAAACGTTTTGGGATTATTTTATTTGTTTCCCCATCAAACAAAGAGTCAATCATTCTGAGGCCTATCTTCCACTAATCCCTGACAATCAGCTGCGCGTGAGATAGTATGAATAAACTTTTTTTCATGAACAGAAATTTAAAGGATCAGTGTTACACTTTTCCTATAGGATTAAATAGATCTTCCTTTGCTCTTGAATGGAGGTAGGGAACCCACCGTTGTCCGGCCCTGAAGGCCCAGGGTGCCCTTTTGATCATTTCACTCTCTCATTGGTGCTACTTCTGATTGGCCAAGAGACTAAGAAGGGGGAAAATCTTTAATTAAGCAGATAATCTCTTGTTGGGACTAGAGCAGCTCCATTTCAGAGCCCCCTCCTTGAATCTTGATCGCTCCTGGTGGAGTTTCATGCGCTGGTAGCTCAGTTTCCTCTCCATCGTTGTGTTTTCTACAAGCTTTGCGTTACCTTCAGCGCGCTCACCTGGCAGGATGTTTCTGCACTGGGAGGCTTTCTATTACATTTTCATCCTCCTGACTCACATGAGATTCTACTGCTGCTGGTAAGTTTGATTTTTTATTGATTTTTGCCTTGATAATCCTCATTTCCAATGTTTGTGGAAGTTATATTGTTTCTAAAACAACTAAATAATGAAAAGAACTGAATTACTAAATAGATGTAGGCAACTTGCTTAAATGAAGAGCTTTTCTGTTATTAATTTAACCTGCAAGTAAAGTAGCATAATACAAAGAGTTTATTTGCTGTTATATAAATGGGGCATATATATTGCTTCATTCCCGCACAATTATAAGGACAAATTTTGTGTTTCCTGATGAAATTAGTTATATAATATACCTGCTTTTTTCAGAAAACAGCTATAGATGAGCTGCACTAAAGCCATTAGTTTGCAGCCATTAATTGTCAACAGTTTATACTGTTATAATGGATTAAAGACGTTTGTAATTGACTTGTCAACAGTTATAAGGTAAATATGATGCCTGTGTGAAACACATGAGTTTACTTTTATAAAAGGACCATCTCCCTCTATGAAACTTAAGATTTTCAAAATAAACTATGTGAACACCAACTATTTCTTTTCTTTATGGTAAGGCCTGTGGTGCGTCTCAATCCTTATATTTCTGAGAAAAAACCCCAAAATAAAATCACATTCATTGATAGGGTTCACTGAAGTTTGGATGCCCACTGGTGTCACAGTTTCACATGTTCAAAAACGCACTAATGAGAGATAATAGCAGAGGAATTTGCAAAGGACACTGAGCTTCCCTGAATGAATAAACTGTCTCCTTTTCCAGGTCAGTGAATAATTTCTTGATGACTGGACCCAAGGTAAGCCAACTTTCCTTTGATCTTCCATCCTCTCTTTTCCCCAAAAGAAAACAGAGAGAAACCAGAGTTCTTACGTTATCTTAACCCAAGTGTATTGACAAGCTCTGGTACATGTCTGTATGCAACAATAGCACTAAATCAGTGATATTCTTGGCCTTTTGTGACCCACCCCCCACCTCTCCACCTCCCTCTTGGTACACTTGACCTTATTCAGAGGCTCTGTGTATCCAAGGGTTGAATGTGTTAAGAAGCAAGGGCAGGCCTTGCTGTAGTGGGTGGTCATCATTAGTGAGCAAGACCCCTGTGAAAGAGGTGGTACTCCATCTCCCTGAAGGCCACTTGAGACATATTAGTTATATTATCATTCATGCAGTCTGAACAAGCAGTGGACCAGCAGGCGAAAGCCAAGGACAGAGCACATTGATCTGAGATGGCTCAGCGATTCATTGTTTTCACTGAAGGAGCTTAAAAAATATAACAGTATCTAAGGTCAGTTTGAATTAGTTGTCACGAAATTCGCAGCTGTTCTTTTGCCAATATCCAAAACATTAAAGTCCCATTCCCACATTAAAATTTCCACAATTTAGTTTAAATACTTAATCATGGAACTTTGTAAAAAAACAAAAAACAAAACTTGAAGTTAAGATTTCTCCCAGAAATACACTACCATACTGGTAACCGTACCGTACTGGTAACTGTACCGTACTGGTAACTCTTCCTAAAATACAACATGGAAATATGATATTGATCTACCTTTATATCTGATTTCTCTGGTCAATATCATGTCATATATCTTATGCTGCTTTAGGCATACCTGATCTACTCCAGCAGTGTGGCAGCAGGAGCTCAGAGTGGAATAGAGGAGTGCAAATACCAGTTTGAATGGGACCGCTGGAACTGCCCAGAGAGAGGCTTGCAGCTGTCCACGCACAGCAGCTTGCGCAGTGGTGAGTTCACAGTCACCAGAGAGCGCAGCCAACCTAAACACCACCTCGATCATCTCTGTGTAGCAAGTAATAAGTGCTGTATTATTATTATGTTTGTTTAGAGTGAGGTTCCGGTATAAAATAAATATTCATATATAGTTTGGGATTACTAGAGTGGTCCCACCTCTTGGGGTGCATTTTACAGAACCCAGGGTCTGTTTGCAGCTTATAATAAAATAATATTTGAACTGATAGGAAAGAAAATGATCAAATGTGTTAGATAATACAGTGAGCATAATTTAGCATTTTAAAGGCATCTTTGAAAGCTAAAAAATTGCACCAAATATATGAAATTTGGTGAACTTATTACCTTCACAGGCTTTACAGTTTAATGTTGTCCTCTAAAACTTAAACACACTTCAGCATGCTCTTTATAAGTCCCTGAAGAAACTAGAAACTTTGAATAAAAGTACTTGAATCGTAACTTAGTACGCAACCTAATACCAAATACCTTCCTAAGGACAACTTTATGATATTATTAAAAATTTATTTATTCCGTCCTTATTATATATTTATTTTTACTTCATGTTAGTATTAAAAATGATCATACAAAAGTCACATTGCATTAAATTTGAATGGTAAGAACCTTTGCATGAAATCGTATCATGTCTGAATGAGTTAATTACGTTTACTCAAGAAAGGTGAAGCAATATGATGAAGTAATTTCAGGCAGTTGTAGCTCAGGAATAAAGAATAATCAGAAGATTAGTGATTTGATCCACAGCTTTACACTCAGTATGTTTTAGCATCCTTGGCAAGATATCTAACTCCAAGATTTACCTCAGTGTATTCTCTCTTGGAAATTACTTGAGACCATCAGCTTTATAAGCATGTTACATTTCTTAGTTCATAAAAGAAAACCTTTTTTTGTTGATGCAAGATACCTAACAACCTCTTCTGCTGACAGCAAATCGAGAGGCTGCATTTGTCCATGCCATCAGCTCTGCTGGGGTCATGTACACTTTGACCAGGAACTGCAGCCTCGGAGACTTTGACAACTGTGGCTGTGATGACAGCAGAAATGGACAACGTGGTCAGAGAATCACTCACATCTGTACATTCAGATTCTCTGCAAGCAAGCAGTGTACAAGTTAATGGAAATGTATTTATTTATTGCTCTGCTGTAGGGGGTCATGGTTGGCTCTGGGGTGGCTGCAGTGATAACGTCGGCTTTGGTGAGGCTATTTCCAAACAGTTTGTTGACGCCTTGGAGACTGGGCAGGATGCTCGGGCAGCCATGAATCTCCACAATAATGAAGCTGGGCGCAAGGTACAGTTAGGTGCTCTTGATTTATTCCATCAACTTTAAAACGAGAGATGAATCGCTTTGTATGAGATGCAATTTTGTCAAGTCAGTGCTTTGATTTGAACGCTTGTCTAAACTGGGTGGCTATTTGGCTGAAATTTACAAAATCTCTCATGGCCCTCCAACTGATTGCTGCATGTAAAGCACCCTTTCAATCATTTTTCCCTGCTCAGAATTAGATTGAGTGTGCCACCCAAGCATCCCTTTCACATCGCTATAAGTGAGGTGCCACTCGTCTCCAATAATAACAGTGTGTTCGGTGTACCAGAAGAGCCTATTTACCAGTGCTGAATGCACCTTATGACAATACCTCTACTCGAGAATCTCAGATCACTGGTGCAAGCTTAATTAGAGATCCTGGGGAGCCAGACATTGCACGGCATTCTGTATTATTCTGCTTTTTTTTTAAAAATAAGTGTTTAGCTTTATTCTTGCAATAAGGATCCCACATTTATGTTGGTCTTTGTTTGGCCCTGAGGGAGTCTGAGGGGACCACAGGCATGCAGCTGAAGTGCTCTTTGTTTATGGTGCCTTTGCTCCCCCCTGATGTGCCCTAGGATCCCCATGGCACCTGGAGCATCATTGTAACAGAAAAAAACGATGATAGAAAAAGAGAGAAACTCCTTTTTTTATTTCTCAGCTCAAAGGAACTCTCCACTGGGTCCCTGCACACACAAGAAAACATGTTGATAATGAACATGTTAAATAAATACTCCCATTTATTTTGAGGGGACAATAAGACTTGATGTGAAACTTTGATTCAGCCTCATGTCAGGAGAAAGTTCATCCCCTCGTCACGAAAAGAAAACGTCCCTTTTCAGGTGACAGCTGTTTTGTGTCGGTTAAAGTCAGAAAACACTGAAGACAACAAAGAAACTTCGAAGCTAGCTTCTCTTCAGTGTTTTCACTCCTTTTCTTCTTTGCTCAACTAGAACACTTTACGAATACAACTGATTCATTTGACAACACATCAATCAAGAGACAAAAGAGATTTCCCAGACTCACTTGTATACAAATATAATACTTGTATAGAAATATAATCACATGCTTTTTAATTTGTTTAAATTTCATAATAGATTGACACTATTCTCTATATGAAAGTCCAGAGAATCATATTTTAAAACAAATTAACCTGGAAGTAAAGTAAAGTAAAGTAAAGTAGCTAAGTCTTCTCTTCCGGTGTCTGCAGGCTGTGAAGGGGACCATGCAGAGGACATGCAAGTGCCACGGGGTTTCAGGAAGCTGCACGACTCAGACCTGCTGGCTGCAGCTGCCAGAGTTCAGAGAGGTGGGGAACTACTTGAAGGAGAAGTACCACAGGGCTCTGAAAGTGGATCTCCTAAGAGGAGCGGGGAACAGCGCTGCCAGCCGAGGAGCCATTGCAGAGACTTTCAGCTCCATATCCCGCAAAGAGCTGGTCCACCTTGAAGACTCCCCTGATTACTGTCTGGAAAATCGCACCCTGGGCTTGACGGGCACGGAAGGTCGCGAGTGCCTGAAGAAGGGCAAGAATTTAAGCAAATGGGAGAAACGAAGCTGCAAGAGGCTGTGTGGAGAGTGCGGGCTGGCTGTTGAAGAGCGCAAAGCCGAGATGGTGTCTAGCTGTAATTGTAAATTCCACTGGTGCTGCGCTGTGAAGTGTGAGCAGTGCAGAAAAACAGTGACCAAGTACTTTTGTGTGAAGAAAGGAGGTCAAAGGGGAAGAAATGAGAGCGCTACTACCCGGCGAAAGAACGTCAGACTGAGGAAGAAACACTGAATGTTTTCCTCACTCCACATAAACACATCATATGTGTAATATTGCAGTTTCTGTCTGAAAACTCATATCCAGGATCAAACTTTTCACACCACGTCCACTGACTGCTTTCTATTAAAGGTAAATGACAGGGATGAGCAGGGTGATAGAAGAGAAGAGATGAGGCGCTTTTGCAATTTGGTAGTTTCTTTCTTTTTTTATTTTTTTAGCCTAAATGTATTTAAGATATATTTTTATATTTTTTGCAACATTTTGAAAAGTCACTGGGCATTGAAAGAATTTTTTTCTCTGACTTTAAAATTTTCCTAATCATTTACTCAGTCTCATGCGTGATTAAAAACCCCAGCAGAAATTCTTAACAGTTTGATAACTGTCATGACTAATGTGTAACGCCACACAAAGCCTCTCTTTTTTCTTCTGAACTTATCAGATCATATCCACATGCCAGCCTTGCAGCCATCTTTGTGCATTTCAAACACTTCCTTTAACACTCCACCATGCTTTTAGGTCATTTTAAAATTACACATTTGGACGTTTATGGGCACAGCTTGCTCATCATGCTCGCCCTGACCTTTGTTGCCCTGTTGATGTATTTAATTGTACATAAAATGAAGCACTTTGTACTGTACATTGTTAATTTATTGCACAGCATTTTCTAGTTTTGCTCTGTTGTTAGCTGCCTTTCCAGTTTATTTTCTAATAAAATGTAATGAAAGAACAATAAATCCTTTAATCATGCATATCATTCAGCCTAAAGAAAGTGCTCATCCTTTAACATAGTCGGTGACATCAATACCTCATGGTTTGGAGTAAACACAACCTTACTCTTCACATTGCTCCCTCTGGGGTTAAGATACCCTATAAAAACCAAACAGAAAAGAAAGCATCCCAACGCACTCTTTCCTCTATCACGCCTTTCTCAATTACGCCTCAACAAATACCTCCCGTTCTACTCTTCATCATGGTAATCCTCAAAGAGCGCTTGGAAGTTTCTTCACTGTTTAATACTAGTTTAATTAACTTTGTCCAGACAGAGCAAGACTGTGGGGGTGGAGGGCATGAGGCAAGTTGCCCTTAAAAATCATCCTGCCTCTAATTTTGTATGCTAAGCTCCTTTTCCACGGCACACCTCCTTAGGAGTGGGGGAAAGAAATGTTGGGAAAACTTTGGGCTGCCTGTGCAAGGCTTCCTGTGGCTGTTTTCTTTCTAGGCCCACCTATTTGGATCCTTTCACTCTTCTAGGGCCTTCCTTTGCTCGATTTAACAATGAATGCAGAGCTAATCAGCTCTCTCGGAAATGCACCACTGTCGAGGAAGGTAATCCCTTCTCCTCTCCTCTCAATGGGCTGTCGCCTTCTAAAGGACTTTGGGAAAAGGCTTTGCACAGATTCACACTGTTCCCTCAAAAGAAGTTAGTTCAAGTATTGTGCCCAAACAAGTGGGTTTTATAAACACATGCTTGCCAGGGATACTCACCCCACCTGCAAGTAAGAAGTGCCAGGTCCAGGCAGACTAGCACATGGCAGCCGAAGCCGAACCCATTCAGACAAGAAGGGACATGAAAAGGGAGATTAGAGGTCCTATTGAGAAGGGGGCGTTCATTTCTGCACCTTCCTCCTTTTACTTGACAAAGTGTCAAGGAAACACCTTGTTGACATCTTATTTACCAAATAATGATCATAATCAGAACTCCTCTCTTCTCTGATGACCCCTGTGGGCTGACTGGATTGCTCTGTCTGGCAGGCAGCAAAATCTGCTCGCCAACAAAAGATTCTCGCATACCAAGTTTTGGCCCTGCGGCTCTGGACAAAAAAGGCACAGAAAGCAAACAAGCAAACAAAACTCTAAAACTGTAATCAGGACAAAGACTTTGAAAAGCCCCTTTACACCATCTACATGCACTGCATTGATTTTCATTTGTACTTGTTGTACAGGGATCCTGAGGTATGCTGCTGACTGCCACTCACAAGGGAAGTGCATAGCAAAGCCTGAAGTTATTCAATGTGTGGGGAAACTGGGCATATAAAACAAAAACATGACTCTATTGTTTCAGTCAAGGTCAGTAACTCAACATCTATGAAGAAGGTGTTGCTAGTTGGCAGATAATGCTCATAATGTCAGGTGCTGGACAGCAGGATCAGCTGAGAAAAGCAGCAAAATGAAAATGAAATGAAAGCAGTGTTTTTGGAGTACCACTGTAAACCTGAACTGATTAACTTAAACGAAACTAAAACCACACCAAGTAAAAATGACACAACAGTAAACCATTCAGAATTTTTTTGTGTGTTTTTACTCTCCCATCGTGGAGAGTTATTGTATGTTATTGACAATAATAATATTTAATTGCCTTTTAGGGGGAGATTTTGAGATTTGTAGTAGTTGCGCTTCTCATTTTGGTTGTTTGACATCTGCTTGTTTTTCCTCATTAGCTTGCAGTAAATCTGCTTGTTACTTCTGGTCATTTTGCATTTTGGGTGACCACTCAAACTCTTGGACATATCCAACAATAGGTGGGTCTGAACTTAACTGGTAATGTATGTCTCAGCGTTTACCTTAAGTCCGTCTTTTCTTTATCGTATTTGTTTACTATCATTCTAGGACATGCAGTAGTCTACAAATATGGGTTTAACATCCCAGTTAACGTACACAAATGTCATATTAGTTACAAAATTTCATTTTATAAGCTTTAACAAAGTTCATTAATTGAGTTTTTTTCTTTTTAAAAACACATTGTCTCTTCCTACAGCCTGAGCGGTTGCACAAATGTATTTCTATTTGAATCTTCTGAGCAAATTCTGAACCATCTGACTGTCTTTTCAAGCTAGACTGTGAAAAACAGAACATCCTATTTGGCATCAATTTAAACGGGTAGTGTTGAGCTCCTTACTGGTAGTTATATGACTCATTCCATATCTTCTGCTTACTGTTTTAGTTGATAAACAGCCTCTTGTATCCTTTTCAAACCTTGTGGGGGTTTTACGATCAGATTTTTGTTTTACTAAGTGATTCCTTTCCATGTTGTGCTGCATGCAGACATGTATTACTATAATTATATTTAGTCATTTTGCTGCACATATATAATACACATATAATACTTTGAATTTTATACACTCAGACAACATAAGCTCCTGCCCCCCCAGTCTCCCAATTAGGACTATTCAGTGATTTCTTCACTCGCTCTTTTTTTTTTTCTATTTCTATTTATTTTCTATTTAAAAAAGAAGCTTATACAGTTGCTGCCACTCCCTTGTCTGTCGTTCCTTCAAACGCTATGCCCCACACTTGCAGAAGGAGGAGGGAAGGGACAGTGGATGAAACAAAAAGACATATGAAACAACACATAATGTTGATCATGATTCAAACACACAATCTGCCCCCCTGCAGGGAGTGACACGACCTCTGACTCAGGGGTCTGAACTTCCGTCTCACAAGACGGATCTGCCATTTCTAATCTGTAATAGCACATGAGCGCAAGGTGGCAGGGAGAGAGCTGACAGTACATGGGAACGGTAGGATTTTAAGAACACAGTTTTGTTAACAAATTGTTTGAACTTCTAGAAAATGAGATTATTTATGTAAAATATACATATATTTTTTGCTGCAGTTCTATAAGTCATCCAACTCTTGTATCCTGTCTGAGTTTGAGTTTATTTTAGAGGCAAGATTAAGAATCTGTTGTTTGGATGAATACTCTAAATCCATCACACAAGACTCAGACAAGGGAGTAAAAGTGAAATAAAGTGTTAAACCAGGGGTTGATATTTGTCAGACATCAAGTGATAATGCAAACAATTAAAGTTGGGAAAACGACTTATAATGCTTCAGAGGATTCTTCACTAATAGGATTTGTGGCTTAAGGCTTTTGGACCTACAACACCTTAAGGGGCGAGGGTCAGCATGAATGTGAGAGAAAGCCAACACAGATAAGTACAAATCAGTGGTACATCAATCCAGTGCTCTGATTTGGAAAATTTTGTGCAGTTAGGAAATGAAACAAGAGTTATTGCAGTACAGGAAACATTTCCAGCAGTTACCTGCTGCTCCCAGTCCTTATGAAAGAGTTATCGTGACAGAGAGACTTTGCTTTGTCGGCTTTATGTCTTATGGAAAAGGGACAGCAGTGGTGTCTGGGTGTGTTTCTATCTGCTGGATTGAGATATGGATGCTTAGCCTCCAGCTTACGTGTATGCAAAGAATGAGGAGGTGGGGGTGGCATCACAGGGATCAGCTCAGTTCAGGTCAGCTCACTGATCTGCACAGGAAACACCAGGCATGGGAACCCACCAGGGAGCCCAAACCAGTCCCTGCCATGGAAATGTCCTGATAAATCTTGACTCAAAAGAAAACATACAAGACCTCCAACGATCGCTGGGACATCATTGAATTAAAATTCTGCCTATTTATTGATTTGCATGTTTCCCTGACAAAGTCCCACTAACAATGGTTGAAGTAAGAGATAAGATGAATTTCAAAACTACTGGGATTTTTTGAGCATGGCTCCATCAGCTAATCAGTTCACCGAGCAAGGTTCACTGTGTTGCTTCCTGCTGCCTGATGAAAAACGACTGCCTTGAAATCAATAAAGTAATCCTGTAATGCAATGATGAACATATTTTGATACTGTTTCAGGATTTTAGTTGTGTTAGCTCAACCTTCTGTTAGGACATTTTCCTGCCGAAAAAAATTCATACAGTGGCATAACTTAACAACTTTATGATTAAAACTGTAACTTATCGTGTCCTGTATCCATTTGTAATTTTTCAGCTCTTCAGTGATTTTATCAAAATGGCTGTTCATCATTTCTGTTTACATCTCTGTGAAATTGTTATAATATGGAGATGTATTTAATGGGAGAAATAAAAAAGTGACCCATGACCTAAACACATGAAAGTTAAGTGATCCTAAAGCAGAAATAAAAATAAGAACCAAGAATTAGATTCAAAATTAACAAATGTTACACAAAAAGTTTGTATATAAACACAAGACTTAAAAGAGACCAAATGACAAAAAAGGAACACTTAGCAACAATAAAGATGGACTAAATGATAGAAGAAAGGCAACAAAATGATGTTGAACTACCAGCAATTCACAAAATTTTCCTAAATGATAAGAATAGATGAAAACAAACAAGTAAATGAACAAATAGAATTTTAAAAATCTGGGTTAAAAGTACAATATGACTAAAAAAAAGGAAAAAAAACTGACAAAAAATAAAACATTATATATAAATGTGTTTAGAAAATGAGCACTGAAATGCAATGAAAGAAAGCTGGTAAAAAAATAGATGTAAACAAAAAAAGAAAGACTCAAAAAAATAAGTTAAGCTGAGAGAAAAATAAATTGACATAGACTTACAATACAGGAAAAAAAGAAACATAATACAAAACATCTGCAAAATACAGATTTGCTAATAACATTAATTGTACAGTATATTAATGTTCTGTCCTCAGCAGAATGAATGGAAAAACTTTATAATGCTGCTATAATAACCTATTTTTTGTAATTCAGGGCTGACAAGTTGAGGCTATATCAGCTATTATTCTGTGAAGATAGAACAGATTTCAGAAAGACACCATACCCATCATAGTGCTTTGGCATCAGTTGTTTCATAAGTCCTATTTTACCCCTGTAAGGGCCAGTGACTTCCTCGAGTTATAGGTGTTGTCACTGATATGGTCTTTTCTCATTTTAGACAATGTTTAAATAGTTTTAGTTAAGAGAATGGGACAGTTGGGGTGGGTGTATAGGTGGGTGTGGGTATGGGTGTGAGTTTGGAGGGTTGGGCGTGGGGAAAGGTGGTCTGTCTTGTGTGTAATTGTGTGTTTTATTTTAATTGCTTTTTATAATGTACATTGCTATATAAATAAATAAAATTTGACATTTGAAGTTTGATATGAACAGATTATGCTTTTTTGTTGTTTATGTTCATCTAATGTTATGTGACTGATTTAAAAATGAACAACTGCAGGTTTAAAATTGTGAGATGATGCATTTAATTTCTGCCTGAAATGTGATGGAATCTAAGCTTTGGTTCAACTTAACCTTAGGAGTCCTATTCCTATTTTTTAGGCCTCGGACATAATGACATACCCACCTGAAATGAGTAGATCATGAGGTCTATTTGAAAACTTTTGGATTCATAAATAAGGAAAAAGTTGTTGAAATTGATTTAGAAGAGTGAATATCAGTATTACTGGTAAAAAATAAAGTAAAGGAAGGTTTAATGTTGCACAAATTTGAAAAATGTCCATGCTTAAATAAACAAACATCCCCTTTAGAGTATGCTGTAGTTTTAAACCTCCCAAAAAAACATGCAATATTTGAACTCTATTGTGCAAAAGGCACCTGTGATAAGATGACGTACAACAAAACCGAAAGATTTTAGTTCAAAGAGTCAAGGCTCCAATTTGTCAATTTTGGCACAGTTTGACATTATTTATCCCCAAAGCCCAGTTCAGGGACATGTTAAAACTGATATACTGCTTACTGAAGTAAAATGCTGTGGTTACATTCGTTCACAGCCTTTTCTTTTAGGTTTATCACTAGATTTTTTTTATGTACCTTGTGTGCTAATCTTGTATAAACGGTTTCAGGCTAAACTACAGTGTTGAGCATTTTAGTATGTCCTTTTAAATTGTGGTGTGAATAAAAGTATTAAATAACTTTTCATGTATGCTCACTCAAGCATAACAACCCCAGTGCAGTTAGCTTAAAAGAATACAATGTATGAAAATGTGTTTTAGTGACGTATTTAACAACTCATTTTAATCTGCTTTTATAAGATAAAATAAGATAAGATAAAACTTTATTGTCCGCCTATTTGGAAAATTGTACTACAGTACTTGATTCAACAACCCCATACAAACAATATCAACTTAGTTTATTTGTACTACAGTACTTGATTCAACAACCCCATACAAACAATATCAACTTAGTTTATACTAGACAGATACATACTCATTAAAACAAAGAGTGAAATCCATAAAAAAAACATTAGCCTACCAAAAAAAATGTTATGAAAATGTATCGCCTGGTTACTTAGGAAAACAAATACATTAGCTCCCTCTTGTGGTGACAATGAGACATTACAGCAGGAGCACTTACTTACTCCCAGCGGTAGGTGTCGCTGTGGATTATCATCGCCTTGAAATTGTAGTCAACATTTCCCTGAGTACTTTGTCTCGCCTCGTTTGCTTTCTCCCTGTCAACACGCCGTGTAAACACTTACACACGGAACAGACCCGTGGTGAAACGCAACATATTCATACATTTTCAGTGCGTCAGGGGAAGGTTTGGATGATAGTCTGGTTGCTGATCGTTACGCCAAGCGGGGTACCGTAAAGCGGCCAGTTTCTGGTAGTTTCATTGTGAGGTGGACGGAGGCTGCAGCTAATCGCCGCTCTTCGAGGACCATGGCAGCGGCGACCGTTGTGGGAGCTGATCCGGCGACCAGCGAAGGGGGCGCCGCTTTCTCCGGGGTCCAGAGCAGGGACTGGGATGACTCCCAGCTTCGGAAATACTCATTCCCAACCAAGCCCATTCCCAGACTGTCTCATACGGACCCCAGGGCAGAGATGCTAATAAACAACGAGGTAAAGGCGGAAAAGTGAGCGTACATTTAACCAGGCAGCAATTTCCCTTTCAGTTAAAAAGCTACAGGCGTTTTCAGTTTTCCACAAACTTAATGAACAACACGCCTTAGTATCTGTAGCTCAGTTAGGTAAAAAAAAAAAAAAGATAAGTCAGTGATGGCAGTTAAAGTTAACTACTCGTAAATGTGAATATACAATACAATTAAAATGGTAACATACAAGATTGAAGTTTAAGTATAATCAAACTATCTGTTTAACGTAAAATAATTCATTTGGAAGCATCTGCGGATCCCATTGTTGCAAACACTGACACTGCATGCCAAGAGTGTAAACAAAGCAGGAAGCAGCGGCTCTTTTATCTGACAGGGGTCATGTTTAACATCTGGCCCCAATGTACAGGGGCGATGAAAACCTTGATGCACATTTTCACAAACTCCCTTCGTTGTTGGTTTGTGTCCATTTAATTCGAGCCTTTAACAAGAAGCATTTTTCTGTATAATACTGATAAGTTATCTTTGTTTATGTTTTCTTAAGGGGCCATGATTTATATGTTCTCCTGTTTTTGAAGCGTTTCTGCGAAATGAGCTGTCACATGAGATTTATTCTGGCCTTAATCCTGTCAGGTTTTGTTTTCGTGCAACATGACACTTAGAAATGATAGTATGATTCACAAGGGCATCTTCTGAGAAGTGTGTTACCTGTTACACAAGTTTAAATATTTGCATCACAATTCATTGTTCTCCTTCTCATTCTACTTTACGAGAAGGTTTTTTTAAATAAATTTGGCTGGGTATGTTATTTATTGCTTAATCTCACAGCCAGGTAGCTCAACATATACTGCCTGACCCTGTTTTTAGTTGTTTTCTTATGATTACAAGCCAGAGAGGTCACTCAGACCACTGTCACCCTGACCTCTGGGACTTGTAACGTGCTAGTTATTGAATCTAACCTGATAAAATACAAAAACAAAGAAAAAAAGAGACTATCAGTTCAAATAAATTAGATCATTTCCTCTTGTACTCTGTGTTCTATGGACAGAAATAGAAAGATGCCAACATGAATATATTTCAAAGTGGGCCAGTTTTAAAAAAAATATTTGTTAAAAATAATTATAGTTTGTAAAGAAAACGAACTAAATCTAACTGATAAACTTGTGATTGCATGATTAAACAATTCCTGTATTTATATCACTTCTTTCCATTTCAGGATTAATTGTTGACGTCCATAGTTTTAATTTACAACAGATTAGTGAATATTATTCCTATTTTTCAGCTCTCAGAACAAACCAATGTGTTAGTGTGGATTCAAACAACACAAATAAATGGATAATACGTACATTTATGTTTATATTATGCAGGCCTACACGGGTTCACGTTGGGTGTGACCAGCGCTTATCACATCATGAGAGTATTTCATGTTCGAGCTTTGTCTCTTTAGATCATTTTGCCATTGCGCTCGCGCAAAATACAAGAACGCAAAATAAAACAAGGGTCAGAAAGTTTAAGCAGCTTTTTTTACGGCTTGTGCCGTTTGAGATTAATATGAACCCATCCCCACCGCGGAGTCCCGAAGAGCTTCCGCCGGCGAAAGTGAAACTGAGAGCCGATGCAGCCGGCGCGAGGCAGGTCGATAGCGGGAGCGCGCGCAGTGGACTACGTTCAGTTAGTCACGTAGCCCTCGGAACTCAGTTTGTCTTAGTGTGTTGCCATGGATACCGTGTAACTACGGGTTGGAGTTTATGTCGCGATGTGTTTGAAATAAAAGTCAGAAATCATGTTGAGGGGGGAAAACCAGTTTTATGGTTCAGTTCAAGCAGGTGCTACTTTGTTTGGTTAACTTGTTTGAGCTGAAATTAGTGACAAATAATGAAAATCTTATTCAAATAATATATTGATGACACAATTGTCTCAAGTGTGCTCTTTTTTTTCCTTTAAATTTTTGATGCCAAGTCTGTTTTCCTAATGTAATTATCGAATTACAGTATATTTATTACTACATTAAATGCTTTACTGCCCACAATAACTGCAATAGATATAATGACTGCATAAAAAGCTGCACTTTTATATCCAGTTTTATTCTGTGATGGTTAGCATGCACAGTAGTAAACCAGCTATATATTATATGTAGTGTTGGAAGCCATTGTTACACATGAATCACAGCCATGAAGTTTTTTGGTCTTAACGTGGTTGCATAAGTCGATCCTAGCCAGTTTGCCATATGCTAAATTTACAAAATGTCTGAATAAGTCCATGTATGAATAGAGCTCTGGGGTATTTGTGGCAAGTGAGTCACCATATTCATCTGTCGTGCCTGTATTATCTTGCCTGGGCTGCATGATGCTGTCTACTCAGTCATTAGTATTGCAGATATTTATGCCTGTTGTGTTAGAATGCATCTTACTCCTTGATGGATAGTAGATTTGCAGTTGTGGACAGTCAGATATTAAAATTGGGCAGAAAATTTCCTTAGCGTTCTTGTGTGTAAACAATCCTCTTGGAGTAATGTAGCCCCTACCAGACTGAATTACTTTTCCTTCTGTTTGTTGGCAACCTGTCCGGTTATTTGTGTGTAGTCGTGTTCCTGACAAGCAGGAACACGGACAAGCATTATCCTCTAAGTAAGCACTATAGTTTTTTTTCCTTTAAAAACAAATAAAGAACAAAAACAAAACTACTGAAAATTGTAATTTCCCTCTGGGATTAATAAGAGGGAAAAAAGTAATTCATTTTTTAAAAATTTTATTTTACTTCGCTATTAATGCAACACCACATGTTAATTAAGTAATTAAGAAATTACAACTATTATTTTATAGGAAATGTTCTAAATTATTCCATAAAGGAAACCTACATTTTTATATACAAGTTAAATAGACATCTAAACAGATTGATTTTTGTTATTGCACTGAAATGCTCTTCTCTCTTGTCAGGAACCGGTGGTTTTAACAGACACAAACCTCGTTTACCCAGCTCTCAAATGGGACATCCCGTACCTCCTGGAGAACATTGGAAATGGAGACTTCTCTGTTTACATTTCGGAAAACCACAAATTCCTCTACTATGATGAAAAGAAAATGAGCAACTTTGAGAACTTTGTCCCCAAGTCTCAACGAATGGAAATGAAATTCTCCGAATTTGTGGATAAAATGCATAAAACTGAGGAAGTGGGAGGAGAGGAGAGGTAAGATAGGAAAAATGTAGCCTAACTTGTGTTTATTAGTTCTGCCCGGGTTGTTCCTCCACAAGTTTCAGCCTTGAAGCTCATCCAAGAGTAAAATATATGATGTGTGTGTGCTGCAGGTGTGTTTGTCAGTTCAAGATGTTCTTTCTCATGAAATGCAATACAGCACAAGAAAGTGGAGCAAATGACTAAGCGTTTATAAAGGAGAGTCAGAGAAGCTTATTTCTATGAACTGACTTGATCGGGCACAGATCACTTACAAAACATGCTCACTATTTGACTTACTGACATGTATCCTTACAGTTCGTAGACCACCTTCTAAGCAAATAAATATCCCAAAGTTGTGTACAACACTATTAAAAATGAGCTGCATTGGGTTTGTTTAATAATCTAGATCTCTTCTCTTGTGCATTTCAAGGGTCTACCTGCAGCAGACCCTGAATGACACTGTAGGAAAGAAAATTGTTGTTGACTTTCTTGGGTTCAACTGGAACTGGATCAACAAGCAACAAGCCAAGAGAAACTGGGGACAACTGACATCTAACCTGCTGCTTGTGGGCATGGAAGGTAACGTTTTCACTGTATTTATTTATTGTGTGAGAGCTGCAGTTTGTGCTGGAAAAAGTCTGATCCCACCTCTGTAACCACAGATGTTTCTGCTTTTATTGATTTGTACATTGTGTTTTCTATTAATAATTCTTCAGGCAATGTGACACCGGCACATTATGACGAGCAGCAGAACTTCTTTGCACAGATCAAAGGCCATAAGAGATGCATTCTCTTCCCTCCGGACCAGTTTGAGTGTCTGTATCCATACCCTGTCCATCACCCTTGTGACAGACAAAGCCAGGTATATAAAATAAAAACAAGTTCTCAAGTTTGATGATACTAATGTAATAGAGTGCAGTATTATGAATATATTCTGTTTCAGAAACATAAAGTCAAAACAACTTATTGTAATAAAATAGATGTTAATATATGATATTATTGCTATTGTTTTTCACCAACAGTACATTCTGTTGTTTACAGGTTGATTTTGATAATCCTGACTATGAGAAGTTTCCAAATTTTAAAAATGTTGTGGGCTATGAAGCTGTGGTGGGCCCTGGAGATGTCCTGTACATACCAATGTATTGGTAAGACATGCTTTTTCCTGTTACTGTTTCTTAGAGGTTATGTTACATGTTTGTTTTTGTTTTTTTTCTAGAAAAGCAGATTTTCATATTATGACACTGTTTATATATATATATATATATATATATATTGCTGTACATCCTCCACTTGCATGCACGTGTCAAAAGGGAAATGATTATAATAAAGTTTATAACTAAAGTATTTTATATAATAAGTATTCATTTCTAAAATAGCTTGTTTTGACAAAACTGTAAGTAAATTTCAGCCTTCTGGTGTAGACCTGTCATTTGTGTCTTAGGGTGGGTGAATGAACCTGCTGGGGGTTATTTTTATAAGTTTGTGGAGAAAAATGTTTTTCTCATAACATATGTGGCAGAGTTTCATAAAAGTGGGACACATGGAAATAAGCTAGAAGTAAAACATTATTTGCACCAGCACAGTCTAGTTTTCCTTGATTGGGACGTGCGTAACTAAGAGGTGGTTCTTGTTGACATATGGTTGTTTTTAGATTTGACCCCCTGTAGTTGTGTTTATTAAAAAAGAAAAAAATACTAACATGATGTGAAACGCATACGTTTTACTGCACACTTATATTTGAAAACCAGTCCAGTATGAAGCAGGTTTGAAGTCAACACAATGGGACATCTTAATTGCAGATGTGGTCTCCGTGTTACTGCTGCAGCTTTGAATCTCAGGGTTCTTTGCACTCAGCAGATGCAGAAGTCTCCAAACCAATTATTATATCCCTGAACTTCAGTGTCAGCAGCAGATTGTTTGTTTTGATGTGATAACTTGAAAAATATTCAATTTAGAGTGTTCATGTTTTTGTATAAGTATAGATTTCATAGAGAGGATGAAATGATTTGATTTTGAGCCATTTATCATTTTCAGGTTGGCCACCAGGGGGCGCTCAAACCTGAAAACTGTTTAGGCTATATCTCTGAAACTATTCAGCCGATTGATCTCAAATCAAGTGCAAATGAAAGGTCATGACCCGAAGATGTGTCACATAATTATGTTATACCTGAATATTTTGATATTTGTATATGTATTTGAGGATTGGGGAAATTGAAGATTGTTCATCATCACGTTAACTTAAAAGATCTGCTGGGGACATGGTGATGGTGGGGCAAAATCATATTATCCCCAACACTCCGTTCGGGGATATTAAAATACTTGAATCATATAAAACTAGGATAGCTGAAAATGACAACAATATCTATGATGCAGCAGGGTATTGTGGGAAACTGTGAGGCTTGTTTTCAAAGTAGGTATCATGCGTCAGCTTTGATGAAATCTGTATCCAGTAATGACCTGGTTCCTAAATGAAAGAAATGACATAGTATTTACAAAGTGTTTAGTATGTAGACAGTAGTTTATCGAATCTGAGCTCAGACACAATTTTGTAGCTCACACATTCATTATCAGTTAAAGTTCTTTCTCCCATCACACTTTGCTTTTTATGTTTTATTTAAATTTGTTCTCTGAAAACAATCTTTTATTTACATCGCTGATATTACCCTTAAAATAATAGTTTCCCTCCAGTTTGGTGATGGTTCATACTTACTCTTGACACCAATCTATATGACTTTTTTTTCTTCCTATAGGTGGCATCATATTGAATCATTGTTGAACGGCGGAGTGACGATCACTGTAAATTTCTGGTACAAAGTATGTATGTTTGAGTCACTTGGGTCACTTTGAACAATGTACTTATCTTTCCCACTAAATTTCTTCGTGGTGGCTTGTGTACTTCTTGCTTAGGGAGCTCCTACACCTAAGAGGATAGAGTACCCACTGCGAGCCCATCAGAAGGTTGCTATCATGAGGAATATTGAAAAGATGCTGGGAGAAGCACTTGGAGATCCACATGAGGTGAAAAAAAACCTTCATTTTGTAGTTTCTCGTATCATGTCCATACT
Source organism: Pseudomugil tenellus (assembly GCA_037177515.1). Classification (NCBI taxonomy): domain Eukaryota; kingdom Metazoa; phylum Chordata; class Actinopteri; order Atheriniformes; family Pseudomugilidae; genus Pseudomugil; species Pseudomugil tenellus. Next base: position 14,841,493 of record JBAMHX010000018.1, on the reverse strand, counting down.
GTTTGCACATGAATGTCACACTGCCTGTTTCTAGAACATAAAGCTGGATCTACATTTAGGTCATCTGTTGTATAAAATCCCTGAGGCATGCTGACCGTCCCAGCAACCCAATTACTGGGAATATTTATGGCTTGCTTGATTTAGTACAGAGATATATGCTGTCTGGGATGGTGAATAAAACAGTGTGATATGCATGTCTTAATGAAACCAACTATCTTAAAAAGTTTCTTTTTTTTTCCAGGTTGGACCCCTACTGAAAACAATGATCAGGGGGAGATATGACCAGGATCTCAGTTAGGGCTCCCTTCTTGAAACTGTCAAATGAACTGCTTTGGAATCTGTTTGCATATGAAAGTGATACTGCTGTGTGTGAGTGTGTGTGTTTGTGTGTGTTTAATGTGCATTCGGTCATTGAGGCTACATGTCACTGCATGGTAATAGGCTGCCATACTGAAACCATTCTGCTTCAGTGCCATTGCAAGTAGAACAGATGAAAGAGGAAGGATCAGACTAAGTTATGGGATTTAAACCTACTTGAAAAAGTTGTTTTGTCTTTGAAAAAAAGACCAGAAAATGTAACTTTGTCAATCAGTGTTTCTTGAACAGATGTATAATTGAAGCTGTTTGGCCTTAATTGTGGATTGTCTGAGATCGGTACAAGTGGAGCAACCTCAGTGTTTTGGATGTGTCCGGAGCCCTTATTCTGTAAATACAGAAGGCATCGTTTTAATAGAGAACATTTCCTTTATGCAAAGAATAACTTAAATTTGATTGACTTGAAGTGATCGTATTATAGTCTCCATCTTTCTCAAAAAGACAGCTTTACACCTGGGTGTTTTTGAGAAAACAATCTTTTATCTCTGAGCGCACTAATGAGATGTCTTTAAGTGTTAATCAGTTAAACTCATGACTTGAAGAGATTAAAACCACTCAATTACAGTTATTCAACAGAGATTAAATATAATTAACACAAAAGGATGAAAAAAGGGTGCTTATAGCAGAAAGTTCAGCCTTTTTTTCCTGTTTTGAAATATTGTTCGGTTTGTCTTTTTAAAAGCTCTTGAATACTTGGTTTGTGTATGAAGGGCTTTACTGGATTATCTTTTAAAGCATACCAGTAATAGGCATGGCAATGTCAGACAATACATTTGCTGCAATTTTATAGGCAAATACAATTATAGCTAAGAATAACATATAATTCTGGCTTTCAGAGCTATTACCAGGAAATGAGAACAGTTAGGATTCTCATTAGTGCAGAAGTGGTTTCATTGAGCTGCAACAATATTAGTCTTTGTTAATTGTATTAACTGATGAAAGTAGCAGGATTATCTGGAATGCAGCTTTGCTTCAGTCATTGCAGTCTAGTGCAATCCAGCATCTAGTGGAACCGCTTTGCAGCTTTCAGGTTTGCTAAATTATCAGGTACATGCATGGGACTGCTTCAGTTCTGATTAGTACCCCTCTGGAATGCACTTATTTGTTTGTTCTTGCAGCTTCTGAAGACATGTGTATAACTGAAACAGGTGATAATTTCTATATTGTGCCAAAACAACCTTCCAACCAGCAGGTGGTAATGTTCTGAATCAGAAATTTGCCTCAGACATAAGTTAAATCCTTTTCATATGGTTAATTTGAAGTGCACAACAATAAGCGCAGATACTTATTAAAAAAATTGAGTGGATAAGACAGACGTTTCATTTCCATTTCAATTTTGAGTTAATGGTTTACTTGTTTACTTACTATTGCAAGTTCCCTCTGGGATTAATAAAGTGTTTTTCATCACTCTGCTGTGCTTGTTATTGGCATGGCAACAACGTAAGGGGTTGATTTTCTATGTTATTTGATTTTAAAAGCATTAAAAGTTTGTTAAAGGTGGGATTGAAAGCAGTTGTTTAGAGATATGTTTTTAATAATTGTTATTTTTAACATTTGGTCTTGTTCATCTCTTGAAGTGTAAAGTTCTACACTGCATAAATACGAATGGTTAACATTTTCTGAAATAAAATGTTGCACATTAAATCTTTATGTAATTTCTGGATGTAGCAAATAAATACAATGTACAAGCTGGGTTACAAAAATCAATGTTTACTTTAAACTGTATGTTAGCATCTTCTCAAAGCCAGGGTTTAAAACTCTGAAGCCTTTAGATTAAGAAAATTCATAATGTGTTCTACAGTAACACGACTTAGTAATTAAGGATAATATCGCTGCTTATAAGTATGATTAACATTTTCTTAACACTCTGGTGTGTAACACTACAGTAAGGAAAGTAATACTTTTCAAAACATCTTATTTGTTCCAGTGAGATCCATAAGGAAACACAAACAAATAGTATATCTTATGAAAGAAAGTCCATCCAACTCATTATTTGAATATACAAGAAATAAAATCTATTCATATTACTTCCACAAGTAGTCACAAGAAGAAAAATCCAAATTCACAAACTAATTCACTGCAGTAAAAATCAAACACGTTTAAGCACACAGTCTTTCACCTTTACAGGTAGAAGTCTGTTTCCAAATCAGTTTTGATGCTGAAAAATGCATTTAACCACATAAAATCCCCTTGTTTCTGAAATGGCTTGTAAATTAGGAAAACTTTGGGACAAGCTTGCTTATTTTGAACCGCTGTGTTAAACAAGTGTTTTCTACATGGTGATGAATTTCACTTATGAAACAGCTGGGCGTGGAGGGGGTCCCTTTTCATCTTTTTCATTTTTTCTGCCCTTATATGAGGCGATCTCTGGTCATTTTCCTTGCTCTGAGAAAAATAATCATAGCTACTAATCCATTCTGTCCTTTGTGAAGATATTCTTCTATCCATATCAATAATTACAGCAGCAACAAAAACGAGTGTAAAGCTTTACCAAATATTATATATTCGTTATACGCAAGAAAGACAAGGTCAGGAATATGACTGGATATGACACTGATTATATTAAGCCCGAGTCCTTTCGCTCAGGCCTAATGCACATTTTCACAGCTCTCTAATCTTGTGAAATAAAACATGAATATTAAAATGGATCTCAAACAAACTGGCACTAAGACAAAAAAAAAAGAAAAAAAATGTCCAGAAGGAACCCGACAGCACCACTAGAACTTATTTACAAACATTAGTATACATGATTCATTCACACCTTGATATCCTAATTATGAATCTGTATCCATGGTTAAAGAAAGTCCAGGTAAGATAAAGAGCAAAAGAAGAAGAAAAACAAAAAAAGAGTGCAACATCAGACCTGCTGAAGTGGCCAAAAATAAGCAAGTTAAGCTGTTACACAACCATGAACACAAGTTACACCATCTAAAGTTTTAACCAAGGCATATGATGGTAACAGCATTTTAAAATAAGCCACTGGCACACTAAAATTATTGACCATTATTAAGTGAAAATATAAAACAAATTCAGGTGATCTGAAGGTAATAAATAGGAAATATTGTAAACAGTATTGTCATTAGCTGCTCATAGTGTTGTGCTAATCATCAATGGAACCTGTACTTCCGTGCAGGCTTCAGATTGACGTATGTCTTTTTCATGTCCTCAGTCTCATTTTTCTTCACAAGCTGATATCGCTCTCCTTTTGTTGTTACGACCTGGTTGCCATGGTAGCGAACTAGCTTCTTGGGAGCCTAATGAAAAAGCAACAATAAATTTTAAAAAATCCAGTATTATAATAACAATACAGTGTGAAACAGGTGTGAAGTGGAAAACTAAGTGTAACCACAATCTTACATCTTTGGGGGCGACAGGTCGGTGTGTTTTATTATCTTCTTCACTGTCCACTAGCATGTACCTATTGGGATCGAAAATGGTCATTAAATTGAAAGTGAGGATAGTTTTGTTAAACAATAATATGAATGATGTCACTCACTTCTCAAGAATGCTCTCTTTAAGTTTTTGGTCTGCCAGTAAGGGCATACTCTTCCCGTGGTTTACCTGGGGCAACAGGACAGTGTCAACTGGACCCATGAACGAAGACAATGCACGGGGGAGCAGCTGAGATGAACACATTAATAATGTGTCGAAGTACAACAGACTCACGTTAAGAGGAGTGGGGCTGAGCTGGACATCGCCTTCTATGATGAGGCGTACTGCTTCCTCCATGTCTCCTTTTGCAATGGACAGAGCACTGCGAGCCTCTGACAAACTGCACTTTGGAAACATCTCCAGCAGGTGCTGCTCCTGGGACTCCCACTCAGACACTGCAAGCTGAATAAATGTATGTTTGCAATGGTCATAAATGCAGGAACATAAGCAGGAAAAAAGACCAATAATGCACTGATGTATGCTGCGGTGATAACCTTGGCAGTGGCGCCTTCTGTTGGGGTTTTAAGGTACTGTGGTTCTTCTCCTGGTGGAGGCTGATGGGGCAAGCTGGTGAGTTTCAACGAAATCTCATCTGTCCTTACCTTAGGCACGCCATTTTCTTCATTAGCTAGAAAAAAGAAACAAAACAAACAAAAAAAGAACAAATTAAAATCAGTGCATAGTAAAATAGGTATTTAAGCTCAATAATCTTATATCTAAATAATTTGTAAATGTTAAGTCTGGAATATTACTTTGTGTATAGGAAATAAAAATAGATTAAAGTATTACCTGAGGTTCGAGCAGTTGCTAGTTTTGAAGCCAGATTGAACATCATTTCACAAACTTTGACACTATACAGACAAAGAAAGAATTAACAAATGACTACGTACTATGATTGTTTGATCTTGTTGTTTAATAACCACACCACACAGAATGTAGGATTTCCTTGTACCTGTCTATTTCGGCAAACCCAGGTATGTAAGCTTCCAGCATTTCTGCAAATATCTCCACGTCAAAGTTTTCTTCAATACTCTGCTGGGAGCCAAGGTCCTCCAAGACTCCAGTAATGTAAGACAGGAGAACATCATCCAGTGTGCTGTGTAGACATATGCATGCAATTTCCATTTTAATCATTTATCTTTTACATTTAAATTAGTTTTTCAATTCTCTCTAAGTATGATGCTTTATTGTTACAGGACTCAGTTGGAACTTACTCAGTATCCACAAAATCTTTGGTTTATAAATTTTTTTTAACCTAAACTAGTTTTTGGTATCTTGCAGTTAGTTCAATTTATATTCTGTGTGATATCAGTGGAACTTAAGAGCTGATAACTTCATTTTAAAGTGTGTTTTGTATGTTTATGTTCCAAGAAATATGTGTAAACTTTATATTCTGTGACACCCAAACTCATCTATAAATTAATGAGAGACTTTTGAAATTAAATGCAATCTGATACAATTATTGCATGATAGACAACACTTACACAATCATTGCATCAAATGATTTTAGTGGTTTTAATTCAGAGAGAAATGAGTGAGTAGTGAGGCCAAAAGAGTCATGCAGAAAGTTCTAGTAAAGTTGTAGAAATTTGTGAGGTCTTAGATACATAATAGAACAGTAGAATAATATTTTAAGTGCATGCTCTAATTTATTTGATTGCAAGGCAGTTCCTGACATGAGTTGGACGTTTTATGTATGTTAGCATGGAAAGACCCTGCAGCAACGCTGACTATAATTAATGTGGAACAAAGTAAATCTGGGCGCAGTCCTTACCTGAGATCTGCATCGGGAATGTAAGTCTGGATAAATTCGTGCAGTGCACTGTGGATGATTTTGTGGAGGTCCATTGCGTTTTCCTGTGGTGACATGGAGAGAAACAGTGAACGTGTTGCAGCTGATGCACGGCGTATATTAAGAGGTTAAAATTGGAAGCAGCGATGGCCAACCTCAACCCAACAGCTGCCATTGATGTAACAAGTAACGTGAGCTCAGACTTAAATGGAGATCTTACAAAAGCACTTCTTATGAAATGTGGTTATAAAAGCTTGAGATGTTGATGGTAATATGACTGTTATTACCCTTTTGTGCTAGCTTTGCTATCTAGTGTTAGCACAGTAAAGAGCTAATGGTTACTTAACCGCATCGCAACTTAAGTATCATGAGCTAAATAATAAATTATGCTATTAACCATTTTCATTATTATTATGCATTTGTTTCTTTGCACTGTCACGAAAACACAATCACTTCACGCAAGTGGTTAACTTTAATCTAAATGTTACGTCAGGAAGATAGCGGCGAGCTAGCGCTGTTAGCTAACAACAACAACATCAACAACCAGGCTAAAGGAAAATGATTACCTCGACAACGGTTGCCTTGGTAATTTACGTCAGATGGAATTTTAATTAAATAAAACTTACTGTGACAGAAATTATGGATGCATGAAGCTCAAAGTTTTCCCCAGATGTGCGTGGGGGACGCTAAGAAGTACAAGCCTGAAGATGTTTATTAGCCCGCACGATTCAAAACAATCGCACGTCATTTCCTCTGAGTCTGAACAGACGGGGCGCATGCAGGCTCAACTATTCAAGGAGTTAAGGAACCCTTGGTTTAATCACAGAATTTTATTGTACTTGCATAGTGGGAGTGGGAGAGCATAGTGGGACATTGGAACAGCAGTAGTATGTCTCTACATCTCCTGAGTCCCAACTTTTCAACCATGCTTTCATGATTCAAGGGGAAAGTTGAAGTGTGTTTAAATAAAGGATGTAATTCACATCATTTCAACGCAAAACAAGTTCTCTCCTCCATCCTTAGTATTCACAAAAAACAGCAGAAGATGCAGTTTAGTGAAGGCAGGAATAACTGACCTATCCAAAGACCATCTCAGTAGGTGGAAACTTTTCTGTGAAATGCAATGCTGTTGTGATTTATGACATTCTAAAGTGTCATGTGAAGAATTTACAGAAGAAAATCCCCAAATGTGACTGAAAATGGCATGATGTGTTTACTGCACAGAATGACACAGAGAAGCTTAAAAAAAACAAACACTAACATAATATATAGATAAAACTTAATACATGTGCAAAATTTATAGATTTGTCCACAACATTTTGTGTGAATTGGTCAAAATTAAACATCACAGTGAGAATAAAAATACTGCAAAATTCTGCAAAATACAATTATTGCGGTAGAAAAAAAATAGAAAAGAAACTACTTTTATTTCTTAGAGTAGCCTACAGCCAAGAGTGTGAGGCAGTCAGGTGGACTTGGTCGTGTGGCCTGTGGCCTGCAGTCTGAGCTGAGTCTGCTTCTCATCCTCTGTTGCATTTACATGATCAAATAACACGACTCATCCCTCACAGCTAACAGTATCTAGCACCACATTACTACATAAAGTCGGTAAAAAACACAAAACAAACAAACAAAAAAAAAAACCCAAAACCATAAACAAACAAACTAAAACACAAACAAAAAATGTAAAATAAAAAGTAATATTTAAATATCAAGAGGAGCTTATATTAATTAAACCCTTCTTGACAGAGCAAATTTGTTCAGCAAAATCATGATTTGATTACAATGTTGTCCAGGATAGATAAAGCAAAAAAAAAAAAAAAAAAAAACCCCAAAAAAAACAAATGAAATAAAATTGTTAAAAAATGAAGAGCCTATCTCTTAACACTGTAGTATTGAATAAAACATTAAATTTTTAATTTTTTTCTATGTAAAAATTTAGCACAGGAATGGTTAAGTTTGGATTTTTGTCTATCTTTAGTCTCTCAATGGATTTGTGGTTTTTTTGTTTTTATTTTTTGTTTTAATCACGCTTAGTGATTTAATATATTATGTCTTTCTATTTTTTAACGTCTTATTAACTTTTATTATAGTAAATTTGTAACTAAAGCAATTAAATTTTGAATAAAAACAAAATAATATGACAAATATGTAATAAAATAATAAAATGTCCTTGTTCAAAAGGAGGGACAAGAAGCATAAGACTTTTCATGTTCCCTCTCACATTGATAACATTTAGGTTCTTTAGGTTCTTTTTGTCTTTCATGATCATTTCTAATTTTTTATGGTGTTTTTGTTGCTGTTTCCTGTAATGGACTGGCAAACTGTCCAGAGTGTACCCTGCCTCTTTTCTGATGACTGCTGGGATCGGCTCCAGCTATCTGCAACCCTGAATTAGATGAAGAGGGTAAGGAAATGGATGGATGGATGCTGTTTGTGACATTTTAAAAATTTAGCATCTCTTTGAAATCAATGTGTAATATTCTTGATGCACTGATTTGGTTATTTTTCTGGTTGTTTTAATGTAATTTGGCAATCTTGTGTTGCACGTCTTTTATTTTGTGAGATTGTTTAGTTTGAGTCACATCTAGATAATTTGACACAATTCTACCTACTTTATTGTTTTAAACCTACTATGTTTATGAATATTTTGTGTCTTATTGGGCATAATTTTGCATCTTTATTTTATGTAGGTGTTTCTGTTTTGGATGTCTTTCCCATGCTTACATGCAACAATGCTTCATCTTCCAACATATGCACGTTTTTTTGAACATTTATTTTTAAAAAGTATCAAAATAACACATTTTAACTCTTTTGAAGTGGTCCGTGATCCATCTATGTGTTCTGTTGTGTTCTTTGTGTTCTCTCTTACCATCGGTCTCTCCTACTTTAGGCTGGTTAAAAAAAAGGCCTACTCTCACTTGACATTATCTTATATCTTTTGCCAAATACATGCATAGTTGATGACCAAGGTGTTATCTGAGGCAGCATCAATGATACCATCAGAACCTGCTCTCAGTTACGTCTGCCTGTGTTGGTATTATAGCAGATATGTACCTTTAAATCATTAATGCCCAGTCAATTGTTTCCTCAGCAGCCTAGCGGTGTCCTTTGCTGACTGTAGTATTTCATTGGGAAATATGGTACACACTCCTAACAAAACAACCAAGAATAGTTCTCGACTTGGCTGAACTCTGTTTCAACTCTGAGCTCATGGCTAGACAGGTGGGGGTGAGGTACGGAGACAAGCTCTAAAGAAACGGACAGCACCTTTGTTTGTCTCATTCTACATTCACAACTGACACTAGGACTGACAGTCAAGACATTTGACCTCATAATTATAATTTTCTTAATGAAAACAGTCAAAACATTTGCTAAATGCATATTTTTTATAGCTGCTATTCAAAATCAGCAGTCATGTAAAGTTCCAGTTAGACATTATTTGTTGCATCTCTAAGCAAAAAGCTGAATATTTTTTTTAAGTTTTTTATTATGTTCTCTTTTTTGATCATTTTGTTGACATTTTTAAATGCTATCAGATCTAATATAATAAAGATAAATAAGTACTAACATTTTATTCTCTTATTTAAAACGAAAGAAAGTGTCAGATACTGACACTAGGTGGCAGCATCAGGACATGATCTAACTAATCTAAGGAAAGTTTTTGGGGCCTTAGGGTTAGATAAGCATGCAACAAACAACACCAACAAAACAAAAACAAATATAGCATAAAACACATGTTAGGTAGGTATCTGTTCTATGACGCTAATACAAAAATGAGATGTAACAATCTTCCATTGAGCAGAAAATATGTGTAATTGTGGAATAATGGAAACTTAATTAAATTTACATTTATATTTGTTTTGTCTCAGAACAAGAATTTCTTTGAGCAAAAGTTTTTATATTTACATTTGCAGTGACAAAGCAGTTGGTTTACGTGCCCATGGCGTTATGTTATTAGACGCAGAACAAGCAGAGAGGTCAGGGTTGCAAAAGTAGTTTTGACTTCAAGCATGAGAACATATAAAAGGGTCATTTCTGACTTCATTTATCTATGTTTAATTGGAGCAAATGTATCAGAAGTAAATTATTTTGTCTTCTCCAAGAAGCTAATCATCAGTAGCAGCCAATACCAAATACAGCACCCATCAACTGTTGCAAAGGCTATTGTTCAGTTTGTTCAAAGACAAACACGTGAGTGAGAAAGCTAAAATAGTGCAACAAAACTACATATTTGTGACTGTTTGTGTCAGAGGGATCATTTTCCATTAAACTTAACTGCATTTTTTGTATTGGGAAAATGTAAAAAATACTGCACCAGTTTGCAGAAAACACATATCACAGAAATGAACTTGGTAATTAATTTATCTCTTGTACACTTTGCAGCCAAAATTATCTGAGGAACTCTCTTGTTAGACATTAATGAAAGTGGAAGAGAAAAGTTTAATATGTGCTAATGGTATGTTTATACTTTTCCGTTCCTATACGCTAGGGTACAATCAAGCATGTCATGCAACAATGTCGAGGAAGCCCACATAATGTGGATATTGTACTGGTGGCACAGATTTCTATTTTCACACAGACAATGGGGATTGGGGGTTGGCTGAGGCGGTGTCTGAGTAAAAAAAAAAATCATTTTACAGTTCTCATCAGATTCACCAAAACATTGAATGATTTAGAGCCAAATTAATTACCTTTTCTCCAGGTTTAAACAATACTACTCAGGGCTCCCTGTCGGAACAATATTCATCTATTAGCGTTGGATTTGCAGTTCAGCCAGAGTGACTTCATATTTGGATTTTATTGTATTTTCTCAGCGAACGAGTGACGTTGCATCCACAATAGGACGGCAGACAATCATTTAATATTTTCAGATGAATTACCTGTGCATTAATGATGGGATCAGACTGGACAGAGAATATGTTAAATTCTTAAACACTTAACCTATCTGTTTTAAACCATCACAAAAGGTACATTTACAGAGTGAATTCAAGCACAGTAAAGTTTAATTAATTTAAACTTTTACAATATAAAGCTTTCCTTCATAATCAAAACTTGTCTTTAATCAAATCTGTCTCACTGATTACTTCTTGTCTCTTTGCTTGACTTTAGAAATAGCAGTGTTCAAAGTGTTAATATTTAGATGAATGTAAAGTTGTATTAAAGTCAGTTTTAAGCAGCTTCACCACTACTTTTTTCTTTATCAAATAGCTGTTGCTTATTGACTTGAAAGGACTTGGAGCATGAGATTAGTTGGCTTGTAGTCCGCAGGCGAGGCTGACCTGATCCAGATCCGGGCCACCTGTGTGGGCTAGCCAGCCCTCCCGTCTGCCTCATGTCCTGTCCCCAGGAAATGGTCACCAGGCAGCTCATTGGCAATTTTTTTTTCCCCATCTTCCTTTAACTTCCCCAACCAGTCCTAAGACACAAAGCGAAGCAGGGTTTCATATTTGTCTGAGAATCATTCATGTTTAAAAACGAAATCTGACACATCCTCAGTGATGTTTATACAGTAGATAAACCCATGAAAATAAATGACACAAGTCAAGTTATGCTGAGCTACAGCAGATGGGGATAATAAGCAGCACGATTCAAAACACAACTAGCTTGGGTTTGTTTCAGTAAATAGATTGGTTTCCCTTGTCTTGGTCTGGGTGTCTTTGTTGGGTAGTCGATAGGTTAACCTGCCCCTGGCATCCATCTTGTGTGGCCCCCCTTGCATTACCATTGATCTGAGGGAAATAAAGAGCACACGTATTATTATATACAGCCAAGAAAAACACCCTCTCACAGTGATGGAGTGAACAGGCCAAAAATATGAAATATTGCCTCTCCGACATATTCTGTCTTCCTGTCAATAATGCAGCCTTTGCCCACAACCTGGATCAATAGAGGCTTATCATCCCATGATAAACCGTAACAACGCTGTCTGATATTGAAGTTCTCATTCTGGTTCTCCACCTTTTTATGCTGATATGTATATTTTGATGTGGCTGTTGCTCATTTTTTGTGTACCCCCCTCCTTCACACACACGCACACACAAAGAAATGAAATTGGCGTGGGCCTGCAAGTCTGAGACATGGCAGTTACAAATTTACATGTTGGTTTTCTGGACGTTTCTCTGAAGCTTTTGGGGGTCTCTCATGTGTGAGACTGATCAGTGGAGAGAAGACACCCCTCTGTAAAAACATCTGTCGTGGAAATGGCTGTCAGACTCCCTTTTGTGGGCTTCGTCTCTTCTTTGCACAGAGATAGTAATTTGTTTTGATCTTTTATCTGGGTGAAAGAATAATAATAATAAAAAAAAATCTGGAGAACGCAGCCATGCAGCTGAGTTATGTGCAGGAGAGATTGCATTATATTTATTCTAATCTGTTTTTTATTTTATTTTTTGATGGAAAAGAACATTTCTCTGTTTAAATGGTGGTGGCTTCTGCACACTGAGGCATATCATGTACTATGTTTTTTAAAGAAGAAGTAAACTAGAAGGTTCTGTGCATAGTATGACAAAGTTTTAAGAAAGATTGCCGTTAACCATTTTGGTAAGCATATATACTTTTTGCATTAATTCTGCTGACAAGCTGCTTATAGATGATAACAAAAAAGGACTCTTCAATTATTCATGATGTGATGATTGTTATCATATATGGGTGAAGTCACTGGAGAATAGAAATGAGCATTGTCTCATATTGTATATACTTGTATCATGTTAAATTTGTGTTAGTGAATGAACCCACTTTGTAATTTAAACTAAGTCTTACCAACAAATGAAATAAACAATAAAATAAACAGAAAAAAGAGGAAAAGAAAAAGGGGGTATTTACTGTCAACAAAAGCTTTGTGTTATGACTTTCTTTCAGGATGGTCCACAGTTAGTGATGCCACTGCTTTCTACCTACACAGGAAGTGTGTGAGGAGAGCCTCTCCTTAAGTGCCGCAGGCACATCGTATCGCTGTGCTCTGCAGGTCAGCTGCCATTTATCTCAGTCAAACTACTCAATCAGAACATTTTTTCCCCCTCGGATATTTGAACAAAATAATCCAAGAGCTCAACTATTTCTTTTCATGAAATTATCATTGACAAGTTTTCCACACTGTCAGAAAAGTATATATA
>JBAMHX010000018.1:14812977-14828634 GCA_037177515.1 Pseudomugil tenellus | reverse complement strand
AAATGGTTAAGCAAGCTCTATCTGGATTGAAAGCTACAGTCCATCTATAAACAAAGTAGTTCTTTAAAAATCATAGATATATGCAAATAAGTACATATATATGTATAGACTGAAAAAGTCTATTTGATATAATATATATATATAATACATTCTTAACTACTTAGGCACTAAATTATTACTTATGGGAAAAAGAGTTTTTAGAATGGTTGGTGGAAACAATCAATTGGTTTGAGCCCAAGTTTTCTCAGACTACATGTTGAAGCATCCAAGACACTGAACTCCTTGTTATCCATGATGTGCATAGTGGCAAGTGAATGTGTGTATAATACGACAGCAATGGCTTTGAAAGTACCACCCCAGTGACAAGCCTATATATATATATATATATATATATATATATATGTATATATATATTAACTTGGACATAACTCTCTTTTGAAACTGCGGGAAACATTAAAAACTATAAAGCAAACCATATAACTCAGGGTAAAATCTTAAAAAACACAGCATGCTGTTAAAAAAAGTCTCATTACCTTCTTTGTAATGGAGGTTAAAAGATATAAATCATAAAAAAATATGGGGATTTTAAAATCCCACACTGATGAATATTGTGCCTTACATTGTGAAAATAACATAATGCAAAAGTGAAAAAGTTGTTTGAACCCAAATATTTCATATTTCAAAGATTCACGTGAGACCAGATTGTGAAAATTCCTTAATTTTCCTTAAAAAAAGGTGAATATTTGATCAGAATAGCACCTCATAAACTAGCCTATAACTTGGGCCTGTGGTTTCTAATCCGACTTCCAGACAATATCTGGTCCCTGAGCACTTTGTTGTTTTCCTACAAACCGTTATCAGATCTTCTCTGTAGGCTCCCAGCTGCTGCACTGTAGTTTTACAGCCCTAAGATGTCTGTGACAACATTGGCTTTATGAATGAATTACATGCTGTTGGAATGGCAGTTTCCTATGTGTTTGTTTGTTTGTTTGTTTTGAATGAAAAGATTCTTTCTGATTTTTCTTTTAAATCAATAACAAAACAGAAAAACAAACAAAAAAAGAAACAAAGGTGTTTATTCAGCAGAATAGGATCAAAATATTTTTTGGCGAAACACTTGTATAGCATTTTGGTTAGTTTTATTCAGGCTTATTATAGTTTTTTTAAAAACAATTCTGAATGGTGCGAATTAGCTATTAGAGAAGACTTAATATGCTGAATATATCACTTATCATTATTCATCTTTCACCCATAATGTCTCAGTACTGATCGGCCCTCCGGTATCTGTGAAAAATGTGTTATCTCTTCCCACCATTCATGTACACATTTATTGGTTTCCAAGTCTGTGGGATCAATCTTTTGGCCACCAGAGGAGCATAACTAATGGCAACATTAGAATGGCTTTGTGAGGGGGACTGGCCGGATGCGGGTTAACCAAGCAGGAAATAATCTAGGATTTTATATCCTGCATGAATGGCCATAGGATATGCTGAGAATAAATTAATCCCCCCAAAATTTTTGCAGTGAGGTTATCTTTTGAATGAAACACTTTCAGTGGGGGTAGGTGGCGTTTATTTGTCAGTTTTTTTTATTATTATTATTTTTTGCCTATGTGCTGCGTTCATGCACACACGTGGAATTTTGCAACAGATAATGATCTTCATCATAATACTCAGGGTCAGCCCGTCTTTTCTGCTCCTGACCGCAGGTCTAGACGTCCCTCCCCTGAAAGACCTTCCTCCTTTTCCTTTCAAAACTCCTCTTCTATTTTCCTGTTGTGCCCAAACAAGGATTTTACAAAATGGGTGACATCGCCACACAAGCTGTGTGTTGAATCCCCCTTAATTAAAGTGACGTTTAGAGCCTTTCCCAGACACTAATAAACCCCCCCTCTCCATTAAGATCCTCCTAATTACTGCGTGTAAAGGAAAGGGGGACACACAGAGACAGACAGTGTAGAGGTAAGCCTGCTGGCATTTGGCCCCATAAGCCGGGTGCTACACAAAAGAAAATGTCCCCTGGGTTACCCATCCTTCCAGAGAGATTCCTTTTCTTTTCTTTTACTTTTTTTTTTTTTTTTTAAAAAAAACCCTTGCTCCCCTTCTCCTCCTTTTTCTCCTTATGAATGAAAGTATGACATGAGTGTCCATTCAAGGAGCTGGTGGGATGTCTGAGGAAGGGTTTTGAATGAGACTTGAATTACAGACACCTGATTAGTCACTATACAGTGAAACACAACCATTGTTTAAAAGTGCATAGTGGAAGTGAGAGAGGTGTCCTCTTTAAGCATCCCTTCTCTCAAGAGAGATTGATTAGAAAAGATGCTGAGTGTCAGTTTAGACATACAGTGATCTCATTTAACCTTGACATAAAGGAGAGCAATTCAGCATTTAAAAAAGCTAATTTGAGGTGTTGAATATAATTCCTTGTTGTTCTCTTGTGGCTTTGCAGGGAAATAAATCAGTGTGTATGAGAACTGTCCCCACCTTCCCAGTCACCACGACTCAGTGGCAGAGGCGAAACGAGAAAGGTTAAACGTGTTTGGTTCGTGTCCTGGTCTGCAGATTAATGACATTAACGAAGTTCCATTATTGGTGCAACTGGGGGAGACAAGGGCGTCCATGCGGAAAGCCACATGACCAAGGAAGAGATAAGAGAAAATGAAATACGTCTTCATGGAGACAGGAGGGGCCAGGAAGTGCCACTCCAAATTAGCCGCAGGCCCAGTTTGTTGTTACTTCATTAACCCAACAGCCCGGGGAAAAATAAAAAGCCGGGTCACAACCTTTAGCAACAGGGAGGCCCGAAATTTGCTAAGAATGGCTTCTGCAAACTTTGACCGTATGTACCTACTGACACATAAAGATGTTTCTAAGTAAAATAAAATCTGTATTTATATCCTACATTACCTTTTACATAATAAAATCTTTCCAACTTGCTACTAAAAAGCTAAACCATCAAAAACTGACATTTAATCAGATTACAAAAAATAAGCATCCTTGGATGACTTTAAAATCCTTTGAGTTGGTTCGTTTTCTCTCATTTTTGCTGATTTACACCAAAACAAACCCAATTGTAAAATGCCACCTTTGTTGTTGTAACAGGAGCTGAGAGGTGGCTCTTTATTAGCAGGTGCTGGCTTTAAAGATTATTGAGCATCTTAGCGGTTGAGTGAGCAGATTTTAGATCAAACCTGATTCAACCTTTTTTATTGTCTGTTTCATTTACAGAATCAGTTTTTAAAGGGTTTGATCGTATTAAATCTTTCCACCATCAAAACACACTACTAACGACTTTATCTAGCATCCATATAAACAAACTAGCTGGAATCTCATCAGATTTAGTTCAGTCAGAAGGAGGAAATATATGTAAAGGGCAGTTAGTGGTTGTCTTGGCGTGGAAATTGAGTCAAACAAGATCCACCAAAATAACATTTTAAAAACATAATTTTCCTTGTTAAAACAGACACTTTTTAGGTTTAAATAAAAAAAAAACATTCCTCAAAGTGAAGTAGAAATAAAGATGACAGATCTGCTGTGTAAGCATTTCACAAACATAACAAACCACAATCCATAACAACTGCCCAGAATATCACCCATGTGTTTTGATAGATCTTAAAAATATAATAACAACTAGAACGATCTAACAGAGATTCACAGCATTTCTCTGTCATGAGATTTGTATTATATTTAGTTTTCATCATAGTCACAGATTATATCAATTGGCTACATTAGTAAAGCTTTACACATCTGACCTCATAAAACACCTTTTTATTTTTATTATTGTGGAGCATCTATTGCACCAGAATTCATACAGAGAATAAAAACTTTTTTCTTTAATAAAAACGATGAGAAAAGAAGCAAAAGTTTACAAAACAAATAATTAATTCTGATCAGGGAGGTAGGCATAGGCTCTGAACAAAGCCATTGAAATGTTGCTGCTGTATTTGTAGTTTGTATTTGTAAATTTGTATATCAAGTTTTTTTTAGGAAAAAATAAAATATAATTTTTTTTAAATATATAAAAATGTAAAATAAAAGTTACTGAATGTGTAGAAAATGACTATAGCTGCAAAAACGACCTGCATTTAAAGAGAAAAATAGAAGTTCTTTAGCAGATATCTTTTCACAGCTACAACGTGAAAAACTGGGTGCAAGTTGTACTTTGAAGTTGCCGATGTTGAGATGTTGGCCATGTCTTTACGCTATTATCTGATTGGATAGTGACAAATCAAACTGTCCAGTCAGAGCCCAGACATCTTCTTGTCTAGACTGATCAGATATGTGGCTGCTCCATCAGAAATGGAACAGCCACATATCTTTAGGGAAGCAGAGCATCATAGCGCTTCAGGGATACTTTTGAAGTGCTGCGCGGCACACCTGGTAGAGCACTCTGATTGAGTTGCAGTGATCACACGTAAAGCTGTAAAACAGCTGCTTTGTGATGCTTTAATGACATTTTTACTTTCTGTGGAATAGAGGAGGTAAGAGAAACGATTTCTATGTTAATTCTCTTACATGTAAGCACAGTCGTCACTACTTA
The DNA here is from genome assembly GCA_037177515.1 of Pseudomugil tenellus. Taxonomy (NCBI): domain Eukaryota; kingdom Metazoa; phylum Chordata; class Actinopteri; order Atheriniformes; family Pseudomugilidae; genus Pseudomugil; species Pseudomugil tenellus. The sequence goes on along the minus strand of JBAMHX010000018.1, from coordinate 14,824,092 downwards.
TCTTGGATTTTTCAGATACAATCAAAGACAATGCAGCAAATGTTCAGTGCTGTATGCCACCATGTCCGCCATCAGCAATAACCAGACAGAAAGTCACAGGACAAAAAACATTCAGTTATATGTATCAGTCAATTATATCCTTCTTCGAGCAGTTTTTAACAATGGTATGTGTGCCTGGTCTTTTTAATCAATCAGTTCCACCATCGAGTAAATTAGAATTTATGGATCAGAGAGGCAAACACAAGTAAATTTTGATGCAACCAATGAAACAGGCAGAGCTTCAACTTTTTCCTGTGTTTGCAGAAATAGGTTTTTGGATGATCTTCCGGGAATCAGTTCAATCCTTCCCATATACCGGCATCTCGATCAGGCCAATTTGTTTTTAAGTTAGAAGACAAAGTGGTTGGTCCTGCTATCTCCCGTCGCCGTTCTTGTGGAAGATCAGGGTCATGGCATCAACAGTGTTGTGGTATTTTTATAGACAAAATATATAAAAATCTTTCATTCAATCCAGCAGTCTAGAGAGTATTCCATCAGTAAAAATAGCATGATGCTTTAATATGACACATTCTCAACATAACAAGTTAACCCTATCTCAAAGGTGTGACCATTGCAAGTCAGGCCAGCGGGACACATCAAGACAGTGCAAAATTCAAGGTGGTTAAAGAATTGCCCCTTTTTGCCCCCCTGGCGATACGCCCTTTTCTCTGCTTATCCCTTCCTTTATAGACACTTAATAAAAATCAACCTTGAAGTGGATCATTTTAATGTATTTCTATTCATTTAGACATTAGTGATATGTAGTTTTATTCAGTCATATGAAGTTTAGATTTCTTATTTCTCGTTCTCATTTCTTATTTTATTTTATTTTATTTTATTTTATTTTACACACACACACACTTGCTCAGCAATATGGATCTAGCCAAGCAGCTGACATGGCTAGAAAGTCTGTGGCACGGGTAGACGGGAGCAGGCTCCAGCGAGTATCTACTGAGGCTGCAGACACATCTGCCTGCATGATTTCACCTGGTAACTGAGCATGTAGTATTTACTTCTCGCCTGAAATGCAATCAGGGCTGGTTGCTGGCAACAAAGCAATAAGCCTGCTATTAGGTGCTGCACCCTCTCTTCTAGTTTGAATTGGAGAAGTGGAACTGGAAAAAAGTAGAAAAAGCACTTATTTGGTATCTCAGAACAAACAACAGGAGACTTTTTGAACTGAACAAATTTAAACTATTTTGAACTCATACTTTCCTGAGATTTGATGTCCTTCCATTCATTTAAAAGAAAAAGTATTGATAACTTTATGCTATTAAACTTATTCCTTTTAAACCTACTTCTGTATCCATATTAAATACAAAAGACCTGCTTGGATAGCTTCAAATGCATTAATAGGACTTGTTTCTTTATGGACAAGTTCCTTGTGAATTCCTGGTGATAAATGTAATAGTAACACTGCAGAGGCTCCTACGGTCGAGTGCTCCCTGTGCGTGTAAAAACATCTTACATCCTCAAGACAAGAGTCACCTCTCTAATCTGGCTGAAGAAGTGTGTGGAGAGGCCCTTTATCTGCACCCTGCTTTAACCGGTTGCTCACAGAAGAGCCATTTACCTCCACTAATGGGAAGTGAGTCTTTCACTCTGGCCTGTTTGCCTCTCAACCCTCTGAAAGAAACTTCGCCAGAGAGGAGACATTAAGAAAACCAGCTAATCTGCAGCAGTCTGTCTGTGTCTACCCAGGGAACGGACCGTACTGCATGGTGCCTTTTCAAGTGGTTTCTCTTTAAAGCAACTGGAGTTCTGTTGGATCAGCACTTCTTTCAGTTGCACTGCTGAAGACACAGCAGTCAAACAAATAAGTAGTGTGCCCTGTTGTTCTCTGTTTATTGAGTTTTACTAACTTTAAAGAGTCACTGATTTGATACACAAACTTTACTATTTGTTTAAAGTGGCATGCTTTCACAGATTGTATACAAAGACCATTGATGACAAATGCAAAGAGGAAACAGAACACTTTACCGAACCATAATGAGACAGCTGTAACTGAGATATTATGTCATTTTTACACACATTAACAACACCCAGACAGTTAAACGTTTTTTGCGAGGAAGCAGATGTTAATTTCAACATCTAATTAAATATTTGAATATTTTATTGACTAAATGACTGTAATGCTTGAATAGACCCAAGAAAATATCACCTGCAACAATAAATATATGAATAAAATTCTTTCTCCAGTAGAAAATATTTTGTACAAGTTAATTTCCTTTTATAACTACAAGGCCCTGCTAGTCATTAGAAAATAGACTGGATGAGATGCTTTTGTACTGGCTTCATTTTCGGAGCTGCACCACTGTTACGACTGAATTGTAATGAAAAAAACCCATTTTGTCTTTTGGTTTCGGCATAGAAAATGTGATGTGATCAAAGAAGAATGTCAGAAAAATTCTCATGGAAACAATTGTAATTAGATTAAGTTCATGGGTCTGCATCACTGAATACAGCTGTATAATAAATCCCCCCAAAAGTGCATTAGATACTTCGACTTATGTAAAACTAAGGATTTGTGAGACAGAATTATCTTTCTTAAAAAAAGAGATGAGTTTTCAAATGAAAGATATTATGTATGTAAGAGTAAAACAAAGTTTATTTGCTTTTGTTCTTGAAATACAATTTTTTAATAAAGGATGTAAATTTTGTGCAGATATTTAACAAAGAGAGCACTGAAGCCCATTTCCTTTAGAAAATTCAAACACATTTTGCCTACTTAAATACTTCCAGGTCATTTCATGGAGAAATATAAGGTTAGGAAAAAGGCCCATCTTTCAACTTTTATACAACAATAAGTTTTGTTTTTACATAAGTTCAATGTAGCACAAAGTACCTTTTAGAGTTTAAATACAAAACACAAACAAACAAACCAAAGCAAAATACAACAGAAATATATTGTAAAAATACAAATAATTTTAAAGTAAATATAAAAATCTTATGAATAAATAAAATAAAGTTAATCCTAACCCCTAACCCAAATGTTAACATATGGAAAATATCATGAAGCAAAAGCTGGATGAAATTACTTGATAAGTAAACTGGAATAAAAAATAATCCATTAATAATAAATGAGGTGGTGAGTTAAACAAACAAGACAATTCAAAGTCATTTTACATAAAAAAATAAAACCATTACAGATGGTGCAAAGAAAATCACAATAAAATCAGAATAAAATCAGAAAATAATTAAAAATGATTAAAATGAATATAAGTTAAAAGTTACAGTGCAGATTTAGACACATGAAAAATTATTTTACCTAAATTCATAAGATTCTATAATTGGGGAAAGTTTAATTAAGGTAAATATGTTACCAACAAAATCCCAAGTAGCCTACAACTGCAAAAGAATTCATCAAACTTTCCATCATAGTTAAGGATACCAGAATTTATTTACTAAATCTTATGAAAATGCATCTAATTGTTGGCTAAATATTTCACAAAAACACCAACATATTAGTGCCTATAAAAGTAATACAAACCTGGATTTGTATCATTTGGAGGCAATTTATGCAACTTAATGCAAAAACATCTGGATAATCTATGCAGTAATGCCTAAAACAGTAAGTCAGTAAGTCAAAAATTATTTTTATAGCAGTGTTTAGTTACATCTAAAAAGAACAAGATGCTTCCTTTAGTAGTGAGAACTGTTTTCTATAAGCCTGGATTGAGCAATAAAGCCTCAATGTTTAAGGAGGAGTTATTCCAAAGCATTGGAAGCTCTACCGCAATCAAAACCAAGTCACTATTACTTACCTTTGTTTGTGATAGTGGGGGCTGTTAACCTCCACACCCTCTATCTTTACTGACCATTTATGGAGCACTCCTACTGTGGCAGGAGTATTAGACCAAGGTCATTAGTGGCTGCAACCAGAGTGACCTGTCGTTAAAGACGGCACAAATAAACACAGAAGAAACTCAGGAGAATGTGGCTAATCTGTTGGGTAGACACAATGGCAGGTAGCTGTCAGGAGCAAGAAAATAATGTGTGTAATGTGGGGGCAGGAGGTGAGAGGGATCATGGGAAAAATGTTTTAGTGAGTTCAAACTGCACCAAGAAAAGACACAATAAACACAACACACTTACAACACACACGCAGATGCACTTATGTAAAGTAGAGATACATACACATGCACATTCAGTTCTGTGTCAGTCGGTGCGACAGATGCCGAATGGACTGTTGTACGTTTTGTAGTAAAGGAAAGCCCAGAGGGTATCTGCTGTCAGACCATACACCTTGTATCATCTGTGACACAGTGACACCGATCCCCTCATATCACACTCTCTAAGCTCCTTACACCGCTGTTTGTGTGAATGTATACATGTATGCATGCCAGCTGAGGGGGTTTCATGTCACCAGCACATTTATTACTTTTTTATTCATGTTTTTTCACTTACACCAGTATCAAATTTTCTTCATTGGTCTTAACATAAAACATATAAAAACACTTAATTTTGTTTATTTATTACACAAGAATTTGTTGTCCTCGGTCAGATTGTCTGCAAACACATGTGACTGGGAGCTGCTGGAAGTTGTACTGCCCATGTTTGGCCAGTTGAGGCCATGCTTTCCTTAGGGTGAGCTCAGTCAGATTTCAGCCACAGTATAGGTATGCTCTCTGGCCCACTTCTTTCCACACGATGACGTTGTATATATGGGTCATGCAAAAAGCAGCATTAGCCTGATTATCCAGCGATTTATGATCTTTGAGAAATAACACACAGACAGAGAAAATGAATGCTGTACAGGGGAAATGTGGGATTGCAGGGTGTTTGCTGGTATCAGCATGACATATATCCTTCTTAACACACATATTAAACTTATTTAGTTTGTTGTGTTAATAGTTGCTTTGTTTAACATTATTTGCCATTTAATGCACACATATTGCAGTTTTAGTTCTAACAATGAGCTCATCAACACTTATTTCAGAGCAGCAGCCTGTACTAACCTGACATTACAATAAGTTAAACAAGTATTTTCCTGTGTTTGAGTGAATTATGTTGTGAAGTTTTTGCAGGGACTGTGATACTCTATTGTTTATTTGACTAAAGGAATCAAAATGATATTTTGTTGAATATTTCAAACAGGAAAACAAATATCTGTAAGTAAATTACATTAATAAGAAGTATAATCTGAACAACTTTATTTTTAAATCAGAACTTTAAAATGTAGAATTTAATTTTTTTTTAAATACAGATATTAATAACACAACTGTTTATATTAATCAAAATAAAACTGGACTTTTATTAACGTTATTTACATCACAACCTTTTCATAGTTACACATATCATCAAATAGAAACCAATAATTTGTGTCCTTTGTCTTTTTTTTTTCTAGTTCTGATGGTCCAGATGCTAGTCAGTCTCTTTTCACTCTCTCCAGTAAAACCCATCATGATCCTGTCAAATAAGTAAAGCCATGGAGAGGGAAAGGGATATGCGCATCCTGCTAGTTGCTGCAGAGACGCTCCTTTGTTTCCTGGCATGTCTCACATACTTTTAGAGGTCAGATAAGCCCCAGCACCATGAAACACTGCTTTATGTTTGACTTCGGTAACGTACCAGAGAGGGCAGAGTGGACCTGGCGGAAAGACCAGCCAGTGAGCAGGTAATATGTCCTCAGAGTCACACCTTATTAAAGGGCCAGATAGATATAAGACCTCTTTGATTGTTGTCTTTGATTAATAAAGTACAAGCTGAAACATACTCCAATAAAACAAAATGGTTGGTTAAACATTCCTCTCTGTGACTCCCACTATGTTATTCTTTTTTTTATTATTATTTTGCACCCCCCTTCCTCTCTGAGGAGACCTGGTTAGCTAGAATAGTGAAAGGCAAGAGGAGGCTGGAGAGAAGGGAGGTGGGGGCTTGGCTGTTTCCTGAAATCGGATTAGTAGCTACTCTACACTTAGATTGCAGGGACTGGGGCTTTAGCTTAGCCCAGCTCAAGACCACCCAACAGGTAAACAGGTACATTACTGTGGAGTAAGAGGGAAAGAGACTGGTGAAGGGATATAAAGGATAAAAATGCTCATGAGAGATGGATAGAGAGTGAGTGAAATATATACGAGTGGATTTCTTAGTGGCTAATCTGACATTAATTCCGAAATGTGCTTAATAATGTGGTGGAAATGAAATAAAAAGAAAAAAAGGGATAAAAAATGCAATTAAGCAAACAAGCAGAAAAAACAGAGCGTTCTTACTTCGGAAATGTATTCTGAACTACCAATTTGTGAACTTCCTCTTGTTGAACCAACTCCCTGGACCTCCACAAAAGTGCTACATATCTCAGCTCCAGCCCTCCCCGCTCACTAAGATATCTAAAACCTCACACTGTCATGCCGTTGCCACTGCATCCCACAGAAAACCTCCTGAAAATTAGTTTTTGGCAAGCGGCTCGCAAACACATTCTCCTGTCTGCTGCAAGCCACCAAGGCTTTGTTAGGCAGGCCTGCTCTGAGCCCAGAGCCTTCAAGACCCCCATTATGCAGCAGGACTCAGCGGGGCAGAAAGAGCAGGAGTGTTTTCGCCAGTCATGTGGGCACACAGGCATTATACACTCTTCAGTGGCACCTTAGATATTTTGTGAGTCTTACAAACAGAAGGGGAGGCCTGCAAAGGCTGCAAGAAGAAGTTTTGATAATTGGGAGTTATATAAGTTCCCAAATCCTCGCAGGAGGATTTTAAGTTTTTTTTTCCCTCCTTTTGCCCTATTGTGTGTTTTGAAAAGCTGTGTGTGAAGGCCCCACTGCGAAGGTGACAAATCCTTTGACATAAATCTTTGTGTAAAGGTTAAAGGAATACAGTCAAGTGCTCAGGAAGAGGAGCCTCTAATTGCCTGCTTTGCTACGGCTTTGCTGCGCTGTGTTTTACAAATTAAACAACCGTTCTTACACATGCAGAGCATTTGTCTGCATGTGCACGCACGTCAGACATGTGTGTTTGTGTGCCTTTGTTTACATGTTTCTTTGTGTGTCCACATGATGTCAAATTGTTAAAAATGAGAAGAAAAAAAAGAAATAAGCTTTTTCAGAATCTGTGTCAAGATCCACAGACGAGCATATCAACCTTAGCCTGATAGGAAGGGCTGGAGTTTTTACTAATCAGTGACGGACAAACTTGGGACTTCCTGCGTCTCAAACATCACTGTTTCTGTCAGGGGTCCCGAGAGCAGAGCGAGCAGGCTGAGCGGCTCTGATCAGCAGTATTGTGTTTTTTTTTTTGTCTTTCTCCTGCTGAATCTCAAAGGGGAACATACGTGTGTGTGTGTGTTTGAGATGCAGGGATGCATGATGCTAGCCTTCCCCTGAGTAGTAATGCATGAACTGTTAGTAAAACATTGTTGCTGCTGCTGTTTCCTTCTATGCTAATGAGACTTAGATTGGGGTGGAGCTCCTCTAGGTTGCAAGATGTAATTCAAAGCTGACATCCCCAGATACAAAGTGTTTCTTTTGCACTTGATAAGGTGCATTATGCAGAACTGAACTAAAAGTTGTATGCCATAATTTTACTTGCACGATTCAAATCATCAATCATCAAGTTTATGCATTTAGTTTTAGTCTTAAAATGCTGGTATGAGGTTATTTCCTTAAGTTATGTACTGCAGTTACAATTCTTCTAAATTTGTGGTCTGTGTTTCTTTTTGAAGCATTTCAAGCTGTCAAGCTGCTTGTCTCTGTGCCACTCTGTTACATGTTGTAGAGTTTAGGCTGTATAAATGTATTTATTAATGCATGATTTTGTGAGAGTGCGTACTTGGCTCTTTCCTCTTGCTGTCTAATAACTGGCAACCCCAGCTGTGAGTGTGTGTGTGTATTTGTCTTGCTGTATAAAGCTGAGGTTTGCCGGGGCACTGAAGCGTAACTTGGCCCCAGTCAGGCCAGTACGCAGAGGGCAGAGACCAAAAAGCCTCCAGCCGTGCTTTTTCTTTCTCTTTCATTCTTGCTCTCCTCCACTGGGATTTGGAAATAGGTAGCCCGGAAGATGTAACATGTATTTATTTTGTGTACAGCACTTTGGGATTTTTTTTTGTCCTGCCTATTGCAGATGCATTTTAAAAATAATCGACAACAATAATAATCCAAGCAAATGTTTCCATTATTTTAAAATATATATTTATGAATAATCACTTTTTTGGTCTATCGTTATAGTTAATAGAAATTCCACCCAATATCCTTTTCCTCCTCTGCAACACAAGACCGTACAGTGGGGAAACCAGCATGGAGTCAGAGCTACTTGCTAAGCAGCTTCATGCTGGATTCAAATCAGATTATATATTGCCCAGCTCAATTGACTTAAGTGATTTAAAGAGAATGGATCATATTAGCAATGGAATAAAAGAGATAGAGAACAGAAGAAAAGGGGTGACTATGCTTTGGGGGCCTCTGGCCCCATCAGTGGGACAAGAAGACTAATCTGCCATGCAAATTAAATCCTGCCTCTATGCACTTGCCCCTCTAATGCCCTTCTTCGCACACCTTTTATTTGGTCTAATATTGCAAACAGATATGCTTCCTGCAATAGTGAAGGACGTGAGACTCATTTGGGAATGATTATAGTTGAGCATGGAAGTTGCATCCATTCTCATCCCAGCAAAGTGATCTTTGTCTCACAGGAATGAACAGTGGGAATATTCAGAGGAATGCTTCAGATTGGGACTGACATTTGTTTCTCACTCTCGTTTGGTAGACTGTGTGAGTTTTTTCTCCTTCTAAGAAAAAATAAGAAAAAAATCTCCACCTCCATGAGTTCCTGGCAGGATTATGATGCAGTTGAGACTGTGAGGTTTAATCAGTGAGAATGGCAGCATTTGGGCCTCTTACCTCACCACTTTCTCTTTTGTTTTGACGATTTTGTACTTTGCTCCATTACTTGAGACGTCTCACATGTACACAAATTGTTAAAAGTTGCCTTAAAAACACACAAACTGCATGTTAATCTTATTTGGACTTAATTATGACAGGGATTATACTGTACATACAGCAGCCACAAAGGTTTTGGAATTCACAGTGGGTTTTTTAGGTGCTTTCCGAAGACAAAGTTCAGCTTTTTGTGAGTCTGGAACAAACCAGACAATTTCTCAGTTAAACCACAACAAGATTAGTTGGGGAAAAATCCTAAGAGCCATTGGGTAAGTAGATTTCCAGGTTTCATGTTTAGATATTTTCTGTGAATAATCTTTGGAAGTTAGTAGATTAAAAGATGGCTCAATTATATGTGTGGATTTTTGGGAAAGTATCCTCTTTTGCATTACTCAGTGCAACTTAATGGTATTTACTAAACAGTTAGACTGCAAAAACTAAAATCTAAGTAAGATTAAACATCTCAGATCAAGGACACATATGCTTAAATTTAAAGTAAGTTTTTAAAGTAAGAGATACAACTTACTTAGTTGTTTTTTTTTTAAAGATTTTTGTACTTGTTTTAGGAATTCTTGACATTATTAATGTTTCTTAAAATAATATAAATTATCTGCCAATAGAACAAGAAAATATATCTTATTTTAAAGAAAATTAACCTAATTTTTTTCTTATTTTTTTAAAGCTAGTTTTTGTAGTGTAGAAATGAAAAACTCTAACTTAGAAATTGTGTTCTTTTCTATATAATCTCTTATGTTCATCAAGTCATTCCTAAATAACCAATGGTCTTGACCCAGCACTAAAATGTGGCTCTCGTAGAACTTTCATTTACCTGCAGTTATTCTGTTTCCCAGTATGATATCAGTATATAGTGTAGGGAAAATAATATTCAGCTTTGCTATGCTCTATGCGCCTGCTTTATCAATGGAGGAGGAGCAATAGCTTTATCCAATCACAACAGAGAAAAACAGTTAAAACCCAGCTCTGGTGTTCTCAGCCTATTATCTGCATTTGACTGTTTGACCAATCACTGCTAGAGAAACTGCTTGTGTAGGATAAACATAAATGAAATGTGGAATATATCCTGTGTATTTGATATCAACATCCTGCCAAATAAAAATGAATATCCACCTTCCAAACAAAGGTATGCCTGGGAGTGTGGACCTCATTTCAAGCACAATTAACTTGAAATGGAGTGCTGCAAGATCAATAGTCCCCAGTTGATCCAGAGGGAGCTGTCAGTCTATGGAAATGGCACACATATGGTAATATCCACAGCTTAACAACAACTTAGAGGATTTACTGTTGCTGTTTTCAGACCCACATGAATAACAAACAGTGGGTCACCCCCTGGGATCCATTTTGTTTTATCCTGGCTTCAATTAATCTTTAAGGGGGAGGATACCATTTTAGAGAAATGGCAGGGGGGATATAAGGAAGGCGTCTGTGGATGTGAAAGGTATATCGTTAATTATGAAAATTACAAACAGAAGAAGCTTTTGTGCAAATCCACTGATGTTTATGTTACAGTGCTTAACAACTAGTTTTTCATAATCTGTTTTGTCTCTGACTCTTACTCCATCAGAGATAAACTACATTTGTACTTTTGTTTTCTAATTGGGTCACTTTTGTCTCAGTAACTGTTGTTATTGACAAAATACTCAGACATTAGCAGGATTATATGAGATCCTACACTGATCAGTGCAATGAGATCTCAGGAGAAGGGTATGGATTTAGCCTCCTGCTGATTTTGCTTCTCTCTTCTTTTAGCCTTGGGTAAGAAGCCTGTGGCCTAGCAGACTTTCTTTAGAAGAACTACGAGTAAGGATCACTGGTATACTCCAGTGTGATGTCATTAAGTCAGATTCATTTAGCAGAGTTGGGTGCAGACAACCATCACGTATAGACAAAGCAGTGTCCCCTGAAAGAGCAGCAAGACTTTGATCAATTCAGAATTGATTTATCTCAACTTTACGATTGATGAAGTCCGCTCAGGTTAAACTGCAGAGATCTCGATTGGACATTCACTTTGGTGAGTTGCTACTGGAATTGACTCCTGTGTGTCACCCTCAGCTCAAGCCAGGTGGGAAATTGAGTTACAAAGCCCAGCGTGAAAGACATAGATGACCTCTCTGACAGTTACTGTATGTGTTTCTGCCTTTTATAACTCCATCTGATGAAAGACAGGTGATAAAATTATGTATATATA
>JBAMHX010000018.1:14798304-14809967 GCA_037177515.1 Pseudomugil tenellus | reverse complement strand
GTAATCTGTTGCATTTCAGTAACACCCCTTCTTACGAATGAGCCACACTAAATTTTCACAAATTGGATAGAACACAGCATTGGTGATCCTATTTTAGCATACGGTTATCGCACAATCATGTGAAGAATGTCCACTTTTCCTCATCCTCAGCAAGAAGCATGTGACCTGCACGAAGGAAATGCCTGTACTGTTTCCAGATAGTGTGTCGGGTTGAATCCAAATGGCTATGATTTTGATCGTATGTCTCCGATGAAGGTAAAGTGATGCTAGTAAAGTAATGAATACATGAAAAAACAATAACAACATAACCATCCCAAATAAACACCACAGCTATAGGCTGGTTGCTTTCCCTGGGTCCAGCTTTTATCATGTAAATAAGGCAAATGAGAGTCTGCAAACAGGACAATTCCCCAGTCAGCACTTGGGCCAAATACAACTTCCCTTCATTTTAGCTTCACAATAAGCAATGTATTTGGTGGGTTCAGTTTTAATTTAAGTAGAGTGGCAGCTGAGGGGGCACCAGGGACCTCATCTCATGACTGCTACAATCACTCGGGTGCAAAAAGGGGAAAACCTCAACCTGGAGCCTTACATATCAATGTGTAAAATCTTCCCCACAGATCCACCACACTCTGTGTGTGTTTATTCAAGTGTTTTGTGTGTTGCAGCTGACTGTTGCACTCACTTGGCAACACCTCTTTGGTTTCCCTGGGAGGAAACACGCTTCTTGCTCCTCTCTAACATTTGATTCATTACGATCTGAAACAGCACATCAGTTCGCTTATTATGTCTTAAAAAATCCTCCTGCCATTCCAAAGAGCAAGGGGGAAAAAATCCACCAAAGAGGCGCTGCTTTGCAGTTGACAGCTGTTATTGTGCTGTGCCATCTGGTGCATTTGCCATGGAACAGAAAAGGGTTAATATTCTATGATGTGTGATGCAGTGGCACAGCCTATTCTGCACAGCCAGTGTGCAAAAACGGGTGCCAGGAGTCTGTGCACCCGATGGAGAAAAAACCTCAACATTAGCATGGCACAATATCAACCAATGTGGCTAATTTAATGGGTCAAATACGGTTGGGAGGGTGCCAAAATAACAGCCGTACCAGCAGCATTTCTAACAGGGCGGAGAATCACAAAGGAAATGTAAAGCTTTGTTTGGCATTATGAAGCTTTTCATGCAGCTAAAGCACAGAAATCCAAAAATTCCAGTTTTCCTTTTTTATTTATTTTTGTTAATCCTAACTTTGGAATTAATTTTCTGTTGCTTGCATTGTGTACAAATTTGTGTTTTACTGAGTAGGAGCTGTCATTACTCATTGACCACAGATATAAATGGAAATAAACAATAGGACATGCGTGCTGTGGGTAGAGATCACCCCTGGAGAGGACAGGGCTTGCTGAAATTAATAGGCCTCCCGCGGCTAAATAAGCAATGGCAGAATTAGCCTAAATGTCCCACAATCACATAACAGACAGGACCCAAGAATCTGAACAGCAGGTAGTTATGAATTGCTAGAAAGGGACATATTGCAGACCTAACATGCCACATTAAAACCATCACATCAGACTGGGTTTCAATCATTATGCATGTGCACTAATTTGCTGCACAATGTTCTTGTTAAATCTGTTATATTCATACTCATTACAAATTCTTCTTTCACTTCTTACTGTTAAAAGATGAAGGATGGATTTGTTTTCTGTTTTAAAAAAAGCCACTTTTTTTACACAACTTTTTCTTTAGAAATGAGAGAGACAAATCACGAAACATCAACCTTTAAAAGTGTCTTTCCATCAGAGCATGACACATATGGGCAGTCACATGCCCAGAGCTGTGATGCTGAAACAAATGCAGAGAGAAATATGCTCCTTAGCTGGAAGACACAGTTCTTCGAGCTATCAGCTTATTTCTAATTCTGAGTGCAGGTTCACATAATGGTCCAACATTTAAAGCGACTGGCAGGGGGTAAATTAGTGCTCCAAGATGAATTATCATACAATTAAGAACATCAGAATGTGCCAAAACCAAAAAACACACAATATGGAGTACAGACCTACTTTTTCCCTAATTCACCAGGGACAGATCAGTTGCATCCTATTTTAAGGAAACATGTTTTGACTTTTTGTCTGTTAATACTTTACAAGAGTGTGTACAGTGCCATTCATTTCTTTGTCTGAATTAATGATCTTTGTAACTCTGCAACATGTTAATCTTTCAATAAACCTTTTAAATAATGTATTTAAACACTGATCAGATTTTCATTTATACTGCTGTTTTTTTTATCATGCTGTATTTTCTTCCGGCTTATTTGTGGTCATAATGGCAGTTGTATGTGGGACCCGAGCTGTATAGAGTGATGAGGCTGCTGAGGTGGTCAGGTGGCCAATAATCCATCACCACACAGGCCTCTGTAGAGTGACAAATGTCTGTCAGAGAAATGAGTCCAGAGAGGTCAGAGAGGGGCTATTGACCAAAATCCCCACAGTTACCGCAGTCAGACCACAGCAAAATAAGTCATTTGATTGCAGGTGTTTGCAAACCTTTAAAATGCAGAATGTGGTACAGATCCACAAACAATATGTTTGCTTTAAAATTAACTTGAAAAATACTTAATTAATTCCAGAGAGAAATTATATTATTTTATGTTTTTTTCTCCTTGTTTTTTTTTAAAGTAAAAAAATAATGGGAAATAATTAAAAAATAATACCTAATAGGAGGTTCATGTCTGCCGGCAGGAATGATGTCTTGTATCTTTCTGTCTTGAAGAGAACTGGATGTATCCACACTGTGTTGTGAGGAGAATGTGAGGATTGGTCCTCATCTTCTGCAGCTTGTTCAGTATTCTTCTTTGGACAATCCAGAGTAATCAGCACAGAACCAGCCTTCTTGCTATTACAGCCTTATTTGTTTGATGTTTAAGTCCGGTTAACAATCAGACATTTCTATTGCTGCGTTTTATGTTGCAAAAATGTACAAATTATTTCTTGGTGTTTTACTTTTGGTAATAGTAGTGCTAGGGATCTAAGTTTTGTTATCTTTTGTTATCTAACTAAAGTTTCAGTCTCTAAAAAAACATTGTATGTTGATGTGATCAATTTATTGCAATAAGAGTAAAAGTAAAAGTTGAATTTAATAATAAAGATCAGAAGCACAGTGAAATTTCAGCACATCATGGGAGACAAAATATCTGTGTTTATTCTTTGACAGGACTGAGGAAATAAATCTTGAATAGAACCCGAATTTGCTTGTGCCGGCAGTCTTTGTTACCTTTGTCTGGTTCTTGTAAATAGGGATGTTTTCTCACTGTTCTCACATACATGCACCGTGTATTATTATTATTATTTTTTTTTTGTCTTTTGGCTTCCTTAGTGAGACATCCTTTTACGAACTTACATAATATAAACACAATTATAATGAAGTACTCTATTTTAAATTAAAAATCATTTTATTCACTCATGCTATAATAGGATGAAAATGAATAACATTGAAATAAACTAGAATGAGTGTGAACTGGACTGTACTTTTTAAAATGTCTTAAGCTGACTTGTTAATTGTTGTCATACAAATAAACATAACTTGAGATGAATTGTGTTTTATAAATGTAATATGTCAATAGCTCATCAAAATGTGGATAAAGAACTAATGCAATTCACTTAAGTCCCTTTCAGACATCTTTTTTCCTTTCACAATTCTGAACTTTCTAGCTGCAGGGCTGAATTGGCACTTAGACCACCAATGTGACACAAAAAGGAACTTCTGCAGCTCACCTTAAAGAATGAATGTGTAAACTTTTACAACCACTGGATGTTTCACCATCGCAGAAAAATCTCAGTCCAAATCAAACACGCTCAAAATCAAAAGTGAAACTTTGAGCTATTTGTCAACAACACGCTTTAACCAGGATATGGTTAAATTTGATCTTATCCTTCTCTTAGGATTTGAATGATGTGTTGCATGTGTTTAAGGGAGATTGATGTTGTATTAAATTAATTAATTAATTAATTAATATATAATCAAGACAAATGGCCACAATACTTTGAGGTACTAATATAGAATTTCTATATGTCAATTGATGAAGAGAGACATAAAATGGAATAAACAAACTATAATTTCCAAGATATCTTTGTCGGCTTTTTATTGTGTGACATGCCTCCCAAGTGATGCTGTAAAAAAAGAGGCCTGATTCAAAGAGAAGCTGTCAGTTTTTGGGTTTTTTGTGGACATAAAAATGTTTGCTTTGAAGCAGAAATCATGTTCCTGTTTCAGGTATTCATTCATCTCTGCAGCAACACACATTCATTCACCAGTCATGACTTTCTGATTGGATGTACCTAATCTAGGATTTTTCACATAGGTCTATGTCATTGCTCATTCTGTCAATAAAGCTGAACCATTATCAAACCTGTTCAACACATTTATGTTTGATGGTCTATCTTTGTTATAAATGCTTATCAGCTGTTTGAAGGTGGTGAGAATCTTTAGCTTTGAGTTTTGATCTACAAATTGAAAAGCTTAAGTGTCCACATCCAATTAAAAATGCTAAATTAAAGTATCTTAATGATGACTTATCCTAACAAGATGTTTGACAAGTGAAAAATAAACATGAGTCCTTCATTGAATCTTATGCATACACATATAGAAATATTCTAATTTTTGTGTTAAAGTGTTCTGTTTTTCTTCAAACTGCCAATTTGTTTAATGTCTTTTGAAGAACAGATCAGGATGTAAGAGTTAAACTTAGATGTTTGAAATTTATTTACTGCTGCGTATGCAAAAAATTCCCCCAATGCCTTTTAGAGTCATCCTAAGAGAAGTCTGTGCTCTATTTTGTATTGGCAGAATCACTTACATGTTATAATGATAGGAATGGACACATACCATTTAAGTATCAAATCAATAGCAAATTAAATTTTTTAGCAGTGCAAGCTACACTCAGAATCACCTGTAATTAGCTGTGACAGACTGTTACACTGCTCTCATGTCACTGTGCTTCCAATACACACACTGCATGCAGTCCTTCACACAACACTTGCTGATTATAACTCATACATAATGAAATAGTTTTCTTCTTTGTTGTTTTTTAGGGGTTATCAGCATTTTTCTGACTGGTACATTGTTCCTTGTACTTGCAAATGAATGAAGTTAAATTAATATATAAAGACCTGAAAAAAGATTTAAAAAAAAAACAACAAAGACCTGTGTGGAGCTTGATCAAGTGGGTAAGAAAATAGGCTAAGGCCTGCTTTAGATAAAAACACTGACCTGTATTCACTCTGATACTAAACTGTCATTTGTCCTCTGCATTTGTCATCTTTATACAAACAAACAGCCTTATTTAATTTTTCTGTTTTACCATGAGATTGTGTGGCTTGTACACACCAACAGCAGACTGTGTGGGGTCAACAAATTTGCTTGCTATATCTTATTTTTCACAGAAGAGTCATCCACAAAATCTCAATTGCAAATGAAGTGCAGGGATAAGCAGTACCAATTTGTCATTTTTGTCATTTTATGTGGATGTTTACAGACTGAGCATGTTTACATGAGTGTAGAAAAAAAATTGTTAGTCCGATGAAAACCAGGTTTTAACTCGGGAATCCAACCAAAACAGTCAAATTAAAGCTCTGAGTCAGACTACAACACAGATATATGTGGCCAGAATTACTCCTGCATGTATGTGGTATATTAAAATGGACTTTGTGGCTGTACAAAAGCTCCAAAGTGTAATCCTTTTTATATATTTTTTTTTTTACAAAAACTGCTAAATATATTAAATGTATATTACAGCCAGTTTCATGTCAGCTGCTCTGTCTCATAAATTTCTGAACAAAATAATAATAATTATGTTCTTAAATCATCCAAAAAAGGAAATTAGCCCCTGCATTTGACCCATTTCTAGATTGACTACAAAGCAGTAGGCTGCCATGTTTTAGCTCTCAGAGAGCAGTTGCTGGGTTAAGGGTCTTGCTCAACAGTCCACAGGGGTTCACTTCCACAGCCAGACCTCAAATATCAGGCTCCAAGTTCACCACCTCTAACCACAAGGCAACCACTCCCCCACAAGAAACAGATCATTAAAACTCTGTGTCAGCTTGCCATCACTTAAAACGTTTCCAGCCTGTCGCACTAGCTGAACAAAATCCTATCCTCATAACTGCAGCATCTTATGACAAAACCATCTTGCAGGTAACTAAAAGACATCTGTGGAGTGAAGTCTGTGGGATATCATTAAACATTATAAGTATAGCTATATTCCTTGTATAGACCTTCAATCTTTGTATAAACAAGAATGAATGTAAATACATGTGTAGAAATGTATTGTGTATATTTATCAGTCCTGGTGAAATTAAATGGGCAGGATGAACTCTAACCTGATGAAACTCAGCGGTAACTTTGTAATAGACTCAGACCTTACCACATGGTCAGTGCTGCAGGGTTGTTTTGTAGTTTAAGCCTCAGTAAAAGCGGTAGCTTCAGTACAGAAAACATTTACTTCAACTGAGGCAGCTCAGAAAAACTGGATGGTAGCTCTGTTGATGCTGACCTGTCAGTCTTTTTAAAGCACATCTACTGCTGATCAAGTGGAAATCAACTTCACTTCAATGACATGCCATGCTGGTGATCTGCACACTGGCTCTGCCTTTTTAATGGACTTACACCTCATTTGGCCTCTAAAGCCTGTGAAGCTTCCCATGGGATGGCCTGAGGCAAAGACACACACGTTCATAGATAAATGCATGCACATACAGAAAGCAAAAAGAGTTGATGCCTGGGGAAAATGGATAGGCTTAGCAGGATGTGGGGAAAATGTATTTCTTGCAAGAAAAGGTGGTAGAGTTTTGGTTTAAGACACAGAGACAGTAATGCAATAAAGGATAAGCAAACAGACAATGGTAGATAAAGGGAAACACAGGGAATGAAGCTTTTGCTGTTCTGTGTCAGACAGCAGCCACAAAGTCTGATTAGGCTTTCACTACTCAGTCAGGGAGAGTAGAACAATGTAGCCTGTCTTTCCTTCATAATAACAGACCATCCTGTCTGACCCTCTAACCTCTGTCACTGGCAATATGTGTCACAACCATGACAACACCCTGTCAGTCTCACCCCTCTTTGGTCCGCTCTGTGACCCACCTCAAGTCGGGGCTTCTAACATTGTCTGTAAATGACCCCCAAATTATTTACTTTTTCCATGGTAGGTGATAAAAAGTCTTTTTTTGCCCAATTACTTGAGGGGAAATAAAGAAAAAGAGATGATAGCTTATAAAAACCTTTTACTAAAAAGGGAATATTATGTTTCCTCCTTACTCGATCAGTTTTAATGTCTACATTTGATTTGCTGAAAAAAGTGTGTCAAGAAAAGGATTATTTTTCCTCTTGTAATATTTCAAAGTTGAATTTTTTAAATGTCTGGAGGTCTTTTACATTTTTTTGCGCATTGGTGCAATTCATTTATATTCATTCCAGTTTTTGTAACATACTGTAACAACACGAAATATGTTATTTTAATGCCAACCTATGAACCATTAACTTATTAAAAAAGAGGCCCTAAACTCAAACAATAAACTGATGAATTATCTACAGATAAAAGAAAATGGCAATCACCTTAATTTGATAAGTGTCCTTAGGCTTTTTCTTGCTATTATCACTTGTTACTTCCACCAAGGAGATTATGTTTTTGCCAGTGATATATCTAGAATGGGAATGTGAAGAAGTGATTAAAAGTTGGGACTGATCTGCCAACCCACAGAGTCCTCCCAGCTTATTGTGACTTATAAACCAAAACATGATCAGGATCACCTCCAAATTTTAAGTTTGAGGAAACTGAACTGCACCTGATATAGCGATACCTATAAACCTTAATCCTTTTAAACCCCTATTAGATACTTTTCTGAGACATTCAGCATCACTTTATGGTAAAATCTTTTCAAAAACCTGTTGAACACGATCTCGTACTGATATTCTAACCAGAAAGATTATACTATAATAATTTTAACATATGAAATAGTAATAAATAATAAGCAACTGTTGAAAAATGATTACTATTTATATTTTGTTAAAGGGATAAATAACAATGTTATAAATAAAAATAAAATAAAATAAAACTTTTCTTACCATTTTTCATGGGCTGGCTCTTAAAGGATTAAGCTGATCCACACTGTTCATTGCAATTTCACTGAAACTAGTCAAGAAAATTCCTAAGAAAGAAAAATAGGGAGGAAAAGTTTAATAAAGTCAAATGAAACCAAAGGTAACAGTTCTTATAAAGTGATAAATCTCACTAAGAGCTTAGATCTTAACAGATCTCGCAGTTGGATAATCTGGATAGAAGATGGAACAAAAGATAACCAACATCCAACATAACCAACAACCAACATAACCTTCAGAAAGTCTGAGGTACTGTTACTGAGGATAACATAAGGAAAGAAAGGGTCTCCTTAAGGGTTAAAGCTTTGTTGAAGATTAAAGTAGTCAAAGAATTGAATAAACTCTCCATGGGCTTATTTTCAAATAAATGCTTTGTTGATAATATCATTTTATAGCTATAATGACAGCAACAGTGATGTGGCAGCAGGTTAGATAGTAATCTAGGCTATGTTTTGAAATTTAAAGAAAGAACTCATCTCTTGTTTGTTGTAAATGACAAATCTATCCATAAAGCATGTGTTTATGCAAGATTACAAGGTGTAAAATTCTTTCCACATGTGTAAAACTAAATTATTACAATATGAAAAGCAGAATGATGAGTATTTTGTGTGATCAACTTATTTTGGAGACAAATTTCAGCAAATAAGAAATATCTGACTCTGACTTTCATGAACTTTTTAAAATTTGTTATTATTTTCACATAAACTCTGGTAATTGTAACTTTGACAGGTGATTGTAGCAAATTATAAATCCTGTTTCAGACTGACATCCTCCTATCAGAAAAGAACATTTAACAGATAAAGCACTTGTGCACTTAAATCACATAAACATTTAACAGCTTGCATTCTCCTTTATCCAAAAATAAATAAATAATACGCTCTGCTGTACTGGAGCTAATGATAGAAAACTTCACCATTAAAAGGAGCTTCTGAAAAGATGTTTTTGGTATTGTGTTTTCTACTGGCTGGTTTGTTGTCATCTTTTGTCTGATAGTGTGATTGACTACTTATTAAGTGGTGTTCTGTAAGGGTTTCAGCATCATCTTGACTCCCTTAAGCTGAGGAGCAGCTGAGGTTAAGTGATCTCTTCGTTTATGGCACCCATCCTTTTCTCCTCCATGACAGCTGGGGACCAGACCGTTGCCATAGATACATTTTCAACCCCCATTCAACTACTCACTTTAGGTAAACACACCCACACCCACATACTGTACATGTACTGTGTTAGTTCAGAACACTTGATCATAGATATTTCTTTTTGGACCCATTGGCCATTTAAATGTGATCTTCTCTTTCAGTAACTAAAGAAAAAAAAAGTAAAGACCGAACTAGAAGAATTCAGAAGCTGAAAGTGGAAACTCATCTCTTCTATGCACTCAAAGGTTTAATTGTTATCTATTAGAAATGATTATGAAAAATTGAAAGTCAGTTTTTGGAACAGTAAAAATAAATTTCAGTCACTGTAGATGAGCACATTTCCGTTTGTTTTGCTCAAATTGCAGAACTTTCCTCTGGTGGAAAAATTCCAAGAGATAAGCCAGTGATCAGGAAAATAATTTCAAATATTATTTTCTAATAACACACTTCACAGGGCAACTTCTTGTGTGCCAGGCAATAAAAAGCACAGGTCTGGTTCACAGATTGAAAGGCCTGGAATTTGCTTTGCATGCATTCTGACTTGTAAAATCTAAGTTTGAAAATCCACAAATAAAATTGCATAATATATTAACAAAAGCAGGATATTTTTCAGTTTATCCAGTATAAGTGAGTAATTTAAAATATATGACATATTATGCCAAAATACATGCATACAGCAAATTCTAATACATTTTTATTCTAATTTTAATCAGACATTAAAGTACATTTTAATAGAAACATAAACGTTGATGTCTATATAGTTACGTATGTTATGTATGTATATATCATAGTTGGTATCATAGTTGGTGATAAAAATCTGTTTTATAGTGTGATAAACCATTTCATTCAATTGTTATGGGCAGTTAATAAATGTCAAAAAGGAATTGAAACTTGAACATGTATTGTGTTTATTGTTGCAAAAGAGACATTGCAGAGAAAATAGTTTAATACTAAAGAAATTACATGAAATTACATTTCATTACAAGCAGAAACTACATACTAAAACTAAATAATTAATTTGTGCACTCTGGGATTGCTCTATATATCTTAAGGTTTAGTGTAATTTAAGTATCAGTGATAAAGTGTAATGTATAGATTAATAAAGATATAATTTTATAATATTAAAGAATGAATAGAATTTCTACTCTCAAATTTGAAGACTGGTTAACCACGGAGACAAGAGGGGTCTGATACAGAATACGCATTATAAGGGACAGAGGTTTATGTTAAAGTATTGTAAATACTTTAATTTACTTTAAGGCAAATTTTAATTTTCTATTTTATGAAGACAGCACCCAATTAAAGCAATTAAAGACAAGAGCTAAGTATACTGATGATTTATCAGAAGTTCAGATTGATGATGAATGTCTCAACTCTTTAAGTTCTTGTATTGCTTCGATCATCATGAAGTCTAAAGGGTATTTTTCTGTACATATTCCACATAAATGGAAATGAAAAATGTGTTTAGTGATAGTAAAAATTCTGTATATGGTTCTCATGTAGTTTTTGTTTCTTAAATTTCGCCATTTTTGGCAAGAATGATGAGATAAGATGTTCTTAATAGAGAAAAAAAATAAATTTATAAAAGCATTCAGTAAAAGAAAAAAGTCTTCTGGATATACAATAATTATTATGTTCTCAAACTTATTGCATTATACAAAGTTCTTTTTTAAATGACCTGTCTAATATTTTAGTACTAAATATAATATATTAGGATATAAATGATGGATAAATGACCATCATGACAAATTATTGAAAAAAGACATGTTAGAATAATTCCTTTCAGTCAAATAATTTGAACTTGCTCTGTCATGGTGACATTAGAATGTTACTCTGTTCAGTGCACAGATCATTAACACTCCATTACTCCATCAATAAGTAGATGATCTGCTGTTAATGCTAAGTATTATGCAGCTCCAGCTGCTGGATCAAGGCACTATTGTCACACTACCCAGGATCTCATTTTAAGAGTAAAAAGCTAAAGGATGAGACAACAAGGAGGTCCCACAGAGGACCCAAGACCAGCATGCTTAGATTAGAGGACATTTGTTCCACAATATTGCTGCCTCCTGGTTTCCTAAGGCTGGTGCGTTTGCACAGAAGGTGCAGGCAGATATTTGGGCAGCGGCCAAAGCCTTTCTTTGCTAGCGGGCCACCTCGCAAGAGCTGCAGGTGCTGAGAAGGACTCCCCACTGCTTCCTAGTGTGGTCTGCGACCCTACAGGCTGATGGAACAAATGCTGGTCTGGGAAAATAAACTTATCTCATTTGGATGACAACACATAGCCTGAGGTAACTGTGCGGTGTTGCACCAGTTTTGGATGGGGTCAGTGGCTCCTGCTTTTACTGTGGAGAAACAAGTTATTGCTCTCTCATATATATA
>JBAMHX010000018.1:14777462-14797976 GCA_037177515.1 Pseudomugil tenellus | reverse complement strand
ACACTCAGAGTATGGTTGGAACACAGCATGGGTAATCCAAAGGGTAGTTATGCTAGTAAATGCAATAAATAAATACAGTCAGTTTATTGAATTATCTCCAATGAAAATACTCCCTTGAGACTCTAAGGGTGTGTACTGGACCTATTCCACTTAAAGGTTGTGTTGGGATGAATTTTCCATAAGGTTCCTGATGTTTCATAAGAAAATAGCATATACTTGTTGTTTATTCTTTTAACACATAATATTCCTGGAATGATGTACACAATCCGTTATGTCGATTATCTGCTTTTTGTGCTTGTTACAGGATATTTCCTTGACGATATCAGCTTGGTAGTCGCAGTAACCCTGTTTTTGGAGTAAACTTGTTTTTGAGTATGTTGCTGTGCACTAATGTGCATGCAGTTGACAGCAAAATCAAGATGCATATCTGAATATGCCCTACTCAAAAAAACACAAAATTGCAGACATAAACCCTTTCCTGTTGGTCTTGAAAACATTTTAAAACTAAGTGAAAGCTTTTACAATGGAGAGCCATTCTGAAAACTGAGGAAATCTCTTCACATCACGCTTGAAAATCAGTTGTCAATGGGTCTTGTTGGGTTTTTGATCTGTTTTGAATAAGCTTTAGGTATTTCAGCATTATTTCATGTACAGAAAGTTTCTCATGTAAAGAGACTATTTCATCTTTAGATTAATTAACAAGCTGCTTTACTTAGCTTAAGAAAACATGAGGTTTCATGTTGAAACTTGCAAAGCTTTTGCCACGTGCTGCAAATCTGAAACTGCTAGGATGAAGTCTCCTCTCCCAGTAGACAGGTTTTTTATTGCAGTGTCTGTGAAGGGACTTTCTCCTGCCTGACCTGGCCCTGACCCCTGAGGTGAACCCCATCACATAGAGGTGTTAGTGGGCCACCACAAATGATGGATGACCCCTCAGATCTTTGTGATCTTATAATCACAGCCAATCATCAGGACTCTCTGTGTTACTATAATGATCAGCAAATGATTACTGGCTGGAGTATTCACATGATGGATGGAGGCTAATGCTGGGTCCTGAGAGAGGATGAGTCAGGCATTCAATGTCTATTGAAAGTGCTGGTAGATTGGCTAGTTGCTCACATCTTTATCATAATGAAGTGGAGATACTTAACCCTGGAGTATACAGGGGGTCTTGTGATCCCTTAACACTGATGTTTAAGGTGACCCCCTACGGGAACGCCCACACATTGGATAACCATTTTGCCAGATGATATGCTAATTTTTGTGACCTCAGATGGAATGGGTTACAGCAACAACAAAAAACATATATTATCACAAACTACACTGTAATTTTATATGAGCTGTTTCGATCATCATGCAAAGTTAAAAGAATCTTGTAAAACTTGCTGCACGGTAAAAAAGTGCAACGATTTTTTAATTATTTCAGAAATATACAGAAAATAGCTGGGATGAAATGATCAATGTATGCAGCATGATTTTCATTTAAAAGGACAAAAAGGATCTTTGTAGTGATGAAATGTTTGAAGCTGGGCTCTGCTCTGTATCTCTATATAATACATGCAGCATCCTTGTCTGGTCTTGGATTTGGGTAAATGCTGTCACAAGCTCACATGAGTGCATGCATCAGAGAGCAGGGGTACTCATCCAAACCCCACCCAAAAAAACCCAGTCCCCTGGTGTGGGGAATTACTGGGCCTCTCCCAGCTCCTGGTAACCCCTTCATTATCCACACACCAGTGGGTCCGGATCAGATTCAGCCTTTCTACAGGGGGGAAAGAAATGGAAATTTGGAGACAGGGGCTGCAGTCCATGCGTCTGAACAATGCCTTGATGTTTAAGAAGTGGGCTCTTAGTTGGGAAGTGGTATTGCTTTCTTCTGGTTAGTCTACCTTCATCGTTTTCATCTTTCCCACTCATGAAAACAACAACAAATTGTTAAGCTGATATTTAAATATGTGCAACTTACAATGTTTGGAAAAAGGAATTATATTTCATCTTATGTGTAGCTGTTTCAGACTAGCGCGTTGTCTATGTTCAGTCTTATCTTTTTCTCTGTTACTTTCTCTCTCTCTTTGTACGTCCTCCATTCATTTTTGAATTAACCTCTAAATGGACCTCATCTGTCCAAAGAGAACCCATTAACTGACACCCTACCCTCATCCAGCGTCCCTGTCATGGAGGACTGCAAACCCCACCCACATAAACCTGTCCCTCACTGCCCATCAAACATTCTCACACATCACAGGACAAAAATCAAATTTAGAGAAAACCCAAGAGGTAACAAAAGGATTGCATTATATATAGTTAATTACCTATTACCCTTTTCCGAGCCGCAGAATTAGAGAGTTTTAATTGCTTTATCACTTGGGCTTTTGAGAGCAGCAACTCAGCAATCAGCCTGATTTGTTTTAAATGAGCTGCCATGGGATGTGGTGGAAGCTTGATGGTGCCTCTCTGCCCTCCAGCACCTGGACCGAAAGGTGCAGAGTGAGGCCGGGAGGTTCCCGAATGGTAAATTGAATGTCTGTAAATGAATCTAAATCAACAGTGGCAATCCCTGAAGCTCCCTAACATTTTCCTGTGGCCAAAATGGTCATAATGAAACAATACGTTTAAAGGGCTCCGTTTCTTTTTATCTTTTTTTTCCCCCAACAGAGGCGTCAAAAGCACAGCACACTAAAATCCCTCAGGGTGTTGTGGTGGTGGCCTTGGGATTTGAGCACCAGTGTTACTGAAGCAATTAGCATATTCCTGTATTAAAGGAGGGAAGCGTGACAGTGTTTTCCAGAATGTCAGTATGTATCATTAAAAGGCATATTTTAATTAGGGACATGTTAGTTCGTTACACTAAATGGATTAACATTGCTTGTCAAGGGTAGAGATATGTTTTACATTTAAGTCCACTGGGGAACAAGGTCTCAGTTTAACAAGACATCTTAAGTTGAGATGGGTCTTGTTAGTGGGGATTCAAAACTGGCACTTAGACAGTTTAATATTTGGAAAACGTGCGAGAACGTTGTTTTGCCGGGGTGCTGTTTGTGTGTAACTGAGTGTAAGAAGTCAATTATTATATTGCAACAGTCTGCAGGCTGTGATCTGGAAACAATGCAATCAAAGCCCAGACAGTTTGCTATCACTTGCAAACTACATTATTAACAACAGGCAAGCTCAAATTGGTTTAGTTTTATATTCTAATTAGCAAAACAAACTGTCTCATCACGTTCTTTTTCTTTCAGAGTTTTTGAGGAGAGATTTAAAAGTGAGAAGCTCAACTGTGCACTTTCTGACGATGCAGCGAATACAGGTTCTGCATGACCGTTTGGATCAAAGAGTGGTTATCTCTCCTATTGAGCTGTTCTCACCTCTGTCTTCTCTAATTATGAAATGGACAACAAGAATTTCCCCCCATTAATCAGAACCCAATTCCTGGGTCAGATATCACAGAACTACTAACAAGCCAAAATGCAAAAAGAGGTGTGGAAATGAAATAAATAACTGCATAAACAAAAACAGGACAAGCATCTCTTGAATGTCATATATGCCAGAGAATTGATTTCTTCCCTGTTAGTGAGAGAAAATGGGCGAGAAACTACTGCTTAGACAGAGGTTCTACTAAATTAGATTCACTTTGTGTGTTCAGTCAGCAGTCAGTCAGCAAAGTCAACTTGAACTGGGGTGAAGTAAGCACATATTCATATTAATTGGCTTTTTTTCTGCTGTGAATGAAATAATCCTCTATTGTGACCACGGTGAAAAGCTCTGCATACATTTATACAAGCTGTTTCCATACGTATTTACATAACAGTTCATATTTGAGAATGTGTTTCTAGCACTTCTATCAGGAGCGTGTCAAAAAAATGTGTTATTATCATGATGGTTGTTGGGATGTAAAACCTGCATCAGTGTTTCTACACACCAGCAAGGATTACGGGCAAGAGCATTTGTAGACGATTGCAGTAAAAAATAATAAAGAGTTGTTGTGCTGAACTGTTGACATGTGCTGTGTGCAATTCACCAGCTTCCCACAAACGGATCAGATTAATACACAACAACATGTACAAAAGTTGACATGATGCCAAAACAGAAATATTTTCAAAACCTAAAACAAGATATTCTCATCCATAACTTAAAAACCTTTCAATGCTTTGCAACGTTCCTGTTTAGGTATAATGTCCTGCCCTACCTTGCCAGTTCTTGATTAAAATGTTGACTTTTTGCTGGGTAATAACCTGATTAATGTAATTGAATGTAAAAGGGCGTAGCTCAGCAGCACTGCTGATCACTGGAGATGGATTAGGAGAGAAGGCTTTCAAATTGAATACAGTTCTCCCTCCTCAGCTTGTTAATTGTGCCGTTTACCACTACCTGAGTCAGTGACCACTGCTATTTAGTCTCTCTAATGATGATGCACAGTCGGACCCAACCACAGATAATTAAAAAAGCCTTCCTAGCACCCACCCCCCATCTCTCTCTGTCTAGAGTTTGGTGTTGCATTGACAAGCTGCACTAAGTTCAGATATTGAGCTGTCTGCTTTGCAGAGTCTTGGCTGCAGAACCATGTACCCCTTTAAATGCCTTTATGTTGTGTGTTCTATGGAAAAGAAAGTGAGGTATAGATTTTTGGTATATGGTTGTTTATTAGTGAATAGAAGTCAAAAGTTTCCCCAGCCTCTCTTTGGATCGTTTTGCCTCTTTATGTCAACTAACCTAAAAAAAAAATTCTGACCGTTATTAAATTTAAACATGAAATACATATAAAGCTTTTCCCTTTAAAAACTATTAGTTCCAACTATTTTCTATTTATGAACTATTTTTTATTATCATTTCACTGAGCTGCAGACATGTTTGGGCCACAAGTCTATGTACAGATGAGTCTCAGGGAGGTAGTACCTTGATAAACTGTGAAGAAATCTGAAAATGATTTCCACTTGCTTATCATTTGCTGCAAATTATTTAACAAAACAATTCTTGTTTTCATAATAATCTGCAAGCAACGTGCGCAAAGGAAAAACGTGTGCATCTTGACCTTTGTAACTCCAACTGGTACTTAATTTTTTGTACATTTATTAACATTGGATTCTCATAGGCTCATCAGTCCTCACAAAACTTATTGAATGGATTTTTTTTTCCATTCAGAAGCATTCATCTGTTACAGCTAGCTGAAACTAGCTGCAAAGCTGCCAAATTGGGTGAAGTCATATCTCTCCAAAATTACAGCAAAGCCATTACATGTGATCCTCCTTCTAGTGACAGAATAAAAAAAGTTTGGCAGTGTTTTACAAAGGGCAGTTGCATTAACATAAGCTACACTATGTGTTGCAAAATAAAATGTTGGTTGTTGAATGTTTTAGGCACATGGGTGTACAGTGGAAGGTGTAAAGTAAGACATACCTTAACTGGACTTGGTAAGTTGTGTACTGTTCAAATGCTGTTCTGGTTTGGTGGAAGAATAATGGAGATTATTACTTTGATGATTATTACTGTAAATACTGATTCTAAGATAGTGATTTCTTATAGCTCAAAATGCTTGAAACACCTCATGTTTGTTTATTTTGTTGACATAAATAAGCCCAGTTTTAAAACAATGAACTTGATTCTTCCAGCATCTTTTATCTTTAAAATACTCTTTTAAAGTGTTTTGCAATGAATGTGTTAACAGTTGTTTTTCTTGAAGCCTATTCACCAGAAAAATAAACAGTTGGTAATATTCTTCCCAAACGTTATGTTTTAGGGTAGGCTGTCGCTTGCACAACTCTTGGCCACGATTTTGCTGTGGCAAGTCGTAGAATTTTGGGGCACGAACCGGGAGGCTCCCGCACTGTTCACTTCTAGTTCACGCACAGTTCACGTAGAGTTCACGAATAGTTTACGAATACGCGCCCATTCGCATTGACACGAACTGGCAAATGAGTTAAAGCATAGGTTGTGCATAGTTTACGCAATTCGCGCATTGGCCAGAAGAGTTTGCACAATTCGGACAGTGTTGTTCCGACTTGACCAGCCCATATAAAAAGGGGGCCTCCACAACCCGAGTTTATTTCTTAATTGGAGAAGACAGAAAATGCTGAATGCCAGAGACACAGTCATTGCAGAGAAGAAAAGATGCCCACTGGCACACAACCTCCTGCTTGTTCTGCTGATTTCACGACTTGTTCATGTACAGTTGGCACATAGTTCACGACCCGGTGGCAAAGTTTTGTCGTGACCAAAATTTGAAACATTTTAAAATTCTCGTCCTGACATGGCACACAGTCACGGCGGGTTTATGCACTATTCACGCTAGTTTACTCGAGTCGTGCCAGTGCGTGCCACAGAATCGTGCAAATTTCAGGGTGCCCTTAGTCTGACTGAACAATTGCTAGTTAGCTTCTGTGGCTAACTGTGCTAAGTGGAATTTTACTGGTAGCGTGGACCATAAGCCATTTAGCTTAGACTTTACAGGAAAATTTAAGAAATCAAAAAGATTCTTCATATGAATGAATACTGTAACCCCATTTTACCTGTGCATGTATCATGGTAAAATAAAGTAACTTTAGCATATTCTTCCATTTTTTTGTTTTATGTGACATATTAAATTAACTCACTTTAGCACATTATATGGTCTGATTAAGCATAACAAAAGAAAAGAAGAAGTACTCAGAGAGAAGAGACCATTGTATATGTATTTTTTTTTATCATTTAACATTTTTGAGTTTGAAGCTCTAATAGCAAAATTATCCTCATCTTTATAGAAAATGATTTTTAAAAAAAAAAAAAAAAAAACATCCCTGGATCCAGATCAGGATCACCCTCTAAACTTAACAATTATTCCATTTCTATTATTATTACTATTCTGAGATTTCCCGAAAATGCATTTATAATCCACACTTTATCATTTTATTATTTATTTATATATTTGTAGTCATATTGCTAACAGATCACAAACCATTGCTACCAAATACATGACCCCTGCCAACTAAAAGTGCAGGATAGTTGGCCCTTGAGGACTGGACTTGGGCACAACTTTCAACATCAGGACAGATGTCACATCTTTATACAAAATTCTTGACCCTGGAAACATACTCTTAGATACCAGGATGAAACAAATAACTTTTCTGCAACGGTGGCAATCTGATTCTCACAATCTGGGTTGGTCATTAATGTATTTAATGTCTACCATGATGATCCAGTGATCTGGATCACTCCCAAAATATAATTGTCTTTCTAAGTCCATTTCTAAAATTTCCTTGACATCTAATAAAATTAGTTATGCTGCTAACAGACAAACTAAAGCTGCTGAGAACAAAATGCCTTCAAATGGATAAAGTGTCCATAACCAGAAAGAAAGATGATCAAAAAAGAAAATGTGAATGAATATTAGTGGAATTTATTGATGCTATTGATTCTCAGATATTCACATATTCACAACTATTGCTAATCTTAATTTTTTAGGACCCTTTAGATTACATTTTCATCCATCCATTCATTTTCTCCCACTTATCCAGGGGTTGTGGGGCAGGAGTCTATGAAGACTTTCTACTCCCCAGCCTCAGAATTAATTTCATTTGTTTATTTTATTATATTCAATACATGGAGAAGATTATGTATTCATTCAGTTTACCTGTAAAATATTAATCTAGCACCAATTAACGTTAAGCCCAGAACTGAATTCATCTTTCTAAATTTAAGCTCTAGAATAAAGAACATTTTAAGAGGTCTAAGAGGAGGAACAGCAGTCTGTGAATAACACAGCTTGCAGTCTTCAGTAAGTGCTGAAATAATTAGGAGAGAGAAATCTTTGGCTGGTGCAAACTTCCTTCCACCACTGAAGAACAAAATAATAAAGAGAATGTGTGTGAGACAAAGGCAAGAGACCCCCATGGTGCCTGGGTCTCTGCTTCCTGTCATGAGTATTCCTACGGGGTTTCACATGACAAAACGCAGAAAGTTGTTTTGTCCCCGTGCCTGTCACGATCCACCCTCATAACCGCAGCTGTGTGTCTGCGTGCAAGTGTGTGAGCTTGTACGCAGTCGGTTGTGCACTTGCACATGTGTGTTTGCGACTGTGCTTTTTGCTTTTTTGTGTTGGCATGTTGTCTTGCTGTCTTCCCTGTCAGCTCATAGCCTGGCACCTGCTCTCATGTTCCTAATTAGTCTCATTTATTTAATTATATTCTGCTGCACATCTCTCTGTCCTAAAGCAGTTTCATTCTGTAGGTTTCACTCCCATCCTTCTGCTCTTCTGTTTGTTTATATGCACAGAATAGAGAGTGTTTGAATGTGGTCATATGCTCCTATTTGCTGAAAATCATAGAAGTCTGTGGTAGGTTGAGCTTTATATAATAAATCTTTAAATGGCCATGTTATCATCCTCTCAAAAGGTGCTCTTGGTAACTTTTTTCCCATCGGAATTAGAAGCTGAACGAGTGGCTTTTTGCTGGCAAGACAAGCTGACAACCAGCTTACTCACAAACAGAATCTCTTCAGTAAGCTAGAGGAAAACAAGTGAAGTTTCAAGCATGGTGAGTAAACAGAAATCAGGAAAGCACTTTAACTGTGACAGTCGGTCTAAGCACCTCTTTTTTCTCTGTTAGCTTTTCTGTTCCATTTGTCAGGTTCACTTGTCTTGTATGCCACTGCTATCTATTAAGTGTATTTTCACAGTGCTTACCACTACAGTAAAGGACTGAATGAAGAGGAACAACACTAAGAATGACAAAAAAGCTTAGTTGTCACACTAACACAGGATTTCATCACTGAATTGGTTGTGTGAAATTTAAGTACATACACATCAAGAAAAACAATATATTAAAGCTTGTTTCTTCATTTTTAAGTGTAAATGGAACATTTATCATTAAACGCTTGAAACACTTAAAACTGTATTTATGTGTGATGATACCTTAAAACTGAACACACCTTTTCATGGGGGCATCCAAGGTGCACAAGCCCATCAATGAGCGACAGTGGAAACAGCATTGAATTTCACTTCCTGATGTCAGAGAAGAGTGGCAGCCAGTTGCAGGCAGCCTCCCAGCTGACCCTCATCCCATGTTTTCCACTACAGGATCCTGGGTCTAAAGAAAAGATGCCTTAAATAATTCAGCATTGTGATGAACACTGCCAAACACGACCACAAAAGAGAAGCCCGAACTTTTGGCACCGATAGCACCATAGCGACCTGATAGTGTTTCTGAGCATAGCTTGCTGTACATTGACCATATGGACACGATAATCACCCATGGGATGAATCAGCAGATTCTTGTTCTGGAGCCCAAAATCACATGACACCTTAATTAGCTGGTGTTGATATCGCCCTTCACTGTGCTAATTTGTTACCACCAACAAACCAGCTTCTGGCAAGCACCTATGTGTTGGATTTTATCAGCAGCTTTAAGCAAAAGCAGAGATCCAATGAAGTACAAATCGCGCCTGACAGATAACTTTACCTGGGACAATGGTTTACATTAAATCATGCTGCATATTTGCAGACAACTAAGAAAATAAATATGAGTTTGTGTGTGGTTTTTTCTAATATATGCAGCCGTCATTAAATTACTTGGAACTGTTTATTCTCAGTGATATGCAGTTACTTGTAAGGTGTAAATAATTGCTGCCCTCCTCGAGAGGTGTAGTCACCATGAAGCAATGAGTTGAAAAGGTCAGACATGTTCTGCACGCCAGTTTTAAAGTGGTTTATTAGCATCCCAACGACATATTCAGGAGATCGTCTGAGACATAATTACCTGGATAAGGTACAGATGAATACTGTATTTGGGGGAGAAGGCAAGGTTGGTTGGATATTGGCTTTGTCTCCATTAACCCGGAGCACGGTGTTAAAGGATCTGTTTGTGGAGAGAAAATGACAGGGAGTCGAGCTGACGGGGCTGGACTTAGACAGTTAAAGGCCCCTCGCTGCATAGGATAATTAATAAATAAAATACCAGGGGAGCCCCTGCCATGCCTTCGTCTATGACAGGGGCTGTCTCCAGTGCGCTAAAGCATTAAATGACCAATTTCTGTCAGACTAACTTCCACCACGCTCTCTCTCCTTCTCTCTTATGCTTGCCCTCTCGTCTCCACCATACTCTCACCCCACTCTCCTCCCTTTCCTCCCTCGCTTCCTCGTTTTTCTGAAGTGGGGCTACTTTGCTCTCTTTGCACTGAGTTTTTCAGCGACTGATGGCTCTAGTTCATTTCTGCTGAATTAATTGGTCCCTGAATGAATTCTGTTGACAGGGCAATTCATCATGTGTTTGGCCTGACAGTGACTGGGTGTTGCGTAGGAGAGGGGGTGGAGGTGTTGGAGAGTGTATGTGTGTTTTTCTGTGTGTGTGTGTGTGAGTTCAGGAAGGTTGTGTGAGGCAGTGTGGGGAGCCGGTTAGAGGTGGTGGGGGTTGTGGGGGGTTGTGGTTGTGGCCTCCCACTTTACTTCCTCTTCTCTTTGCCTAGTCTCTTTTTCCCTCTTGGTCCATCTCAAGCTGCAGACGGCTTGATGCTCACGTTGAGCTGCTTTACCAAAACAGTTAGGACTGAAACAAATCAACCCCCTGCCCTCCCCAACAGACTGGGATTCTGTAAGACAGAAGATGCTCTCTCAGCTTGAAGGGAGCACACAGGTCAGTGCTACCCCTTTTTAAACAGATCAGCCTTTTGTTGCACCCATGGACACTTCCTCTTCCAACCTACAGTCTTTCCTCCTCACACACACACCAGCACAATGAGATGAGTCCTCACCCTGCATATCCTCAGCTCTTTTTGAGAGTAACATAATCAGGTAGCGAGGCATATTTAGTGCTTAATTACACTATGTGTAGCACAATGGTCATTCAAAAAGATCATTTGACTCCTGAAGGGAAACTGCTATGCACTGCTGACTGATCTAACAGGGATGGGAATGGTATGATTGCATATAGTTGGCAGATTAGGTCTGGACTGAGAAACACAGCAATTGCATTTCACCAGACAGCTCTTCGAGTGCTCATTATTCTAATTGTGAACTATGCTACAGCGCAGGATGCACACAGAGCCTGAGCATCCTTTGAGCTTGAACATGGAGACCTCTTTAGGCTACGTTGAGTCAATCAATGCTCACTCATTACAAACATCACAAAGTCATGTTCTTGTCGCCTGGATGGTCTCACCCGCCGACAGTGAAAATAACCTCATAATCATTGCTCTGTCAGGATCAGGATCATCAGAGACCGGGCCTAAACTTCCTGGCTTCGGTGCAGCCCCAAAATAATCATACTGAGAGGTGGTGATTTATTTTTCACCAGCACATTTTTGCAAACTTTTCTTTTTACATGCATTCCTTTCATCCAGTACTCAAACATCTACATTATCAAGAAAGTATAACTTTATGCAATACACAAATCTGCTTTTGATACACAGTCCATTTAAGCTTTTGAGAGGCAACGCAGACTGTCTACATGATGTAACAGTAGATTACTGCAGTCCTCAGTCCCCCCCCAACACAAATTCATATGGGATTAACAGAGTTAACGAAGGCAGTATCATGAACAATACTGCACCCGTGCAGCCACTAATTAAAGCTGCTTCTAATGAGGGCTTGTTGATTGACACAGGAGGATTGGCCTCTCCCCTCACTTGCATCAGCTATGACAGCCACATGATGAGGCTGATGACAGGCTCCCATGAAGGCAGATGACAGGACGTCACTGCGAGACCACCACCATTCCTCGTCTCTGAACAATGCCACACAAGGATGACACTAACACATTCATCCAGCATTAATCTGTAGATGTTTACACAAAGAGTGAAGGCTGAACATTGAATTCTGACTGTTTACATTTTTTTCTTTTGTGTTTTCTTGATATGACGGGTGGAAAAATGAGTCTTTACATGAAAGTTCCTTGAAAAGTAAGGGTCCTGAATTGAAATATTTGTATCCAAGGTTACATTTACATTTTCATATGAGGAATTTGTTGGTTTTAAAAGATCTACACAAGTCATAAACAGTAACTGCTCATGTACACTTTATATTATATAGTTTTGTTGATTCAAGTTCATTTTGCCTGCTTGAGTGTGAGGTCTTTAACTTCAGCTACATAAATTAGAACAACATTACATCAATCCTTTTTTAGAAAGAACTCTCAAAGTAGACAAAATGAGAACAGCAAAAAATATATATAGAAAGTGCAAAAAAAAATGCAGAATAATAAACAACACAAGATATTTTAGGAACAAATTC
Source organism: Pseudomugil tenellus (assembly GCA_037177515.1). Lineage (NCBI taxonomy): Eukaryota > Metazoa > Chordata > Actinopteri > Atheriniformes > Pseudomugilidae > Pseudomugil > Pseudomugil tenellus. The sequence goes on along the minus strand of JBAMHX010000018.1, from coordinate 14,785,786 downwards.
TGTGAATCGATCATTAAGAATTTTAAATAAAAAAGTTTATAAAGTTCTCTTGAATTTCTTTCAATTTAAAAATGATTCTATTTAACCCTCCATTGTGATGTTAGAGGCTTTAAATGAGTTAGTTTGCCCCAGACTGTCCACATAGCTTTTTAAAGTGATCTTATTTTGCTGTATATATTATCAGTGACAGACATAAATCACACCAAAGAGGCCTAGCTGTAGGGCATCACCCAGTCAAGCTGACAATGAGGGTGAAGTGTTTGAGTAAATCTTGCATGTGGCCCATTGGCCCCCATGGCAGGGGCCTCTCCTTGTGGGTTTGAGAAGCCCCGAGGATGACAGGTGCTTTTCGTAATGCCTAACTGATGAGAGCCAATCAGTGGCCTCCATTCTGCTGGTGTGTGTCTCATCTCCTGTTGTTGTCATCTGGCCTGCTAAAGTAAAGATGAGCTTGACTGACAGATGCATCCGGGTTCACAGTTTATTGGTTTCTACGAGAGAGGCAGATATGCCAATTTAGACAGGGTAGTGACAAAAAAGTTCCCATCTAAATGGAATAATTTTACCACTGGGAATTCTCAGCTGGGAGAAGAGGGAGTGTATGTCTGTGTGTTTTATCTTTTAACAAGGCCTGAATGACAAACACATAGGACAGTTAGGGACTGACAGAAACAGCAGCTTTTGATGCTTCACAGGGGATCCATGAAATAAACAATAGGCTGAGGAAGCAGAGAAATTGAATTATATCTGACTGAGTTTGTGTGTTTCAGAGTAGGGAGTGCAGAGTGAAAGTGCAGCAGCAGTGTGGTACAGCAGGATGAAACCAATGCATCATTAAATATACTGGAAGTGAGAAGCTGTGGCAACGCTCTCTTGCCTTCTCCACTGTCCTCCTTCTTTGTTTAACTCTCCTTTGTCAGTGCAGCACACACATAACCACACATGCATTAATAAAAGAACCAGGTTTTTTTCCTCAGTTGTTTTTTATCCTACAATAGATTCGGCCTAATTATTATGTAATGATAATTCATATATTTTCCCTGAATAAGCACACAAAAATCTACTAGAGTATGCTGTACAGCCCACCTCTGTGAATTTCAGAGCAATAACCCACGAGTACCGACTGTTCATAAAATCAAACATCAATACACAAGCAACAGGCATGCTCCCCAGGAACCTCGAACTTTGAATAATTTTCTTATGGGGTTAATAATGAGAGGACACAAAGTAAATGACAGACATATAAAAGAATTTATTTCTCATGTGCACAAAAGGAATTGGAACATAACTGAAACAGAACAATGATTGAGGCCACAAGGCTTTCCTTATAGATTTTCATCAGAGATCCTTTTTGTCACTGACACATCTCCTGTTTCATCTTTACAACAGCAGAAGACCCAGTCCAGCAGAGGTGCTCTGCTTCCTAAAACAAAAACTTTACTTGACTGCTTGCACCCTGCGCCATACCATATTTCTTTTTTCAGATATATTGAGCTGCAAATGGACAGAAATAGGCAAGTGCAATTCCTAAAGGATAACTTCTGCTGGGGAGAAGGACGACTGTTTCTCTGTTTTCTGGTGCCCTTACCAGCGATGCAACAAACTGGTACTAGATGATGTATTAGCTTGTGTTAAATAAGAGACAACTTCACCTTGGTTGCCTTATGCTAAACAGTAGTGTTGGTAGCAGAATGGAGGAATGAAGAGGATGCCTGGGAATAAATTTGCTTATGTGGAGACACATAAGAGACACAGTGTAAATTAAATCACTACATCATTCAACAGCAAACAGGACAACATCTTTGACTGCTGCCAGGGACTTTAGTTTGATCTTCATTTGAGTGGAATCTGTTGCGCAAAAAAGAAGAAAAACATGAAGTCATTGTGGAGGACTTTTTCTTTTTGAAATTTTATACTGTTCTCTGTCTGGATTGGTTTCTCTGAGCCCAACAGCAAAACATGATACAGAAAGCCATGAAACTCATTGCATAGTGACATAAAACATTATGACAATATCATGAAAATGAAGCAAAATGACAAAGACAACCTATGCAATGTTAGCATCTGAAAACTGCTATTAACTTAGCCATAGGTTATACAGGAGTTGCACCTTTTTCAAAGCACAACGTTACATTTAGACACAAATGTAATGGATGTTTCTTTTTTTATCAGTCTGTATATATCTACAAAGGGAGCCAGTACATTAGTATGATACTGCAATGGTGCATGTGTATGACATTATATTTACATAGAAGAATTGTCTTCACATTATACACAAATTATTCTATAAAGCAGCAGTTTGTTGCAGTTGGAGATATCGAGCCACTGAATTTCACCTTCTTCATTACAGTCATATGCATCATGTTGTTCACATGTCCAGACAAATATGTTCAGACTTGAGTCATTTAAAAGATAATACTGCTTTAATTATGCTTATATATACTGTAAATAAAATATTAAATATTAAACTAAGTCTTTGGCAAATGTAGTTAAGTAGTACATTCACAAAGTATATTCAGAAACTCAAAATGAATCTGTATTTCTATTTTAAGTCACTGTGAAAGAGTGGAACGCAGCTTCATGGAGGGAGGAGGATATGTGTTCTTAAAGGCAATTAATTTCATTGAACGTGAATGAATTTAGGTTGACAAAATAGGTTTGTAAGGCAATTGTTGAAGCTAATTAACAGTTGGTTTGCACAACTGCTTACAGCTTTCTAAACTGTGTAGGCATCTAGTGGTATGACTAAGTAGCTGAATGAAGTATAATTGAATTGAGAGGGTTTCTGCATGTAGCTACTTTGCTATGATTTGCAATGTCTGCAGAAGCTTGAAAGTATGTTCACATTGAAACACATCTGACTGCTTTGTGTGTTTGCATGTTTCTACACCAATGCAACATGACTTGTTTTAATATGCTTTAAACAGAACTTAATTTTATGTGAATGTACTAAATAAAATTAAAAAAAGGAAAAAAAAGATGAGGTGTTAGTGCAAAAAAAGAGCAGAGAACTTGACAGAATAGTGACGTGAACGGGACAGTATTTCTGAAAAATCTTTGATAACTTTTGTTTACATTAAAAAACTGTGACAGAAAAAATAATTTAAAGTATTTCAATTCTGGCAAGACCCTTGTAAATTCATGGTCACCACATTTTTAATACTTTGCAAAATGATTTACATTTTTACATTTGATTGTTTGCCACAGGAAGGAGTGTGATGTTGCTATTGTTCAGTAAACATCGCAGCTCATGCTGTGCTTATTTGATAAGTTTAGGGACAGAAAAGGGAGAAAAAAAGAAGCAGAAAATGTAGTCTAAGCACCAGAACAAAGAGCCGTTCTACAGTGTCAAGCCAACATCTCATGAAGCATCAGAAGAGGCCCAACAACCCTGGTTCTAGTTGGTACATGATCAAGCTGTAGGACCACTGTCATCTCCCCCTGGACTTCTCTCTTTAGAGCAGAAAAATACTGCAGTTTGTTACACAAAGGAATGTGAGGACCCATGAATAAAATAACAACAACAATAACAGCAACAAACAAAAATAAAAAAACAACAACTGTTTTCCACATGGTGCTCTTCACAAGTTTTTCTTCATTTTATATTTTATAATATATATATTTATAGAATCTTTTAAAGTCATTCTGGAAATGTTCAGGCTTTAAGAGCATAAGGGCATGACAGGTGAGCTCCAAACGCCCTTGGGCACCTCTGACCCAAAGTTAGAACACTGACGTTGGGTGCACTGGTGCCGACCTGGCCCATCCTTCCTCCACATCACGTGAGATGACGGGGTTTCATGTGGGATTCTTCCTTGATTCCCTTTGACCTCAGTGTTTCTCAGACAGGGACAATATGGAGGCCGACGCTCTGGCCCTGCAGATTGAGCTGGTCTCCTGGGTAACTAGTGGCGGTCATAGGCAGTGGCAGCAGTGGGAGGTGCGGAGCCACGGGATGCGGCACTATAATAATAAGGGGAACCTGAAAGTTAACAGAAGAACGAGGTGTTGGAAACCACGAGGTCAAACATTATTTAAGTCACAGTTTTATGAAGAAATGCTCAGAAACTGTTTTTTGTAGTGATTTAAGAACATGGTAATATTCAATCAAAGTCAATTAATTAACAATCAGGAAGAGTACTTACTTAGTAATGCTGGATTACTGAACCGCCACGCTTCGTTGTAAGTTGTATATTGCGGATGAGAGTAAGGGTTTCCAGAAAAGTCCCCCCCTAAAGAAGAAATTGGTAAAATCCATCACTTTAAAAGAGCTTTTAGACAGTTTTTTCCTTCTTTTTTAAAAAATGTAATAGTGTTATACAAAAAAAAAAGTTTTATTTAGACTATTCATCCAGACTTGAAGGCATTTGTATTTTTTAGGGTCAGAATACCATGTGTTATACAATCTAACAAATTCTCATTACAAATCCTACCCACTGTTGTGTAGGCAGCTATGATTATTGGTCAGTGTGAGTTGTACATGTCTCTCTGCAATGGAGGGCAGTTATGTTTACAGTTGTTTAGAGGACAGATCTAAACACACTGGCAGCTATAACATCCTCCTTACTGCTGGTTGTGTAACTTAAGCTCATCCCTGAGAGAGATAGTGATTTAAATATTTACAGGCCCTCCACGCCTCTGTGTTTTGACCCTTAACTGTTTGCTGTGAACCTGAACTGCAGGTTAAGTAGAGGGGAAAGAGATACGCTCTGCAGCCCTGGGTGTCCTGGGAGGCAAGGAGAGGAGCAAAAGCCGTGTTTATCGATGGGGCTGGTGAGAGTGCGCTATGTGGACACGGTGAGGGTAATGAGCGCTGGGAGCTGGAGTGTAACTGAGAGGAACTGTCCTATCTCACGGCCACTGATTGTGGTGATCGGCTATTGAGTTCTTCTAATGTCCTCATCCACAGACGCTAACCGCACGCTAACCGCAGTCTTACAAAGCTATAACGAGCTTACTTCAATCTAGCAGCAATGCTTTAAGGTATATTCTCCATCTCAATAGTAAATGCATGTTTACATGTTAACTTCCTTTTATTTTTACAAGAATACATGTCTAATGTTAAGTGACTTAAAATTCTTCAAGATCATCTGAAGGAAACACTTAATGAACTTAATGATATCATTAAAATCAGAGTTGCGTCACATACCAGGAACCATTCCAGCAAGGGTGGATGTGGGATAGCTGCCTTGTCCTGTCGGGGGAACATGAGGTGGGTAGCCAGGTAAGGTAGTACTGGCCATGTCTCGACCTGCCGGTACATAGAAAGATTTTATGTATTACCAGACTGCTTTAAGGCAGAAAAGTTCATTTGTATATTTGTATTCATTTTAAGAAGAAGAAAAAAAACAAAACAAAACAGAAAAACTGACACCGGAGAGTTGAGTTTCAGGTCTGGTGTGTTGTTAAGATGAGGCAACAAAAAGATTGGAGAGAAAACGGGTTCAAATCAGCAAACATAACATTGGACTGAATTTGCTGTTATTTTCTGTCTATCGTAAACCAAGTGAAAAATGATAAGCAAAACCAGGAACAAACATTGTTTTATAAGCACAAATACTGAAAGAAAAAAGAGTAAAATACAATATCATGAAAAATCTGAAAGTGCTTAATTTTCCACACATTTTCAATGGGAGGAAAATGATTCTTGTGGATCCAGTGGAAAATGTGGCAAAAGGGATATTAAAAATATGAAAAAAGCAAAATCATCAGAGCGAAGTGAAACACAGTGGGAATGAAAATCATTGCTACTTATCTCAAAATACAAAAGGAGAAGGGGAATAACCGGATAACTATAATAATGCTGCGCTGATGAACCACATAAAAAGCATATCATTTTTGGAGTTGGAAGATATTGAAAAACATATCATGTTTATCTCTGTTGTTTACATGTCATTTGGAGAAAAGACTAAAAAAACATTAGTAATGTAGTTATTTTGCAATCATCTGAAACTGACAGGCCTAGAAAAATAGAACAAACAGAACTGAATGTATCTATGCTTCTAAGTCAGACTCCAGCATCAACATACATCTTTAGTTTTACAACCCCCCACTTCAAACCACCTCTTGAGCCTGTCACAAGGTTGGAAGGACTGGAAAGTCTATTGTTAATCAGAGAGACAAGCAAGTAGTCACATGTGGAGAAAAGCATGGTGGAGAGAGGTTGCTGTTAATGAGGACCGAATAGTCAGTTTAGCTCCTGTATACACAACAGTGGTGCCACAAAGAAGTGTGAAAGGTGGCCCCTTCACTGTGGTATAAACCTAGTTTTCATTAATGGCTATAAATGAACATAGTGGAAAATCGGGTGACTGTTATTCTAAAATTGATTGAATTTTTATTTGGCTATAGGGATTTGCTGGTAAAGTTGTACCTGCTACAAAGGGCTGGTTGGCATACTGGCTGTAGCAGGGGCCGTGGACATGGGCAAGGTAGCTGGGAGTGCAGGCATCTACAGAGAGGCTGGACTGGTGGGGCAAGATGTCAGCTAGAGCAGAATCCTCAACAGAGGAGGGGGTGAAGGGGGCAAAGGATGCCTCATGGGGCTCTCGCTTTACACACATGGAAGGCGGATATGACGGGTGAGAGTCTGGCAGGTGGAAAAAAAAGGAAAAGGAAAAAAAAAACTTGATAGGATGCAGACATACAGCACCACACATACTGTACATTTAAGTCAGTCACACACATGATGATAGGGGGGATGCTTTATTATTGTTCTCTTTGCAAAAAGGAAAAGTATTGTATGCACACAAGCAAGAAAATTAAACAATGAATCTGTGACAGAAGTTTCAATCAAACATCTACATAAGCTAACTTTAACACAGTGAATCCAAATCTTTATCAGACTGATCTTTGAATAAATGGAAGCTTGAAAATAAGTGTACTTGCAATTAAACATTAACTCTCTATCTTTTAGGAAGTTATGAGGTGAAATTGTATATGAATACTGAATAGAAAAACAGTCTTTAGCACTTGATTTGTTCATTTACATAGCTTATAATAATAATCTCATATGCACCCAGCAGTAATTCATTCAACTAAGCGGAAACATACACCAGTGAAATGTTGCAACAACACATCGCGCCTGATCAATCAAGCTCAAATGCATAAAAATTTCCCCAAGGTTTTGGAAAAACAAACAACATAATCTCACGGCTGCTTTCTCACAACAAAATCACTCCCACAAATAACCAAACAATCGCCTTGCAGACAGTTCAAAACTCTAGACTTGGATCTAATTTGGCTGATGAGTCTTGGCATCATTCATCTGGCTCTGCCTGTCGAACCTATGCAATCAATGTGAGCTCTGTCTCTGGTCTTTCCATGCCATGTTGCAGAGCTTGCTCTGTTCGCTGGGGCCTGGGATGGCTCTTTCCTGACACCATGATAGCCTCATTAGCTGCTTCCCTCATCATTGTTGTTTTACAACAGGACTGTGTGTTGCGATTCCTCATTAAGATAAGGGTTGTTCTATTCAGGGGGATGCAACATTGTCAGCCCTAAGAACCTATTACAAGAGAATCAGGGAATGCAGCTGACTGCTTTGTAGCAGGTTCTCTAAATCTTTTCTCTCTCTGTCTTCATTACTGCTCTAAAAATGATTTAAAAAAGGAAACAATCACCCTGTGTCATCTCAGACCAATGTCATTTCATAAATGGAGCAAAAAAAGGTAACTATGTACGTTCTTAACATTTGAACAGATTATTAAAAGCATAGTTTCTTTGATTTTCAGGCATGTGAAGCTATATTCTAATGAATGGGCTTTGCATTTAATTGGGTGGACTTTAATTATGTAACATGCCCTGTTGGAGTATGTCATATGCCAGTGACAGCAAATTCCTCGAGTATTGGAACTGTTCCTCAGCTGATTACAAGTATGGCACACTCTGTTAAAGGTTTTTTAAATTAAAGGAGTTTTTAAAAGTCCAGTTATCCTGCATTTGATTTGGCTGCATGCACCCATAAAAAACAGGTGTTACAAGACAATGCAACATAAGTCAGACACCATAAAAACACTGCACTTTTAAGGAAATTGGAGATGTTCATGCTCCATGTTGGCATTCAGATGAAACGTAAGAGAATGAACAAAACTTAAATTACATATTATAGCAAAACCTGCAACATTTACGAATTCAGGGAAAATTGAAGAAATATCATAAACTTTATAAATAAGGATTATAAAATGCCATTCATCCATCCATTTTCTACCGCTTATTCCCAAACGGGGTCGCGGGGGGGGGGGGGGGGGGGAACCCCTGAAAGGCCGCTCCCCCCCCAACAAAAGTACAAAAGGTTTTTTGTTTCCTGTGTTACAAAAAACCCC
>JBAMHX010000018.1:14763060-14777362 GCA_037177515.1 Pseudomugil tenellus | reverse complement strand
ACAACGGCCGCAACCTCCCCCCCCTCCCCCCTTTCTCCCCCCCCTCTCCCCACCTTTTTTTTTGTGTTTTTTTTCCCCCACACCCTGGACAGGTCGCTAGCCTATCACAGGGATTATAAAATGTTTTTGGTGTAATGTGTTAAAAAAAATCCCTGTGTTAAGGCAACATATTTATTTCTTTGCAGCAAAGTATTATTTTCAACAGCTTCTATGGGCCCCAAATTTGAGTAAATTTAAAGGTCTGATTAAACAATGACCCAACAACCTCCTAAAATAAGCTAGGGATCGTGCTATATAACCATTACACATCTAGTCAAGCAGTATATATTTCTTCATCCTTGATGAGGATGTGATTCCCACAGTGCAGCACTGGCATGGACAATACATTGTTTTAGGTTATATTAACATATTCAGTCTGTATGGAGTTAGTTTTCATTCTGCTGTTATGTAAATCTAACTTTTTTGTATTGCAAGATGAAAATGGGTGTTTTGTATGACGATGTAGTGTAAACAGAGCCTAATAGGCAACTTTACAGACCTTTACATTAGTTATATTTAACAACAATACTAAAGTAACAGGAAACTATTATGCTTTTTTATAAAAACAAAATCCACTCACTGAGAAAAGCCATTTGAAAAAGCAATTATAAAGCTTTCAGATGCCATTTTTTATGTGAGTATAGTTAGTGTAGTTACAACATATTATCAACTTAAGAAGTCAAAGTCAAGTCTGCTTAACTTTTATTTCAGAGCTTCTGCATATACTACTGCAGGCTTCTGTTTTCTCAGTGCCTGAACAACCGTTGTCAAACAGACAGTGGTTACAACGCAACAACAACTGATACAAATGCTGCGTTCAAGACCACTGAACTCTGAAACTAATCAGACATGGTGTTGCTTATTGTCCTGGAGACGAGGCAGCGCCCGGGAAAAGAGAGCCTGTCAAATCACAAGCTCTGATGATGGAGATGGAAGATAAACTCAGGGTCCATGGGGACCTTTTTCTCCAGCAAACACATCTCTGAAAGAGAAGAGACGGTATAGAGTTCTCCAACATCTGTCTGTGCTCCACCACTGATACCACATCTACAAAGCCCATCAACCATAGAAATGGACTGTTAAGAACCTACAGCAATCCTTAGAGTGCTTCCAGATATAGCTACAACAACCTACTCTCATGTGAACATTTTATCTTTAAATGTACACAGAGGAACTTTGGTACACATTTGTTGTTCAAACTCCTGTTTTTAAATGATGGCTGGTATTACACAGAACTTTCTTTCAGCATGTTTATAGCAAAACTTTCCTTCTGTGTAGCCCTTTAGTGAAAGGTCAGTAAATATTCTAAAAGCTCATTTTACCTTAACTGGGACATATTCAGTCTTTTACACTTATGCTGTGGCACTTTATAGCAACTTACAGGAAAAGAACAAAATAAGGTTGCAGGTGAATTCCCCATACATAGTTTTAACATCATTCATTATCAATGTGTGTTTAAAGGTTAGTATGTCTGTTGGGGAGGGATTGGATGAGAATTAATTTCTAAGCTTAGGGCTAGAGGCGTTAACTGAGCTGAGACGAGCCGTTTGTCACCAGGATGCACACCAAGCACTGCAGGTTAGGTGGTTGCTCATTGTTTGCCACCCCGCAGAAGAAAATCTGGTATTGCCAACTCATAAGAAGAGAGTCAGAGTGTTTAGCGGAAATTAATCTAAAATAAAGCAGTCAGCCCTTTCACAGGATTGGGTTTGCCAATTTTTTTCTGCAAAAGTGTGACAAATAGATGGATAAAGTGATTAAAAAAAAGAAACGAAAAGGCATCAGCTCTTCATAGCTGCTGGAGTTGTTCTAGTTCAGAGGGGTGCCCATTTACACCTAGCCCCCCCATTGGTGCTGTGGAGAGTGATTATTTAGCCCAGCTTGCACAGAGACCACTCTATACTCATTTTACCTGAGAAAACATTAAGAAAACTGTATTTTTATATATATAATTTGTTCCTAGTATAAAACCTTTGTCCAAATAAATAATGTAAAGAAATGCAAGATTTGTACTTATACTGTTAATCTGCTCAGAAATCACTGAATGCACATCAAAGCTGGAGAGGAAACCAGGTGAACAGTTTTGGATCCATTACTTTAAAAAGAATAATTAATTATAGTTACTAGTTAGTTTTTGCAAAAAGTAACAGTTTAAATATATATATATATATATATATATATATATATATAAAACAGAATTTCTAATTAATTTGCATGTTAACTTATTCTTAATAAAACTGAATATTATATCTGACGAATGACTGAAATGGAAATTTAATGGAATAAATTACTAACAGAAAAGTCATCAACACTAATCGGAGGCTGCTTGGATAATTTGTCTCCGTCTCCTTCTCAGAAGAGGTTCACATTAATATAACTGCGTTCAGCCACCATGAACAAAATTCTGTGTTTGTGGTCATAATGAACATTTCTCAAAATGTTCTTGTTTTTTTATCTTTGTGAAGGAAAAGTGACGTTTGTGGTTCTAGTTTAAAAGTCCTCCTCTGTTTTCTCTGTACTCCCTGTTGCTGTGTGTGTGTGTGTGTGTGTGTGTGTGTGTGTGTGTTTGTAGGTTTGCACACTGACTTACTCCAGTCTTCCATGACATTTTGCTCTTCATCAGTCAGTCATTATCAATTAGGCTCTTTGGCTGTTCACCAAAAACAAAAATAAATATCATCTTACAATAGTAGCGTGCTATTTTATCAGTGTAAAAACTAGGTAGATAGCCTATCACTGAAAAAAGAAACGCTTTATTTTAACACTGTTACTCCCATCACAGTGGATCATACCATGTTTCATCCAAAGACAAACTGAACTATCAAGTGCCTGATTCTTACAAGAATGAGGATTTTATTAAATAACTCATCAATATCTCTGTTTAAAAATATAAACATGATTGTGTTTCTCCATTAATACATTGAAATTCAAACAATATCAATATTTTTTTAACAACTGGGGGGTGTTTGCAATTATAGCAGTGTGTTTCAGTGCATTAGGTACTCCTCTGATTTCCCTGCCCGCATCGTTCCCATTGAACCATCTCTTTCCCTCATCAGATCAAACAGAGGACACAAAAGATGTCCGACTTTGCTTTCACTAGCGCCCCTGCAATGCAAAACCAACCACTTCATTAATCATTCATCTTTAATAGATTATGCAAATTCCAGGACATAAAAATCAACAAGATCAATAACTGTATGAATTTTAATTGGAAGCAGAAAACATTTAAAGAATGAATATAATCTAGTAGCTCCATCCAGTATGAGAGCATAATTTATTGATAATTGGCTCTCAGCCTAAGTGAGGAAGGTAATTTAGCAGTTTTTCAGCCTTGGCATACATTCCTATTTACAGGGTGGGCTAATGGCAGAAAAATAATATCATGCACTAACAACCTACACACTGCCTCATGTATTACTTTGCGTAGTTTCAGTCATAAAAGTTAAGTGGATTTTACTTCAGATGTAATTTTCTTACTGCTGAAAATACACAAACACTTTTTCAAAAAATGTTGCTGTACAGAAACATGTTGTCATATTCCACTTAAAGACAACTTTAGTAAGTCTGCTTCGTCTTCATGCAATCTGTTGGCCTCACATGTGTCGCTTTAGGAGGTCCCAGGAGCCCAGGTGGCTTGGAGGCCACCTGCTATGAGTGTGCTCTCCGGAGCGAGACCACTTTCATAGGAGGATCCCAGCATAAAAGGCAAAAACACACCTTTCTTCTCCCGAGGCCAAACTTTCTGGTGCAAAGCTACCTCCCACATGTTCAAGAATAAAATGGGGGTCTTTCTTTTCCCATGCGCCTGAGTCTGGGTTTGGACTACAAGGATCATATGAGAAAGGGTCACCACAGTTCTCAATAAGGCTGTCTTCCCTTCTACTTACTCTCTCTCTTTTTCTCTCTCACACACACACAGTTTGCTTACTGACTTTGATTCCTGCTGGATAATTATGGGACTTTCATTAAAAGCCTGGCATATTATTCTAAAGTCACTGCAGCAATCAGTAAACCTAACCTCTCCTGGGAAAGAGCCTCAACTGCCACAATGAAACAATATTTCAATTAGCCAGGTGGCCATCAACCTGGACAGCAGAGAAAAAAAAAACAGCCACAGAGCAAAACAGGGTGGGCGTGTATGGGATACATGATACAGATACTACGGGATATCTAATACGCTGCACCTGCTATTACCAGCTGACTCTTTTGTCAAGTGGAAGTTACAACTGCAAGCATCTCATAAGTTGGAAGAATTTACGTTTGCAGTGTCTTTGCTTACTGCATTCCATCTGCGTCTAGGTGTCTTTCTGTTTGCAGCCTGAGTCAGCCAGTCTGCTATTCCAGCTGCTGTCAATCAACAAGCAATGATAACCTTTGATGACACAACATCATGTGGTGGCGAGAACAGCAGCTGTCTCTTATGAGAAGTGCTCCTAGTCAATCTGTTATCAAGCCACTCTGGGCTAACGCAGAGGCCAGTTAGGAGTTGGAAGACCTACTGGATTTAAAAGGCTCAGATGGTATATCACCTCAGTGATCCCTCAAATCCCAAGAAAAAAACCAGAAGGCTTCAAAAAATTATCAAGAATGATCAAAGTTTTACATCCCTGGAAATGTGTGTTTTGTTGGGAGGTTGGAATCAATATGTTAATATTTTAGATCAGGAGACATTTTATTTTTTTTTTTCTCATTTATATATCACAGTGGTCTAAATCACTTGCCTGGGAATTTTTTTCAAATGCATATGAATCATGATGATACTTTGACTGCTTTTAGCAGATATGACAGTGTGATTATGGAAAAAAAAGGAATAAGTTAATCGGGTAGAATGAGATCAAAAATAAAAAAAAGAATAGAAAAAAGTCATATTTCTGTTTCTCAGCACTGACAAAGTTTGACCACCTCAGTGCAGATGTCTTTGGATGCTGCAGCTGCGTGCATTTTTTTAGGGATCAATGTAGCATGAATCAGATTGTACCTGTCACAACAGAGTAGCTCTGGGAGACACTGGAGGCGAGGTCAGAGCTGGCGCTGGTGGAGAGGCTCGGCTTCACATCCTCCAGGCCGGCATTCAGCGAAGGGAGGGAGTACTCATTCGCCTGTAGACAAATACACACATGAGCAGATGGCAAGCGAAGGCAGGAGCACACACAGCTTTTATTTAATTTCACATTCCAACAGATTAGGTCATGATCTGATAATATCGCTCATTTTAGATTGCAGCTTCACAGTAAATTTCCCAGTTTAGGTGACAGTATCACGAGTTTAAATTGAAACCTTGGTGTATCTGAGAGAACCGTCTGCTGTCCCTACAATGTGTTTCCATCAGCATATTCCCTGAGATTTAAGCGAACATCATCTCCATCCCTGCTCCCTTGGCTTTACCGAGACCTGTGATGATGTATGCATGCATGAGGGCTAGCCTGAGAATATGGCAGAGTGGGAGAAAGAGATGAGAGAGGGATTGGAAGAGGAGTGAAAGGACTGGGTGTCAGCTGGCTCTTTGTGCTCCACTGCAGTCATCCCTGTGACCAGTCAAGGGAGGAGACATTCAGGGCTTTGTTACTGGAGAGACATGTGGTGATTTTTTTCTTTCTTTCTTTCTTTTTTTTTCTTAAGGAGCGTGCAACCTCAAAATCCGCCTTTGTGCTTTGCCTCCTGAATTAAAACAAAAATAAAAACTTTTTTTGTTTTATTTTATATCTTCAATTGTATTAGTATTTTTCTTGCTTTTAATTTCTACTATTCTAAACAAAGACACACAGTGGCGATCATTTTTAATCTTTATGTTATAGTTGCTCATTCATTGTTTCCTGTGATATAAAACTTATTTTTCTCTTTGGTATTTATTCACTTTTAATCTCCAGTTAAGACTCTTGCAGTTGTGATGGATCCTTTTTGTTAATGAGATGACATTTCCTGACCCAATTTTCCTTTGAAAGGATAAGTGTATGTGCACACATTTGTGTCTTTGAGTGTTTGTGTCAGAGTGCGTGTGTGCATCTGTTTGTCTCAATGGGCTGGGGTCCCACAGGGGCGAGCTGGTGACCCCAGTCTTGTCTGCCTCTATCGCAGATAAACTCTAATTGTCTGCTTACAACTGTTCCCTGGCACTAGGCTGGATGTTCCTCTCTATTCCACTGGGCCTGAGCAGCACAAGGGCCATTTTGTTATGCAGATGGGCTGTGCATAGGGCTGGGCAGGGCTGGGCGGAAGGCGAGTGGCAAGCACAGAGGGGCCTGAATGACCTGACCACATGGCTGCCAGAAGTGTGGGAGGGATGAGGCCTATTCAGCCAGGCCTCTTCAAAATAGCTTTTTAATGCCCTGACGCAGACACCAGACAAGCCCCTAATAGCCTAATATCCCACCTTTTCACCAGTTTAAGAAAAGGAGGGGGTGTTGGAAACAGGCTGAAAAAAGGAGGTGCGCAGTAAGAGTGGAAAGCAGTCTGATTAATATTACATTAAATTAAAACTGATTTTTCTGGACCATTCTGATGCCGTTTTTCTCCCCCTTCCTCCAACCCCCTCTCTCCTTTTTAATACCTTCTCCTCCAGTCTTTGTGATTGCAAGTCATTTCCAATTCGTTTTGGTATTGATCTTGCCGTAGAAATCACTTTGGTAATTAGCTGCATTAGGGGCTGTAAAGCAGGCTGAGGGGCTGTCCCTCTGATTTATCGCCGCTGTAATTCCCCACGATCGCACAGAGATGAAAATGAACTCAATTAGGGCGCAACTAAGGCTGCATGGGCACCCACATAGAGTTCCAATGGAAAAATTAATATTCTCTTGTTGTTTAATAGACTAATGAATGTAAATAAAGGTTATCCGCTGTAAATGCGGTAGGCTTGTAGGTTGCCTTAAGCAAGAAGGTAAACACATTTCTGTCACTTGTATGCATTCATTATATAATGTCAGAGCTTTTTGTACAACAGAGAACTGAATTAAGTTTCCACATTTTGCTTAAAAATGGATACATTCAGAAAATAAAATTTTGGTTCACACTGCTCACAACCAGAAATCAGTTCAGAATTTGACTAAAATGATACATTTAGGTGAGTAGTTTTAAGCCATGAAATCAAACAAATGAGATCTTTTAGAGTCAGAGTGGACATTTACTAAAATTCAGCAGAGGCTCAAAAGCTTAACACTGAAAGGCAGATTGTTTGCAGCTCTTGGAGATGTTGCTGTGGTCGAAATGCATTTGTGACACTGCAATCTGGAATCCAATCAGCTACAGCCTAATCATTATTTCTCTGGGGGCAAGCCAGTGGATTTCTGAAAAAATGATGGCTGATGTCCAGACGAATACTTCCTATTTCATATATGCAGGACACTGTTAGAATACAGATTGATTTCTTTTCAACATATGGCCAGACATTTATTCTCAGAGCCTTTTAATTCCAGACTTATTTATGGTCATGCAAACAAAGCTGATAATAAGTGTGTAAGACTTTATGTAAACTTCAAATAAACAAGTCGAACAAAAGAAAGTAAAATAATAAAAAAAATCTAACCAGTTCATTTATGCCTAAAGAAATGGCTTTATCTTTTCTTTTTTTTGTCTATTTGTTATCATACAAGAACCTTATTAATTCCATAGAGGAAGACAGTGTCATCGCTTTACAATCACAAAACAATTGCTACATCTCATCTAAATACGTGTGTATTTAGATGTCAGAGCAATTTAGAGATGGCTCAACATGAGCAGCTAGAGAGAGTAAACAGTTTTGAATCGTGTCACCATCAGTGATGTTTTAGCCCTTTTTTCCTCTCATATGCTATTTTACCATTCAGTCACAACACATCCATAGTTTTGCACATGATGACGTTTTTGCTTAAGGTTTAACTCTACAAAATATCTGGTTAAGTTTAGTCACTGAAAACTTCTTGTTTAATGTCAGGAATTAAAAACGGCATGGAGAACTTTCATGGCTTGCATTTAAGTAGTCAGAAAACAAAGTGTTGGAAGAATAACTCAGACATCCAGCTCAAATGCATAAATTAATTCCTTATTCTGGTTTGACAAAATCATTCAATTCACGATTTACACAAATTTCAGTGTAGAGATAAATCTGTGTGCCGAACCTGTTCAGGTTTAATATGTTCTGAAGTGGGGAAGACATCTGGATAAGATGGCCTTTCAAACACACGGTCCAGGGCCTCCAGCTGTTGCTGGGTGAAGGCGTCTGCTCGAAGGTGCTTCCTTAAACTTTCCACACTGCCCTGAGAGTCGCTGCCCGGTCCTGACCCATCAGAGCCATCTAGAAAAATAAGAAGAGGAGGGAGGCAAGGAGAACAACGTTCCTCATCAGGGCATGGTTCGGTTGTCTTCATGAAACAACATTCTAGCAAGCTAACATCGCAGCATAAGGGAAATTTTCTTGAGCTCTTAATGTGAGTGATGGCATAAGGAGCAGATGCAAATTGAAAAGACCCACTCTGATGTTTGACTTTCATCTTCCTCTTTGTGTTTCAGAGGCACTCCTTCTGGCTCTCACACACATTTACAGTCACTCAAGCTGCATCCACACGACTCTGCAGTCGCCATCACCATGGTCATCATCTGATAGGTGTATGGTAATTGATGGATTACCTTCAGTGCAAATATATACTTGTAAGGGAGAGCGTGTGTATCCTGAGGAGAAAGTAGGGCTGGCGATTACATACAGAGCCTCTCATTCTGCCAGGGGGAAATAGAGAGCCATTATTTAACTGAACTATTTCCTCTTGAACATATTACCCTTCCCTCTCTCTATTTCCTTTTCTCTTTCCACCCCCACATATTGCCTGTCTTTTGGAAAGCAGAATGGAGTGGGGATGGTACTGAGGGCCAAATGAAGATGGGGCATTGAGGGCAAGCGTATGCATTTTCTTACTTGGTCCCACTCTATATAAACAAATGAGCCTATGCTTTTTCGTTTCTCTGATCTCTGACCCAACTGGACCAGGAAGCCCACTGTTGCTCCTTCTGCTCCTCCTCTGCTCACTCATCATGCCTTGAACACTGACGAAAAAAAATCTGTGCTGAAATCTCCACCTAGCTTTCCAGAAACCTCCACTTTACTGGCTTCTTTCCCCTCCATCCCCCTTTTCCTCCCTACACTGTGCCACCAACAGCGGATGAGGGCTTTAGCTCCCGTACAAATCTGTCATTCTAAATTTGCAGCAGATTATGTTCTCTCCTGGGCGAGCCAGCGGTGATATATGATATGCAAGGCCGCTATTGATTGCCTGATCCGCTCGGAGAGGAGGGAGGCGAAATGAACTTGGAATGAACATCATGCCTCAACTCATTGTGCGTATAATACTCTACTTAATCCCACATTTTTCTGTGCTATGGAATTCAATTGATCAATCATGTTCCACTGATGGTACCATTTCAGGGGCGTTATTGCCATTTTGCTCGGCTGCTTGACCTTTTTTCAATGGCTGAGGCCAGAAGATGAACCCGATTCGCACCAAGAAATAGATTCATGGAGAGAATGGAATAGAGGACTGCAAGTGGGTGTGACTTAAAGAGTATGTGTAGATGTGATTGTATCTGCTAAAATACGGACTTTATCTTTGTGTCACATTTATGGAGGAATTTTTATCCTGCTAAATGTGGGTTTGTTTTTTTTTTACCATGGGTTAACAGAATATTTTAGCTTTCTTCTCAAACAGAGGTTGGGATACAGGGAGGGGTGTTCCTGGACGAAGCTCAATTGTTATCTGTGGTACGAAGGAAAATGGAGTCATTAATTACCCCATATCAGCTGGTCTGAGAGAAGAGGCAAGTTTGATCAATAGCAAGTATTTGTAATTCACTACAGAGGCTTATAGTCCCCTCACACACTTAATCAAGCCCTCTGAACTGGCAGCAGAAAACACACATTCCCTTTGTAAGGTACTTTTTGGTGCATTTCCTCCGATTTAAATTAAACAAAACCTTTACTAGCAGAGAAAAAAGCCCGTTTTGGATCCTTTTTTTACTAACACGACCTCATCTTAATGTATGTTAACAACATTGTTTTATGTCATGCAAAAATTTTTGCATAAGTAATATTTTAAAAAATATTCGAGTGGGGTCAGAATTTAAATCCTCTTTGTTTCAGATATTTGATCATTTTTACCTCCTATTTCATGTGTGTATGTTTCAAAATTATGTGGCAAAAAAAAAAATCCAGATTAGCCTTTAAAATATAAATACAAGTAAATCATTTAGTTCTTGGATTTGCTATTAGAGGTTTAAGTTTGACATATATCACAAGATAGCTGCAATAAATCAGATTCATCCTTTGACAGTCAGTGTATCAAGTGGAGTGTGAAGCCCGACTGTCAGATTCTGTGTGTGTGTGTCTCATTGACTGGTTTGTTTAGTTTTCTCAATGTTTCTTCAACCCCTCCGGGTGTCTCAGCAGGTATCCTCCTATCACTCCCAGAGCACCAGCTGACTGCGTCTCTTTGTTTTAACACCAACATGTGAGAAGATAAAAACAAGAATCTCTTACAGTGACATTCACCTATGCTATATCTTCTACATACTTTCTTTGACCAGTTCGAAAACACACTACTTTTCCTTAACTTATTGTATTTCATCATGTTTATTAAATAACCATAAATTGGACTGGATAGCTGAAACTTTAACAAGATACTAACAGTCTTCTTTAAGATACTGAGTGAGTCTTATTTTCCTATTTTAATTCAGCCCTTAAAGGTAATTGTCCAGCATGTGCATAGAAACACCCTGTAAACACACACACACACAGACTCAGGCAGTTACCGCAAAACAGACCACAATGACATCACAAGCTCTTGTATTTTGCTTTGTCTCTTAATGTCTTTCTTTCATCTCCCCTGTTCCTGTGATAAGATAACTCAGACAAGACCAGAGGAGGAGGCTTGTTTGAAAGGCAAATGAATTCCTACACACTGCCTGCTGCTCCTCCGTAAATCAATGACATGTGGGGTTCCCTTGATCAGAAGCTGCGAGCCAACCTTTTACGTATTCGCCTGTGCTGATAGGTGAAATAATGTTATTGCAAATTGTGGCTCATTTGTTGATGTTTTTTAAAATGCTTTTGAACTTGAGAGAGATGGAAAAAAGGGAGACCACAAACAAACTGGTATACCCAGAGGGTGAACACTCCTTCCCTGTAAGCTAGCTATATTTATGAAACCTCTGAAGCGGAAAGGAAAGGGGTGGGTGGTGTGGGGGAAGAGAGGGAAGCAGAGAGGCAGCAACACTGCCATGGCTGTTAAGATCCTGTTATGTTGTGGCGTGTTTAAGAGCTTTATTAATTCGATTTAGCACCACCAACCAGTGTACTGACTGTCAGCAGGCATACTGATGCTTATCTGATATTTGCTCTCACCACCAGCTCTGAGGCAGGATCACTAGAATTTTATTTACTTTGCTTTATATTCTGAGACCTGTGCAGAAAGTTTCTAATAAATAAAAGCACACACATATTTGACCCATTCTGGAATACACACCAGTAATGAGATTAGGCATTTGAGGGAGTTTTAAATACAAGATTCAACTCCTGGTTATGTCTTTATAGCAAAAATCCGAACGTTATATATGCCAGTGAAACTACAGCAATTTGTTCTCGAAACAAGTCATTTCATAAAAATTAGCTTAGATAAACTGCTTTGAAATAATATGATGAATAACCAACAAAAATGATCCACTAATAAGGATATTATCTATCTTTTTGTAATATAACTTCATCCTCCTTTTTTATTCCTCTTTGTCCTCTTCTGTTTTCATCTCCTTCCTCTCGACCCGCCTGCCGTTTAACATTGTCACCCTGTATGGTGTGTATTTGTGGAAATGCAATTAACGTATGCCTACTTTTCTTGTGCTATTGCTCTCTCATCAAGCTGAGTAACGCATCGCTTCATTAATTCTCTTCCCTGCTACCCATAATTGACTTTTCACTGACATGATTCCTCTCCACCGTGCAAGTTCCCTCTCCATATTTTTTATTTTTTTTAGACCGATCTCATTGCATATTGTTTACAACTACACATGAAGTCTCAAACAGTCATGCTGTTCAATGCAAATGCTTAAACCATGAGCCTGAGAAGGAAGACCAGGACAATAAGCAGATAAATGAAATGTTGAAAAGAAAGAGGAGAAGAGGGGGTAGGAATGCTATGTGGACTCTTTTGTGCCTCCTCTACTGTCAGGGCCCTAACAGCTTCTTGTCTCTATGTTACGCTCTGTGGACCCTCTCAAACCTGGGCTTTTCTCTCTCACACATACCCCATCAGGGCCATCATAGCGCTCATGATTCCATTTTTTCTGTCTCGCTCTGGATACATTTATTTTCTAAAGTGATCCTCTATTGACTCATTGTCATGGACTGGCTTGACTAGCCAACCAGAGTAAGCCCAGGTTAAAATCCATACAATAAATGATTTAAACTCTGCAAATGCATTAAAAAATGCAGCCCTGACCATCTCCAAAAGGGTCCAAAATCAAACATGAACAAATCAAAACAGCGACTGTATTAATTTATTTTCAAACTACTGAGCAAAGTGGATTCCTGCCACTGCCTACAGTCATTCTTTTTACACCACCAATGAACAACCTGCTAGACCATATTTCCTTCTCCTCTCTCACACACTCATCAGCTCCTTCTACACTCATCCCACACCCACGCTACAATCACAAGTTATGACCTTTGCTTTCTCTACCTAATTTATCACCGCAGCTCCCTTCTGCCTGTCCTCCCCGGAGCTCCACTGGGCTCCAAGCAGGACATGGTACGCCAGCGATGAGGGAAAACATACACTTGGGTCACATCAACCTGACTGCAAACAGCAGCAAGGTCAGGGGTAACCTGTCACTGTATGAAAAGACTAAAAAAGCATTTAATTTGCATAAAGCTGCTGCCCTGAACTTAAGCTGCATTACATTCATAAAGGAGAACAAATTACAACAAGTATTTTCCATATAAATTAGCTCAAAATCATGTTGGAGAAATTACCAAAAGGCTCAAACTTTTTGCACTGTAGTACACATTTTACACACAGTAGTCACTCAATCCTCTCTGTCTTTTCTTGGCTTCCACTCACACCATAGGTTTAAATGACTGAGTGAGAACGTGCTGTACAACAAGCTAATTTCCCCACTTCACTATTAATGCATTTGGCAGGAACAACATTCCATTTCCTGTAATGAGATACACAAATAAATCTGGCTATGGATGGATTCAGAGGGGTGGTGGTGTGTGTGGTGATGATGGTAGGAGGAGGAGGTGGAGACAAGAGGTGGGTGGTGGTGGGGAGCAAGGAGAGCGGCGCATTGAGACGCATTCTCCCAGCACTAGCATAATTGGTATCGCTGCTTGCAGACATGCAAACCAATCTCTCCACAGATAGGGCTGAGACTCTCTTTTCCCCCCTTAAGGCTATTTCTTTTGTCTTTTCGATAGCTTGCACATCCAAGATAGAAGGAGGGAGGTGAGGGGAGATGTTAATTTGTGAATTAATAGCTTTTCTCTGCAGAATTGCAAATTCTTTTTAAATGTCACTATGTTCATAATGTAAAGAGCATCTGGAGTCACAAAGTCACACACAAACACACATATAAAATGTGCATTTCCATGAACAGGTGAGTGTATATAGATGCAAAAATCCTTAAAAAAAACTAATCCTTGCTCAATTTTCATTGATGCTGCCAGGACTTGCTTCATCCCTCCTCCCCATATAAGCCCACTTTTCCCCCTGTTCTCCTGTGTCTCTCGTTTTCCTCCTCCCATCTTCACTCAAAGCCGTCCAGTGTAACATGCTACTTTTAATTTGCAATAACACATGACAAGGACAGATTAATAGCTCTTATGGCACCTATGTCCCTGAGGCACGTCTTTGGGGGACCTGGTGTACATAACACGTGTCACACTACATTATCTCCACAGCCCCACAGTAATGGGAACCTTTTTCTTCCTAAAAGGGCAGCCACTGACTTCAGTCACACCAGGAGAAAGAGCCACTGCTATCATAGCATGAGTAGAACAAGGACAGTGCAATGCTTTCTCATAAAGAGTATGGTCACATATTCACAGTGTGCACGTGAGGCGATATCATGTTTTCAAGCTCAAAATTGTCGATTGGTTTACAGATATGCAATAAAGCTTAATATGTCATTATGAAAACTTTGTTGCACTTACTCACTTGTCACTTATATATATATGTGTGTGTGTTTGTGTGTGTGTGTGTGTGTGTGTGTGTGTGTGTGTGTGTGTGTGTGTGTGTGTGTGTGTGTG
>JBAMHX010000018.1:14699689-14739751 GCA_037177515.1 Pseudomugil tenellus | reverse complement strand
AGATCTTCAGCACATTATATATATATATATATATATATATATATATATATATATTTTTTTTTTTTCCACTGTTCTCTGCAATCCATGAGGCCAGAGGAGGTCAGCAGCTGGTTCAGTTAATGTGTTTGGTTTCTTTTTTTTTTGGATAGGTCCTGAAGCCTCAAATATCATTCTTTTATCTCCTCTAAGGTGTAGGGCTTCAGTTTTCTAATCTTTGACCAGAGGTAATGTATGACGAAGTGATGAGGCAGGTGGTTTAAGTCTTCTGAGACTACTTCACCAACGGTGATGTCCGAAATACCTTCTCTACATCTGTGTTTAGGAATCATTGCTAAGTTTGTGGTTTGTCATTCTCTCTGGGTTCTCACATTAACAGCATCAACCAGCTCATTCACAGGGGCAGTAATCGAGTTTTATTAACTTATTAGTCTCTATTCTCAGGGAGAAAACAAGAATCAAAATCTCATGCTACTTAATGGGGCCATTCTGACTTGAATAGTTATATCTGCCGGATTATGAGTTTCCTTCCAAGAAGTCTCTTTGAACGATGATGCAACTAAGTCGACTGTGCTCTGGTAATGAGTCATATGACAACTCCTGGGGTTTCTCCTAACTATCCAGGCAAATGTCAGCAGTCTACCCCCCATTCCCTTTGATGACCTATTAAATATTATGAGGACTCCCTCCTGTGTGCACTGTAGTCTTACTCATATCAAGATGGTGTTTAATGCCCATGAGACAAACAGCAGACAGATTAAAGCTATTATTCCCTGCTGCACTCCCACACTCACCCTCCACAAAGTGGAGTTATGATGAGTTGTTTAATAGTTTTGCAGCTTATATCCACTTTAAGCAGTAAAGCAGTGTTGTGCCATAAATGCCGTTGGAAAATTTATAAGTTAGTGATCTTTGAAAATAAAGCATACTGATTTTTGCAGACCTACCTCACAGCATGTGTGTTTTTTTAGACGTAGGGGAATAATGTGCTTTCTCTGATCCAGCAGCTGTTAATAAAGCCACTGAAACCTAATAAGCCTCAAAGACCCTTGTCAAACAGAAATCATATTAACGCTAGATATGATTTTGACTTGAGATTTTTCAAAGGTAGTAATTTTTTTTTTTTTTGGCTTACAAGGCAAAAACAATTCTGTGATGATCAGAGTAAAAATAATTTCTCATTTTCAGGAATAATAGGAATGAAACATTTTACATTAAATGCACTATTTATCTTCTATAACTTTCTGTCTCTCTTTGATGGCAGCACTCCCCAAGGAAAATATTCATAAAAGAAAATTGAAGTCATAACTTAATAGGTTATTAACATATTTGAATGGATATCAGCTCTACTTTTCCAATGCTATAAATACAAATTGAAGTATGTAGCGTTCTGAAACACCCGCAATAGTTTTGTTTTTTTGTTTTTTGTTTTTTTTTTTACGTGGTGTAAGAGAAAGAAAATACATGCATCTCTGTCAGCAGGGTATTTGTTATTCTAATTTTATGGCAGGGCAGATTATCAGGCAAGAATGTCACCATCAGCAGACTGCTGACACCACCTCTGCTCTCTGCCATGTGTTTCCATTAGAGAAAACCTGCGTGCAGGGGTCTATTCCCTCCATTATTTTCAATTTCTATCCTTTATCTTCATTTAAACTGAGACTGTCTGCATATTCTTCTGTCATTTCTCACTCTGTCTTGCCTTCACCTCTTGCAGTCCTCTTCCCTCACTGACTCCGTCCCTCTAAATGTGCAGTCTTACGTGTTCTCACTCCACTCCCCTTTCTGTGTCTGGTGTGGCCCCTGGAGGTGGGAGGGGGATCTTGGGCCTCGCCCGAGACAGAGAGAGAGACACTCCACAAATCTCAGGGGATGGAGATATAGAGCTAGTGAAGGAGAGATAACCTATCTTTAGCTCACTATGTGTGTATGGATACTGTGCCAAAGAAGGCAAGATGTATGAAGGTGATTGGAAGAGATGGGGGTGGGGTGATGGAGGCATAGGACTCCATCATCCCAGCTGTATGTGCAGGACAGATTTTTTTTCCCTCAAGGTCAAGGGGCAAATTTATTTATTTCTCTGAAAGTTACAATGAAATTTTACTGAGTACTTTGCTCAGATGATGAGAAAAGATCAGTAGCTATAAATTTGTCTTGCCATTTGGTTGCCAGTGATGAACCATTTATTATGTTGCCTTCAAGGACACGACACAGTATTTGTATGATAGTGCTATTCTATGTAATGATATTCATTTCATTGTCCCATATAACACAAATGAGAAAATTAAGAATAAAACTGCTCAGTGAAGAGCAAGCCTCGCTTTATTCATAGCTACCCAATAGGATATGTTCAGTAAATGTCACATGATATTTGTGATGCCCTTGTCCTGGCTTTACAGTAGCAGTTAAGAGGTTGCTCTGCCGTCAAAACAGCAGATGTAAGCAGCATAAGTGGCAAGCTTAGGTTTAGGGAAATACGCTTTTCCACAGCTGTAAAGGACATCTCTTGTGGGAAATCTCATATATTAGACAAAAAGAAATTACCTCCATCAACAACAAATTCAGCTTCCCATATTCATTCTTAAAGAAAGAGGACACTTGGCAAGACACTTCTCTTTTTTGTGCTGCCTCTCATAACATAGAAGATACCTCAAGGGTCTCTCAGAGGGCATAATGAACTAATGCTCTGAATTGATTGGCCATTTAAAAGCCTCTTGTTGCCTTTTTCCCCTGCCCCACAGTCCCCAAGGCCCTGATGGCTATTCCTCTGAGGGCTATCATAGGGAGTTCATTAATGGTCAATTACCAATATCTGACGAGGCTCTTTGTGCTACTGCAACGTTGTAAGTGGGCATCTGTCTCTCTTGTTTTGCAAACATTACAAAGACGCAAGAGCTTTCATTGCAGTGGGATCACTGACTTATGCTGGAGAGGCAGGTTACAAATAAGGAACAACATTCTGTTATTTAAGGGTCTGTATGCTCTTATTTGGATTTGATGTAGTTTATCTGAAACAATACATCCACTCAGTAATTTTCAATTTCTGTTTAGGGATTCTGCAAGGTGAAAAACATACTGTTATGTTCATACATTTCTGAACGATTTATCCACTGAGACTTGTAGGCTGTCAGGCCCTGGGTGTAAAGAGACCACTGAAAGAAGAAAGCCATTCTTGCCTGGTAGTCTGATATTTGAATATAATAAAGGAGATAAATGAGAAAATCTGGCTGAATATTTCATTTGTTACCCATATTCCTTGTGGGAAACTGATACAGCAGCAGTTTCAAACCTAACCCTGCTGGGATTGTGCCAGAGAAATGTTTTTGTTTTCATGGCTGAAAACCAAGTACATCTTTACCCTCCTATTCTTGCTGGTATAAATCTAAAAGGCAGCTTCAGCATTACATATTCCACCGTAACATAATTCTGAATAGATTTGTTGTTATTATTTCCTTTTTTTTCCCTCCTTTGCTCGCTTACTGTCTGTCAACATGTCTCTGTTTCTCTTTATAACTGTCCCTCATCTCTTCCTTTCATGTCTTATATCTGCTCTCCAGAGGACAATATTCGGTCTCTGGGTCTGGATAACGTGTGATGACATTATAATGGCCTTCACTTTCACTCCCTCTGGTGATAGATCCCTTGAGTTATCTCTACCACTGCTGAGAGGTAAATTCTTATTTGAATGAAAAGTGCCTGTAATAACCAGCATGCATTGTGGCCACTCGGCTACTTTACAAATGGCAGAAATTAAACACAATGGAACCGAGCAAAGGTAATGTGCATAGTTGGCTTTGCTCGATTTGAATCTTTCCTAGATAAAAAAAAAAAAAAAAAAATAGGTAATTAAAAGTCTTATGAAGCAGAAAGATTTTCCAAAATTTTTTTTTGGGTTTTATAAACTTTATATTTCTCTTGCAAAGGTTGAAAGTTGTTGTTCATATGATATATACAAGTCAAAAAGAAAGTAATAGTGATCTTAACAGTAAGCTATTTGTGCATGCCTCTGGTGCCAAGAAAATTGCTTGTATGGTGGGTCTTTTATGACAGATCAGCACTCTGTCCCACAGTGCCCTGTCCCATCTGTCAGTAAACCCTTTAGTGTCGAGGGGCAGGAGGGTGGCAGGGGCTGAAAGCAGGGCAATTGGGATCAGTCTATGTCTCACAGCCATGATCAGTTTTGCCCTGACAACACATCTACTTTTCACTTTCACTCCAGAAATGAGGGAGGTGGACGAGACTTTCACAGAGGCAGTGGCAAGAGCAGGGGATGATGGACATGAAAATTTGCTTCTCTCTCTCACTTCATTGAGTGAAAAGAAGAAAATGGGGTGTCATATCTTGTCAGAGTTTGGCTCTTGGCCAAGAGAATATTCATACTGAAGTTCAGCCTCCGCCACTTTCTCGCCTCTGATTTCACTGCAGAAGTAAATGACCAGGCGTGAAAGTTCAGATTTCCTGAGTCACACATGAACTCTCTGTAATTATAACAGGATGGCCAAAACTTTTTTGACAATATACAGTTTCCAATGTCATCATGGTAACCTATGTTGCAGACTGTAGTGAGGACACTAAGCTTGCCCAGTTTGACCAACTTCCTGTGCAGCATTTTAAACTCAACGATAATTGAACAGGTTAATATAACAGTTCAGAGTAGACATCATACCTTGCAGTTGTGGCTTATATTCTCCCTTCAGCTCTGACAAACTGGGAAAACACTGTCCAGCCTTTAACATATGTTGTGCATTTGGTTTAGCATTTGATGTTGCAAGAGTGGCATTTTCAGAATAGGAATAAAATGTGCGGGGCTGCACGGTGGAGTAGTGGTTAGCACTGAAGCCTCACATCAAGAAGGTTGCTGGTTTGAGATTGCAAAGTGGAGGTCCAAACAGTGGTATGTGTATGTGTGGGTAATCTCCCATGATTAACTGGTTATCTTAAATTGTCCCTAGGATTGAGTGTGAGTGGTTTTCTGTCTGTGTTGGCCCTACAATGGACTGGTGACCTATCCTATGGTGTATCTGCCTCTCACCTGTTAGTTACTGAGAAAGGCTCCAGTTTTCCAGTGACATTGAATAGTATTATGTAATATAGAAAATGGAGGAGTAAATGAAGAAACTGTGAAGTGGCAATATCAGAGATATCAAAGCCTGACGTGATATTGTAAATATTATGCAATCATAAAATTTAAATTCAGGGGTGTCCAAAACGGATCCTCAAGGGTCACTGTCCTGGAAGTTTTCAATGTTTCCCTGCTTCAACACACCTGATTCACATTATATGGATCCAACAGCCTTTGAAGCTCTGCAAAATGACATTACAGGGGTGCCCAAGTCTGATCCTTGAGATCTACCCTACTTCCACTTTTAGATGCTACTTTTCTCCAACACACTTGGATCAAATGTCTGAATTTCCTCATCCATATGTAATTCAGCTCTGCTGATCTGCAGAGCTAAATACACATACTCTCCTTACATTTTCTTTCTGAAATTCTTGCAATTACAATTAAGGTATGTTCTCTCATATTCAATATTCTTCTTTTCAAAACTTGATCTTCACAAATTATGTTTTTTTTTTTTTTGTGAAGCAACCCATATTTATCAGTATCTATTTTTATTTGGTGGATAGGGGAGGAAAGGGTCAATTTTGCAGGAGCTGGTCAACCTTTTCCTTTTAAACCTATGTGCTTAAAAATATATAGAAATTGAAATAAATACTGCTTATAGTGTTGCATTATTAGCTGGTTCTTATGCACATCTGTCCTGTTACAAATTCCATTTGTTTAATAGGTTTTTTGTTTTTGCAAAACAATGCTGTGCTCAGTCATGCTTTCTGTGGTCTCTGTTCCAGTAAAGATCAGCAAAACTTCTGAAATGATGGAGTTCAGTTTTAATTAGGGCAGACTCACCTATGAATATCAATTATTTTGTTAATTCAATCAAAACTGAGTACACATTTTCGAAAAGAAACAAAAATTGTTCAATTGGCAACCCAAAGAATGATTTTTGCATATTAAAATACTTTTATTTGAGAGAGACTTTTGAAAAGGAGAACTTCACAGTGCTTACAAATGATCAAATAAATAACCATAGAACTACTGTTTCACATATCTTAGCATGATTAATTCATTTCTAAGAAAACTAATATTACAAATAAAACATGTAAAAATGAACATTAACATAGTAATTGTGAGTGCAGTAATTAAGAATTTTTGTTTCTTCCTGTGTTTTCTCACAAATAGCGTTTAGTGCTTTTTTTTTTAATACTAACTGTGCACGGATTTGTGCGAAGGTCCGCTTTTCTGATCATTGATGACCATCATCCAGTGCAGGCCTCTGGTGATATGTGGTTCTCCAAGCTCTGATAACCCCACCACACCACACCACACCCTGGGGTGCAACAAATATCAGCATTGTAATTTCACGCCTGTGATTATTATCGTGAGCTCCGTCTCTGGCTGGGAATCCTCCACCCATCCTCTTTAGTCCTCCCAGCTGAGATACTGTTTAACAGTCTCAGACACACATATTCCCAACACATACACATAAACTTGTGCACACACATACACAAACACACACAATATTTTAATGTCTCCCCTCCGTGGGCCCATTTTAGGCCTTTCCATTTCTTCTTCTCTCATCTTGTGTTAATTCACCACCATCTGCCTCAGCATCTGTTTGAGGAGCCAGAAAAAAGTGCCTGCCATGGAGGCGGAACTCTCTCACTTTTCTTTCTATTTCCTTTTCCGTGTATATTTGAATGAATAAACCAATAAATGAATGAATATTAAGGGGTGGGGCTCAATTAAAAATAATTACAAGCTTTCTAATTAATTCATCTTGATTAATAGCATTTTAATCACATGACAATATTTGGCCCAAGAAGGAACATTTTTCAGTCAAGATGGATTTTATTAGAAGACTCAATCAAATACTTTATCAAATAATCAAATAGACACAGACATTAATCATGTAAAATCGTGCTCTAGTAATGTCGTGAAAATGCATTTTAATTTAAATCTATTTCAGTTTATATATATATACTTGTATATATACTTACATACATACCTACACACACACACACACACACACACACACACACTTACTGTACATATGTATTGACAGCAGTAGCACCATTCTTTGTCTAAGTCTGACCTTCTGATCCGCCCCTCTATTAACTGGCCCTGATCTTGAAATTTAGCATATCTAAAAACGTGGTTCCACCCCTTTATCCTTCCTCAGACACACAAGCACACAAGCATTTACACACACAAATTCCCTGTCTACTGTCCAATCATGTAGGACACAAAAATATTTCACCATCTAAGCATATCAATATTGTTTCCAGTCAATAAGAACATGCTTACTCATAACTAAAGACAAAGGAAAATGTATTTTCCCTCAAAGAAATGTGTTTAAAAATAACACAAAAGACAAAGACATTGGGACAATGCAAGCAGAATCACTGTGAAGAAGATTAAAGATGCAAACTGCTCCACAACTTCAGACCATTAATCCATCCACCCCTGCTCTATATTTAACAGTTTCCACAGCTCTTTTCTTCTGACCTCCTGCCCGCCAACCCTTCCTCCGTCTTTTCTTTGAGGTTTTAAGCAACAATGGGGTTGTCCACTCCACAGCCGGCCTGAACCACAGGATCTTTTCCTACCAGAAGAGATTACAAGCATTCTTCTGTCTTTCCAAAGTTGCTGTGGAAACTTGCCGTGCTGGGAGCTTCCTGAGGATTTTTTTTTAACATGACTGTGCCTTTAAGCTGTACTTCTTCAGTTTTTCATGTATTATGAGAGGATAATAATTTTTTAATATGGATCTAGCATCACAGCTATGCTTTAGCATATTCATTATATAGACAGTAAAATGATTACTTGTCCACAGCAGAGTAAGAGTGAATCAAACTTTTTGTAGTTTGACTCTCTCAATTACGATTTATCAATATTATGTGATCAGTAAGTTACAGCATGTTGTTATATTGTGTTATATACAACATAGTTACCTCACTGTTGTGGCGGGCCTTATAGAGTCAAACCACAAGAGACATGGAAGTGAAGAAGATTGAGTAGGATTTAATTTTTTCACAATAACCTTAGCCATATTTTTATTAATATAAAACCTATATTGTACATTGTGTTCATGAACCAAAAATGATAATAGAAATAAAGAGCTTTTGAATAAAGCTAGGATTTACAGAAGAGTATTAGGGCCACTTGGAAAAAAATAAAAAGTGAATTTAGGACTTTAATCTTAGAACTCTGACTATTTTAATAATCAGAATAGTCTTACAATATTACTATTCTTAAAAGTCAGTCTATTAAGAATAATGTCCTTAATATCCTTATGGTTAAAATGATAAATTCTGATTTTAATCTCAGAAAAATTCAGAAATTCATTTCAGAATTCTGAAATTAAAGTCAGAATTTTTTTCCCCGGTGCTCCTAATACTCTTTCGAAGTGATGCAAACTGTCCCTATAGATGTTTTAGAAGTGATGATTGAAACCATCATAACTATTTTACTATCTGGTGTGAGATAGTATTGTGTAAAGAGGGAATCTTTCTAACAGTAATAGCCATAACATAAATCGTAGCTGGATTAAAACATTTTCTCTTCTAAAAGCATTTTAATATAAACAAAATGTTAACACTAACAATGAAGGCACTTTGCAATGAATTCTTTCTCTGTTCCTCTGCTTTCAGTGCCGTCTTGCTGTGTTTACTTCTTAGGAGTGACAAGTATCTTTTCATGATCTCAGACCCACTGGGACCAGTAATTTTTATTTAGCAGCTTTTATACATCACATCATACACTTTCCATTTCCATTCAGAATTTGCCACAGGCAAGAGGTCTCTGACTTATCTAATTAAATATGGTGCTGCCTGACCCCTTCTCCTACCACCCCTAAGGCCAACATGGATTGGGCAGCCTTGTGCAATATGCTAAAACACATGGTGCAGTGATTGGGCCCCTAAAAGGGCTGATATCAGAGACTGCAGATGTTTAAGCTAATTATTATTACGAATCTGTTTCTTTTTCTTATATTATTATGTGAGTGGGCAATAATATCTTCCTCCCTCCTTTCCCTCTATTTATCATGTTTTCTTTTCTCTGTGGGGGAGCTTTTGTCAGATAAGTTGTCGCATTAAGTGCTAACTTTTGGGTGATCGCTGGGCTTTTCTTTGTATCTCTTTATGGCCAGACCCTCTAATAGCTGTCCTGCGGCAGCACCCGAGGCAATCATGTTACAAATAAACAGGCTGACACAGTCATTTACTCAAATCGTCCCTACACAATTCACAACACTCCCCTGGTGATGATCCTTCGAACAACAATTATTTCAGATGTCAAAGATCCAAGCCTTCAGGGCTTCAACAAATGAACATTAAAAATCTATTACCAAACAGTTTTAAATATGTATGTAGTTTGTCTTATTTTTACTAGTAGATTATTATAATAGTAAGACTTTTTCTTTTTTTACTTAAGGGAGCGTGGCATGACATTTCTTAGTAAATATCCATTTTTGCAAATCTTCACTGAGGTTATGATGAGCGAATAAGACTATAAGTCACTGCTTAGGTTTGCATTTGAGTTTTGTTTCCCTTCATTTCACGTGACTAAGACCAAAGGGGTGGTCTCTGATTTGTTGTCACCCTTAGCTGTTCTACATGACCTCTCATAACCTCATCTCATCTCTCTGATGACTCCCAAGAACCTTTCCTCGACCCCAAAGATGAGATGAAGATATTCCTGTCTCAGCCAAATAAACCTTTTGGGGGTGATGATGATTTTTGAGTTCTCACAAGAGTCGGACCTTTACCTGTCTGATTCGTTGATCCTCATATTTAGAGGAGTTGAATGAACAGTTTTTATAACAACCATGGGCTGTTTGGTTCAGCCACTTCCTGTTTGCTTGCTTTTGTAAATGAATTGTCCAGTTAGGATATATAAGACTAATATAAACATTAAAAAAATATTGCTTGCAGTATCAATCTATTCCATGTGATTGCCCCTCATGATGGGCATAAAGCCTATCCAGTGATAATGACATCCATCTTCACCTTTGTATTGCATGGACTTTTTTTTTACCTTTGGCCCGGTAGCAATAAATCCAATCTAGTCTCCTGGATGTGGACCGCTGACAACTAGAAACTGATCAAGGAGAATAGTTCATTTCACATCAGCCCTTGTCATGTTTACAGAAAGATGAAGTGCCCTAATATTTCAAAATAATTCTTTTAAAAATGTCAGACTCCAGACACTTTAATATGTTATTTAGTTAACTAGTCCCCTCACAGTGGGAAGGACACACCTGAAAAGGATGAAAACTATTTGTAATGCATTTCTTATGCATTTCTATTGTGAATACAGGTTGGTCTCTCACTTCATTGACATATTTTTCAGTATCTCCGGTAGTCATATACATCCACTGCTTGGCCGTTTTAACCTGGCAACATTGTGCGCCCTAGTGTCAGCTGGGTGCTCTGAGGACAACTGCATCTCCGATGTGGGTGGGGTTTAGGTAGGAAGGGTTTAGGGTAGAGATGTGGAAGAAAAAAGAAAAAAAAACATTGGCAACATAGTACTCTTTGTCACATGATGATTCCCAGTTTATATTTTAATTATTAATGAGGTCATAAAGTTCCCCAGTTACTAATGTAAGCTTTTGGACATGTTTGTTAAAGGTATCAAAGTAGAAGCAGAGCAAGTAATTGGGATTACAAGTACTTAGGTTAAAAGGTAACCTGTTAATACATCAACTAAAAGGAAATACATATTTTTCTTCGCAGCTAATTATTTTTTTAAGTTAATCGTATTGTTTTGTAAATTATATTCCACAATTTTTTAATGCCCCTTTTCTTTATTTTGACTCCCAGCACTGTTACTATATTTTTGGTTAAGGTCAGACAATAAAATCAATAATTCATTGTGTTAAAACAAATGAAAGAGTAACATTTTAATTAAGAAAGTTTAGTTAATTCTTTCTGGATCATCCAGCTGATGTTTTGTTAGGCAGGGAAATATGACATAAGTCAGGTAATTATGCATACTTCTCTTGCTATTCCTGCACATGCATTGACTGTATATATTTACTGGACAGAGCATACGTCATGTTTCCCATAGGTTTCTGAAGAGCGAAAATGAAGCCAATAGGTGGGTCCTACCATCGCAATCTTGTTGTTTCATCATTATCACAAAATCCCAAAATGGATGAAAAGGTAGAGCTGAGAGGGCTCCGTCACGGTGGCGCCAGCAGGAAGTACGCAGCTGTAACCAGTGATGGCGCTCTAACACACGTCAATCAAAAGGACACGCCTCTAAATTTAAGATTAAAATAACATCGAAACCGAAGCGTTAGAAAAAATTCACCCCTCCCCCAGAGTTTACATGACGGAAAATTGGACCTATTAAAACGAAAAAAGTTTTTGGAGCCACTCTGTAAACATGTTTATTTCAGCTGTGAAATCGGACATTTTAACATGGGAGTCTATGGGGATTGCTCTCTATTGGTGCCAGTCATCTAGCGGTGAGGAGTGAATTGCAATTAATCTGACTTCCGCATTAGCGTCACCATCGGCAGCCAGAGATTGCCACCTGACATGATGTCATAGCTGGTATTTGCCGTCTATAAAATTAACAATATTATTTTAGTTAAATGAAAAAAAAAAAGATTATAAATGGTGATGGAATCCATGTCACATGTCAAACTATCAATAAGTCAAAAGAGAGCATCTACGCAGAAATCTTACAGCCAAAGTAGCTGTGATCATGGTAACTCCTGTGAATGTGCAGGTATTTAAAATCAGTGAGACGGACTCATAAGTGCTCCCATGGGGGATGGTTGTTAAGTGCAGCAGATGGTAGATAAATAACATGTAAAAGTAAAAACATAGGGGCTCTAAAATAATTTATCAATATCAAGAAAAAAGTGATTTATATTGTCTTGGCAAAAACATCAATATATTAATAACAGTGATGCAAGCCATCAGTCTTAATTTCCAACTTTAAAAGATGCTCCTCTACAACAATGAATCTGGAAAAGTTTCATGTAGCTCCTGTCACAGAGCTCATGTTGGACCTCCACTGTGTCCATAAAGCAGGCAATGAGCTAGTCACAGTCCTGCATTAGCACGTTTTGGTACAGGGGTTCAAGCCAAATTTCATCTCTACCCCACATCATCTGATGGGACTGGCTCTGATGAGTTCCAATTTAGTACACTGGTTTCTTACTTCATGAAAGATGATCTGGGTATGTCACCAGTAAGACAGAACTATTTACAGAGGAATGTCTCTGTATTAGGTGGTGATAACACAGACAAAATTACCTGTCATTGTAACAATGTACTTTACATGCATGTTATATTTACAGTATAATTTTTTAATAATCCAGTTGTTCTATGAACTCAAATTACAATTATCTTTTAATACAAGAAGCAGCACGTTTCTCACTTGCTTAATTTCCTGCTTTTTATTTCCTGTATTTTACTGCCAGGTCTATCCACTACCCCTGCAACACGAAGAAAGCAAAATAATCAATCCATTGATCAATTGATTTTCTTTCCAACTATACTGAATAGCAACTTGATACATAAATAGACAAACAGAATAATTGAAGTTGAGGCAAAACTAATATATTAGTTCTCCTTTTTAGAGCTCCTTTTTTCCACTGTTGTATTCCCTCTGAGTCCTAATTAATTTGTTACGATGTATGTAATTAAAATGCTCCTGGTGTAAAGTTAATATTCAACAGTTCTCCTGACAGTGATATATTCTACATAGATTATCCTCAGTGGTTTTGACTTGCTAATTAATCAACATTATTTATGATGATAAAAGAGGGGATGAAAAACTTTCTGATGAACAGACTGCCTCAGCAATCATGATGCATTTTGCTAAGGAAACTTAAGAAATGCTTAATCATTAATCTTTATGTTTAACTCATTTTTTTTTTTTATGTGGAAAAAGATGTTAAATACGATCAGTCTGGTGTTGATTTGTTGTGAGTAACCTGGAGGTTGTCCTTTGTGTGATATTCCTACCCAGTCTGACCAAAAAATTAACATTTTTTTTCTATTTTCTTATGCATGTCCAGCTGAGGGCACATTCACACTGGTACTGTTCCATCTGATTTAAATGAAGCATGCATTGCTTCCACAGAGCAGTGTGAATGTGCATTCAAACACTGGTGTGGACCAAAGAGGTAAATTCTGGCCTCTCTGAAAATCCACCATTGTGTTTACCTCCGATCATGTTCATGCTCTTATTTGCACCTCTCATATTCAAGTCAGTATTGCAACTCATGCAACAGACCCATTAGCTGGCATGAACACGGGCGACCACACTTTCCCAAAGTGCCAGATGTATATAAGAAACATGTGGCATCTATGACACGTAGTAGTGTATCCCAGCCCATAAGGATCTCAGCGGTTTGAAAAACTATCAGCACATAAACAAAGTGGAAGTTTTAAAACTTTTCTCAATAAAAATGCATTTTAGTATTCTAACAGGACTGTGAACAGTGACCATTTTATGTATGTATGTATGTATGAGGAGGAAACCAATCTGTTCTCACTCGGGGGGGATACAACAAAAAACACTGTCATGTGTTTATATGACTTCAGGATAGATATTCAAGACTCTTTTAATATTATTTGATACACATTAACTAAGGGTTATACCTTAATCTAAATATGTTATTTAAAGCATTAGAGTTTATAAAAATATAATAAGTGGTTAATGGTTCAGCTGTGATTCAGAATAAAATTAACTGGGGTGAAAATATATATGTGTCTCATTCTTTTGCAGGCCATTAGAATCAAATAATCTAAATGTAATTGTTTCAAAACAACAACTTTCCATGTAGATTATTTTATGACTGTGTTACTAATTGTTTATTGCATCCAAAAATATTTGGCAAATAGTTGGTTGTGATGTACAGATAAAATTAACTGGTTTTGGATACATTTCTTATCCTCAGTTCTAAATGTGCCTAAAGCCCACAAAGTACTCCCCTGAAATCTGGTGCTCTTTAATTATGCCTGTACAACAAGAGTTACTTTTTCTACAATTTTAAGTTATTTCCATGAAATAAAGAAATATGCACACCCACTTTCCAAGGCTTCTAGGCTAAGCCCAGCCCATTGTGTATTTTCAGCAGTTTGTCTCAATTCATTTGCATTTTTATGCAAGGTTAGTTGTGAGGGGCTGCTATTACTGTCATGAATATATTAAGAAAACCATTAATCACTTTTGGAGTAATATAAAGTGAATAAGCGACACACCTGTCCT
Organism: Pseudomugil tenellus; assembly: GCA_037177515.1. Classification (NCBI taxonomy): domain Eukaryota; kingdom Metazoa; phylum Chordata; class Actinopteri; order Atheriniformes; family Pseudomugilidae; genus Pseudomugil; species Pseudomugil tenellus. The sequence continues at coordinate 14,725,455 of JBAMHX010000018.1, read as the reverse complement.
GCTCGCCAGGAGCCATGTTACTTATCATTCACATTAGGCAGGACAGCGACATGAACCTGAGGCAGTGACCTACCTTTCTCAACAAGATGGATATAGTTTAGACTTCAGTTATTGAAAAAATACTTTTCCCAGATGTTAGGATATTTTCTTCACTTTACTTTTCCTTTCTTTTCATATTTTATTTTCCTGGAGGTTTGAGAAAAATAAGAACTTTATATCTTTAGATATATGGAATTAACAGAGAAATATTGCATACAATTACTAAATCTATCAATAACAAACATTTATTGACTCTAAAAGGGGGGCTTTTTGCAGATGTCTACTGCATTAAATTGCTCTTATCTGCATTAAATTGCTCCTATCTGTTGTAACCAACTATCTTCTTAATTTAACCTGTGGCTAAATATGGTCTAGCTCCAGAAGCCATTACAGAGCAGCTGTAGCATCGGTGACAGGCTTTTCAAATACATTTAGATTAAAGAGATACATCTGTTTTTTTCCAAACATAAGAAAAAAAATGGAAAGACATAGTTAACTATAAAAAAATAAGCAAATAAACAGACAACATAATGTAATAGTTATGGTGCTGCTCCTGAAGTTGATGTTCCACCTACCTTTTTTGTTTTTGTGAGAGGAACATTAATCTGACGCATCAATGGAGCTCTGTCTAATGTGAAAACGTAGAGGTTTTTTTTATGGTTTTGCTAGGAAGAGGTTTCTATCAAACTAATGATTATAAATGGCAACTAATGGAATGACGAAACATAACAAATGGAAAGTTTTAAAGGTACTGTGGCCACATTAAATCTGTATCAACATCTTCATGTCAGAGCTAAATAGAAAAGATTGATCATCATTACAAATAAAGTTTGGAATATGACTGATCATGCTAATGTTAATAAAATACACTTTCTAAAACAGTAACAGAACTATGGAAAGTAACATTTATCTTTTCATCACATCTTCAAGTAAAAATTTTTATGTATATTTTTTTAACAATGACTTTGCCAAAACTGAGTACATATCAGGCAGATTAAACTCAAATATTTTCCTTTGTATTTGGGTCTCATTTTTATCACTAAACATAATCCATAAAAATGGCAAAATGAACCTTTTCTTATGCTTCCATAGAAAAGTATATATTCATCCTAAAAGAAATGTACTTCCTTATATGAAATATTTCGGGGCAATGGTCTGTATATCACACATAATCTCTAAGTAATCACGCAGATACACACATGCAGAAAGCAGGACAAAGCCAGCTTTTTTCATACCTAACCCAAATAGTAGAAAAGAGTAGAGTAAAGCATACAATGAGTAGAAAAATGAATTTACACTAAAACACTCACAGAAAAAAGTCTAACTAGTCCTTAGCTCAGAAGTAGCCATGTACAGTTCTGTTGATTATGACAGGAATTATATTCTTAGCACATTTTCTCTAAGATGACACACATCGTTTTTTGTTTACTAGCTTAAATTTGACAAGCTTTAATTTATATAAAATATAAAATAGTTTTATCATTAATTTGTTATGAGATTGAAAGACTTGTGAGACATTTTCATTAGTTATGTGTTAATGAAATCTAAAAACATGAAGTTTAAGATCTAGGATGTGAACTGCAGTACTTTGTGCAATAAAAAAAGATTCTGCAAGTATATCCCACTGACTTTCTAATTTAAAATGTTTTATTTAATCTAAATGTAAAAAGAGTAAAACAAAAATGAAAGGAAAACACAAAAAACCAGAACACAATCACAAAAGAAAACTCTTTACAATGAATCATTAAATGCACTGTAAGAGTAAGAGGGGCTTGTTTGCAGTGTATCTTTTAAAGTGTGACACTGAGAGGTTTATCCAAGAGACTTTTGTGCATTTGGCATTGAATGGAACTACATTTGTCTTAATGATTGTGCTCCTTGAGCTGATTTTTGTTTCGCAATAATCAATATCAAAGTCGCCAGTGGCAGCAATGCCCAAGAAAGGGGGAGTAAATGACGTTTCTTTGCATCGGCCTTGTCAATGTAACAATGCTTTTAGAGTTTGGCCCTGAGCATCTAAACACACTCTCAATCACTCCTGAAATCCTAGTAGGCCACACTTGGCTGCTATTGTAACTTAGATACAGTCTCAATTTGTATGTTGTCTCACTGCAGACATGGGGAAAAATAAATGGACTGATCCCTCGTCCCACTCCAACAGTTCGAGCACATCTGTTTTGAAACACTATTTATAAAGAATGTCACTGCTGCCAAATAAACAGGTATAATCGTTACTTAAGAATTAAACATGTCTGTTCTCACACTTTTTTCACTGAAAGTAGCACTTTTCATGATCCTCTCTATGCAACCAGCTTGCAAATTAAGATGATCAATATAATATGTGAAAATTAAATATACCAAAAGGTAACAAGCAAAATGATTTTTTAAAAGGTGGGACAGCGTAAATCATGTGTAGGGGTAAAGCTTGCAAAAAAGGATACTTCTTCAAATTGGTTTAGTGTGAGTCAGACTCAATCTGCTTTATGTGTCTGTGGTTATGCAAATTGCCAACTCACATTAAACAGAAGCTAATTACCCTATATTACTTGCCTGCAAACTTGCAATATCTTTACTATGTAGTAAATTCAAGGGCTGAGTTCACCTATTGGTTTGCTGTGCTTAATATGCACAGCTTGTCTGGCTCATGCAGTGAAATTCAGATACATTTCTTTACTTTACTATTCTAATCAGACTTACTCAGATTGTGGTCTACTGAAGCGAATGTGTGAGAGGCGTGTGGCCCCGTTTGGCCCCTCGGTGACCAGAGGAGGTGATAAATGACTGCAACACTCATCCCTGTCAGTGCTGGGAAAGCGAAAGAAGCAGCCCTCCTACCATGAGCTACATCATCCTAACAACATTATTCTTTTCATGCAGCTTGTCGATAGAAGCTCTGTGTGATTGGCATGGGGATCCGCTCAGGTTAATTGGAAGCCTGAACTGTGTAACGGCACGGGAAGCTGAGCAGACATTGTCCTCCTTGTAATAACACAGGAGGCCTGTGTGTCTGTGTATCGATTACATCTTAGGTTCACGGCACCCGTATGGGAATGAAATATCAGAGGATGGGTTATGGATGTTGCCATCAATGACACTAAAAGAGCGGAGATGAGCAACTTGTGCTGAAGGAAAATTCTTTAATGAAGATAACCTTTTTGCACTTAACATCCCTTATATTCTCACCCAAAACATCACTGATATGATCTTAATTAGCACATCTCTGTTCTAGAAATACAGTTAAATGTTAATAATACAGACTTACATACATCTGCTTATATGTGACTGATGTCTAAGCTCCGCAGGAACAGAATCACTTTGTCTGACCCAAACTCCTCAGTCCCCTTTTGATCAAGGGCCCATAGCTTGCATTAGATGAGGGATACATGATACTCCATATAGGAGGTAACCCAACACACCTGACTCCTGACTTGGAAGCATGGCTCTCAGTCCTATGGAGCAGGCCACCCTGGACAGAAGAGAAATTAAGAACACACTGACAGTACTGAAAGTGTTCAATGAAAAAAAATTTTTTTTTGCCGTTTTCAAAATGTTTAAAAACAGGATGCTTTTAAAAAAAATTATTGTTGCACTTTTTTAATTTAAAAGAACACAACGACAAGTCACATGTAAGTCACATTGTCATCATCTCTATCATTCCAGGTGGCACCTCAAGGTATTTAGAGCCCAAGGTTTTAAAGGGTTTGGTGCCATAACTCAGAAATTTTGCTTATTAATTTCAAAATTAATTACAAACACAAAGTGACATTTTACAAGAAATGTTTAGCATAGCATGAATTATCGCTGCTGTAAATTGGATGCAAGCGATGGAGTGCAAAGCCTTGACTTGAGCTCTTTGTGATTAATAAAAGAAGCTTTCACTTCAGTTTTAAAACCAGTCATGATGAACGATACGAAGGGATGAAACAAAACTCCTCCTCTGGCTGAAGGACAAGCTATTTTAAGGGCGGAAGTACATTTAAAAGATGCATTAGATTAAGAGGAATCAGGGCTATCATTTATTGTTTTTGTTTTCCGTTAGACAGTTCAGTGACTAACAGCCAATGAAGGACATAACTTAAGATGGAGGTCACACATTTATTCAGCAGATTGCAATTTATGCCTTTTAATATGTTAAACAAGTCTGTGTGTGTCAGTAAGTTTTCTTTTCTTTTGCTGATGATCACATTACTGTGTGACATTTTGTCATAGATATAATGCCTGCATTAGCAACTGCACAAGCAGGCAATGACTTGGACACCCTCACTCTGTTCTGTGGTACACAAACAGGAGGTCCAGCTTTGTCTCCCGTGGAGCAGAGAATCTGGATTCTACATGAGTGACTGAGACACAGCATCCTCCATAGCCCCCTCATAGAGTCCCACAAGGCCCACCACGTGGCTTTCGGCTCTAAGGTCCAGATTGTGCTACTGGGCTGGTACCGGACTGGAGGTGGGCGATGGAGCCCCAATCCATCTCCCACAGGAGCTTGGTGACGGGAGCATCGGTTGCCCACTCCTCGGCTCTGAGCACAGTCACGAAGATGGATTGGTTGGCCAATTCACCAAAGGAGGCAAAGCATGCCGTTAAGAGCCTGTGCATCACTTGGCTGCTCATATGCAAAGTTTGATGAAAGAGGTTTTTCTGGGAGCGATGAATTAGGACTCCACTGTGAAATTAGATTCCTGGTGTAAATCTTACAAGGTTTAGAAGTAGTATTGTTTGCCACCATTTAATCTAGTAGCAGCTATAGATTCAAGTAAATTGAATGAGGAATAATAAGGATTAATATAATAAATAACTCAAAAAATGTTTATGACAGAAAAATATGAACAAAAGGTGATTTATACATATCGATATATATATATATATATATATATATATATATATACATATATAACTGAGTTTTAGCAGCAAAGAACTACTTCTTGTATGAATAAAACAGTTGTCAACAGTTGTCTGCACTGTTGAGCTATGAGCTTGTTTAAGTAATAATGCAATGCAGGGCTAAATAAACAAGGAGAGAGTTTATTAAATGTTTCCCTCTGATTAAATCTTTTCCTCTGATGAAATAAATCTTGTGGAAAAATAGTCTCATTTTTTAAAAAAAAAAGACTCCAAAATGGGTGGAACTTTAACCCGCAACACCAAAGATGCTGTCTCCTCCTCTCTCTGACCCAAAGCTACAACGCCAGCATGAGCACTGACAAATTTGACAAAGGGAATTTGCTCAAAAAACACAGCCTCTATTTGGTCAGTCAAGCGGCAAATATGTTGGATGATATGGTTTATTAGGCAATCCATTTCTCCACAATAGTGGGGCCATCTGCAAAGGTTAGCGTGCATAAGGTACGTACGGCAAATTCTATCTAATCTGCCTTCGAAGGGCCACCGCAAAAAACCTCTGTGGCAGATTTTTCATGTACGTGCGATTTGGAATGCAAATAGAAAAGCTGATGAAAGAGGTGACCTTCTAAGTGCTGAGCAGCAGGGGCTTTGTAGAATATGCAGAGGTAAAATAGAAGAAAAAAGAATGAGTTACTGCCACTGCCACCTCAGCTGCATTGTAATAAACGACTTTGCCTCAGATGCAAGTGAGCCTGGCCTCAAGAACATCTAGGTTAATCTCTGATGATGGGACATCATGTACTATATTCGCAAGAATAGCTGGCTTGCAGAATTTCATACATTTACACATTACATAATGCTTCCAATGTCAAACAAAACACCCTAAATGAACATATTTGTATTATATGTCAGTAATTTAAACAATAAACATTATTTGTATTGTTTCTATGCCGTTACTGAATTAAAATCATGGAGAATTTGACAAACTTTTTATAGATTTTACTACTGAGACACAGCTGACTGATATTGAGTTGGATTTATGTCTTCATAGCACATTTTGCGTAATAAATAGCAGCATGTAAGGTATATTAAGTGGCCAATCCAGTTGATGGATGCTCCAACATGCCCGAAATCTACCTCAAAATGAAAGTTGTAACAAGCTATTCCAGGATATAAAGGTGAGACTATATGTCAATAGTGTGTTGTACTGACTCCTTTGTCATGGGTAGTGCAAATCTTGAACACACAGACAAATGGTTGAGGTGTACCATGGTCATTCAGCCGTGCATGTCTCATCTGTAGCCAGCTTTGGCAGAGTAGTCATCTTCATTCCCTTTGTCCTTACTGCGGTAGGTAATCTATCAGCCTCAAGACGTGCTGGAGAGTCCGGCTGGCCTACTCGCTCTCCCATTTGAATTGAGAACCAAGTTTCTGCAATATCCATGGTCCCAGTTAGACTGAGCTGCTATTGAGAGTGAGTGAGCTGTCCTTGATTCATATTACTGTCCCGGTATGATTGAGCTTCTTTGGTATCGCTGGAGAATGGAGGGAAAATTGAGCACTTGACTTTGCGGTGCTGAAATCCCAGAACTGCGTGCATGTATTTTCTGCATTCTTGTTTGATTTATTTCATGTAACACACTTAATGTTCATGCTGTTTATTGTGCATAATGAAACAGAAGCACTGAGCTGTTAAAGGTTTCATTTGGAAATTTGCTAAACTTTCTGGGTAAAGCAGAAATGCATCTGTGTTCTAAGTTAGAAACTCAGAACACAGATGGATTGTTTACCACTCAGTCAATAATTCCAACAATGAATTGATCAATTAAATTACATCTGAAGGGAACATTAGATGTGTTCTGTGCTTTCAGACATCTGGTTTATCTGTACAGCATTGTGTGTCTCAGGTTGGCTACTTTGAAACACAGACAGAGCAGCAAACAGAGCAAAGTTCATTTTAACTCACAGAAAGATGTTTAAAACAATCGAGGCTGCAGTAATATTATCTTATGTAACCAACATTTTAAATGATAAAACTTTTCATAGTGGGTATGTCTCGCAAGCATTCAGCAGACAAATATTGGTCCATTAAACAAAGTGAGACTAAGTCCAGAAGTTAGGGTGATTTAGTGGTGTAGCTCTTAATATCCAGTGTATCCAATAATGGATAATAAAAGTACCCTGTGAGTATTAAACTTGTAATATTGATGTTTCTTATATCATTCCTGTGCAGAAATGAATCCACAGACTGGCCACGGAACACAGCCCTGAAACTTTGATTCTCTGAGTTGTTGTGCAGAGGTCAGTTTGTCTGTTAGGCTATTGTTTTTTTTTTTTTTTAACCACTTTTTTTTTTTTAAGCTATCTCTTGGTCCAGTTTTCCTTGAATGACAGCCGGCTGAGTCATTTATGATCACCAGAAAAGACACAATTCTAAAGCTAGATCAGTAAGTCAGTCTAAAGCTTATGCATTACAGTAGGTCTATTTATAACTTTCAAGTATTTCCCCGTCTGACTCACTAGATTGTGGATTTGCGATCTTTAGACCTTCCCTAAGGAGAAAACCAATTAACAGTTATATGGTTTAACGCCGCAATTTGTTAAAGCAAATCTTAGTCTTTTACTATGTGTTAAGCAGTTACTGTCTAATATACTTTGTTTCCCTGCAAAGCTTAATATGTAATACTCTCACTTAAAAAAAGTCAAGTCCCAATGATAAACTAATTCCTCCATCATTTCTGTGTTTTCAATGATTTTTTTGATTAACATTGCAACATTTCCAGGATAAGAACAATCTTAAATCTGCATCCATAAGTTGAAAAAATAGGGGTCTGCTAACTTTTAAAGAGAGGATATCATATGAAATATGTTGTTAATCGCAACACATTGCATTTAACTTTTTCCTTTAACTTTAACTTTTTACAGTTAAAGGAAACAGATTTATAAAAAAAACTTATTAAATAAACAGCTCATAAATAGTTAAATTTTAAATATTGCACTGCTGCCCTGGTGAACATGCGAGCCATGTTGGATCTGAATGCCAAAACTCGTAAGGCTCGTCTGATTCATCATCAAGTTTGTATTCCAGTACGAAAAAGAATTTAACTCAAAATTTCTAGAGTAAAATTATCATTATTATGACTATTATTATCATTAATAATAGTAATAATAATGCTAATAGTATTAATAACCAAGAGGGTCTGTCTGTTGATGATTGAAATCTGACACAGATTTGTGGGAACATGCCAGCATTATGAAATCATCTTCACCTCTTTTTGTGAATAGCTGTGTAGGATTCATCATCCGAATGGTTTCTGTCACCTGATCGAAATGGGCCTACAGCTGGACTTCGACAGAGAGACGCTATTATGATGCATGTCAATCATTGAGGCAAATATTGGCATGGAAACAGTGAAGAAATGACAGTGCTTTCTTCTTATTGTGGCTGCTTTACCAGCCCACTCCACATCAAAAAACAAATGATCACAGATATCATCACCAATCCACACATTGAGGTGTCATCTGCTTCTCAATACCTTGTTTCTTTTGTTATTATATCACTGATATGTGTGTGTTTATGTTTATTTACTGAGAGAGAGAAGGAAAAGGGCATTTCCCCTGCCACAGTGTGCTAATACTGTCTCTTAGCCACCTTGCTGTCTTCTTTTAATCTCTACAGAATCCGACTCCCTCTGCACCTGTCCCTAGGAACTACGAGAGTTAATGATGAAACACAAACATTGTTTGCTGTGAGAGAAAAGGTAAAGGGGGTCTGTGAAGACGGTGGATATAGACTGGGGGAATTAGAATGAGAAGAGAGGATGAAAGCTCTCCATGGGGGGGAGGGGCTAATGATAGGTGTGTCTGCAAATTCTTCATCCTGCATATACTGCTAGGGAAACGGTTTGGCAGGGCACTCAACCATGACTTTACAACTAATCCTGTTTGTAAGTTATTATTTATCTTCGGCAAAGTTTGTCAAACTCAGGCTTTGATTTTTCCCCCTGAGTTCCCTCTCGTGGCCTGCTCCCGCACATACTCCCCACATAATTTATGACTGCCTCTGGTCCTGATGACAGATTATTAAAAGTAGAATTAGTTTTTTGCTGGGGATTTTTCCTGTGGGAATTGGGAAGGCAGGGCTCTCAGAGGAAGCTCTCTGACGAGGTCTCCATTACTAATAGAGGTGGATTTTTTTTTCTTTCTCTGTGTGATGGCGAAGTGAGAAGACTAATGATTGGAATTTACTGTGGCAGCCATCACGTGGTCGTGAAGCAAGCATCAGAGGAGAGGAGAGGTTAAGTTCTTCCCCGTGGAGAGGTTTATTGGATTGTTTAGCACCAGAAGGCTAATGTTTTTGTCACAGACTGCTGGTACTTCTGCTGTTAGAATAAAGGGATGCTGGAAGCAAATCTTGTGTTTGTGTGGATGAGTGTGTATGAACCAAGATCAAAAGTATGAGGAGAGGAAAGAAGATATTTTAAGTTTTGGGACATAAAGGGAGAGAACAGGGAGAAGAAAATGGCTGTGATAGTTACAATGTGTTGACAGAAGATCAAAAATGTGCCTTGGCTTCACCCAACAAAGTGCTACAAATATAACTTTGTTCACTTTCTCTAAAGTTGCTGCCAAGTGTCTGATCCTCCCCGATCAGCAACTCTTCTGCACTAACTCGACATTTCCCTCCTTCTCTGCTGACACACAAAGAGGATACAGGCTTTCCCTTTTCCCCTGTTCACCTGATGGCCGTTTGGAGCCTGTTCTCCCAGCGTGTGTCTGCAGCCTGGGAAGCAGAGGGGAGTCTCAGCACAGCTGAGAGGCTCGGCTTAATCTTATGCATCATTAAGCACTCAGCGGCACGCCGCAGCTCCTCATATACATCATCCACGCTTAATAAACATAATGATGACATAAGATGTAATTCCAGATGAATTTTCACTTTATAGGGAAATGGAGAATTCCTGCAGAAAAAGAGAGGAAAAGAAAAGAGGAACGAGAGAGAGAGAGAAAAAGTAAATTATCTGGGAAGTACAGAATAAATGATGTTTTTTCTCTACAAGATGGATTGTGGGGTTCTGGGGGCAGTTGGAGTGGGAGAGGAGAGCTGGAGGAATGGAGGGTGTGAGAGGTGAGGGGGCAGAGGGCTGCAGCAGTGGTGGCCTGAAAGTAAAGGGGTGGCATTGGGGACAAGGGATTGTGAGAAGGGGGGGAGAAAAATGTTGGTCATTCCAAGTGTTTTAATCGCAGGACTTGATGGACAGGCTGAGAGGACCTGAGGTGCGGCCATCCATCATATGTAGGCTAGAATGGTAGTGTGAGGGGTAGAGTTTCAGAGGGGGCTTTCAGGCTGTGAGGGGAAAATGGGATTCTGATGAAAGTGTGAGAGAGAGGCAATTGTACATAGTAAAGGCCAATGAGGGCAAAGGGACAGAAGATTAGCACCGTGCTTCTGTAACATGTTGGGAGGAGGAGAGGGGGTTTTATTAGCACTCTGCCATGTGACTACATCACCATCTGAAGTTTTATGTGCATTTCGATTTTAAATCTCAAAATTGTTATTGTAATGGTTGGAATGCAATCCAAACAACACTGAAATTCCTATAAATATATGTCAGTCTGAACATGATATGTTCCTCACCAAACACAGACCCATGTTTTGTTTGTGTGCGGTGTTTTGTTTTTCTGTGTTTTTCAGATATAGTGTCAGAGTGGGTCATTGAGAAGTTAAAGAAGTGCCATGTTAACAGTAAGAAATGGTCACCAGGGACCCACTATATGCAGAAGCACACACCAACATACCTCTGATGCACTTTTGCTGAACTCAGTCTCACACAGATATGGACTCCTGCAGACAGCACAGACCAGACACCCATCCAACAAACTAAACAGCCAACCAGGCTGAGAGAGAAAACAACTTGTGAGGGAGGAGGAGATGAATAGTGAATGGAGATTTGGAAATTATATTAGCTCCAACATTCCAAAGCGTATATAGTATGCTATATATGACGCCCCGCTGCATCTTATCACTGACTTTTGGCACAAGTGAGATAAAATGTTTTAAAGTAAGTCTACAAATCACAATGTAATTATGACCACTGAAGGGGTAGAAACCATACGTTAAAAAGCAAGTTCAAGATTTACTATTAAATATTTTATTTTTCAAATTTGGGCTGCATGTTGGCGTGGTGGTTAGCTTTGCAGCCTCACAGCAAGGAGGCTGCCGGTTTGAATCTCAGCTCGGACTGTGGCATTTCTGCGTGGAGTTTGCATGTTCACCCCATGTTATGGTGGGTTCTCTCCAGGTACTCCGGCTTCCCCCCACCATCCAAAAACATGCATGTTAGGTTAATCGGTCATTCTAAATTGTACTTAGGATTGAATGTGAGTTTGTCTGCTTGTTCGTCTCTCTGTGATGGACTGGTGACCTCTCACCTGATGACTGCTGGGATAGGCTTCAGCTACCGGCGACCCTGAATTGGATGGACTTCTTAAAATTTTAGAAAAATATCTGCATCTCATGAATGTTTATGTAATTTCCACTGGTATTTTACAGTTAATCTTATGCTCATGTAAACATACAGGTATTCTGATATTGCAGACATCAGATCTGTCGGTTTAGTCATGGAGTCTTGACTGATGCGATGCAGTTGGGAGATGTTAATGGGGCCTTCTACCATTTGTCTGGTGGCCTGTGCTGCACAAAGGCATTTCTGGATTCAAACCTCAGCATGTTCAGAGCCAGTGGAGCATGCCCAGCTGATTGCCAAGGTTAGATGGGTGCCAAGGGTGCTACTAAATGGAACCTCATCTTCTGCTCTATTCTCTCATCTCTCCCAACACAAACTGCTACAATACAACCTAAAAGGAAATAAAATGAGTGGGAGAAAAATTTATCAGCTGTACTTGTAATCATGATTTGAAAATTTCCCTAAAACTTGAAACACTGAAAAATTTTAATGTACACATCACTGACCAACCTTAGCGACAAAAGATGCCCACTATGTTTCTCATTTTCGCTATCATGCAGTTCCTTTACACTTCTCCTGCCCATTGTCTGCATGAGAATAACTCATAGATAGTGTCTTCGTCAGTGATGTACTCAGTGTTCTATTTGCGTTGACTTACAGGCCACACTCCCTCTCTCCTCCACACATGCAGCCCTGGTCTGCTCCTGGCACCAGACGCTGATTACATCTTGTTTCCCAAACTAACAAAAATGTCAGCTGCATTCTGGCCTCGCTTTAATATAGTGTTATTAATGGCAGTGAGCAACCACTGCCCCTGGTCTTTGTGTATGAGTGGTTGTGTCTAATTAAAAGATCCCTGCTTACAGAAGCAGAGAATGGGTTTGTAAGATAGGAAATAATAATTGCAAATATTATCATTATTTTCATGGTTTATTGAAAAATGACATGAGATCGGAAAAGCGTATTTAAACTGTGAGTTGTGAACTTGCTTTGTGAATGTAATGGGCTGCTGATAAAACCGTAAGGGTCAGTCATGGCTATTACACAATCTTTGATCCAGGCCTTGGAATCTACTTAGCTGAATGAAGAAACATTTGCACAACTTTTACATTTACATTAATTTTTTGAGGCACACAATTTCAACATCTAAAATCTCAAAGGGTTTTCACAAAATATACTTTTTAAATCAGCAAACTGCAAACAAAACTAAATTTTACCATTATAGTAAATGACAACTTTTTCAGGATTAGTTTTTAAGTTTCAAAGTTGCCGAATTCAACTGAGATGAACAAGATTGCAGCATTTAAGTTGGCAGTGAATTGTTTTATAGTTATCATCTGATCAGGAGGTATGGGCAGAAACATGTGGGTTTTAGCAGTGATGACAGTCTGTGCAGATGACACATTAAAGCTACTACTGGAAAAACCAGTGGTTACTCCTACTATGAACCATTGACTATAACTGAAGTGATAAAAAAAAGCAAAACTGATGTCATTTTGAGTGAGAAAAATGTCTTTGTTCTATTTTATATTGGCTTTGGCAAAAGTTAAACAAATATAACTAGCTCACATTGTGGAGAAAAGATAAAACCCACACTTCTCAGTGATGTTCTGATAACAGCTATCCACATGAATCAAAGCAACAAACAGATCCAGCGAAGGGGAGCATTTTATAAAAGCAACAAATAAAGAATTTAAAGTTTAAATTGGTAGAATAAGTTCTATCATTTTTACTGTCTGATTCAACATATTTCAAGAAAATACTAAAACTAAAGTCCAATTTCCATCTTGTTTTTGTGTATTTCCCCAGATTCATCAAACATGGCTCATTAAATTTTGCTGCTCGCAAAGATTTTTTTCTGGTCATTCTAATTTAAATACACATTTATTTTAAATAATTTTTGACAAAAGTCTGGGAACTCAGTCCAATTGTGTAGCCGAGTCTTTTCTCAGATAGTTGTGGCTTAGCTGGCTTTAAGTCCCCCCCCTGTCTTAACCTGAAGAATTATGTGCTCAGATAATTAGCTCTTATAGGTACACTCTCCATTTCTCCACTCCACTGGGCACATCATCTTCCTCGCCTCTTTATTGTTTGGTTTGCTTTGTCAGATCGATGTCTTGCTACTGCGTAACCAGCACTCATATCTCAGGCGGCATAAATCACAACAAGGTTTCTGTCGCTTGGGAGAGTGGTGCGGCTTTGCAGCACATGCATACACAGACACACATACGCATAAACAAGTGGGTGGACCACTTTATGCTTCACACAGCAAACCCTCTTCACCCCTTTCCTTCTCCTCTTCTTTCCTTCCCTCTTCCCTTTAACTCTCTGCATCTCCAGTACAGCTGAGTGACCACTGAAGAGGAACCCATCAGATTATCTTCAACCCAGTAGTGATGGGTAGACTGGCTGCAGCACAATGGTGGGAGGGCAGCCGCTTGTATTATGGCTTATGATTGCAGTACCACCTTTGTAATGGATTTTAGAAATGTAAATGGCCCTCCCCGTGTAAAAGTTGACATTGTCTCCCATAATAAATTTTCTGCTGAGGTAAGATACAATTTAGATGCGAATTATAAGCAGGCCCTTTGTCACTCCCAAGTTCCATTTACATCCTTAATTAGCCGAGTCCCTCCTGCTTTCATTAGAGAGTGAAAGATAGACAATGAGATAATGACATAGATATAAAAAACTGATATCTAATGCCAAGCTCATGTTTCATTAAAGCAATGATTCAAACACACAGTACAATGCAACAGTATTTGTTTCCATTCTCTGTCAATATGATCCCAAACTCTCTCAGTAATGTTGAGGTCTAGTTTCTGAAGGTTAAACACCATCATGTTGGGACTGATTCTTAGTCCAGTTCTTGTATAAGAACCGGACTAAGAAGAACACAACCCCACCACACCCCTACACACCCTTATTTCTTTTCTATAACAATGTTATTTTTTAATAGCAACCCTTTCACGTGACCATTTCAAACAAGGTTTTGGAGAACAGCATGCAAATAACCTGCAAGGCTTGATGCAAATCTCATATCCTTCCAGGTCCTGTGCAAAGTCTTCAGTGTATTTTCTTTAACTATTTCTAAAATACCATTTTTTCCATAAACAATTTAACTGGAGTGAATAATTTTAATAGTTCAATAGTTTTAGGAATGTCACTTTTTCTAAACCAAAATCGCAAATGTTTTAGGGACACAATGCATGTTGTGATGAGGTCTGTAAAGATTTTGGGCGTTTTTTTGGGGGGGGGATTGACCTTGTTGGTTTAAATGTATGATTTAAATGCATTTGCTTGCTCAAATGATTTGGATTATTTTCACTGAATAACCATTTGGCTTGTGAGTGGCTAACTTTGCATATCGAACAGTTACATTGGCTGTTAATCAGAAAAGTATCCTGCCAGTATACAAAGTAGAATCCATTCAACCATATCACATGTTTTATTCAATCTTTTTACAAATATAAATTTAGGAAAGTCAGTTTTTTGGCTGATTAAAACAGTCAATGTAAACATGCGAAAAAAGCCGCCTTTCTTTCCGCGCTGATTTTGAGCACGCACTGTAGTCTTGGTAAAGGAGGTGGGGCTATAGAGGGAGCGGGTCTCGAACATAGCTTGGCACAAGACCAGCAGACTGCTTTGATAATATCCACTTGTCTTGTATCGTTACATACTTCACTGGGAAGCCGAAGTGCTCCCAAACAGGAGATTTTAGCAACAGAAGAAAGTCTTAAATGAGACAAAAATATCATCCAGACCATGGTTCTGTAAATATATGCCAATTAAAATACTTGTTTACAAATCCTCTTCATCGTAAAACACTGCTCTGTTATGAATGTCAGACCTAAACATGGCATTCTATTAGGGGGCATACTCAATACAACAATGTTCAGTCATTCATATCGTTCCTAAGTGCACTGCTTGTGCAGGAGACCCCACAAAGAACATGCTCACCACAAGGTCATACATTACAGTTCATAATAAGTACCTAATGTGCATGACAGCAGAGAGTGACTCAAAGCATGTCAAAGCTCAAACTGGCACATGCTATGGCTTTTAATTATGTAGACAGAAGCATGGTGTGAATATTCATGTTTAAACCAGAGGAGGAGGATGTTCTGATTTCATGGTGAAGAGTGGGGCTTGCTGTCTGATTTTGTCTTTCTTTAATGTATACATTTGAGCACTGCGGCCTAATAGAGCATGAGGCAGCTTTACAATGCAAGGAATCTGTGGGTGGTCAGTTTCTCTGCCAGCTGAGGGTCTCTAAATATGGCCTGCCAAACATAGTCTGGTTTGTGTGAATAAGCTGACAGCACACTTTAGATTAGTCATTGATCTTAGTATATTTGCCTTTTTTATCTGATGTTTCACTATGACAGTACCTCACATGCTAATGATGGCTGTAGCATAGAGGTGAAAAGCCATAGATTTACATAGAATGGCTTTGTAGATTATTGTTGTAAGAAAAATAAAATAAAACTTAGTATTTTGTTGCAACCTACAAATTCTTGTCTTAACCAAAGACTTGATCTCATTTTTACACTGTCACAAGATAACAATCTGTTGTTTTAGGTCAACTAGCACCGTAGAACTCAATATGAGGTACATACGCATACAGTTAACATAAGGAATTTCTCAATGTCTCAATACTCCCAGATGACCTGATTCATCTATGATTTATACTGCATCCTCATCATACAAAAGCTGCATTCAAAGTTCTAATGGAACACTTACAGTTTGATATTATTTTTATATCAAGGCTTTACTTGCTATTGTACTTTTTTACAATGCTAATTTTAATTATAAAATTTACACCACGTAAGGAGAGAATTGTCTAAATATCAATTAACTTGTGCTTCTATTTTGTTGATACCATTTAGTTTGAAGATAACAAAATTCCTGCTGAACATTTTAGAATTGTAAGGAGCTCTAGAAAAATATATTTTCTTAATTCAGATACTTTTTTGCTGATTATTTTGGTTAAAAATATGCAAATTATTTAATGTATCTATAGTATGCAATGTGCAAATGTGTGTAAAGACAGACTATCTTCTGACACTCAATGTTAAATGACTTGGTCCATAAAATTCTTCATTGTGACATCCCTGATCTTAACTATAATTGAGTGTGGCAGGTTGGGACAACAATTGAATAGGATTATGAAAATGCTAGGAAATGTTTCCAAAATGTAAAATATATATTAAATCTGTAACATGTACAATGATTAGTAACGATATTGTAGATTTGCATATATGTCAGGGCAGTAGAGTTAAAACAAAGCAAACAGCACACTACTGGGTTGACTGCAAGCTTGGTAATAAGAGAAAAGACACACATCTTGCATCCTGGACGCACTAAACCCCAAATCTTCTGGTGAAAATAATTCACCCACTTAGGATCATCGGACAGAAAACCCAACTCAGTACTCAAATACCAGTAGCCAAAACCAGTGCTGTTACACATACGTTAAAGTTATTCCACTGACTACAGACTACTTTGCTGAAGAGTTAAGAGCATCTCAGGGGAAAAAAGGAACAAATTCCACTCCATAGTCATAGAGCAATTTGAACTTATATTCAGTGTATTTGTATTGTCAGAGGAGTTGCTGCATACAGACTGCAACCTACCTTCTACATTAGGCGTTTTTTCCGCTATGTTTTACATTGCTATTACAATCTTAAGATGATCTCTTAATTTGACTGTTTAATGCAGATAATTTTCTCTTTTTGTTGGATGTCCAACTTTTACTGGATGTTTTTGCTGGATGTCCAAAATTCCCTGCATTTTCACCAAATATCAGCGGCGTTAGGATTACGGGTGATCACTTAGAATGTGCGGCCTTTCACTATAAACTTCCAAATTAAAAGTATCTTGTTTTCTATTTACAGTACACATATTTGAGAATTGTAACAATAACATGATTGAGCACCAACGTGACCTGGCCTCACTCTCATGGCAAATTGGGTTGCTTATGTTTATGTAGCTTCTGAATGTGGTTTTCTATTCAACAGGGCTGGGATGCTTTGTGGAGAAAACAGTTTGTTTATGCTCATGGCACACTCTGTGCAGCTTATAATTGATTTGGATGACCAGCCTGTCAAAATAATTAATCTGATTCATTGTCTCCAACAGCTTGTCTCCCATCAAAGGTATTAGGCATTTAACTAGCTACATATTTCCGATTTCATAGCCTATCACCAACAAAACCTTGTGTGTTCCTCCTTTTTGCCTCTTTGTTTTTAGTTGTTTTCTTTCCTTACAGGAACTTTAATATGGAAAAAACTATACATATGACTTTCACATAGAAAAAACAATGTCATTACCGTCATCAATCATGTAGAATTTTTTCAGACATGTTGCTCTAATGTACCATTTTAAATGCAAAGTCTGAGGGCACATCGTTGCTTGTCTCTCATAGTGTAGGTATATGTTTTTCAGCAACTGTAAAATATGTATGAACAGAGAGAAGCTTGGCAGTCATAAGAGAAAGGATGCATTGTCTGTCTTTTGCTGTCATTAGGCGGCGTCTGGAGGATAATGTGGAAGCAGTATGGGGTCTGAGGGAAGTATTTATGACCCTGTAGGAAACTCGTTGGGCTGTGGTGATCGCAGGGAGATAATGGGAGGGAATGGGATGCAACGAGGTGTTCTGAAGGCACCAACCAGACAAGAGAACAGCCAGGATAAATCAATGTTGGTCATTTTTTCTCCTCCGCCCCCTGCCTTACCACAACCACCCTCAAGCATTTACACATAACATCATTACAGTCTGTATAAGAATTCTGAATGAAACAGCCGAGACACACAGAAAAGCAAAAGCAAAATTTATGTAAACCAAAATGTGATCACTTGAACAGTTTGATGTAAACTGACAGCATAGAAATATTAATTTGATTTAATTCTGACACAGCCGCTTGGATGACTTCCTGTGACATTGAGAGGCATACAAACAAGACTTCACCTCATTAAACAGGAACAAACTGAAGAGGAATTACACTTAGTTATGGAAATGGATTTTAAGCATGCAAAGCATTACTTGTGCTGACTTTAAGCTGGAATATGATAAACATCAGTGTTGTTGTTAGCCTGGCTATGATTTCAACACTATTAAACAAAGTGAGGATCACAGTACAATCTAACCTTAGATGATGAAAAGAGACAACTCATTATGGAAGTATATTGAGCTTAAAGAGAACTTAATTTAATAAAGTACTACCGCCAAAGGTTCTAGTGCACCTCTGATAACTCAAGTACAATGCATAAACCATATTACAGGGGCAGATAAAATAAAACAGTTGAACTTCTGCTGTCAATAAGGATATTGCTATTTCAGATTTTCTGGATATGATTATTGTCAAAGACAAAATCACAATTTATGAATATCATGATTAATTTGTGTTGATTCATCTCCCAATACTAGAAATGTGTAAAACCACATATATATTCCTAAAATGTATTTTAAATCTTATTTATTTCAATCTTTTGATGCCAACATAACAGAATCACATAACAGCAAAGCAAAGTACCCAACAAGTCTTACTCCATCTAAAAGCCTCTCTGATATGGAAAGAATAAATAAATACAAAATATTGACTTTGAAGTAAGTCATAGTTGGGAACATTTTCCTGAAAGAACCACCATCCATTTTAGTTCTAACTCTCAGCTCAAATTTAAGTTTTAATGAATGCACTACATTCAGTAAATATTGTATATGTTGCATGTGTATTTGTGTGTGTGTGTGTGTATATATATATATATATATACACACACACACACACAAATACACATGCACACATACATACATTTTCAGATCTCTGAAAGCCGTGATTTCACACAGCAGCTGACCAATCAGAGTGATCATGTTATATAAGAGACATACCTTTCACTCTCAGAAAAAAAGAGTTTCAGTTCAATTAAAACTCAGATGAGTTTCAAACCATCTTTTATTCTATGAAGTCTAGAGATGGCTGTCGAGCAAAGCATGAAAAGTAACTCAGACAGCTGCTGCACATGAGCCAAAGCAAGCTGAATGGCAAGTCTCTATGAGATCTGTGGTGGTTGGAACTTCTAAAAACTCTTTTTAGCCTCTCTGATATCGACGTGGTGCAGCAAAGATATTTTGGGCTGTTTTCCTTCATAAACTCCACTGGACAGCTACTGCTTTAAGTTGTTTAAGGTACAGTGCACTGCTTGATGATGTGGACATTTGTACCTGCAAGGCCCAGTATGACAGAAAATCCAGCATGGATTCATCTCGGGATACCACCCAATCTGGTCTACAACTTCGGGAAAATAAAAATAGAATGTAAAAAAATTACCACATATAGTCAAAATGGGTGGAAATTGTTATATTTTCATGGCTGAGTGTCTAACAATCCTGGTAATTCTACTGTTGAAGGCACTTTATTCTACAGACAATTGTTCCATTTTCATTACAGTTCTTTCAATAGTTTCAACAAACTACTAGTATAATTTGTAGGTGTTTCTTTTGAATCGTGTTTTGTGCATAAGCCACAATTCCTGTAAAATATTATCTGCAGGACAGGAAGCTAATCTTGTTTCAGGATCTTCCACTTGCTCCAGAGAACTTGCCAAGGCTTTTAAAAGTTCTCTCTAGTTTTTTTTTTCTTTTTTTTTAACTAAAACTCTGTGTTTAGCTGTTTTTGCAATAGAGAATAATAAACAATAAAAATAAACCAGCAACATGATTGCCAAAAGCATTGGTCCTTTCCACTTAGTTTCTTTCCCTGACTGATACAAGACTGGCACTGTCATGCTTTAATGGTCAGCTGTCTGGCATTTGGATTTGTGTTTGGAATTGGAGTGACTACCAGTAACAAGGGTTTTATGGGCTGGCACCTCCACTGTCACTTGAATAGTTGACCTATTATCAACATTCAACCTCAATATTGCACCATTAGCAAAACAAAACAGTGGACTCATATTTCAGTTTGATGCACAAAAAGTGAAAAACCCATTGAAGATGTCATGCCATGAACATGTACACGAAAAGCAAAATACAATGAAGGCAACAGTAGTTTACCACCTTGAGGAGGTTGTATTACAAGAGCTTTTGTAGTATTAAGACGTTGCCGAGACAATCACAGGATTAAGGAGTAGCAGGCAGAAATTTTTCTGTTTTTTTGTCAAGTACACAATAAGATGCAGACTACAAGTCTTGTGATTAAAACTTATTTTGGTCTTAATATTGACCACTGCTCTCTTATCACACGTGTCTTCCCATATTTCAGGTGACTTGCCAGTGACATGTATAGTCTTTCCAGTGAGCTAAGAAAGCTAGCTTATCCAGCAGATCATCTGGCAGGTTGGCTGTTGTATTATTTCTAAACAACAGTCACCCATCAATTTATATCCTCCCTGTGTGTTGCGTTTTGGGTGGTGAGGGTGGAGATGGTGGTGGAGTAGGTTAGCCATTCAGCATCTGTTGCTGCGGTGATACAGCTCAATCAAAAGTAAGCCAACTTCATTGTACAGAAAATCCAGAAGAAATTCCTCAAGTTAACCTGATAAGCAAAAATCCAGCTTTGTAGTACAGGCTTCAGGTGAACTAATGAACAAAATCAAAACAGGAAACAAGAAACTTCACAAAATGAAACAGGAAACCATAAAAAAAACCAAACCAAAAACCACAAACACTGTCTCAGCAAAAATAGATAAATGAAAATAAATAATAAAATAAAAAATTAAAATAAATGAAAAAAGTGTTGAGACTAGAATCAAATGACTAAAAGCTAGTACAGAGAACAATAACACTTTCTTACATACAACACTGGACCTTTGAAGTCAGTATATGTACTAAATTTAAACTATGCTTAGTAAAGCCAAGAAATATTAAAATTTTGTGATATCATTCAAAATTGCTAGTCACTAATTGAATAACCTTTGAGTTAAATGTGTATTATTTTAAAAAAGGGTACAAAACAAACAAAAATATACTTTAAAACACGACTCTCCCTTAAAAAACGTCTGTTCTCTTTTCCTTTCTTCCTCAGTTTGTTTTTGTTTTTCAAGGTACTTAAAGGTGACATTGAACAGGATGTGTGTTTATCTGTTGTCTACAAAGTAATCTGTTTGCATTACTGCTTGTATTCCAATGCCCCCATTATGTATTAGAAAAGCAATTAACAGTTCATTAAACTTCGAAGGTGTTAATACAAGTCATAAGACTAAGCCATCTGTCGGATTCTCTCCCAAGCCTGACTTTAATACCATCCACTAAACAGCGTTTCTAACCAATTAAGGTTAAGGACCTGGTAATTTAAATGTGAAAACAGCACATCTTCTGCTGGTTGTCTAATAACAGGGATACATATGGCAAGGGTTTGGAAAGTGATAATGAGAAAAATAGCCTCTTTAATTTGTCTGATAAATATTAGGGAGGGAGGCAGATTGAGGCCTAAGGACTTAACATATGTCTGCCTTCAACCTCTATTCTATGTTTCAAATGAGATGAGGAAGATAAAAATTCCAGCTTCAGGAACAGTGTGAAGCACCACTTAGCTTAAAGGGATATTAAAAAACAGAGACTGTATGAACAATGAGGGGCCCACCTCGTCATTTGCTATTTGTTGACTAAATAAATGCTTTGTTTTGTCTAATCTGTGAACACGACAAATGAACACGGTGAACATGATTCAATTCATCATGTTTCTTGAGGATTTTGTGAGATTTGCGCTCATTAGTGGCTCATCTGTCAGGGACACACTCTGATCCTGGCGAGGAAAAAAAAACTGTCTCCTCATTTAATTGGGAGCCACACACACGTTGAAAGAGACACAGCAGCTATGTCAACCTTTTACATCCCAAATTTATCTTCTAAACTCAATCCGTCAACATCCTAATTGGCCTCCACTTTATGATTGCTGTGCTGGCGCTCTCTCTGAGGATCTAAAACTAAATGGAGTCATAAGCTTAACAGATAAAAAGTTGAAATATGTGATGCTTAGCCATCATAGGTTTATATAAATCTTAAACTGAAAGATAGGGGTTAGATGAATGTGTCTGGAGATGCTCAAGGAGGAGGAGACAGCTTTAAAGTCTTGCAGAGATTATCAAGGGCTGGCACTAAGATTATAGAGTACGCATAATTTAAATTATTATACACCATTAGTCACATAGACAGTTTGACAACTGTTAGATGTTTTCCAGAAATAGAGGCAGATCTGTATGAAATCAAATAAAAGAAACAGGAAGAATTCACTGCAGCCTGAATGAGTTTTGACATATTATTCAAGGGGTTGGAAAAGGAATAACTCTTATGAAGTCTTTCATGAGGCAGTAATGGCAGATCACCTCGTAGGGTCACAGGATTGACAGGCTGTGCTCCCCCTCAGCAGATATTTGAGGGATTTTTATTGGCTCCCCTTGTGAACATCCTTCTCCTAATGCTGCCCGATGGCCTGGTTAACCTTGGTGCTGGACTAGTTTCAAACAAAGTTCACTCAAATTATTAGTAATATAGGAGCTGTGTTCGGTTCCACAACACTAAATGTAGTTGATGTCTGCATGAGACAAATGGAAGGTTTTTATGGCAATCCGATATTACTTTACTGGAGAACAAATTCAATATGCTATATGTTTATATAAAGAAGACGAAAGCCAGCGAGCTCACCAAAAGAAAGAAGAGTTTCTTTCTCCTACTTAATGAACAGGTGTCTACATAACACAGCCCACCCCACAGATGGCACCATAATTAGCAGTCATTATAGTGGTCTTCAAGAAGGCCGGGATCTGTTCGGCCGCACGGAGCGCCTAACCTCTTCACCCCCTGACAGGGCCCACAGGAGGCTGCTTACACGTGTTGTTCTCTAGGAGAAGCCAAAGGTGGAGTTTCCTTTATACGAGGTGTCATCCTGATGTGCTGCAAAGTCTGAGACATGTGTTAAAGGATCAGAATGTCAGGGGCCTCTCTCTGGTCAAAGCAGCAATAAGCAGGAAGGTCCAGTGTGGAGGGCATTTTGCTCTTTAGTAAGGAATGAGAAGGTCATGCAACACAAAATTGCTTTATTACCTGATTAAATAAAATTATGGTTAGTTCTGCTTTTTAAAAGATATAAGATATTATAATAACATAAAATGCTTCTCCATATAACCTGAGCAATAGATGTGACATGTACTCTGCCTTGTTTGACCTTTAAAACAATACTTCCTTCTTCTGCTCAGAGTGGAGCAGTAGATGTGGGTTGAAGGGTCGCTCCCTGTTCATGTCACGGTTCTACCCGACTACCGCTCTCTTGTTAGGATACTGGTGGGGGTGAATAGAGGCTGTGATCAAGGGTTTTCAATAAGCTGGTAATTTCTCCTCACTGAGAAATGAATTTCCTCTCATCTCATTCCACCATGTCAAATCGTAGCGCGACATGCTGTTTTATACTGTAACATGTGGTTACACCGAAGCAGCTGACTGCCTCTTGCTCCAGCCAACGTCCTCTAGATATTAAAAGACTACAATATTTCACTGAAATCGGATGGGGCTTAAATACAGCACTTTATCGTGCTCTTAAACACATCCAACAAGTCTTTGGCCTTTCCTTTCTTTCTAACTGGCTCTGTAGACATGGTTCACTCTTATATCACCATAATAATCAAGGTTGAACTCACAGGAGAAGAGATGACCCTTTAATGTTTTTGACCGTACCACTCACCTTTTAAAATAATGTAGATTGGTTAATAAATCCACTCAACTGATTAATGCACACATAAGATATGCTTGAAAGTGACAGGATCATTAGTAGATGAGAAAGTAAAGTAGTGGTTCTACTAACAGGAGGGAAAACATTAGGTATCTTTAATATAAGTCAGTTAGCAGACAAAAAGAAAACTGCAGCAACCTATCTACCAAGAAGAGGAAGATTAAATGTGACAGCCATCTATTGTATCAGCCATTACTAAAAACAGGACATTTTGAACAATAAACTGTTTAAAAACTGTACATTTGTATCAGTCATAAAAATCAATACATTATCATCCTAGCCGTTACTGTATTAGTTTAATCTCATCTTTGGAAAAGATCTGTTTATTTCTATTTTAGCAGAATGAGACACAGCTTTTGGAGGAAGGTAAGATTCGTAGGTTGTTTGCCATCATAATTTATTCCTTTAAAGTCGTAATCAAGCAGCATCAGAGGAATGTAAGAAGTTCAGCTTCATTGCTACCCTCCCATCAGCAAGTCATTATTACAATATTGCTGCTCTTAAGTAGCTTGCTGACTGGCTGACCAGCTTTGAAATACACACTAAACCACTTGCAAGCCTGCACAAAATGGTCAACTGGCTCATTGCTTTCAGTGATAAAATGAGGAAACTCACAAAAAGGAGAACACTCACACCTGTGAACACAAACTTGTTTAGTCACTTAAAACTGAGGCATTTTGGATGAGGAGTTTTTAAATATGTTGTAGACATTTGGAAATGTGTGTTTAGATGTTAACAGCAAGGTAGATTTTCCAAAAACAGTAAATCAGGATAAAAGCGTTATTTTTACAGAAGAGAATGTCTTATTGGTATTCATCTTTTTTTTACAGCCACAACACATGTAAATGTAAAAACAAGCTTATTTTTATTATAATGAATATGTAAATCCTTTTTGATGTATTAATCTTATTTTACGTTATTTCCTCCTGAACAGTGCTCATTTAGTTTATCCCTTTTAAATCACATGAAAGCATGATTACAGTATTAAATAGATTTATTGAGTTATTACATGCTTTTCATTATTGTTGATTAATAGTAGAATTCTAAAGCAAACTAAACTTTATCAGTTCTTCAAACAATACTGATGAGAGCACCAAAACACACATGCACAGTATGGCCAGCCACTTAAATAAATTCCTTTTGTATAGTGTTAAGCTCATTTTTTAGAAAATGGGGAAATGGAGTGGATCTTTTTATCTTCCTTTTCATCTTTCGATAGGATTTAGGAAGCATGTAAGTGAGGCTTTCTTTGTCATTTACACCAAGGCTCAGGCCCCTAAGTTTATCCTGCTTCATACAGGGATAGCTTAAGAGGCAAGGAGACCTGGGAACAATGTCTCTTAGTGAAAGCAAAATGACTCCTGTGTTTCATCTGTTGTTATGCTAAAAAGTGGTGGCTCTAAATGACCGCTTCTATGCATATGTGTACCGGTGTTTGCCTTGGCTCAGGCAGGGAGCCAGTGGCTGATCCTTCTGTTCCCATATGGCAGCATTGTAGTAAAAATACTGAACAATTGTCCCCTTTTCTAGATACCCCCAGGTCTTGCTGTTGGAAAACAACAGTTGGTTTCACTTTTTCTGCTAAAACCCCCACAGGTGACTAGACACGGCAACACTTTCATTCATATAAATATATATATATATATATATATATATATATATATATATATATACGTGTGTCGTGCCTGTGGGG
>JBAMHX010000018.1:14669492-14699589 GCA_037177515.1 Pseudomugil tenellus | reverse complement strand
TGGAAAAAAACAGTTGGTTTCACTTTTTTTGCGAAAACCCCCGCAGGTGGATAGACACGGCAACACTTTCATGCATATAAATATATATATATATATATATATATATATATATATATATATAGGCGTGTCTAGTGTCTGTAACATAGACAGATAGTACTAGAGATAGTAATACAATACTCCATTGTTGCACAGCCTGAAAGATGGCAGAATGTTTTGAAATTGACAGATGTGTTACAATAGATGTTTTAATTTAATATGAAACATATAACAGACATTGAAAACTCAAAAAATGTCCATTTAGCTTCTTAAGACATGCAAGTTCTTGTATCACTGTATAAATCCAGTAAAGGGACATTTAAGTCCTGTCCAGTCAATTTTAAAGGTTATCAGTTGGATACAGGTTGTCCTTTCCTTTGATTCACATCTAAACACATATTCATCACAGCTCTTTGGTATTCAGTAATGAATCACTTGGGTCCATTGCTTAGCAGGTGTTTAAAATGGAGCGAGAAAAACGGAAACTACAAGTGAGCAAGGCCCCTGGTGAAACTACCCGCAGGCTCTAATAGCTCACTTGACTAATCTGGAATGAATTTTCAAATGTTCATTAATATATGTAAATGCAGAGATACAAAGAAATCTGCCTGATCTGCAAATATGCTGATGATGCAGCGACAGATAATGTAGCTGCCGTTGTTTAGTTTTAATGAACAATGCTTTCCCTGCAGACAGATAATGTGATTACCCATTGCTCCTCCTCAGCAGTTGGGTTGTCTCAGTTTGCTGAAGTTATTGTGTCCTCCTTGTCACTGTGCTCTGTTTGCATGGTTGTCACATCGGCCACCCTTAATGGAGAAATTAATTACCATTGGTGTCATTTCTCATGACTCAGGAGTCAATTTGATCATGTTAAACGAATCAAAAGACCACTTGATATACCCGTCTGTTGTAATCATGATTTGATGGAAATGATTAAAACACATTTGGGCAGTTTAACAGTATTCATTAAATACAAGCGCTATTATGTGATGTGAACTATTAATTGATTAAAGAAGTCACCATTTCACAGCTTAACCTTCATAAAAGTACTGGAATTGATATGTCACACATGTAGTAATACACATGCAGAAATCTTACATTTTTATTTGTAGTTTGTCAGAAACACATAATTTACTTAAAAAAGAAATATTACATGTAAAATTGTAGCATAGAAGCTTTTTTTGTATTTGTTGAAGCAACCAAAGAGAGTAACGGAAAAAGATCCAATAAAATGTATTATGTTTTACTCTATGTATATCAGGTTTATTACTTTATACTTGGAGAAATATTACACTGAAAACCTTTTTTCCAAAATGCTTTATTATATCATCCTGATATATACAGTTTGACCCAAAGTATTTTATATCATTATGTTTTCTTCAATATTGTTACATAAAAATAACAATGCATAAGCTTCCTTGAAAATTTCAGTCAAAAACTTATCTGACTATATAATGAGCATGTCTGATTTAAGATTTCTCACTTCAGCCCCATTCAGACACATTTGTTTTACACAAAATGTAAACCTTTTCTAAAATTTCTTGATTTCTTTATTAATAATAAATGTATTTCATTATCATAATTACATTATGAATAATACTTTGAGAGGGCATGAAGTGTCATCATCTCCGTGGATTTGGAATTATATTAATTTTTATTCACTTTTGGACAATAATTTCTTTTTACTTCTGTCATTCAGTTTTCTGTCTCACTTTACATACATTTTCTAAAGCTGCTTGATTACATTTAGATAAAAAACCAGTATAGTCAGAAAAAGAATGAGGTTTGGGTTTCAGTAAATCTATCCAGTAAAATGAGAAGTGATGCTAAGTTGCTGTATTTGATTCATTACGTCACAGATTTCTGTTGATAAAGTATCATTTTCCTGCTTTTTCTTGAATTACTATTACAGTAGCAGTAATTTTAATGCAGGAATTGTACATAATATAGAACATTATATTATCATACAATTGCATCAGTAAAGGATCTAAGAAGCTGTTCAGACTGTTTCCAGCACTAATGTATTTTGTTAACCTACTGCTGACTTAAATGGGAATCCCCTGCCTGCCTTGTGAAAACACACACTTGCACTCGCACAGACACAAAAACACACTTTTAAACCTGTCAAAGGGCTCCTTTGTTCGCGTCATCATTCATTTCTTTTTCTGCCAGAGTTCACCTCTAAGTCTACATTGGGCTCCCCTTACTAAAGCCATCTGAATGTTGCTTTGTCGCTCCTTGCAGGTTCTTCATAGAGCTCAGGCGAAGCTTAACTAATCACTCATAAATGTTGCTGAGTGGATGTCCACTGCACACAGCAAAACAAATCACTCACCAGGAACACCCTAATTGCCCTCTGGGTCGAAGGAGAGTTTTAAGAGTAAAAATATAGTACTGTTTCAGGCTTTAAACAATACTCATTCAAACATTGTAAGCCAATATAAATATGTGAAAGCAGATAACTCACTTTCAGTATATTCCTCCAGATACCTGACACTGTAAAGTAACATCTCTCCCTTACTGTACAGGTTTGTGAATTGTTAAAGAGTAACAAAGCTGTTTGGTGCCCGGCAGATAAAAGACCTGTGTACCAGCGAGGTTGGCCACTCCATAAATATGTTGGCTCTTCTTATTACAAGCTGTGTCCATGAAAAAGGACAAACAGCTGGGGAAAGAAATGCTACATGGCAGGAATGGACAAGGGCCATTTTCAGCCTGGCTGGTCAGACACCAGCCCCTGAGCTGTCCCCGCAAAGGCTGTTTACTTGACCCACAAGAGGGAAAGAGGGAGAGAGAAAGTTGATGCAGTAAGCCTCCAGTTCACCTTTCATCTCACACACATACAAACTGTCCTTACTCTGATGACAAAGATTAAGCCTTGGAACAATATCCTCAATGCTAAGGACAGGCCATCATTTACCCCATGATACTCTTCATTACCTCCCACATGTTCCATCCACCACCTCTTCATAAAGATCTGCCTGGATGTAAAGAAAAATAAATAAAGTGCTTACACACATACAAATGCGAATTAAAATATTTTCTGAGGCATCCCTGCACATTAAGATGCGATGTCATCTGCCAGATTTCCATTTAGTTTGAGGGCTTAGAATTTAAAAATCTGGATAAAAAACTTGAACATTCACACATCTATTATACAATATGAACTGACTGATATTTTCAAATAATTACGCCTCTGATTTCTTCCAGGCAGCCTAATGACACCTTTAGAAATATTTTGGGAGATTGAATGATCCTGAACTACAACAAACTAAATGAGTAGTTTAATCAATAAATCAACCAAGTAAATTAATTTGTTATCTAATTAAAAGATAGGTTTAAAAAATAATACATATATAACAAACCCATAAAATACCAATATAATCACTACAAATGGTTTCTGAAAAGAATAATTACAGAAAGTGAGCTTCATTCAGAAAGTGGCAAATAGCTTGCATTCATTTAGCTATAGTTCTATGAAAGACTGGACGAAAGTAACCTGAATAAATACCACCGGGAAGCTTAATTTGGTATGCATCTTATCTAACATAGTTTTAATTTTTTTTCCCCCATTTTATACAAGGGTTTAAATTTATGGTCAAACAAAGTGTAATTTCCTTTTATCAACTGCTATCTATAAACCACCATGTAATTAAGAAAATTCAGGTTGGAAATTTTAATTCATATTTTTTATTCATACATTGAAGAGATTCATAATTAAGACACAAGGTACACATATGTCAAATGATTTTTGGTGTTCCACTTTTAAATTCAAACAAAACAAACATTGTAGTTTTGTATAAAAAAAATTAAGATTAAAAGTCTTTATTTTTGCACATGCATGTTGAACAATTTCTGTAAAAGGGAGGACCCCTGCTGGAGGCATCATTTGTCAGTGGCAAACTTTCTTTTTCTTTATTATGTATTAATATTAAGTGTATAACATCATTTTTAGGCTGCCCATTTGTGCTATATTGACATCAGTCTAATGACAGGGATCTGCTGATTGTGACTGGATCATTTCTCATTTCACTCTCATTTAACCTGGGTCATTTCTGGAACAGGGCCAAGATTGTTAAAATTATTGTCTGTCTCTGCCGAAGAAAAGGTGCGATGCTGCTTGGACTATCAAATAACTGTTGTATCACAAAATGAGATATTAACTAAAATGGATACCATCCCCTGACACATTTTATAATTTATTTGCATAATGAGGTCTTTGTTTTAATTCACTATGCAAATATATGCCCCTTTAAAATTGCATTTAGATGTGAATTGGATCTGCTGCTAGGTCTAATGTGAGTGGATAAAATTACATTATCTGGAAAGCATGAGAAATAGTTCAAGGCTAAATAAGGGGAAAGAATAGCGCTAATGATTTAGCAATATTTAAAATGAAACACTAACGTGCTTCCCAACATTAAAGTGTTGTATTAGCCACGTCTCACATAGAAAATGTTTTCCCCTCCAATAATCTTGTTTTCATAGAGTCCCACAAGAACTCTGTGTTGAAATGAGAGAAAATTATACAGTATCCATTTTCTATTTTGATGTTGCTTACTTATGAGGGAGTGTTATCTCTTGTTTCACTTTTTAAAAAGGAGTTGTGCTCAGGAGGCGTGTTTTGCCATCTATTATTCTGTGAATCAAATGGGGGCATCAACGGGGCAGCCGAGAGAGATTGAGCCTCCGGTCCAGTCTAATGGTGGCCTTTGTGGACTGAGGGAATACAAACTGCAAGACAGGACAAAGTCAGAGGAAATTGACCTGCTTGATCCTTTCCTTGAGAGGGAGGCGGCTTACCTCCTTTCATCTTTTCCCAGGGGCCCAGATCTTTGGGCTACACTTAACAAACAAAATACTGTCTGGGCCTAACTCCTTGTGGATGTCTTTGGAGCTGGGAGATGCTGAAACCCAGGGTAGCAGCGGGCTGGTAAGGAAGAGGAGGTGGGTGGGTGGCTGGGAGTAACTTGAGACAGACAGGCCTCTGGGGTAGGGAAGTAGCCAAAAGGGACAAATTAGCTTTAGACAATAAGGGACCTTTTCTACCAGGGGGATAATTAAACATTTCTTCATCAAAGCTGAGACAGTTTGCAAGCTGCTCATTTTGTAATTCTATCATGTTTACCCCTGAGATATGCTTGTTGTGTTGTTATCATTAACTGTATATAAAAGAGGTTTTTATCCACCCCCCACCTCACACCTTTTGCAATTCATCCCAGTTACAATTAATTCAGATTCAATTTGACTGGTGTTGTTAATTATACCGACTTAGCTGAGGTTTTATGAAGCTCAGTGGAAAGTGAAGCTGTATTACAGATTTTTCCTCTTAGCATACTACAAAATCACATTGCTGATTCATAGAAACATTCAGCAGCACTTACTTGTGTTGCTGATGCAGGGCATGCTCGGATAAACAGGTTACAAGTGAAGGACCACAGCAAATAACATGGAGTCAAACCTCCACTTTTTTTTTCCTTATTTATCATCAAAAATATTAAAGCATTTTAATAAAACAGAAACTTACTTTTGCTTGAATTTGAATCTTGTGCTGTGTAAATGCCCAAATGGGGGTGATGCATAATGTGCATGCCTCTGAATGTGCGTATTGGTAAAAGACAATGTGTGACGAGTCTTTTTCCTTGGCCACTGAGCTGTGGACCACAGGGTTTGTTGTATGCCTTGAATCACACGAAGGAAGCTGAATGATGTTGCCCCAGCTCTCTGAAGGAAGGCCATGCTTGGTTGGATCCAGAACAGCCTTAACAGGATATCACAGAAGAAACTGTGGCTTTTGTCCAGCTCCCCTTAAAAAAAGCTGTGTCAAAGGGACTTGGGAGGGTGTTTCTTTTTCAACAGATGCTAGAACAGTGTGTAGTGGTTCTCTGGAAGCCCGTATCTACAATGGCACCTATCTAACCCTGTGACATCATCAAAGAACATGCTGTGTGGGGCTGCCGGGCCGCAGTGTAAGATTCATGCCATTACAACAGCAGCAACGTGTCTCTTAAGGCCCCAGTGAGCAAAGCTGAGCACCAGTGCTTTCAACCCCAATGGAGTTTTCCTTTTTTCTAAAATTCTGCTGTTACAAGGTAAACCAAGAAAATGATTCAGTCCCCTAAAAAAATGAGTTTTGCAAGTTTGGAAAGATTTGAAAACTACAATAATTTAAGATCTTTAGGTGTAGCCTTGTATTGAGGTAGAATTATGAGTATGCTGCATAATCACTATTATTTTTGGTTTATTTTCCTAATCTGTGCACTTTAAATTGTGCACAGTTTATTCAGTCAGTAAAGACAACCTGATATGTGTCCTTATACGCCAGCATGTGCATTCAGTAGGTTAATATTATGTCAGTATGAGGAAAGCAATACAGTTTTAGTCGGTATGTTTGTCAGGGTATAGCCATGCTGTGAGCAGCCCATCCTTATGAAAGCCATTGCCTTGGGGCTATAGACAGACCCCTGGGACCAGCCAGCACTCAAGGGCCTATTTGTTCAACACAATGTGTTATTCTATCACAGCAAGCCTGTCACAGCAGCAATCATTCAAATAGCCATTTCGTTTTTGAAATTCTGAATCCTAGGGCCTCAAGCAGTCTGTTTTTTTTTTTTTTGTTTTTTTTACGTTTTATGATAAGATTGCATCTCTGATTAATATACATTTAAGGTCATTTGGGACAAGAATCAATTCTGATCTCCAGCCAGATTATAAGACTTAAACACACAGTGAATAGGTTTTAAAAGATTTTAAAATGCTACAAAAACATACAAACATTGTTATGCACTTGACTGAGCCACCTTTTTCACCGTTATTCATTAAAATTATAGTTTCCTTATATTAAGTCTAAAATTTTTTATTTTAATGGAACCACTTTAATTAGCAACCTCAGGTACCTCCTTGTTTTTGGTGTAGCCATTCAAATCCCAATCCATTGCTGCTGTTGAATGTTTTTCTAATTGAAAGTGATATCTTAGTGCTAGTCATTGGTCAGAGCCTGTGAGGAAGTGCTGGCACAATAGACCTGTCAGGGTTGATGGATCTCCAACACAGCTGGGATGTACTAGGTCTCAAAAATCAAGCCAATGTGACCAGCGCTAGTATGTAAAAACAGAAACTCCCAACTGCCATATACAACTCCCACAAACGCATGCACACATGTAATCTCCAAAATAAAAACAAAATATCCAATAGCACATTTCTTCAGATAGAGGAAGGTGTGCTAAAAAAAAAAACCTTGAATTTATTATTTGAAGTTTTGAAATAATTAAGGATTCATTATTATTAGCAAAACAACTATTTTAGCTTGGTTTATTAATCTTTGCCATACATAACAGATTAATCAGTAGTGGAACCCCCCCAGTCATGCAATTCATTTCAACAACTGCACTTGTGATGGGGAGTGTGGTTGTTAATCATGAACAAAACCCAGCCACGTAACAATGATGTCAATCTAAACTCAGTCAAGATAATGAAGTCGATTAACTATGTATAGATTATGTTTATTTTCACTGTATAATTTCATGTGTTAATCCTCTCACCTGCTGTGCACATTTCAGTCTAGTCTTTGGCTTACTTTACAGTTGTACTACTTGGAAAAACAAAACAAGGCACCCCTCTGATGCCAATTAATTAAGAGGATATGAATATTTCAGTGCGCTATGATACACTGGTTGCTGCGCTGAGCTAGGATTCACAACAGCTCCTACTGGAATATTGATAATGCGGTGACGTTACGTTCTTATTTTCTCAGATTTCAGTGCAGGTGTGCACATGGAAAGGGTTTATCCACTGTTCTTGTCCATCACACACACAAACACACAAAGCCAATAACAAAAAAGTTGGTAAACATTAAAACACTGAAAACTTAATGGAAGATAATATCAAAACGGAGAATGTTCAAACACAAAAAACACAGCTCATATTCACCTTATATATGGACTTTATGAGCTACCATGGAACAAGTCACCCAGCTGCTCCCATCACCTGTTACTGTTCTATAGAAACATTATTTATATTCTGTGCAGTGTAGAAATTAAATGTTTTGCTTGTGTTTGCCAGAAACGTTTGCTAAGTGTTGTATGTTTGTGTATGTAAGTGTTTGTTTTTTATTGTTATCTAACTCTGCTTTTGTTTATCCTGTGCGTCAAATCTGACCTTTCCCTCCATCACAATTACTGTTTAATGAACTGCAATTTAAAATGTCATCTCACAAGAAAAACTAATTACCTGCACAACTTGTATCACAAAGCATAATGCCAGTTAACATTACACCGATCAAAAAAGACCAATTATTATAAGTGAGGTTGCAGTCGGATAATTTCCACTTTTCAAACACTTTTCGCCACATAACTATTTTGATTTACATGATCAGCGTGGAACAATTCTGCATTAAATGTATATGAATGGATTTAGATTTAGTTTAGAAATGGATCTTAATGGTAGAAATGGCATACAGTACCTTGAGTTGGAAAAAGAAGCTGTGGGTTTTTGCAGTTAAATTTAACTTTAAACTTTAAAAGAAAATACTTTGAACATATAGTTGTTGTGGCTGTTCGGGAATAAGCGGTAGAAGATGGATGAATGGATGGATATAGTTGTTGTAGTTGTTGTTGGGTTTTACTAACAGCTGGTGGTAATTAGTCATTAGTCATGACTCCATACCACTAGGTGAATCTAACAACTTGTGGTAAGATGTCTTTTAGCTTAAAAGCTTTAAAAAAAAAACAACAAAAAAAACAACCACAGTCCTTTTAATACATCTTTACATCTCAATTGAATATCTATGTCTGTCACACATCAGAAAGAAATATAATAGTGCAAACACTTATATGATCATCAAGTAGTTCAAATTATTTGGTAGAAGGTACACTGCTAGAATGTATTAAAAAGATGTTCATGGACAACACAGAGGAAATAATTAGGATACCAGAGTCATATCAGTGCCAACAAAACATTTCAAGGCTGCTGTTTTTACATTTATTCATTTAATTATTCCTCATTTTCATGCCAAACCCATAATTATTTTCACATTAGCACCTGCTGCTTTTCCCACACACGTATGTTTGTTCTATCTCTTTAATCTTCGTCATCAGGTGGGTTAGCTGAAGCAAGGCACGGGTGTTTATCAAGGTAGAATGTCAGCTTCATACACCTTGTATTGAAAACAGCCAGTTCTAATAGGACAGACATGCAGATCTCGTCTCCCTCCCTTCTTCTCTCTGGCAAGGATGATGTTGCCAGAGCTTGTGTTATTCATGGACACACTCATTTCCTGCAGCAGCAGCACGGTTCGATAGTGAAGCTGTAAAACAGTTTCAACTAGCCATAAACACATTTGATGAAAACAAATTAGGTGCGAGAAATATAACTGACGGAAAACATAACAGCCGGCAATGGAATCACATTAGTGGGGGGACGCTAGATGCCGCTGCAAATAAATGCACATTTAATAAATGGAG
This sequence comes from Pseudomugil tenellus, assembly GCA_037177515.1. NCBI lineage: Eukaryota > Metazoa > Chordata > Actinopteri > Atheriniformes > Pseudomugilidae > Pseudomugil > Pseudomugil tenellus. The sequence goes on along the minus strand of JBAMHX010000018.1, from coordinate 14,690,089 downwards.
AAATACAGCACATGTAGCCCTATGATGCCAAAGCTTATTCATCATTTAAATGTCTCCCATTTTTACCTATTAAATCCCGTATTAAAGCACCTTGCAAATAAATGTGAGGTCTTAACAGCTTGACAGCTCACCACTACGGTAACCTGTTGATGCTCTCGTGGAAAATCGTTTTAGGACAACTTGCTGCCTTTCAAATGAAATCACTGAGGACAATAATCTTTTCACAACATGAGATGAAAGTCTCTTTGATTTGTTGCTGCACTGCAGTATGCAATACTATTCTTGTTAATGAATTTTTAATATCCTTAATGACAGGAGAGGAACGATGTAATTAAAAGAGCAAGTTGGGAAAAACGCTGACTCCAACTCTTTATGGGGACCATTTTAATGTTAGTTTAATTGGAACTAACACATTATCTTAATGAACAGATTGCCTTCAAGAAGACCATTTCCCCTCCCCTACAGCAAGCTCAAACTAAGCCATATGCATGTAAAGAAAGATCTTCAGCCTTCTTTGACATAATGAAAGCATGGCTTTTGAACAAAAGGATGCATGTAAATCATTTCACTCTTTTTACAAAACCCTATTTTCTCTGTATACTCCAAAAATTAAGAGATCAGTAATAATGCGGCTATTATGAGCAGGCCTGACTTCAGCTTGGGTTTTGCTGTATGAAATAGAACATCTAAAGCATAATGTGGCCAACAAAAAAACTAATCGACCACTCGAGCCTCTACACAGCTGGCACCTGGACACTCGTCACTGTCCAGCTATTTAGACCATGATCAGCATCAAGAAAGACATTGTGAGGTTGGATTCAGTTTGGATGTTTTAACACAAGAAAGCTTTGGGCAGTTGAGTTTAATTTGGGATTTACAAGTGTCACTCTGCCCCCATGGCTGTCTTCTCTCTGGGCCTGCTTTATGGAGTGAGACACCCCCCCCCCGCCATCTCCACAGGCCTCATTATCAACCAAACCCACACACTCACACCTTTGGAAGGTCAAGCCTCTCAAAAAAGTCAATACTGAAGATGTGTCTACTGTCCACAATAAGCAGAAAGGAACACCAGACGAATTTAGCACTCTGTAAGGAACATCAAATAAATGAAAAAAAAATAAATAAATAAAGGAGAGAATGATTTCAGGCCTCCAACAAATGGGGGAGAGCAGAGTATGAACTGTGAACAGCCACATGACGACCTGGAGGCTTATCTGGCAGAGGCTGTTTGGCTTAAGCCTTGGCATTAATACACTGATAGCCTACGGAATAGCCAAGCATAAAATGAATGTGAAAGGATGAAGAAACAACAAGAAAAGAGAAAAAGAAAGGGGACGAAAGTGGTTAGGCCTCCAGCTTAACAGACCAGAAATATAGAACTACCAAAAGCATTACAGGGGAGCCCTTATTGATATGTGCGTTATTTTTTTTAGACATGTTTTTGTCACTGCTTTCCAAAAAAGACTTATAAAAATAACTTTTTTTACAAAGTTGTTACCACATTTGAAACGTGCAGACACAAGGAAGTGACAAACTTAGAACACACAGAGTGCGAGCAAATACAAAAATGTGGTGAAAGAACGCACAGAGAAGAAGACATTCTCAGTACAGCCTTTGCAAGCAAGCCCAGTACTGAAGCTTTTATCCCTTTATTTTATTGATTAAAAAAATCCCAGAGGCACTAAAACGTACAGTCAGTGATTAATGTCCCTCTCAGAAAAAGAAATTATATGGAATAAATTAAACTACTGCAGCAGCAAATTGAAAAATAAGAATGTAAATGAGCTTTGAATACTTAATATCATAGAGAAAAATAGGCAATGAGGCCCAAAAATGATGAGGGATTAGCACAGAAACATGACATTAGCTCTAAATGGCAAAGAGTAGATTTTCGCTACTGCCAAGATTTAACTGTCGCATCTGATTTTCTGCCAGGTAAATGAAAAATGGGAGACAGTGTGCTGCAATCAAAAGCTGTAACCTTGTGCATAAGGTGAAAAATATATACTCAGAGTTACACATCAGTAGCTACTTCTAGTTTGAAATAAAATAGAAAAAATACAATAGTTGGACTTTGTTAGATAGCATTATTGTATGATTTTATAGTGTTATGTACTGTGTGTTTTATAGTTGTAGCATTTGTTGCAGCAGCAGTACAAAACAATATCCCACAGAAGACAAATAAACAGACCACATAACAATTTGTCCTGGAATGAGGAGACATATTGATAGTGACCTCTTATCTTTTCCTTCCAGTATGTGCGCAAAAACACACAAGCTCATATATGGTGGGGTTCAGCTTCCATCCTGCCCTCCCACATCATTCGTCTAGTTATCCTGCAGGGGAGACGAAAGGTGTGAACTGCATCATGCTAGGTTCTCTCAGTCGGAACCTTTAATTATAACTTCACAGTATCAGTTACAGCAACCTTGCACAGATGCTAAAACCCTCAGAGGCTTGGCTACTCTACCTTACTTAATCTGAGCAGGAGGCACTGAGACAGTGCCGTACCATCAGCCAGTTCAGTCAGAAAGCAAGAATGCCACTGTGCCCTCCATCAGGGTCTAATCACAGCACAAAATACACTCAGTCACATGACCTAGCTCTTTAGCATCCTTCATAAATAGTAATTTTCTTTCTTAAGCATATATTATCATTATTTGCTTCTTCCAAGTTGCCTCTCACAGGCTCCCGCGTTCCAGAGGATATAGTGAGGTCTGTGCGTGCAGAGCTAAAGATGCTATAAAAATTGCTGAGGTATAAAATCGAAAGTGCTCAAGCTGTCTGCGACTGGAATTGCTGGCTGGCTAAGGCTAGTTGGAAATGGTAAAAGATCCCCAGCCAAGACCTGTTAATAATATAAATCAGACAAAGTTTGGGCTTGTTTGTTTACATATTACAGGCTTTACAGCGAGCCAAAAGCACTGCACAAGTAGCTGTGCTTGGCCCAGGCTGTTGTCTGGATCATAAAACTAAAACATAGTGTGAACCACCTTACCCCTGCACTTGTTCACTCCTAACAGTGTTGAGATTATGACAGTGTTGTGCTATGAGAACAAACAATTCAAAATATAAGGAAAGATTTTTTTTTAATCAAGAACTATGTTAAAAAAAATTTTAAAAAAAGAAACGTAAGTGCAATCTAAAACAAAAACTCACTAAAAAAAGTTTCTAAAACTTATTAAACACAAGATATTACACAGTTTCAAATAAACCTTTTTTTCATGCTAGTCTTTATTGTATGTATAAATCTGGCAGATTATACAGAATGATAAGTGTTGAATTAAAACAAAAATAAGAAGACAAGTGTCCCCCAAAACTCAAATTATTTTTAGTAAAACTACTAAATGTATATGTTTGTGTGTGTGTATAATTCCCTAGTGGTTCTGCTGCACCTGTAAATAACCATTATTTTTTCAAATACTCACTGATGTGGTACGTCTTTCCAGGTGCACTGTGAAAAACACTTATCCTGAAGAGAGATCAAGCTTATCTTATCAGTGCTTACAGTTATAGACGTACAGTAGAAGTACACTCAGCTGCTCAACCAGACCCTGCTTACAGGAGATCAAACGCAGGTCAGAGACTGCACCTCCTTATAATCCACACAAGTGTGTCACTGTACGTATGTGTATGATTGAGTATGTGTGTGACAGTAAAAGAAGAAAGCGAGTGAGAGAACTTGAGCATTTTTCAGTGTGTGTCAACTGCAGTGTTCAGGTTGTTTTGTGACAGTGAAAGGCAGAGCACAGGAAATGTACCACGATGTGGCCAGTCACAGCTGAATTTCTTTAGTGATAAGGAGAGTTTTTTTCACTCCTCAGAAGCATGACGATCCATCCCTACAAAACCATAATGCATTTTCTGAGGTTGCAAGAAAAACCCCTATCCTTTGCACTCTAAAAGAGGCAAAATGTTGCTAATCATAGTTTCTTTTTAAATCTGCATTTTTTTTCACTTATTTTTACAATCTGACTTAATTCAATAGGAGCATGCATCCAGTCTGACCTGTTCAACTTGCATTCACACAGCTGTACACATGCACAAATACACGCAGACAACAGTGGGGGAAAAATGAAGGATGGAGGAAGGTGACAGGTAAACAAATTCAGTGTCATATTCTCCTGCTGTCTTCACTGTGCCACTTGGCATTTTAATGGAAGGGAATCTGATGTAACATATAGTGGTAACTACAACAGCAGCCTCGTACCAGAGGGGGAAAACTTAACTCTTCAGACCTATGCATTAAACATATTGTAGAATAGAGTGTAACATTTATCACTGTCATTCCTAGAGAGTTTGTGTAAATTTAAATGCGCTCAAGCGTGCTGATTCTTCACCACCCCTCCACCACCACCACCCTTCTTCAATGTATGCGTACAATGCCACCCCAAAGCCCATTTTCCTGAAATCCTTCTCATTGTTCTGCACGACCATACCACCAAACAGCTATTCATCTTTGGGGAATATGCTGTACAGAAATGTCTTTGTATGTGAAGCTCTGTTTCTCTGTTCCATGTTTTATAATGCAAGATCTGTCCTCCTAGGTTACATGGTTTAATAGAAAAAAATGAATAAAAGAATATATGTTGAACAAGATTGCACATTTATTTAGCTGTAAGGCACATTTATCAGCTAATTTCAGCAAGATGGTTATAAACGATGTCCTAAAAAAATGGGTTTTGGTTATGTGTGGTATTTCTTATTTGTCTGTTTTATTAAAGTAAATTAGATTTCTTTAATCTCTTACATTTTTTACTCTGACCTACAGAAAAATCACAAATTGAAAGGCCAAAAGACAATTACGTAAAACTTTGTGGATTATTCATGGCAAGTACTTTTCCAGGATTGTGAGCTGGGATAAAAGGGAATAATAATGCCTTAAGTGTGGAATATATCGGGACAGCAGTGCATAGCAGCACCAGATGACACTCTAAGCATTAAAATAAATTACCTAACCTTTACAATTTGTAGTGCCAATAACAGAAAAAAATGACAGATCATGGGTTATTATTCACTTAGAGATCTTATACATAATAATGATGTCATCAATAATGGCCAAGATGTCATGGCTCTTCCAGCTTTTAAAAAACATTTAAGGGAATCACTTTATTTCAAATCAGTGGTCCAAGTCCACACCACAACCACTCAGCTGGAAAAACAGGACAAACTCTTTAAAAGATTGTAAGAAAGATGAAAAGAGAGTTATTGAAAGAGGACGAATGAAAGAAAGAAAAATGTGCCACATTAAGTTTCTGCTACCAAAAGGCAGTCATGAGTCAATTTGCCACATAATGCTGGTAGAACTTGACTGAAGAGGTATTTCAGAACTGTTAAGGGGTTTGGTTGTCAGCAATGAGCGAAATGCAACTATATTCCATTTGAAAAATAACAGAATTATCCTCAAAGGTTTTAAGAGAATGGTAGTCTTTCATTTTTCCCTGGACGTTGAGAAAGTAGTCATATTGACTGAAAGTCAGGACATTAAACCTTATGTATGTAGCTTTAGTTTGAAAGTACATTTAGTTTTGCTCTCCTGTGGGCGAGTAAATTTTGGTCTGAACAAAAAGCCTCCTTGATGAGTTCTGCATGATTTTAAATATGCTAAATAACTGCTTAATGATCCCTAAAATGTAAACATAGTAGGCCTAGTCCCATTGGATAGTTTCATTTTTGCATTCAGCTGCAATATTTGTGCCTTTTCATTTATTAAATCTATTTAGTAAAAGCAAAATTATACCTTAAAATTGTAGGCTTTTTTGCAGGCCCATTGAATCATGTAAGGATTTTCTTTTGCAATAAGTCACTGCATCCCATGCCAGCAACTGAACACGTATAGACCATTTAAAATAACTCCAGGGCCAAATCAACAAAGAAGTGCAATAAGACATTATCTAAAGGAGAGGGGAAAATAAAGAGAAAATAAGGCCTATGCTGTTGAAATTGACGACTAGGGGTATATCCCTGAACGCCCCCAATCGTCCTATTTCCCAATCCTCCAGCAGACACAACACAATAATATAAAGACGCACATGTTGAGTCACAAAGCTCCACCTGGTGTGGAAACTTTGAACCAGCCCGGTAAGATGTGAGGTCATGACCTTTTATTTGCACTTGATTTTGGGTCAATGAGACAAATGGTTCCAGAGATATAGCCAAAAATCAGATTTTTCGAGCATAAAGCGCTACCTGGTGAGAAAACCATAAACTCAATAATCATTAAATTCGATACATGTCGTCCCTTTGGGACCTAAACAGATATACTGAGAATCAAAATCAAAACTGAGAACTAAAAGTCGACACAGGATGCAAGAGCAAAAGTATAAAAATCTGCTAAAGCTCTGTAGCGTGACTCAGGAGCTAGAAAAGCATATTGGTTAAAAAAGTCTGACTGCTTAATAAAGCATGAGACTACTTGATAACTGGCTGCTGATTCTTTTCTCGTCAATTGAACATACATAACTAGACAAAGGAAACAGGTGACCTATCGAAATGTAGGCTACTGTTTCAAAGATCATGCTTGGTGATCTTATAAATCTTACAGTTTATAGTTGACCACCGCCAAAATATAAAGTTCTGATGACCATTTCAAGGTTTACTATAGGACCAGATATCAGGGTCCCAATCTTTGCTGTTAAATTCTGGAAATTCTGGAACATAGGAAAAAAAAAAATGTGCACCTAGCACTGCAGGCAAGACCTGTGCCCAACTACACTACAGCAGTTCGACTGCACTTATCTATGATGTCCTCTACTGTTTGATTTGGTGCTTGTGTTGTTCTTATTCTCAGATGTAAGTCGCTTTGGAAAAAAGCGTCTGCTAAATGACTGTAATGTAATGTAATGTAAAATGTTGTCTACATTAGCTTTGGTTGTGGGGCAGCATTTGACATGAACTTGAAACTTGAAACTACCTGAAACTCCTGATTTCGACCATTTCGTTGTAAAATGTATCAGTAACAATTAGCATCACTTGCTAGTGAGCAGGAGGGAGGATAATGCTGTTGCTTTGCAGAATGTTGAACTACATGGGTCTTCAACTATTGCTTGAAAATCAGTGGATACGCTTCATTCACCATCATTTCCTTCCTTCTTAAAATGTTTATGTCTAAATGAACTCTGTGTAGACTTGGTAAATGACAATCATTACCTCAGAACACTCAAGAAGATGTGAAATGTTAACCATGTTTAAATGTCAGTATGAAATACAGTAATTATATATCCTTATAGCAAAATTAGTTTAAAACACAGGGTTCCTTTTATAGCTGGATGAAAAGCAAAAATATCCTCTCATTTACCAACAATGGCCTACTGATTGATTCCTTCTGTTCACACTGATTACACATTACAGAGCACATCAGAGCATATTGTGCATTTCAGTAAGGGTCATTTTCAGAGAGTCGTTTACGTTGCCTCTGCAGAAAATCTTAAATAAATTTAATTGTCTGCATCCACCATCAGAAATGACTTTATGCATTTTGCTTCATAATTAAGAGCTTTCACATCCATAAACTTAAATCACTGTGCACAGATGTTGAGGTGTAATTAAAGCATTAAATATGTGAACGATCAACTCCCACTAAACAAGATGACACCCCCGACACAGAACTTAGAGGTGAACCATAAGCTGGCTGGGCTTTTTCAGAAATGAAGACCCAAGCTTCGAGGGAGTTTCTTCTGTTTTCCGACTCTCAGATGTCATTCCCATAAATCGTACCAGCTCGCCTAAGCATTAGTGGCTGAACTGATGCTAAATCCATTAGCTGATAATTTAATGACATTATAGATGAGGACAGTCATCCACTTTCTATCATTCTTTTTTTTTTCTATTCCTGCCTGCTGGCTGAAGATGCATTGAATCTGTGTTTTTGAAGACGGGGCAGCGACAGTCGTATCTCATCCACCTCCATTATGCCAAGGTCACTCCGTTGCATTTCTTAATGTGATCAAGGAAAGTGTCACTTTTGCAGTTCTGTGGCAGTAAATAAGAACTGACTCTAATTTGAATGTAGTGTACCAGAGGCCCTTTATGGGCTGTTAATTTAGTGTTTAAATACATTTAACACTTGAGAGAGAGTACTGATTAAGCCAGCTCTCCAAGTCAGGGCTATTTTTCTCTCTAGATTATTATTGTTATGATGTGACAGATGAATGCAGAACTTAGTTTGAACCAAAAAGAACCACAAAGGCAATAAAAGCTGCCAGTTTCTTAAATAAATGTAATTTATTTTGCCTTTAAAATCCTAAATAAAATTTTATACATGCAGTATTTTATTTTATTTTTTTTGCTAACAGGGTCAGTGGCCTTTACGTTATCCTTAAATCGGAGAGTCGTCAACTGTTATGTGTTCGACACAGACAAGAAAGAAAAGAAAGAAAGCAAGAAAGCAAGAAAGAAAGCAAGAAAGCAAGAAAGAAAGAAAGAAAGAAATTCAGATGTGTATTAAACAAAAAAACAACGTTTTGGGGGGTTTAAACATTGAACATCAATTATTTGTTTGTATTTCATTTTATTCATGTCCTTTAAATGGATTTAATATATTTTTATTTTCAACTTTGGACAAAATTATCTACAGTCCTGCAATATAACATGGCCTATGTCACAAAACCTGTTAAGCTTCATTCTTTGAGCACTGCGTTTTGCTCTCTATAAACCCAACAACAGCAACATGATGGAGTCCTTCAGATTCCATTGTCCTTTATTATTTTCTAGCACTCCACTTTCGCCCACTTCCTACATCAGCTGACAACACACATTGGCCATGAAAGCCAATAAGGCTCAACCAGCCACCACCACACCACTGATTTGTCCTGACATCTAATGCCAGTTATGAAATCAGGGGATAAGTTAATGTGTCACAATAGCATTGATTTTCCATTTACTTCTCACTGCCTCCAGTCTTACAGCCAGTTTGAGTCTTTCCTCCAAGCTTCAGGATGGATTACTGGGGGCCTCCCATTGAAATTGAGCATTGTGGAATTACAAGGGAGTCAGTGTGAGTGTTTGGTAATCTGTGCTACACCTGATTACAGGTGCCAGAAAAGGTCAAATATCAAATATTAGTTAAAAAAAAAACTTAATTAATTATATGATGTATTTCAAGAATCATTTAAAATAAAACAATATTTATCAAAATATATTTCAACTGGTTGATATTTTAACTCTAATAATTTATAAAACAATAAAGCTACTGCTGGTATGAAATGAGTAGTACAAAAAAGTGGCTGGTCCCTATGAAAGGAAAAATACGCTCACGTAACAACAACACAGTGCTCAATGAGCTATGTCCTCAGTTCCATATGAGATTGGTTAATACAAAAGCTTGGTAGTGAAAAACATTGTCCTGCTCCTTGTGACAGAGATAAAGTGCCTGTGTTTGGCGTATATGCGAAGTCAAAGGGACAGGTGACGACAGGGAGGGAGACCAGGGAGGGAATTTGAATTTCACATCTAGGAGTAGGCAGCATGTCATTAAAAACCCTAATTTCAGTGTCAGGTAGACTTACAGGTGATCCATCATCTTGTCAGAAGAATTTTATTTTATTTCAAAGGACTTCAAAGCAGGCTTTCCAGACTTTTTACTTCAGTTTCAATTAGATTTTAAGGCAATTAACAGAAAAGTGCAATCCCATGTGTGCAGCCGAGAGACACCTGTTTATTCAAGCACATCTGAGGGAAAAGAATTCATAATAGAACTGAATACTCAGTATAAACATAAGAGAGAAAAAAACTTCTCTATTGTATCCCCCAAATACAGTGAAGTAAATCTAAATAAACTAGTTTTTTACCATCTCCGAATGAAATATGCCAGTGCTGGGCAAACGGCTTCTGAACTTCTTATGTACCACCAAGAAACTGCATATCATCACCCATGAATGCCATTTATTGGTACATTTCTAAATGTTAACGCCTGTCAACTCCAATCTCTCTAAAGGAGGTGCTCTGGAAATAAAACGCATCAGAGGGGACCAGAGTGGGACACACGTTAACCCAGATAAGCTGTGACAAAACACCATTACCTACTCTTGTTCACACTGCGACATACAGGACAGGTAGTCGTCTCCCGTTTCAGGAAGGGATCTAAGTGAGAGACAAATCTGTGCACATGCATGGACAATATTTTGTGACCAAGAACCAATAATGCATGTTGAAATGTTACAAAAATTAAATAAAAAAGATCACAGCAAACAATTACAACCCTGATATTTTTACCTCAAACTCATTTGCTTATATTTGAAATGTTCTCATTTGCATCTTCAGAACAAAAAAGGATGATGATTGATCTCAACAGTTCTAAATTAAATTACTAATAAAATGTTCAGATTCATTTATTTATTTAGGAATTTCATTAAGTGTTGGAAGTCATAATTTGCATAATTTATTTAGATAAAAAGGTAATACTAAACTAAATCCAGGTAAAAGTCTGCATACATTATAGAGCAGATATTTCAGGAGAAATACTCCTAATATTTGCAACTAAATAATCACAGAAAGGTTTAGTTAATAAACCTTTTTCAAATCACCATATTCAAGATCTTCAATGTTGTAACTGCTTCAGATAAAAAAATTGCAGCTGCTTTACACATTACTTGGTTAATCACTCAAAAATTACTGATTATATTCTCCATATTATTGTTGTGACATAAACATTTTAATTTAAGTTTTATTTTTAAATGTTTAAATCGCATTAAGCTTAAAGAAAGACATCATTTGAACACTTAGGATAGAAAAGCAGCTTGTTCTGTTATTTTACTTTCACTTATTTAAATTAAAAGTCACTATAAAACAAGAACTACTAAGTAAAGAGGACAATATTGTCAATGCAGTAATACTAAGGAGTACTGAGAGAATCTGGAGTTAAGCAGAAGACAAATAAACTTATTCAGTTCCTTATTATTGTACGTTATCCCTTTCCAGCCCTGTACAGAACTCAAGTATGGAGTTAAAACTGTGTTTCCTCTCTCTGATAAAGCATCATAGAATCTCGTCTGAGATCCTCTGAACTCTCTTGATGCTGGATAGAGACAGAGCTCAGATGGATGTGACACTAGCCACAGTGTATCCTGCTGGTGTCGTAACATGGATGTATAACCACTGCCATCTTTACATCAGGCCGGCAAAATGGACAAAAAATGCCAGGACAGCAAAAAATGCTCAACAAATGCAGGGCTTCATTAACAAAACCTTCCCAGCATGCTTTGCGATGACAAATGATTGACTTGGAACAATATCTAAGGCGATCAGGATAAAGTACCAGCCATTTCAAGGCTCAGCAAAATTCAAATTCTAATTAGACCTTGCACCACATTCCAAATAAAAATGGGTCCCTGGGTGGTTTACCCAATCAGGTGTCTTTCCCAGACCGTTGAAACAAAACGAATAAAGAAAATGATTAGAGCGATAACAAAGGCATAAAATTCAAATTATAGTAGCATCACATCTGGGATCTGTATGTCACTGCACTACCGTTCCTGCTCTCCCTCTTTTTTTTTTTAACTCTTTCTAACCCGTTCACACACAAATACAAACAGCATTCCATACTTCCATGTGTAAGGGTGATAAAAGAACAGAAAAAAAAGGCAGGAAGCCAGAGAGACAGAGACAGGGAGAGGGAGAGAGGGGGGAGAGAGAGTGCCAAAAAAAACAGGGAAATTAAAAGGTAGAGAGCGAGATCGCAAATAGGCTCTCAGCTTTAAGGTTATTAATGACTCCTCAAAAATGTGCGACTTTTCCAATCTCTCTGAGAAGCGCTTGAAGGAGTCTGGAGATGAAGCTGACCTTCACAATGTTCTTTGGTCTTTAGTTAAGAAATTCACTCACCATTATGGCATCATTAGGGAAACAAGGATAAAATTACTCCATGGTTAATGACCTATAGGATCCTCACCAAAATTTGTTTCAGATCTAATAAAACTGAGCTTAACACACTCGAATGAATTATGAGGACTGCTACACGAGGGTATTAAAATGTGGGGAAATAGATTTTCTGAAGCTAGGAGGACTGGACTTTTCAAATCAGATAGTAGAATGGAATTTTCTGGGCAATAAATTCTACCATGTCTCAATTTCTTTTTTTTTCTTTTTTTTAACCTCACAGAATTTTTCCAGCTATGATGGAATCTGTGAGTAGGATGGTCTCTAAAAATTCATTGCCAATTGCCGTCTCCTCCTCTATCCCCCTTAAGGTAGATAGATTGATGGATGAATGGCTAAATGGGCAAATAAGTGGAGAAAAGTATGACCGAATGAAAACTCAGTGTATGATGAAAATAAATTATTAGATACACACATAGATACTTAAAAAATCCAGGAAGTCACAGCAAAGAGAAAAATGTTTAAAAATGCCCTAAAATGATATAATATCCACTGATACTAATCTATTTTAGTGTTTACATTTTCTCTAGCTTGCTGGTAAATTTAGTGTATATGCCAAGCTTGCCATTAGAATGATGCACGGGAAGTTGAAAGAACACCCAAAAACTCATTAAAAAAACAACACAAAGCTGCAAGAGACAATGCGTCTGCAACATGCAGCATATATGCTTCCAATTGTACACAATAAAGGACTTAAAAATTTTTGCATGCAACATTATTTCTTTTTCTTTCATTTGTTGTTTTATCTCATTTTAAAACTGTTTTGCTCTGGTTTGGTTGCAGCCCTTGAAAAAGGGTTTGTAAGCTAATGGCATTTGCTCTCTTTAAACTTTAATCTTTCCTATTAATTCCCTGCAACTGGAGAATGTGCGAGAGTTAATGTTCCATGAACGTGTTTCTCACTCTGCAATCTCTTCAAGCTAATTACCTTCAGGTGCTAAATGGGGGGAAATTGCAATCCATTTGGAAGGGAGAAATTTCACCTCCCCATTGCCTATGTAACAGTGTGGGTGCAGTTAAAAGAAAGAAAATCAAACATAAGAACCCAGCTTGAGAGTACATTTAATCAAAAATGGACATTCGGGCAGAGCCCTGATTGGATCCCCCTTTCCTAGGTAGCTTTGGGAGAGTAAATTACTTCCTGTATTTTCCCGCCTCACTGCTTACTTTGCAGGTCACTTGGAGGTCAGCAGGTGCAGAAGTGGACAAAAAACTGAACAGATGTTTGATTGACAAGGATCACACAGTTTGGCAATCAAAATTTTTCTGATGAGAAAGGAGAGACTCACATAATGGCCATTTCATCAAGGAGATACAGAAGAAGTCAAAATAGAAATTAAACGCAGCGTAAGACAGCGTGACAAATTCACAGTTGCTTGTTCGAGACATTAAATCTCCCAGAGTGACATGGTATTCGTCAATGACAAAAATCAAATACATACTAATGGTTCCCAAGTCAATCACTAATCAGTAACGCAGGATGAGCAGGCTCATTGCAGACAAATAGCTGTGATAAGTTTTACCTTTTAAGGGCCAGCCTGTGGAGAAGGGTTGTGAGAAGAGGAAGAAGAGAAAGATAGGGTCAGGCTGAGTGAGCAGTGGGGGTTCTTCACTCTCCTTGGAGGAGTCTGAAGCGTGGAGGGTATCTTTGTCCCCTGTTTGATCTTTGTCTTCAGAGGACATGGCAGGAAATTAAAGATGAAAGGAGGTTCGGACTACTGTCTAATAAACACACCAACAGGATTGTCTCATTTTCTGCCACACATCCAACCTGTGTATGTAAGCATACAAAAATCTTTGCTAAACAACCTTTTTTGTACGGAGATTCCCCAACAAAAATAGACTTATTTCATAGGACCCACTTACAGACCACATTAATACCACTCTATTTGCTGCTAAATCCAATCAAGAGGTACAAATTAGCCATTTAATGCTTTTCTAACTAATTGTCAACATCTTTTCATGAAAATGCAGAGTAAATGGTTTTTCTCATAGTCATTAGATACAGTGGTTGTGTTTAATTCATCACTGGATATATTTCATGAGCGTGCTTAAGCAATAAAATTATCTGTGTAAAAATAAATAACATTCTGAATTATTTCACTGATTCCAATACTGAGACAAAAGGGAGGCGGTGACTGATGCATTTCAAAAGCGAAAACCACACATTTCTTTTTCCCGGCCATATTTCTTGTGTGTAATAATAAATGAATTAGTTTTGGGGAGTTCTACAAACAATCCATATCTTAAGCAAACACTTGTAGTGACGGCCCTGAGCTCCCACGGTGTTGAGGAATCTCCTACTAACAGCACTCCCTCTCATTCATCTCAGTGACTGAGAGCAGGAAAAAGAGTGCAGGCGGGGAGACTGGGGAAACATCAAAAGAAGAGCATCACAAGATAATTTAAGCTCTGTTTTTCTAGCACCTAATGAAAAACACTTCCACAGTGTTAACTAACACTCAAGAAGCAAGATAGCCTACTCTGTTTCACTCTGTGTGGCCTTTCGCTCTATGATTTCATGCAGTTTGCTTGAAGGCTAAAATAAAGCCTGATAGACTGCTGATGTTTTGTGTGTGTGTGTGTGTGTGTGTGTGTGTGTGTGTGTGTGTGTGTGTGTGTGTGTGTGTGTGTGTGTGTGTGTTTCTGTATCACTGTCACTATTCTTTTTTCTCCCATTCTAAAATGCCAAAGCTATTTGGTTAAATCATTAGAGATGTTATGGCCATACAATGGCTCAATGAGTAGCATCCCTACAAAGTACTCAAAGGTTATTTTCTTCATGAACACTTGAGGGTCCACTGATCCCTTGTAAGTGTCTGTAGGAAAATACATTGACATTTTACATGAATGGAAAAACCCTCCTCAATAGACTCTCTTTCATTGCTCTTCAGGTTTCAGGTCATTCTACCCGCAATAGGGGACCACTCAACCTAGTTTGGTATTACCTCAGAGAAAACCCTTATGCTACTTGATGTTCTCTCTTTGCAAATTTGGTTTGAAACTGAGAGATAGTTTATTAATCTTATGTAACACTATTAGATATGAAACACATAAAGATGCCTGTATGGTTAACATATCAGTGGATATATCTGGAGTTTGAGTTGATCAAAAATAAACTTGCATTCATGTATTTCATAATTAAAAATTTGAAAAATATTTTTTTAGATATTGAGAGCATATAGTAAAATAAATAAACAGAAGATAATTAACATTTTGACTTGTTTTTGGTATATTACATACATATCTCACTGGAAAATGGAGCTATTCAGCAAAACACAAATAAACAATCTTTGTAAAATGGTTTTCAAAGTTACTATAAAATTAGTCGTGTTCTCAGCTTTGTAACTCTTGAGATGTGTCTTTTCAGGATATTGATGGTTGAACTTGTTTAAATGAGAGCTGATGCCTATAAAAATGTTTGTGTTGGTTTAAATACCAGTTAATGCTCCCTTACCATGCGTGATTAGGTAGGTCAGTTTTAAACGTTACTAGCCTCATACGTTGTTAACCAGTACATCCACCAAAAGTCAGTGCAGAGCTCATCTTTGAGTTCTAATCTCTGTTTCAGACAATAGCACAGATGAAAGGGCATCATGATAATTCTCATTAATACACATTAAAAGCAGCAGCGATGGTGGCGATGGTGGGCATTAAAATGATCCCAGCCTCTTTTATTTATTTGTTCCTTTCATGGGATGCACGACAGCTATACTGGTGAACACTACCCCTACAGTTTCCAGTGGTACAACTTTGCTTTGTCACGAGTGCAAGCACCCACAAAACAATGGATTTCCGCACGTAAAGGAGGCAGCATAATTAAAGGCTTTGTATGCATCTCTATTGTAGAGCGTAAACTCCTTACATAGAATTTGGAAGAAAAATCTGTTCCAAACTGTGCAATCATACAATCAAGTCTTCTTTACAACATAACCAAAGCCTCTGCACAACTAGAGGTTATTAACACAAAGAGGAAGACAGTTAATCTGGTAATGATAATCATAGATAAGTAACCTGTTCTGATGAAGACAAAAAGATTTCATGAAAAAGCCCCTGTTCTGTTAACAGCAACGTCCATGCTAACTTCTGATATAGCTATACTCAAAACAGTTAAGGTAAGGGTATGGGATATTTTCCAGGAGCATTTTTTACTGTAGTTCTTAAAATCCCCTTCACAGCCTAATAGCACTCAATTAATTAAATACTCTAACAAAAAAATGTAAAATTGTCACCTGTGGAATGGATGGGACTGAAAAATCCTATCAAATCATTTTAACCGACCCGTTGTAAAAGATTGGATAGTACTATGTCTATCAAACTCAACAGCCATCTGTTCCTCCCTCCTCAACTCTCTGTGCACAAATTGTATACTCTCGACTTGGACTTGCACTTATAAAGCAGTGAATTGAAAGCCAGAACTTAGCTAGCCAAATTAGCTAGCCAAATTAGCTAGCGTACCAGATCAAAATACTGTATACTATTAAACATATGGAACATTATGGCAAAAAAGGTGGCTATGTTGAGTTAGTTTGGAGAAAACTACTTCCAAGAAAGAAGTTGAAGGAGAGCGGAAAAAGAGAAGAATGTGCATCAGTGCTTTGGAAATGTGGCTTCAGGAAGGAAGTGTGAAGAAAGGGTTTGGGTTTGGGAATGGTGTATTCTCAAACTGCAGGTTGCACGAACTGTTTTTTCCAGAATGTCATACCTTGCCTTTAAACAAACCAAAACAAAAATACTGTATAACAAGATAAGCCCAAAGCTGTATCGTATCCAGTCCATTTACCGTGTTGGTATTTGACAAACGCAGCGACAGTGCATGCGATAGCTACACAGGCTAATAAAGAAAATTCCAACATATCTATCTTTTAGAATCTCCCTCATGAAAATCTTAAGTAAATACCATATAAACAAATTCCCCCCCCCCTAAATGTGCATGAAAAACAATGTTTTGCTTACCCTGTCTCCTATGCACCTCCCATTTTATTAACCACAAACTAAAATTTCAACTGAATGATTTATTGATGGTTAACATTCAAATTTAGTATAATAACTTCCCATTACTTTCTTAATATACCATTGTTTAAAACAGTCACTAAATGTAGCTCTAAATAAATATGGGAAATATGAATATTTCCAAATGCATGAAGGATGTGGAAAAAGCAAAAATGAACAATAAAAGAACTGAAACTTAGTAGTTCTACTTTGTAAATATACAAAAATATCACTCCACACGACAAAGTGTACTTTAGTATGGCCTATTTTAGTCTGTATACTGCTAAATTAATTACTACTGCGTCATCATTATTTATTTGTTGTAAAACAGCTAGCTCTCAATCAGCTAAATATAGAAATGTAAGACGATTAACCTAATCAACTTGGATGCTTAAAAAAATACATGCACACAAGTAGTTGGATATAATTTCAAATTTAAAGGTAACATGAATGAAGATATAAAATTGTATTAATCTACGTAGTCGTAAGAAATATTATAATTATATATATATAATTTCTGGGAACACTGATAAGAACAAACTGTGGGTTTATTTCTTGCTCTACAATAAACGTAAAAGGATAACACCTTGTCTTTGGTTTTTAAGTGTGTTGCATTAAAGGAGATGAAATATGGGTCTTTATTCCTACCTATAGAGCACATGAATTTAACTTAGCTTAAAGAATAAAGAAATAAAAAAATAAATTCTAAAAAAATACAGATAAAGTTTCTCTCATCAAACATATTTCAAATACAGTTATGGGCAAGAATCTGACAAGACAAGTCCATTCAATGCAAATGCTGAACCTGCCATGGGTTGTTAGAGCTTTTGCGATTTCTGTGAAAACAGGGTTCACATCATTTGGAAAGGTAGATTTGCCATTTCACGCACCAGCATCCCAGCAATCCGTAAAGACCTGGAAACATTCCTCGACAGGATTAAAATTACAATCACCAGAAAAACGGCTTCTGAGCCAAAAAGTCATCCTTTCCATATCTGCTTTTCTTACTTTGCTTTTTAAATTTAGATTTTAACGTCCTATATCTCCCTTTTCATACATGATATTTAATCAAAATACAGAACAAGAATGCACAGGAAACAAATTTAGTCTTTTTCATTGTCTTAAGGTATACATTGCACATCTCATTGGTGCACAAATAGCTATTAGTTAAATTGAATAAACTAGAATTCAAGAGCCAAACAGCACTGAAGGGATCAACAATACAGAGATGGTCAGGGACTGTTGGGATAGTGGCTGGCCAGGCTTCCCAGTCCAGTCAGGCTGAGTCGCCTCACACAGATAACGTAGGTAATGGTGTTTCTGGAAGAGTGAGGCCAGATGAAACACACCACACAGACAGATACCACAGGCAAACTGGCCCCTTCTGTTAGAAAATTTCATTTTTTCCGGCAGGAACCCATGAATGCAGAAGCTGAATCCAAATCCGGTTTTCCGCACTTTATCAGCGTGTGGCCCACCAAGTGGTGAGGTGGTGGGGGAGGTGGAGGGTTGCGTAGGGTGTGTGTGGGGGGGAGTGATCCGCTCAGCCGAGACCCTCCACTTTAATCCAATTTACAGCCTCCCCCAGCAAAAGATAATTACAACCCTTAAACCAGCTAGGAGAGGGGTAGAAGAAAAGGCCTCACTCACAGAAACTGTGCCTCTGGCTCCTGAAGTCTCCACCTAGAGAAAGAGGGAAGGGAGGGCTCTGTTAGCAGGACTCAAGCAAAGGCATTGTGACAAACTAAGAGTGTGTGTAGCTAATGAGGCAAAGTGATTTTTTTCCAGTAAATGGATGCCTGCTGGGCACCAGTAGAATACACCCCAGGACTTCTTTACTTGCTGAAGTTTGCTACAGACGTTGGGGTGGTATATTTAAGGTTGCTATTTTGCTATCCATGTGTGTGCATCAATATACTTTAATAATACATATTTGTACAGGTCCATGTCCTCTGTGATCAGTGTTGTACATTTTAGTGCAGTAATGAAAAGTCTGATTTTATTTAAAGTATGCTCATATACTTGTACGTACTGCGAGCACAGGTTTAATTTATTTGTTTTGCAGCTAAATGTAATTATTATGTAAGTTGAAGCTGAACGTAATTGATGCATTTAGTTCCAAATGTTTTGCAATTAACATTTAAATTTCTGATTTTCTTTTTTTTAAGCAAAAACTATTTTTGTCAAAGGTCTTTGAAGTTAGAACGAAGAAATGGGGTTAACTTTTACAAAAGAATGTGAGCATATAATAATGGAGGGGCTCATGGGGGAGCGGAAATGCTGGCCAGTCCTAATTAACAGAAGGAGAGACACTCCCAAAGTCTCCCATTCAATGCCTCACAATGGAGTTCTCTACCAAGCAGAACCTGGAATGGAATATGGGAGGAGAGAATGGAGACAGGGTTAAAAAAAAAAAAAAAGAAAAAAAAAACCCTTATTCTCCTTGCACTTGTCTCTCTTATTGTACTACTATTTTTTTGTGTTAGAACCAGGCCTATGGCTCTATAGTCCTTGGCTCATTCAGTCAAACAGTGTTCATAGATTCCCACTGGTTAGTTTTGTAAATATGGGTCCTGGCAGTGTGTATGAAAGGGTGGCACATTTCCAGAGCTTATCCAATGCAGGCCTCTCCTTCTGCTCCATCCCCTCTTTATACTCCTCATTCTCCCCCTCACACCACTTCTTTCTTTCTTTCAGGTGCGTTAACAGTGGTTGGAGTCAAGAGTGCTGCAAGTCTGTGCAGCAGGAAGGCTTATTTCGCGTCAAGTCAAGACCAGAGTGGGGCTTTGAGGGGCAACAGGAGAAGTGTGGACCCACCTGCCACTGATTATCCTCCAAGTTAGAGGGCTTTAGTCTTGACCCCTGAACTTCAGAGCTGCCCCACACCACTAATCTGTTAATTAACCGAGAAATACCCTGGAAAAACTTTGAACGGCCATTATGTGTGTGTGTGTGTATATGTGTGTGTGTGAACGTATATGAAGGGAAGAGACAACAGAGGGATAGAGAGGACAGCATATAGCAGAAGCAGAATGTGGCACGTAGTTGGCACACTTTCTCAGTACAGCGTTATTGGTTAAGTAGGACACTTCAGCTATAGTTTATTTTCACCAGGGTTTTCTGTCCTCAGCGGTGGCGACTATCGTTCCAGGTTGATGACATCTTGGCCTGTCTGTTTAGTTGGACAATAAATTTGATTAAAAATAACTGCAATTATCGTCATTTTCACAATTTAATGTTACTCTTTAAATAAACAATAAGCAAAATAGAAAGCAACTAAGTCCTCAAAAACTATTTTCAACAACCCTGTATGTATATCATTATGCTAAGCGTAATAGATGTTTCCCTGCTGCAACTCATCTGTTTCAAATTAAAGCTCTACAACTGACCTATTTATTTAAGTCAAGCACCTGGGAAATATCAAAGGACCGTGGGCTTCGAGTTGGGGATCCCTGTTGTAAAAGAATACTTTTTCAATTCATAAAAATATTTGTGGTTCTTATTAAAATGTAAAATTAATAAAATCACCTCTCAGCATCTGGTTACAAAAATTACGCTTAAATATAATCAGTTGAGAACAAAGGCACACAGATGTATTAATTTCTTAGCAAAAATGGACTTTCCTCTCTTGGCTGAATAAAGCAAAAACTTATATTACATTGGTTTCTTCTGCTTAAAAATGAAAACAAAAGGTTTTTGAAATGTTTTTCTCTCTCTTTATGTATGTATA
>JBAMHX010000018.1:14645374-14668516 GCA_037177515.1 Pseudomugil tenellus | reverse complement strand
GTGTGTATGTATACACACACACACACACACACACACACACATACATACATTATATATATATATATATATATATCTATATATATATACACACAAATAAATTTGACTAAAAAAAAAAAAGACATTTTAGCATTGAGATCTCCAGTGTGATTATAGCAGTAGTTTTTAATGTGGCCTCATGAAAAGGTCAGCATTATTTTACATCCTTTTTACATTATCCACTACCACAATGGCCCCATAACACCAAATTAATAAGCTAAATTATTCTTGGTAATAAAACACACCCACTAGTCACGCTGTAAACAAACAAAAAATCTCCAAGGTTGCTTTGACTGGTGAGGTAGCTGATAAGTGGGGCAACAAAGTCAATTAGTTCTGTGTTTATTAGTATGTGACAGGTGCTGGGTCATGCAGATTAACTCACAACCCTTGGAGGGATGGGACAACAATAATGGTGAAACATGTCCGTCCGACCAGAAAGTAAAGGTAGCAGTAAAGGAACATAGCATAGCCTGCTCAATTAATTATGGGGATTAATGAAGTTCTGCTTGATTAAACGTTGACGGTATTCAAAAGAACGCCTATTTTTTCTCTCTCTGATGTGATATAATGGACACTCCTACCTAAATACTGGAATCTTACATGGTTCTGAAAACCAACACATTGTGTGGTTTAATGACCCCTCCTCCTAAACACTAAATCGATTGATTGAGGCTCTTGCTCTTGATTATCCAATCACAGGTTTTATAAAAGATTTGGCCTCTAACCTTCAACTTTTTCCTGACTGGAAAGTTATTGATTGACAAACATAGTTTATTTTCAATAATAGGAACAGCATCCACTAGAAAAAACTAGCTGACAGAGTTTCTTTTCATTGACCCCCTAAGACCCGTTGTAGTTGTCATATTTGTAGACAGCAGGAAAAAAATGGCTTAAACATCAAACTGCACCCCTTTAGACAGCTATTACATTAAATAATTGTCAAAATGACATAATGGATCAATAATACTGACTGTTCTCTAAAAGCTACTGATGCAAAAGCTGCCACACTGTGTGTCAGACACCGTGAACCCCTGCTTATTACTATTTCAATTAAATATAAGTGATGCATCAACAGTGGGTCACATCATTCTAACCTGTGGTACGCACCGTTCGGTGGAGCAAAGCAATACAGGTATAAAGTATCCTCAGGATAATTTGATCAGCAGCAAGGCTGGGTTTTGTTACCATTTCAAATGAGTCAGTTGAGTTCAGAGTAGATGAATCAAAATGTAAAACACAAAAACAAAATTAGTTAATCTTCATCCAGTGAAAAGGGTGAAAGTTATGTGAGTATTATTAATCTCCTCCATAGTCATGCTATTCTTTTTAAATATTACTTCATATTAACATAAATAGCAAAAGGTAATCTGGCAGTGTCATCACCATGGGACCTAACTATAAACACTATGTTAATATTTAAACAACCAAAGTCAGTACACCAGTTAAAAAAAATGTAACTAGAATAAGCCCTTCAAGTTTCAGTTTTGGGTTGATGATTGACTAAAGGTCATATCTGCTGTGTTTTCTTCTTCTTCTTAAGATTAAACCCAGCTAGGTGGCTAAAATAGTAGCTCTCTAGTACCTTGCTCAAGTGGATTTGAACTGCGAGGATTCAAGTGAACAAAAATCCCCCTGGCAGAATTCAAAACACCACTGATGTGTCAACATATCAAATAACCATTGTGAAATGCTATGGCTGCATTCATTCCTTGTTTTGTTGCTTGTTGAACAAGGTGGCGTGGGATTGCTCTCCCTAACCCTGTAGTCTGTCCTCTAGGGTGCAAGGAATCTAAGTCACTCACTGCACATCAGGTTTTTCCCCCAGGGGCCCTGGCACTGGCAGAGGCAGGTTAACAAACTGTAAAAGGCTTCAAGTGAGCAGGACACAAACTGTTTTCTCTTCACAAAGGGATTGGCTCCAACAAATGTCATAAGCCTATAATGAGATAGCTGATCTCAGTAGTAAAGCAGCAAAGCAAAGAAACAATGTTTCCCTCTCCAGTCACTGGCTAAGAGTCAGTGAAAGTTTTATTTATTTTTTTAAAGGGGGGATGCTTTCCCATTTTCTTAGAAACCCTCAGAGGCTGGCCAACATGACAATGCTGCTCAATTAATTGGTGAAAAAGTGAAAATCCAATTAATGTGTATCAAGCTGGCAGTTTTGCATGATGATGGCTCATTAGGAGACCAAGCTGAGAATGGAAGAGTAAAAGGGTGGAGGGGCTTAAACCCCACTCATTAAAGCTCTGTCTCTCTCAGTGGGGTTTTTAGGAACTGACTTATTTATGCAACAGGTTCTAAGCAAAACCTCAATGTAATACTTATTTAGTGCTTTTGAAACAGATGGATTCTTATATGACTTATATGAATGATCAGATTATTTTGTTCTTGGCCAAACTTACTTGTACTACAGTAGTTTCACAGAATGCAATAATGGATGAAAAGAGGCATACCTTAAAAGCAGCAACTGGACTTTTTTCTTTTTTAAAGAAGCCTTACTTATGATTCGATGCAACTGTACCAATCAGCAACTTTTTTTCAAAAATATATTGTAAACTCTCTACATAGACAAACACAAATACAAATCACACACTTTTCTGCAAAATAGTATTTGTCCCAATTTACCGACATTTAAACAATCATGAGTCTAAAAAATGTGGCTTGAAGATGCCAAATTGTCATTTCTAGAATGATAAATTTAATGATAAAATCAACACATTATATGTTAAACTTACTCATAAGCTGTCCTGCCAAAATACACAAAATAGTATAACAGCCCTATCAATGTATTACAAAATGAGATAATGGTGTTTTCATGGCTACCTCTGAACCTCACAATACACTGACAAAATAAAGAATGTGCTCCAATGCTGTTGCAGCCTGCCTGTGTTTGTCTAGCCTCTGCCTCTATGTGTAAGATTAATACTCTTGCCACACTCTCATAGAATAATGTCACTTTAATCTTGTTTGGGGCTAAATCCGAAGTGGAGTGTGTCTACTTGTTTCCTGAGATTACTTCATCTTTCTTTCCGCAGCGGTGTGTGACTCTACCGCCTGCTGTCCCCTGGCGTTGGATGTCCCATTACCCTTCACACGCTGCAACTTTCTGCTGTTTGCACAACGCTGGTCACAGGACCCAACAGGAGGCCAGTATACTATTGATGTTTTTAGTTTTTCTATAGCTATACTGCAGTGGAATAATACCAGGGGCAGGGACGTTGTTAATATTTCAGGTGCTTTAAAATGTTTGAGCAAACAAGTAAATAGCGCTCCTTCATGCACTACTATATAATTTATTACTTTACATTTATACTATGTATTTGCCCCATACTTTAACTTTTGTAGTACTGTGCTAAATATAAACAATAGCTGTTGTTAATAATATTAGTGAAGACCTATCACAATGTTGAGTATGTAAGAAAAACAAAGAAAAAATGATAAAACCAGGCCATTGTTGCTTTCTTATGAATTTCACATTTAGCATCTTTCCTAATCTTTAAATTGTAATTTTGATCAATTTACAGCAAGAATCTATGCAAAATATTGCCTTTCCACTGCGTTGGCCCCAGCATTGTGACTGAATGAGCTGCACTGCATCAGCTACAAATCTCTAATGAGGCTTGATGTAAACACCACAATACAAAGCATATAAATTTCTTATGTAACAACTCAGCGTCTGCACCTCTTACAATCATGCATATCATAACCTCTGTTCCAAAAGGTCAAGATGTGTTTACCCTTTGTTCATTGTCCATGTTGTGTAATCTGTTTTTTACATGTTCTTTAAAACTTTAAAACGAATACAGATTCAAGTATATTGCATTATATCTATGGATATATTTGCAAATGCACAGTGCTGCTATTTCTGCATGTTTTATATATGTCTGAGTTGAAGAAACATATTTTGTATGGCAAGCTGTGCACTATTTGGAGTAGCAGTGTGTTTTTCCCCTCACTTCCTAATAATCTATTCTGTTCAGCCAGCTGCATACATTGACAAATGTTTCCAGCATTAGGTATTTACCCGGTGAAAGGTAATAGATGCAAGAGTTTAAAAATGCCCGATGCACGAAACAGCAAGAACATTGGCAAAAATATCACAATAGATACCATTTGTCTCCTCTTTGCAACAGGAAAACAGAAACAGAAAGTATAGCTTTCTATCCAATGCAGGGACTTAAAAAAACATAACCAAAGAGAGGCCTTTTATCAAATACAATGGGCATTTTTTTGTTGTTTTGGAACATCAATTTTAAATGTAAAATACATTTTCTGATTTTTTTCTATTATTTATAGGAACTGTACAAGGTAAAATCATGATCAAAATATATTTTAAAAAAAGATAACTTTGTGTAAGTGAAAAGTAGTGCACATGTGGAGTTTGTGTAACAATCTGCCTCAAAGTATTTGCAGGTAAATTTAAAACTAAAATTACAGCCAAGACACTACTTACAGATTGAAGAACATAAGGACTTAATCACTTATTTTGTCTAAATGACTCTCTTTTGGTTGGTTTGTCGCAACCTTTTTTACAGCTCTTTCTGTCTGTTTGCTTTGTTCGTGGGAGCTAATGAAAGTTGTGATGGTGCATTAATGAGATTGCTTGTTTCAGCTGAAATCCACTTCCCCTATTTGCCTCCACCACCTCATTTCACCCAGTCTACATTTCCTCTTCAATTATCCTACACTATGTTCCATGTTTCCTAAATATTGTCACTATTTTAACGGCATCTCAAACTTCCTCAAATTATCTTTATATCTAGACTTCAACTCAAGATGATCATTTTAAAATTAAAACTTTCATAGTCAAGCGTATGAAAATATGATGCTGTGGAGGGTAACAAAAGGTGAATCATCTGTGTTTCCATTTAGGAAATTTGAACACTTGAAATGAAGCAAAAAAAAAAAACTGTATGATATTTAAAAGAAAAAAAAGTCCTGCATATGATTATGTTTAAAAAAATTTGGAAAGAACACCAGAATTTTTCAAACATTAGTCATTCATATAAGCCTTTTTTTTTTAGTGTTTTATTACTATCAGGAATAAATGAGAGAAAAGAAAGAAAAAGAAATTCTGTGCAGTACTGAAATAATGTCTGAGAATCCACAGTACCACTGCTAACAAGCATATTTAAATGGACAAAACACCATAACAGATAGATCTAGGACTGAAAGAATCTGTTTGTGCTGTACGCTCGTACTCTCAGCCTGCTGGGATTAATGAATAACTTCAGTAAGAAACGCCTCTGTTCTTAGGCAAGACAAAATGACCACAGGCAGCCAAAGAATTTGGCGGTCAGTAACTGTGGCTGTTTCCCATACATACATTATTATAGCAATAGCAGCGGTGGTGATTGAATTTCTGACCTTTTGTTGAAATGGAAAAAGGAGAGGGGGGGTGCATTTCAATTTTTGTTGTGTCATTCATGTCTTAAAATAACTACGGGGATGAAAGATCATGGCTTGATTCAATTACAGTGCTGTGTAAAAGGCTAAAGATTACTGTATACTACATGGAACCTCACTTGTATTTGAGATAAACACAGATACTGATTTCACACACTTTCAGTGGAGTAAAACAGGTCAAGTGAACAATGTCAGGCCTGCTCTTTGGAGCCAATTTGGAGCCCATCTTACAGTAAAGTCCAATTTCACAGTTATGCTAATGAAAAAGAACAGTTCTCTTTTTTATTTAAAACCATAATTAAACCCAATACATGGTTCAATCAACAAAGTTAAAGCATAATTAAAAAACAGATTTCAACTTTTAGATTCTCAAGATAACAAACCTGAAACTGGATTCTTCATGTCACACAATCCATCTAATAATTGAGAAACTCAAAGACACCAAACTGGAAGAGTTTGGTGGAAGAATCTGACCAGCTCTGCCAATCAATTCTAAAGTTTACATTAAAAACTGCTGACAGCTGCGGGAAAGAGTTCCCACTTTCATCTAGCTCTGTCAGGCCCTCCAGCGAACCTCACCATCACCTTCTCCCTTGACAGACCTGTTCTCTTTATTAACTTTTGTCGCATCCCACAGCCTGACCCAGAGAAGTGCTGCCCCATCCACGTGTTCACTTATCACCAAACTTTTGGCCTATTTCATTTTAAAAAAATTTCTAATTTTAATTCCTGTTGTAAGATCCGGACATTTAACTTGATAGCTTTCACCGGGGGTCATTCTTGTAGTGAAGCCCACCCAGAAGTTCTGTTTCACCATCCTAACCTGTTTTCTAACAGAGGAAAAGCAAGCTTTGAAAATGAAGCCTGTGTACATTAGTATGATAGAACAAAAGTTATTGTTTTTCCTTAAAGTGTCTTGGTCCTCAGTAGCTGTGCAAGAAAAAGATAATAGCTAAAGGTTAAAAAAAATGGAATAAAACGTACTTAGAGTTTTAGAGGGTGGATCTGTTGAACTTTGGCTCTTTGTTCTTTTCTGTTGTGTTCTTAGGTGAGGAAATGAGCACATTGGCTTGACAGTCAATGCTCAGAAATGAGCTGTCTGACGTTAATGCAGGTCTCTGCTGCCCCTTAGGGGTGAAATAAAAAGGAAGAGTTCATAAGTGCTCATAAGTTATTGTTTTTTCCAAGTAATGAATTACTCACACATTGAGAAAAATCTCTATTAAGCACACTTAACATTTGTCTAAGCAAACCCTGAGTTAGACAGCTTCTGTCAGGTTTTTAGGAGAGATCAACTATTTCCAGAGCAGATTTAAGAAAAGTTTAAACCACACATCATAATTATAGCTGGCATATTTATGTCATGTATGAAGTGAAATAACTCAAATATGCATACAAAGCATATTGTTGTTTTAAATAAAATACAAAAGTACAAAGGCTGAACCAGTACTCACAACATTTTTAATGTTTTAATGTTTGACATAAACAATGTAGGCTCTATAATCACCTTTATAATTCTCAACACTTTTTAAATTTAGTATTTCTCACTGCCCTGCAAGTTTTTGGAACAACCTTACATTAACACACCTGAATGAAATGAATGGCTCAATAACAGGCTGGAAAGAACTGACAAGGAAAATCAGGAATCTGAACCAGGTTTGTACATCCAAGACATGCAGGGCAGCGGCACTTGAGGACCAGGACTGAGAAACAGTCTTAATCAACTTTCGCCATAATTGTATTTTACTTATTAAACATATACATATGTCAGTATGTAGCAAAGTTTTGTCAAAGCTCCACAGTATTGTGGTGTTTTTTTCCCATCTGGTTGATGCAACATCCCTGATTCCCCTTTATTATGTAGTTATTCAGATGAATCCAGTATTTAATTTCAAGCCAAACAATGTGTGAGAGGGTTCACCTACAGCTGACAGTCTGGGCTGCTGATCTGAAATACAGGACATATTATAATAAATGTGAAAAATGCTTATTCTCTTTTGATCATCCTATAATTTCGAATTATCACACTTTAACATTTTGCAGCTTGGGTTTTGTGGATTTGGAAATAGCATAAGTTGTCACATAATGCATAATTTCATTTAAAGGATAACATATTGTAGCAATGCCAGCACTGCATGCAGCTTGAACAGTTCTTGCCGTTGGATTTAGTGGCTGTCGGAGCAGTAATGAAGGTTCAACTTCCTGCTGTTTAATTACTTTTGTTTTTTTTTATCTCAGATGTGCACTGATGCCCAGTGTAAAGCCAAATAAGATATCTCCAAAGATTATCTCCTGAAAAAAAGCTTCACAGTCATGTGAAAAAGACAAGTTAGCAACCGTAGTGCATTCAGTTATCTCAGATAAAAAAAAAAATTAGGAGGGGTTAAACGACATTAACCTTAAATTAGACACTGGCTACAGTAATTTGAGTGACATCATGGAAACAATGGATCTTCCCATATTGTGAAACAGGATAAGATGGCAATTTTGCTCATCTAAAGCCAAAGATGGTGACCAAATGGAAGGTCAAGAGGAAGTGTATGCAGTGTCATATATATGGTGTTAAGTTTCTTTTTGTGAGAATTTGTTCATGCACTTAACCTTCAGTCCTTTGCTACAGCCTTTGGGCTTGTTGCCTAAGAAATATGTCTCCTCTTTTCTCTCCTCCCTGAGGTTCCCGTGGAACTTGTCACCAAGACAATGTAGAAGGAAGGAAGAGATAAAGTTGCGAGGCTCTCCTTCTGTGCAGTGTTTATTTGCTGTGTCAAGAATTGAGAGATTACACCGTTTCTATGCAGTGACAGAAGAATCTGGTCAAGAATTTCCTCAGGCTACAAACATCATTTGAAGAGGCTGAGGAGGATTACTGACACCTGCATTAGGAACAAAAAATCCCAACTTGGGGCCATTTGCTGGCAATAGAGACTCCTCATCAATCATTTTATTTGTAAGTGAAGAGAGGCCATGTGAGGGCTTTATTTTGGGTTGGGACACTAGAAACTCTGTCTGTACAGTTTAAAATGGCTCTGCTTTTAATCAAGTGAGAAATTATTATGAATACCTGTACTTATCTTATCTATAAGCACAAAAGCTCTTTAAGCTTTTTTTGAGTATTTAACAATATATAAATGAATGCAAATAAATGCAAATATTTTATTAGTTCATCTAAAACACATTAAACCTAAAGCATCCTTAGATAATAGATTAACAGGCATAATCTTTCAGTAATGCAGATCTTTGTTTAAAGGTGAAATTTTCAAGGCTTACACAATGCATTAAAAAAAGGGTGCATATTTTATTAACACCCAAACTTTTACTAGCGCTAACCTTTTACTGCGTTCAGTCTAAAGATGCCCACTCATAGGCGGTGGAGATGGTAACACTAACCCTCATGCTGTCAGAAGAGTGATTGATCACCAGCAGATAAACATCAGATTGGCGAGTGAACAGGACAGACATTGATCCCCAGAGGAAGCGGGGAGTTGTCACACACCAGCATACACAAACCTCTGTGAAGCATCTGTCAAAATACTGCAACAACAGACAACTGTACCTGTGTGACGAACATAGGAGCCAACAGACAGCTGTCAGCTGCTATGGATGCAGCCTGATGACCAAAGAGTACTATTCTGTTTCATTACAAAACAGGCCTGTAACATTCATCCTGATGGAAGGGTGTCAGGGTAGGGGAATCTTTATAATATTATTAATCTATGTAATGTGGTGAGATATTAAGGATGGGCATATTTTACCCTGTGAGGATGAGCAAACAGCAGACGGTTGTTCATTTTGGTTACTGTATATATTGTGCTGAACTGAAAATAAGAAGTGGACTTTCCCAAAATGTCAATCGATACTAAACACTGGAAGACAGCTCACCTGGCAGGCTCCTGAATATGTTTTTGCTGTCATTACCAGCAAGACCTCATGCAACGCCATACTTAAGAACAGAAGAAAGAGGCAAAGAAAACGAATGAGAAGTGAATGGCCGGTCTGACAAAAGGAGGCCAGCCTTGCATCAACAGGAAGAAAAGCATTAGCGGCCTTTATGTGCATGGCGGTGGATTTCTGCGTGCTACACTGTCAGTGTACTTCCCCTTAATTAAAACAGTCACAAGTTTCATTGAGCGGTGAATCAAAGGGTGGCCACACCATAAAGCAGATTCAACTCTGTAACCCTGGGTGTGTTTGTGTGTGTGTGCATGTGCTCCCTGAGTTTGGAAATCAAACTTTTGCCCACACAGGGACAGGGATGAAGGGGATTTGCACTGTGCCCATTCCCATGGCCAGTCACTCAGAATTGGTTATTGCTGTCTGTGATGAAAACAGTGATTAAGAATTTCTGATGGGGAAAATAATAAAATGTCTACAGACTGAGATCAAACATTTCTTTGCTTTGTTGGTCAAATAACATCTAAATTCTGACATTTGGTACATGATGTTTTTATATGTATTTTCACTTCACAATAATAGACAGAAGCCATTTCACTGGAGCGAAACAAAACTGTCTCAGCGACCAAAAGCAGATGAAACTCCACTACCTGTAGAAGCGCAGTACGACTCTGCAGCAGACTCATAAGGATGGGAAAAACACAGGTTCCTCTTTAGTGAGGATTCAGGATGAACTCTTCGCTGCTTTGTTATTTTTAATCTTTGGATTAAGAGAAAACCCAAACCCTAACAGCCTAATCAGAACTTTCCACACACCTTGTTTTCCACGATGGCCAAGGAACAAACATGTACCAATAACCATACCTTCATCTATTATAAATCATCCAATATTAAGATAATTAAAAATGGAACACTATTTTTTCACTCTGCTCTAAAATACAAGCCCCCTATGTTTGCTAAAGCAGGGTGGGATTCCCCTCTCGTGTTCTCTCTAGCAGACAGACAAAAAGAACAAAGAGCATGAATTATGCATGGAGGATACATAATGGTAGAAATTACTAATCATAGCTCAAGCAACTTGAGAGGGTTGCACAAACAGACTGAAAGAGAGATGCAGAGTAGACGACACAGGATTAAATAACACAGTGTGGTTTGATCTGGGGTCCAAGTGTCCTTAATGTCAAAGGTGAACAGACTAACACTGGCATTTATTCTATATGACTTGTGCTTGCTGACGTTTTTGGGCAGATTGAGGAGCCGTGGTATTTCTCACCAAAGTGCAAAAATAATATGGTTGTACCAGTTGGATGAAAGCCATTGTTTTTAGGGTGGCTGGATAAAACTTTAATGAAGTGTGTAGCAGGTGCCGTGGAATTGTGTTGTCTGACAAAGCTGACATTCCCAGAGTGAGTTTTAATCCCCTACTGGGGCTTCAGATAGAGCGCTCCTGTGGGGTTTGCAAACATTCAGCTGCATACTGTCACCTTTGATTTCATGTCAGACAAACATAATACGACTGTATGCTTCACCACAAGATTTAGAAGAGTACTGTAAGATTTAATGAAACTACTGCATGTTGATGTCAAAATATTAAAGGATTTCTGTGGATGATCCAACTGCTACAAGTTCTGCCATATGTTACTTGCCCTTTTCAGTCTTTATGTTGATCATGAAAGGCACAGAATTTGGATATAGATAAGAAATCATGAAACGATTATTACTGTAAATGTTTAATTCTTGCACTGATTTGAAACATGCAATGTTATTCTACAATTAAAAATATTGCAATGCAATTACAACATGCAGCTGGAGAAGGTTTGTCTTTGCACTTAGCATACATTTATGCAACCATGAGTTTCATAGTTTGTCTTTTGTTTCATAAAATATACCTGATTTCACTGTTGTTCCTACCTTTTTCATCTGAACATCTCTTCTTTTGATGTCATTGCTTTTATAATAATTAATCATTTTAGCTCCAGTTTTATTTTTCAAAATATAAGCCTGATTAATATTTGTTTTGAGGTGATAATGGGACAAATGCCACTTAAAAGCTGGATGGAAGCCTGACTCTTCTTATGCATCTGTCTCTTTATGATTTCACTGTCATTTTTATTGGGCTGTAGCTGGCAACTATATTTAGGGAGAACATAAAGTCACTGAATACTATGCTGCTATGTATTTATCAGCAGATGGACGCCCGCAGCAACAAGCTAGTAAATGCATATATATAGACCCACTTTTGGCAATTTGAAAAGCCAAATTTCCCACAGAGTGAGTGAGGAAGATTAATAATAGATGATTTAATAGACTTACATTTAAATGATGGTTTCGAAAGAAGGTCCAAAAGAATGCTATTGTCGCTCAGTCACTGTTCGATGTTTAATTTGTTTGCTAACAATTCGCCCAGCTTATCTATTATGTTGAACTTGTTTCTGTTGCCCCCTTATGGTGGATTCAATTCAAACTATAGATAATAACTTACACGTTGAACTAAAACTTTTAGAAAAGAAAGAAAAATACATTGCATATATACTTTATTGGTCGTTATTTATGTTATTTTTATTTTTAAAATAATAACAGAATATAGAATATGACAGAATACATCTGTGATACGTTCAGAGAGTATAAACCAAGCAGTGCTCTTAGATCCAAAGTTAACTAGTCCAGACTAAACATGGAGAAGCAGCTTTTATCTGTTATGCTGCAAACAAAAGGAACAAACTGCCAATAGAGATAAAACTTTCACCAAAACACTTTTAAATCCAGGTTTAAAAAAAATCCTTGTCCCATATGTATCTACAGAGCAACTTTAAGTAACTTTTATATAACTTTTAATTAATGTTGCTGTGAATTATTTTAATTGAACTTATTTTATTGGGATTTTTACTATTTGTTGCTGTCTTTCCTTTACATCTCCTGTAATGCTTTTGATATTTGTTTTTTATCTAAAGTACTTTAAATGGTCTTGTGCATGAAGTGTGCTATATAAATAAAGTTACTTTGTCTAAAATTATATAAATCTTGAGTAGCTATTGTTTATGGAATGCAGCAATTTTCCAAATTATGCCATAATCAAACGACTGGGATTGAATGTGTCTAACTGAACACAATATGAAAATAGGTGCTGAAATAAATAAACAAACAAATAATTAAAGAGAGAAATAAATAAATTTGTTGGTACTATGACTGTTGTGTTTTTGGTGTAAGAGACATAATATCATTTAATATAGGAAAGAAATGTTCCAGTCCCCTCCACAAAAAATCCATAATGCCCCCGAAAATTTACACGTTTTCTTTTTTTTGTATCCTCCTACGTGATTGTGTTTGATAGAATGTTTATTTGTTATTTTTTTCAAACTTTTCTGAAAATGTTTTCTGTTTAGTTATTATTTTTCTCATTGTATTTTCTAATATTTCTTTTTATTTAAAATGTTGTTTTATTGATTTCATCATTTCACTTGGTGAATAGTTATAATGTAACATAGAATAAAACTCCTTGGACAGTCAAAGAACAAAAGCAATACTTAAATTAAAAAGGCACATGGATCCAAAATGTTTTATTTATTTTAATTTGTCTTGTTCAGTATTACAACATTTTTTGAATGATCATTAGTGTATCTCCTTTTACAAATGTTATATTGTTGTTCACTGTTTGGCTGTTTTTTAGATGTGCTATCAAATATATTTGATTTGATTTTATTCATCCATGATTTTCATTCACGGGGATGGATAGGCTCTTTTACGTTTTGCTCAGCAGTGGCAGGACAAAAAAGGAGGCTATTTGGTAGTTAGAATTTGTGCTGTTTGTTGCCGGTCCTTTCTGTCACAATGATGGAGTGTGTGTCTGACAGGTGCTGTGATTTCCCTGACCCCATTGTATTCAAACAACACAGCCTGCTCACACAGGAAGAGCAAAGGAAACAATAGTACAGGTGAATGTGGGAGAATTTCCCCTGAAGGCCTTTTCACCTCACAGTTAAAAAGCAGTGGGAGTGTGTTTGTGTCTTGCGCTCTTGCTCATAATAAAACATGAGACACATTTTCGAATGTCTACATCAGTTCAACTTATTCCACCAAGTTTGATTACTGCTATAATTTTTATGTGATGATTCTCATGAGTGATTGTTCAAGTTAATCTTATAATATACTGCAAATTAGAACTGTTTCGCATGGTTTTTAGGGCGGACATGTTTTATGCTCTGTCCCTTCTGAGCTCCAGGAACATTGTGAATATAAAAGACAGCATAGCAAATGACTGAAAAAACATGTAACATAATCATCTTTGTTTTGAGCAGCAGGATGCCTTCTATAATAAAGATGACATGGCTGTATATATGTGAAATAACCGTATACCTAAAAGACAGCATAAAATCACACTGACATAGAACATAAACGTTCTTTAACAAGGCTTTTGTACACGCATACTGTACATCATCATATGTAAACATAC
The DNA here is from genome assembly GCA_037177515.1 of Pseudomugil tenellus. Taxonomy (NCBI): domain Eukaryota; kingdom Metazoa; phylum Chordata; class Actinopteri; order Atheriniformes; family Pseudomugilidae; genus Pseudomugil; species Pseudomugil tenellus. The sequence continues at coordinate 14,654,730 of JBAMHX010000018.1, read as the reverse complement.
AAGCAGACAAGAAACGGCCAATGCTGCTGTCTTTGACATATCTTGGAGTCTGCTGCCCTCTGCAGGACTTAAGTGATACATACTGATTAAGCGGAAGAGTTTTTAAAAATCCACCTCAGTAAAACCTGAAGATTATTCCCTCACACAACCATAACTTTTTTTCAATTGCAAAAAGAAAGAAATACATTATTTTTAAAACCTTTGTCATTGTTCTTATATTTTTTTATTTCTTTTCCTTTGGTAAATAGATTATTTATCCTCTTCACTGCCACAAATTTGTTTTCCCTTTGACAGGAATAAAACATATCTCACGTATCCCAAATTAATTTAAGGAAACAGCAACAATGTATGTCTTAAGACGTGTATTTTAGACTAAAACTATATTTCTTTAATGATTGATTTTATTCTTCTTCTTTTTGAAGTTCCACATGCAGTCTGTGTGCATGCATTCTGACTGACAGTACCTTACAGAAACTCACACAAGGCTTCTTTCAGCAACACCAGAGTCAAATAAGAGTACTCAGTGTTCTCCATCCACAGGATTTATTTACCTGCCAACATTTAGTGTGCTTTGAAAAGGTAGAGGTGCATAGGGTGTATGTGTTTTCATGTGGGGTGGAAAGTTTGACAGTATTTGGTAAAACTCTGTAACTTTGAATATCATAAAAACCATAAATGCACAAACGTTCACAAAAATGTATCCACAATATATTATCCAGGAGAATATTTTTTTTTATTTTAAATACCCATGTTATTGACAACAGAGGCATTAAGGAACTGTTAAAATTAGGAGGAACGGAATGGAAGCCAAAAACGGTCATCTAGGGGGAGTGGGTTTCCTGTTTTCTCAGCTCTCCCTTTCCCTACTTACGCAGCACAAGTGGTGTCATTGAATGTGTATGTGCATAAAAGCTTACTTTGTGCATTTGTGTATACGTATGTGGGTAAAGTCAAAGCCTATGTGTGTTGTTCAACCAAAGAACACCAGAAATGCATGGGCTGGTTAAATTAAAAAAAGGTTTCAGATGAACAGTGAGGTTTATTACAATCTAAAATATCTACAATCTATGTGCATATTCAGGTTTCGAGCAGAAATCTACTATAATCTGGAAAATATCTGGGGTATTTGTTAATCAAAACTAATATTTAGGACCCAATTATCAGAGAACTATAGGCAAAGCCTTAAAGGTAGCTTTATTAAGTTCCCTTTTGACAAAGCAAAGTTTTCCAGCACAACACACCAAGCAGACTCATTCTGCTTGGTTTAAAACTGGACAAGACAAGTACAAAAAAAAAAAAAAAAAAACACAAGGGGACGGCTAAACACAAACAAAAAGATTCAAAAAAAGATTCAAGGTGGAATCAGCTCCATTAATCTGAGGAAGCAAAAGGTAATACATTTTAGAAAATAGTCATTTTCCTCAAGTCCTTATTGATACTAGAAATTAAAGATAATGTTGTTTTCATGGAAAAAAAAATACCCAACAAGTACCTCTGTTACTCTTGGATAAGTGAAATACAGGTAACAGCAATGTTCAGTACTTATAGATGATGACCCAGGACCCTAGAGCAAGTGTATCCTTCAACTGTACTTTCACCTGTACCAGTAAAGTATCAACATAACTGTATGAATAATAAATAAATGCAAAAAAGAAATAAATGTGGAGATGAAAGCAAAAGATGCAAAATAAAAGAAAATTAATATATATATATATTTTTTTATCTATCACTTTTTCGCTGACGCATGCGAAGGAGTGCCAACCTGTCCAGGTGTACCTGCCTCTTGCCTGCTAATTGCTGGGGAGGCTCCAGCTTCCTGGCAAGCTGAAATCGAATTAAGTCGTAAAGAAAATGAATTAATGAATAAGTTCATTTGTTCACTGACATCTAAAAAAAAGTGTTTATTCCATTCTTTTTTTCTCTTTATTGTTATTTTTATTCTCCTTTTTATATTTATTTTTTTTACTTTAAGTTGACTCTAAACAAGAGCTCTGTGATACATACTGCACATGTCGAACTGGTCAGCCTGCCCTTTTTATTCACATAATATGGAATCTATATGTTCTCAAACTTGAAAGATGTGAATAAGACATGTAGACTTCTTGTGATTTTTTTGTTGTTGTTTACAACTCCAGCTCCATTAAATTCCCCTTCCGGTCCTGTTTTTGGCCTCAACATGTAATCCCTTGATTCAGCACCAAACCATTGTTGTGCTAGACCTACTCAGCACCAGTGGCCTTAAACAATACGAGATTCCTTAAAGAACTGAAGAGTCTTCTCTGTGGTGGCTTGTCAGCAACACCTTTTCGGTTCTTGTAGTATAGAAACATTCACTGTGCTGCTGAGTTAACATCAGTGGAGCAATCTCCTGACCTGCAGCTGTTAATTCTAAAGTGCTTTCTTGCAAACACTCATCTGGCTGTGATGTGAAATGGAAAGAAAGAATGCAGCCTTGAATGGGCTCCCTGTTTCTGTCTCATTCACAGTCATCCCCTTTAGGGATCCCTGGCAACAGCATGCATTTAAATTAGAAGTTAAACTGAATGAATGCAACTAAGTAAACAGTTGCACATTAATCTTGATCTCATTCATGTCACTCTCAGGCTCTATACATTCATAGGTTTAGAAAATACACGAATAAAAAATAATGACAGTGGCTGAAGTTATTTTTTTAACAATGAATGACTAGTGTATTATGACAGTTATCTTTTTATCCATTTTGTAAATGCACTGATAGAAGAGCTATGTTAGCACGCAGAGGCAACTTGAAACTTATAAAATCTTTTGAATTCATGTTATATAGAAGTCAAACAGGATTCCTTGCAGTGTATGTCACGCATATTTTGACCAATAGACATGAAGAATGTCCTGATTGTTTACTCCAGATACCATCAAGGTGCTTTAGCTGTTGAGTCCTTTTACTTTTGACAGTGAAGAAACAACTGAGCGTCAAATCATTTTTCACCAAAAGAATCCATTTAATTAACATTTATACAGAATATTTATATCTGTGATACATGTTTGTTGTTCCTGGATAATGTGTGAATGGGCCCCTTTTCTGCAAGAATAAACATAAAAGAGCATTAAAAAAAGAAAAATAAAACACAAGCGGCAAGCCATTAAATAGACTTTAAGTTCTACAGTATGTTACTAATAAATAAAGCTTCAATAAAAGTCAGTCTCTTGAAATGACTCACAAACTCCTTGAACATTCATGTTCTGTAGTCTCAAAGATGACTGTAAAAATGAACTAGCATCAATGTCAGGTGTGAGTTTCACAACAAAACGATCAAAGAATGAATTAAATACAATGATAAACCAGTTAGGATAGCGTAAAATGTGTGATCCAGAATATAACGAAAATCTGATGAACCAATGTTGTATTAAAAAAAATATATATATTTTTTAGATAAATTATTAGCTCACTTTAAATTATGGCAGTAGCACATAATTTTTTTTAAAAGACTGGGAAACACTGGGATGGAAACAACTGGAGCAACATGTAGCATCTTTTTTAGGTTAAGTAGGAACAGGTCAGTTACATGACTTATAAAAAAGGAACCCCTTAAAGGGACAGATAATACTAAATAATACTGATACTAATACTAATACTAAATATTTTTTTGGACTTTAAGGACAAATTTGAGACCTGTTGTGTCAAAACGTAAGATTTAATATAGATGCATGTTTGCTTATTATTATTATTGTCTTCATTGTTAATACACTACGAAATGTTTAACTTAAAATAGTTGGTTAAGATAACAACCAACTTTTTTTCCTCTTTCCTTAGAATTTTAGATGTAAAGGTTTAGCAGCTGTATACCTTATTTATGTGTTAACATTTACCCTTTCAAAGCAAAAGTTGCTTTAGTCCACTGCTATATGAATCCTAAAGGCAAATTCCTTTCCATAAGCAGCATTGCAGTTTCACTGAGGCCACAGCCAGGTTGAACACAATGCAGCCATTGAATAAGTATCACAGTGGTTACCTTTATATACTGTCAATGCAAAACCACCTGGGTTTCTCTGAATGGGCTGCATACACACAACACACACCATACAGAAGCATACACTAAAGCACACAACTTAAGCCCTGCAAATGTGAATTTCTTGATCTTAATATTTCTGGTGATTTTAAAACTTTCAATTGGCAACAATTTAAAATTCGACTCCGAGCACAAAATTATTTTACAAACATACTAACCTGATATGAAACTATATGCTCTGAATTAAGCAATCTGGCACCGAGAACAGAAGATTACTAGAGAAAAACTGCATTATTAAGTTACAAAAGAACTACAAACTTACTTCGAGGTAGGGAATCATTGCACAGTACATAACTACTACTATGGCTGCTGGTGCACTGCTAGGCAAAACAATGCTGGAATGTTGAAGTAATATTTGACATAAGGCATATTTCATTAAATGTATTTCCTCATTTCAAAAACATCGTAATTTTATACCCATCTTTACAAGCCTTTATCAGTCTCATATTCAAACAGCTTATGGATAGTATCACAAGCCTTGAAATAGCATTTAGTTGGTTAAAAAAGCATTTCAAAAGCACACACACAAAAATACTATTCCACATTCATTGTACCTGAGACAAAGCACATCAGATCTAATCTAATGACATTCTAGCAGCTGTCTAGTCTGTCTTATAAACTTTCAGCAGCAATGCACTTTCCTTAATACACAAACACATACCAAACGGTATACATACATTAATTTTACATTGCAGTTTTATCCCTGAAAATCCCAACATGACTAACTTGTATTAAAATCTTACATAATAATCTCTTACAGTCAGGCTTATATGAAAGCTTATTTCATTTTAAATGAAATCCATTTTTCAACATAAAGCTCTAGAGATTTCTGAGTGAGCTAAGTATAAAAAAACCTTTTAGAAAGATGTTTGTTGTTAAAACGAGGCACATCATTGGTAAATGTGACTATTACTGGCCCAAAAGTTACTGTTTCCATCCTTGTGTCTTCTATGGCGTGCTTACTCCTTAGTTTTGGTTTGTTTAGTAATGGCTTCTTCTTGCTGTGATCTCTTGGAGTCAGTGTGTTGTAGATGTATTTTTTTTACTAATGAAATTGTCTATGCTCAAGCAAACTGATAGACTTATTGATCAATGTCTTCTCATCATGCACAAATTTGTACCCAAACAGTTTCATGGTGGGTCCACACACTTTCTGCACCACTCGAGCAAGAGTGAAGGGAATGCTAAATCTCCATTTCTCTGCCTGTTCTGATGAATTCTTCTGCGTGGAGTAAATCCCACTTGCTTCCTGAGTGGTCTGAGTGTTCTTCAGGATCCAATCCCTAGCTTGGGAACTAAATGGTATTCCTGTGAACTCGTACATCTCCTCTGCCTTCTGCATAGGGTACTGAGCAATATCTTCATAACGCACCAACATGTAGCGACTCCTCAGCCAGCGGGGCTGACTGAGTCCCAATTCTGCAGACATCCTAACGTTATCACAGTTTCCTTTCAGCCTCTTCACTTCCTCATCATCCTCAGGTACCTGGCCATCCTGTGCCCAGGCCTTCCATGTTTGATATTTTGAGGAGAAAGCAACCATGCGTGATGCTAAGATGGCTCGTGGATCTCTAACGAGCTGTATAATTCTGATATTTAGGCGGGGGTCCTCTACCAAAGGCTGCAGTGTGTCAAGTTGTCGCACACGGACAGTCTTGATGGCATGGTGGTGTTTGGAAAGGCAGGATTCAGATGCAAGGGTCAAGTTCAGTGGCCCACACTGGCGTGTCTTGCAATGGTACCTAGACAAAATAAAGTCATAAAAAAGTTTTAATATTTATACTGTTATATATAATATGATATAGAAATATACTGTGAGTAGTTTATTTTAGGAATAGAGTTTAAAATAAATTATTACTTCATTTTCTGAGTAAACAGCAAGTAAAAAATCTTCTTTGAATATGAACTATTACAATCTCTATAAATGATTTCAGTTAAACATCCTACAACAGAGCTTTGAAATTTTTTTTGCAAATGAAGCTTAGCTCTCAAAACTTCCACCACCGCATGTGCTATTTTTGGTTCATATGCTCATTTTAATATGAAAATGCATTCAGAACCTCAACCTTCTTAATCCTACCCATCATTTAGACATATTTTTAATCAGTCAAGGACCTTGAAAGCCACTTACAAATAAAACTTTGTTATTATTATTATTACTACTACTACTACTATTATTATATTATTATTATTAGTAGTAGTACCAGTGAAAGTAGTAGTAGTAGGAGGAGGAGAATGAGTAGTACTGTAGTAGTAATAGTAGCAGAATAAGTACTAGTAATAGTATATCCCTCAGCAACGTTATGGTGATAGCTATTTTCTTTTTTCATACAAAAATGCGATAACTATTTTACCATACAGTCTTTAAATTAACACTAAATTTTGCAGCCGTATTGTGAACTTCCTTGATAAGACACAGATACCTGTAAAACCTTCATAAACAAGTTATCAATCACAATTTACACCGCAATCTATTTCTGAAAAGTTGTTGACAGTATACGCAAAAGTGTTTTTGGGCACACACAATCTAGCAGTTTTATGGATTAAACCAAGTAATTGTTATATTTATAAATTAAACTGCCAATCACATTACAAAACTTTTATCCCAGTGTGAAAGAAGAGAGCTATTAGTGCAAAACACTACCAGAACTTTCTGGCTCTCCTGTCCAACATTAGTATAATTCAGATTTTAGTTTCCGTTTCACATTCAAGAAAGACTGAAACCTTTATAAGGCAGCAAGATGATAAGGAGTACCTCTCAAAAATGTCTTTGATTACAGAAGTACAGACAGGGTCTTCGCAGAGTGATAAACTAGACTCTCTGCGGAAAAGATCAGGGGTGACATGATCCTGAGGTGCGGGGGAGATGAACTTCTCAAGAGGAGAAAAATCACACAGGAAGAGTGCCTTGAGTATATCTCGATAGATCCCCGCCAACACTGTCCCATTATTTGCCTCCGGGGCTGTCGCTAGCATGCGCTCCACGTGCCACAATGGCTCAAACAAGTAAAACATGTTCTTTCCATGTTGGTTGAAAAATTCCCCCACAAATGAAGATCCAGTTCGTGTGGTTGCCATGAGTAACACGTGTTTGTGGTTACCATGGTAGCTGTAGGAACCAAAATCATCCAGGTCTTCCTCTTCTTGTTCTTCAGAGAAATTTGAGTAATTCCCTTCAGAGACGGACATTTTAGAGAGCAGCATTTTCAGCACCATTAAAGAGCCACTTTCTGTCGTGTTGCCGTAACCGTGAGATGTCTGTGGAGTTTGCTGTGAAGCCTGCCTCTGGGTCAGTTTATTAGAGACCCTGGTGAGATACAAAGACTGGATTAAGTTTCCACATAACAAATAAAGCAGAAAACATCTAAATATCTATATTTTGCACATTGTAGAAATTTTTACATAGTTCTGTATATTAAAGTTGCAACTGTTAAGAAAAATGTAGCAACACAACATTAAGCTGATAAGCTTCATCATAAATATGATCTTGCAGGGAGTGTGACAACGTAGTGTATGATGACCTCCAAATGCTGCTGCAACTTTAACTCAGAAATTAAAAAAATAAAGTACATAATAAAGGCATGTAAAAACAAACAAAATAAGGTTGCAACCACAAAATGCCATGACAGAAAAATGGGCAATATAGTACATAACTAAGTTGACTTTGTGTGATTGTCAGTTAACTAGACTTTTGTTTTGCTTTTAACACTTCTGATGTTTTGAACATCTTTAGTGTTTAAAACTTCTGTTTGCTAATTAATATTATATAGGTAAGGTACAGATTGTGTTATGACATTTAAAATCTTGTATATCTCTCACAAAGTGTCACTAAATAACTAGGAAGGTCAGAGAAGTGCTTGGGCAAGAAGATCCTGAGATTCTACAAATAGTACTCATCCTCTGAGATGTTTTACTCTTTTTTTCTTGTAAATCAATGATGTGCAACATAATTTGACTTTTGTGATAAAAATATCTAAAAAATAAATTCTCTTTAGTCTTAAATTGAAAACTTAGTCCTACAAAGTAATGCCAATTATTTAAGAATGTGCAACATAAAATTAGTGATTACATAAATATTTACTCCCTTTAAGTTAGTATTTTGTAGATGTACCTTTAGCTCCAATAAAAAGCATGGACTTGTGTGGACAGGTCACAATAACGCTTGCACATCTTTTGCTCCATTTTTCCATGCAAAACTGTTCAAGTTCTGTCAGATTGCATTGAGATCAGGTGTGAACAACCTTTTTCAAATCAAGACACAAATTTTCTATTGGACTGAGATCTGGGTTTTTACTTGGCCCTTACAAAACTTCCAGCTGGAGGGGGTGATCTTTAGATTATTTCGTTGTAGTTTTAGATGTATGCATTGGTGGAAAATTACTCCCAAGCTGCAGTTATCTGGCAGATGGAATCAAATTGTCCTCCAGGATTTCTCTTAATTCTGCTGGATTCATTTTACCATTTATTGTATTTTTTGTTTTTACTGCAGCCGCCCCCGACTGTATCATATTTCAGGATTATTGGATTTATGGTTTCCCCACCAGGTAGTACTTTATTCACCAAAAATCTGGTGGCTGCCACCACCATGCTTCACAGTAGGGATGAGGTGTTTGTTGTAATGTGCAGTGTTTGGTGATTGCCAAACATAGTGCCTTGTTTGATGGCCAAAAAGGTCCATATTGACAACACTGGTTTTCCTGACTGAATTAACTGAATCTTTGTTGAATTTGGTAAGTCATTTTAAAAGGGGTGAATATTTATGCAATCACTAATTTTATGTTCCATGTTTTTATTAAAAGGGGCCATATTATGCTATATTTGCCATGTCACAGTCTATTCTATTCACATTTAGGATAATATTATGCATTTTGCAACATGCACTGAGCAGCCAGAGAGGCGCTGAATGTAGTCATGGTGTAGTTACACGTGTGTCTGTTCACGGGAGCACAGCACAGCCATATGCACACTTCCTGCTAAAGTTTTCAGATAAGGGAGGGAGGAGTCTGACACAGCCCAGTGGTGTCAGCTGTTTGCTCAGCTTAAACTGCACTCTTCTTTTATATTTATAAAATTACAAAAACGGATGGATGAAGAATAAAACTACTTCCAGGATCGTTTAAAGGTACAACTAACAATTATAGAAGGTTAAAAGCTAATAAAAATCCATTTTGCATAATATGGCACCTTTAAGAAAAACATCTGCAATCAAAGATCTGATCATATCCGGAAGTATTTACTTTTCTAACACAAGATATGAACTCCTCCACACCGGAGGACACGCCACCCTTTTCCAGGTAAGGACCATGGCCT
>JBAMHX010000018.1:14634387-14645274 GCA_037177515.1 Pseudomugil tenellus | reverse complement strand
AACGTGATATCGAATACACACACATATATATATATATATATATATATATATATATATCACAAAAGCCAAATTATTTTGCACATGATTAATTGAGTGTGAAACATCTCAGGGTGTAAATGTATTTTATAGACACTGTAGTTGTGGCTCAGAAAATAGCAGTACTTATGTTTGTTGACTGGGCTGTAATATGTGTCCCACACACTGGAGGTACATGCACAGTTAGTGATACAATATATAGTAATTACTTTAAGTCCTGTAAAGACCTTCAGTTCAGCCCCAAAAATGTCAATTTTTTTTAGCTTCTCTGTTGCTTAACTTTAGAAATTTTGATCCAATATATAAATGCTCCTGTTCAAGAGTTACAACAGAAAGGGTTAAATGATTTCAGCAGTTTCCAGACCTTGTTAGACTGGTATGCTGGTATGTGGGCTCACTATGTCCTCCAGCACAACTGAGTAATGGAGCCATTTAAATGGGTAGTTTCTTAATAACACTCAGAAACTATGAGTACTGTTTTTTGTCCCTTAAGATTTTCACTTAGGCTCTGTGATATTAAACATTATGTAAAGTCTCAGTTGACCAAAAAGATGTATACCAGAGCCAATATTGGATGCTGGGATAACACCACATTGCGATCTTGATATAACCTAGTGAACTTGCCAGATTGCCAAATGGAGCAGTAGGGTCAGGTCTTAGGCCTGATGGTAGGATTTAGGATTGGTTACTATTAGCTCCTGTCCATCTTCTCTATAACTGACTTGTTATCTGTTCAAATCCGAATACTTCAGAACAACTTGTGATGCATTCACTCTCTAATAATATTGTCACACCCGGTGTTATGGGTAAAACCCTGTATTTATTATTAACCCTGTTTTTCTTTTACTCTGTCCCTCCCAGCTCATCACTCACACCTGTGCCTCACCCAAGGCAAGACTATATAAGGCCAGGGTTGGCACCAAAAATGCAGCCAGTGGGTCCACCATGCTGCAGCAATTTTTCAGTTCTCCCTAGAATTTTGTTTTGTTAATAAATTTAGTTATTCTTTTAAACTCAACAAGCTGCGATTCTGTTCTGCACCCAGTTACATTCTTTTATTAGTTACGTTGCCATACAGGGCCAAACCCCTAGACCACCACCACCACCACAGATGGCACGTAACAGATTGGGGGCTCGTCAAGTCCAGTGCTTTGGAATAGATTGGGGCTGTGTGTGAGTATGTTTCTGTGTGTTCTGGTTGGTTGTTTTTTGTTTTGTTTTATTTTTGCGCGTTTTTGTCCTGCTCCTTTTTGTATGGCATAACTCTCCCAGACTAGATTAGGGGGGCTAATCCTGGTCCTGGTGGCCATTCCTTCAGGCATCCGTTTGGTTTTTTGGTTTGTTATCTTTGGGGTGAATCCTGGGTGGAGTGGATTCTCCTCAGGGTGCTGCATGTTCGCCTCGAGCCCGGCAAACCAGGGAAGACAGTTCAGGCAGTGGCTTGTGAAGTCTGGTGAGTGATGGCTACCTTTGATTTGGAAATATTTGTTGCTGATCCGACGCTTGCAGTGTTAGAGTCGAGTCGCAAATGTGTTGGCATTATGAAATTCCCGTCTCTGTTGCTTCCCGTGTCTGCGAGTTACGGGAGACTATAGTGGCCACTCTGGCTCGTACGGGGGTTTTAAATTGGTCGGAGGCTGATGATGTTTGTGGGGCGATCATGGGAGAGACTCTAGTGTCCCGAGTGCGTCCTGATGTGCGGGGTTCCGCTGCGGCGCCACTTCCTCCAATGGGCCCTGCGGGTGTGTTTCCTAGTGATACTAAGGAGAAGCTTATGGTTTCCTCTGGGGAGTCTTCTCTTTCAGACGATCATGTTCGTCTCGAGAGTCTCAGAGATCGGTCTGGTGATAGGGAGCGGGAGTTTCAACTCAGGCCTGAGATTGAGTTGAGGTGCAATGAGTTACAAGCGGAGGTTGAACTTAAGAGATTGGAGGCGGACTCTGCGAATGCGTGAACTCAAATTGTAGGCAGCAGCAGCACGCAGTTCGATTTCCACTCCGTCTGTAGTGGTCAATCCGTCCGATACGTTTGATGTGACTAAGAATATCCAGCTCATCCCAGTCTTTCTGGAGACTGAAGCGGAATCTTATTTTGGAGCTTTCGAACGCATTGCGTTAGCGTTGCACTGGCCTAGAGATGTTTGGGCCATTTTGCTGCAATGTAAATTGAGTGGTAAAGCTTGAGAAGCTTGCGCATCTTTGTCAGTTTCGGACAGCTTGCATGACGACAAATTGAAGTGTGCTATTTTGCGTGCTTATGAGCTGGTACCTGAAGCTTATCGACAGCTGTTTAGAGGACTGCGAAAATCATTCAGTCAGAGTTTTGGGGATTTTGCACGGGAGAAAAGTCTGTTGTTTGACAGATGGTGCTCTGCATGTAAGGCGGGTTCTTTTGGAGCTTTGCGTGAGCTAATTTTGATTGAAGAGTTCAAAAACTGTCTTCCTGAGCGTATTCTTGTTTATTTAAACGAACAAAAGTTTTCTACGCTCCAGCAAGCTGCGATTTCAGCGGATGAGTTTATGCTTATGCACAAAGCTGCTTTTGCACGTGAGCCAGCAGTTCTAAGCCTGACAGACCGAAGCAATGCTTTTATTGTCATAAAGTTGGCCATCTTATTGCGGATTGTGAAGCCCTGAAGCCTAAACAGCAAGTGGCAAAACCAAAGGGCGTTAATCTATTTAAAACTGTTCCTGCCGGTTCTTCTGCGTCTACCTGTGTGCCTGCTGTCTCTCCTGATGACTGTTTTAAACCCTTTATTTTTTAAGCTTTTGTTTCAGTGCCAGGTGATGCCAAGTGCCCTGTAAAGGTCTTGCGTGACACGGGTGGTTCCCAGTCATTTATTCTACCTGGTGTGCTTCCACTGGGTTCCAGAACTGACTGTCACCTAAGTACCGTTGTGAAATGTATTGGCTTGAGCTATGTTTCAGCTCCCCTTCATAAAGTCCACATTGGGTCAAGGTTGGTGAGGGGACTTTTCCAGTGGCTGTTCGTGACCAGTTTCCTGTTGATGGGGTAGACTTTATCATGGGAAATTATATTGCGGGTGGAAAGGTTTATCCCTCTCCAGAAGTGGTCTGTAAGCCTATCCCTGGTTCTGAACTAGATGATTTGTCTCAATAGCATCCTGAGGTTTTCTCCGAGAGCATCCTGACTCGAGCGCAGGCTAAGAAGTTGGCTCGGGAGAATGATGTTATTTTAGGTGATTCTGTTCTGGCTCCTGTTTTCTTAGAGGACAAAGTGCCCTCTCTTGGTCAATGTGAGGATGGTGCCAAGATTAAAGTTGATAAGAGGTCATTGCAAAGTTCTTCTGTGTCCCCACCGCTAACATGTGAGGCTCTAACAGATGCTCAAAAATCTGATTCCACTCTGACTAAATGTTTTTCTGCCTTAGGAAATTCGGATGGCAGCGGTGTGTTCTTCCTTGACAGAGGAATATTGAGGCACAAGTGGGTCCCAAGGGCAGGTAACCACACTGATAATGACTGGTGTACAGTTTTTCAAATAGTGGTTCCCAAGGCTTACAGACAACATGTGTTGTCTCTGGCACATGAAAACTTGTGGTTGGCCATCTTGGTGTGACAAAGACCTACAATCATGTCCTACAACATTTTTTTGGCCAGGTCTGAAGTCTGATGTGGTTAGCTTCTGTAGGACCTGTAGCACCTGCCAATCTGTAGGGAAGCCCAACCAAGTGGTACCTCCAGCTCCACTATGTCCTGTGCCTGCAGTCGGTGAGCCATTTGAACACGTTATGGCAGACTGTGTTGGCCCCCTGCCAAAAACTAAATCTGGTAACTAGTTTTAATTAACAATCATGTGTGTCACAACGCGGTTTCCCAAGGCCATCCCACTGCGAAAGATAATTGTTTCTTCTGTTACTAAGGCATTTACAAAGTTTTTTTACTATTTTTGGTCTCCCCCGAGTTGTGCAGACAGAGCAGGGGACCAACTTTATGTCAAAGACTTTTAAAGACACCCTACAGTCATTTGGTATAACACACTCCGTATCCAGTTTTTATCATCCAGGGTCTCAGGGTGCACTCGAAAGATGGCACCAAACTCTTAAGTTCATGTTGAGTAAGTTCTGTTATGAAACAGGAGGGATTGGGATGAAGGGGTTCCCTTCATGCTTTTTTAATATTAGAGATGCTAGAGAGTCTCTAGGTTTCAGTCCAGCTGAACTTGTGTTTGGTCATAATATTCGTGGCCCTTTGAAGGTGTTGAAGGAACAGTTTTTGTCTGTTTCTGTTTCTGCTGGCAATATGTCAGATTTTATTTCTAAGTGCTCCAGCAGGCCTCAGTTTTAGCTAAGGAGGGCCTCTCTTCTTCACAGGCTTTTATGAAAGAACGATTTAATAAAAAGGCAGTAGTACGCCATTTTTCACCTGGTGATAAGGTGTTGGTGTTATTAACTACCTTTGGCTCTGCTCTTTCAGCTCGTTTCTCTGGGCCTTATGTTGTGGAAAAGAAAATATCTGACACTAACTATCTTATTCTGACCCCTGAACGTAGGAGGAAAACTAGACTTTGTCATGTTAACATGCTCGAGCCTTTTCATGTCCGGGAGGAGGTGACATCTGCTCAATCATTATTGATTGTGCCTTGTGTGTCACCTGTGCTTCCAGAAGTCCCTATTGAGGAGGATCTGGAAGAGCCTGTGGTCGGTTATCCAACTCTGAGTTGGAAAAACCTAAAACACGTAGAGAACTGAGCCGGTTTTTAGGCCTAGCTGGCTACTACCGCTGTTTTTGTAGGAAATTCTCTGTTCTAGTTGCACCACTCACAGCTCTATGTAGTCCTTCAGTGCCGTATTCTTGGACTACAGAGTGTGATTGTGCTTTTCAGGCTGCTAAAGCACTCCTGTGTAGTGCTCCAGTACTGTCCGCTCCTGATTAATCCAAGCCGTTTAACTTGGAGGTTGATGCCAGTGCTACAGGAGCTGGTGCTGTGCTTCTCCAGGAAGATGAGGCTGGTGTCCCCCATCCTGTGTCATACTTTTCTCTCAAGTTTCAAAAGCATCAGCTAAATTACTCAACGATAGAGAAGGAGACCTTAGCAATGCTTCTTGCACTCCAGCACTTTAGTGTTTATGTGGGTTCCACTAACGTCTCTGTGTGTACAGATCACAACCTTCTTGTCTTTCTAGCCCAGATGTACAACCAGAACCAGCGGCTGATGAGATGGGCGCTGCTGGCACAGCGTTTTAACATTGTCATCTGACACAACAGGGGGCGAAATAACATTGTGGCTGATGCCCTATTACTAGGCTGAGGACATGAATCATCCCATCACATTTCCACTTCCCCTTGGGGATGTGGTATTGGAAATTGATATCCTTTTTGAGGTAAAAAAAAAAAGTTAAATAAGGAGTTACTAGGTTAAAACTGTTTTTGTTTCTCTGGTTGCTGTATGTGATCTAGGTGTTGTGTTTTATGGGGGGATGTGTTATGGGTAAAACCCACCACCACAGATGGCACGTAACACCCGGTGAGTCAGTCCTGAAAGAAACCTCACTTATATCTTAGAGATGGCAAGGGTTTTGAGTAAAAAAGACTACTAAATACCTCTGAAATGAGAAAAGATCAGCAACCCATGCAGCTATTTTAAATCAGAAAGAAGAATGAAAAGAATACTTTTTTTGTGAAGTCAGTGACAGTTTTCTTACCTTGAAAGGATGTTGCTTTCTTTTTCAATGATGACCAAGGCCACAATACAGATGAAGACGACTGCATATTTGGCCCTCATTCTTGAGTGGTGTCTTTTTAACTGGAGGTCTACAGTCTAGACTGTGTTTGGCATAGCTTGTTGTGCAGAGGCTAAGACTTCATTCTGCAATAAGAAGAACACTTTCTTTTATTCACATTTCAATTCAGGCCTAGTAGCTCAGAGAGCCAAGAAAAAAGAAACACTGTTGCTTTTAAGTATGGGCTAATATTTTACATAAGTGGAAAAGGCTCATGTGAGAGAGAAATTGAAAGAGGTTCTGTTTTCAGTGATCAGAGGCACAGAGCTGTATAATTTCAACACTCCCAACTATTTAACATCAGGACAACTTCTACACTTCCAAATAACTGCATATGCTTAAGAACTGGAGACTTGTACACTCTAGACATTGTTATTTTGTCGTCTAATGAATTCATGATCCCTGGGAAAAGTTTGTTTGTCAAGAAAGGACATGTTATTTATACACATGACCAGACAAGTAGATTCATATTAGCTCACCATCTAACCTTGCATAATTTAATAGAATCACTTCCATGCAGGTAAATAACTTCTTTAGGCAATCTGTCTTTAGAAATGAGGATAAACTAAATACTAAGATACATTGAAAATCAATGTAGGGAAAGCCTTTGAACACATTTTGACAATGTGTATAATTTAAAGTTGTTTAAATCAAAACTCTCTTATTCTATTCTATTATTTAATCAAAACACGCTATTTTTTCATGTATGGAAACAGAATAATTTCCTAGAAAAAACTGTACTTAAATGTTATTCAGCTCTGTCAAAACAACGCATTATTAACGAGGAAGATACCATTTTCAAGTTTTTGTGCAGAAATTGTGTGCTCCTTGAGTAAATATCACCTAATTATTTGAGCTTAATATGCCACAGGCGACAAACTGTCAGGCAGAAGTGCTTAAGCTGAGCGCTTCTGCATATTCAAGAGCTAGTGAAGCGGCAAATCGGACTATCTTCTCAGGCAGAAACACACATCACTCTGTTTTTCATCTCACTACAAATTACATTAATGGCTGCCTTCAGAGCAGTGAAGCAGCCCCTCATGAGACTGTTGAAAGCTAAATTCATTTTGAAAGCCATGCCCTTCCTCCAGGGTTGAAAACAATTAGCTGTTATTGGCAAATATCAGTAACTATTATAATATCTGTTGATTAACTGATGTCATCCTATTTACCACTACCACTGACTCCTCTGAGTGGTTTCCATTTAAAGGCTCCTAAGCAGTCATTTGGGGGGAGGGGGCACTCAATTCAATATCATTTTCACCATCTGAACCAGAGTAAATGCAGACTTATGGCTAGTTCTGTATATTATCAAAAACTTAGTGTATAAATGAGAGTTTGGTGCTTTCATAGATTGAAAATTACTTGTGAAAACGTTTTTTTTGTATGAAACTATGATCTGTTATTAAAACGATTATATGAAACCACACGGTATGCAGCCTCATATTTCCACGATTATATTCATGCTTTCATCATATAAAGAAGCACATAGACTACATCTCACACACGAGCACTTTGACGGATTGAAAATTTAGTCAGACTCTTCAATCTTCCGACATTTGCATCGTTTTACGCGCTTGGATGTATTAACGGGCTGTACGTGCGCCGGCAGCTCTGCATGTTGTGGTTTCGAAGATTCAGGTCGTTTCCTGCCACAAAGAATAATAACTGAGAATGATCAAGTCGAATATAGTACACACCTTCAGCTGTTTTGTCGGCGCAGTAGAGTAAAAACGTCCCTGATAGCTGATGAAACATCTTCTTGTAGCATCTCGCTGTATTGTGTCGGGCTCGGACACACTGACTCATTGTATCCTCCTCTCCTCTGCCGGATGCAGCGCGGAGGCGCAGAAGAGGTGCCGAGGAAACATCTGCAAACACAGCGAGACCAAGCTGATATATTGTAATTTTTTTTGTAATTTTACAAAACAAGCAAGAAAAAAAACCTAAATGTGTCTCTTTGGTTAACTATATTTAACTAAAAAGACAGAAATTCTGAAAATTTATTTTGCTGAAGACGAAGAAGCTTTAAAACTTCCTCCATCAACTTTTCGCACGTGCTGTTAACGATCGGCGACAAAAAAAGCGAGACTGTGAAAACTCTGCTACAGCTTCTCGGGACATCCTGTGCTGGCAAGGTCACGTGACCCAGCCCCCGATTTTGTACATAAGGCTTCCGTGTTAGTTAAAATACCCATATCACACCTCATCGTACAGCATCTGTTCCGACTTTGTACGCTGAGTTGTGATGAAAAAAAAACGTCCTGTTCATATTTATCTTCATTTATTCATTATTTATCTCAACCAGCGAATTAAAGGCTTATTTAGAAAAAACAAAAACAAAAGAAACTTAAGAATTAATCATATGAATAAAAAGTCCTCTTAGTTGTTTTTCTATACGAATAATTTAAACGATTTAACTCTACAGTGATCAATCCAACATTAAATATAGGTTTTATAGGTTGCATCTTCTTTGTTGCATCTCCATGTAGAAGTTTGGGAATTAATTAGACTAATTGCTTTTGTTTTAAAAGCTAAATGATTTTTTAAATTTCTTACTTGCTAGAATATCGACTTTTTAGCAGCTATAAGTTTTCTTTTACATATTTATTTAATAATTATGCAAAATACTTACTTTAGGCAAGGCAAGTTTATTTGTATAGCACCTTTCATGTACACAACAGTTCAAAGTGCTTTACGTAAAAACATTAAAAGCATTACAGATGTTGAAACAGAAATAAAAAACAAAATAAAAACAGAGCAAGAATCATAATAAAATAATCAATTAAATTAAAATCATTAAGAAGAACAATTAAAAAGTTACCGTGCAGATCTTATTTGTAGCTAGAAGATAAAAGATAAGTTTTTAACCTGGATTTTTGCATTATAGAGTTTGAAATATGTGCATGCAGCAACACAGTTAAATGATCATGGTGTTCAGGGGAATATTTGAGACAATGCAATTATTTCTATTGCAAAATGTTGGCTGTATTTAATGTTTTTAACATGTCCTGTCCAGCATTAAGGCAGACAGAATGATGATCTGTCTGCTGTGTCATGCTGAGCAAATTTGCTTTGTCAAGAGGAACTATATGTATAAACGTATATACAAAGATCCTCTTGATGATCTGAATTCTTTATTTATTTTAGTTCAATCTTATTTAAACAGAATTTCCATGTATTGCTGAACACGACTGGAGAGGACAGAAAAGGGATAAAAAAGACAAGAGAAAGGAAAGAGAACACAGACAGAACATAAAAAAGAGACAGAAACTCACCACAAAGGAAAACACGCAAACTAACCACCCATGCGTTGCCATCCGTCACACCTGTACCAAAATTAATGGGGAAAAAAAGGATCTCATGAGCTCCAGCAAGGAAACAAATTAGAACAACAATGGCTGCTACTGAAATATCTATATGAGCTCTTTGTGAATGTGTCATCATGCAGAACGTACGATGTGAAAAGTGTTCGCAGGAAAGTGAACATGCTCAGGCAACCCCCTTTAGTCAAAAGGTCAGAGGTCGGCTAGGAGAATTTCGAGACCAGGACACACAGCAGCCAGTCCCAGACAAGGGCTCCAGTCACCCCACTCCAGAGCCGGGCGTCCATGGTGAAGGCCCACGGCCCCAAGAACCTAGAGTTAACCGCCTCCCCCAACCCACGCCGGTGGACCAGGAACCCCAGCCCACCACTCGGCTGGAGCCAGCCGGGAACCTGCCTTCCATCCACACACACCCACACACAGCCTAACACCCCCCCACCCCCCCACCATGCCCCCCTCCAAACCCTAATCCCCAGACACGCACACAAACTCTTCATACCCACACCCATATGACCACACACACCTTCAGTCCTGTCACCCATAGTCCACACACACCCCTATACATACAGACATGCCCACACACAGACAGTGACCCATCTATACCAACGTATTCTGATTATTATCACCTTTAGAACCACACAAAACATTCCTAAAGTTTTCCAGGAAGAGTACATGCAAGTTTGTCCCGATTAACAACTACTCTATAATATGACATGAACATCAACATGCTTTAAGACTTATCTGGCTAACTTTCCCAGAGAATGGCAAATATATGTCAGATTTGCAACCTTGGCTGACTTGCTACTCTTTACAGAAAATGTTACCTTGTTGCTCAAGGGAAAGTAGTGGGAGGAACATCCAGACCTGCCAGTTGCCCTGCCATATTTACAGTCAGGGGGTGACTATGTTGCAATACAAGCAAAAAAAAAAAAAAAAAAAAAAAAAAAAAATCACATTTGGACTTTGAATTCTTCTGTACCTGCAGAGAGATGGGCTATAGTCCCATTTGGAATCTGTTGACACTTTTTATTTGAAATTAAAACTTTACAAATAATGTAAAAAAAAAAAAAAAAACAAAGAAAGAAAGCAAATTCAAATAAATATCACTCATGAAAGTATAATTTCTAATGCATAAATGCTTAATGTTTTATTTTATGAGCACATTTTCGGTTTCGTTATAAACTGTATTTTTATTTAATGAACAACTATTATTTATCTCAATATATTATCTATTTAAAATGAGGTAAGCTCATCAAAAAGAGGCCTACAGAGGAAATAATTCAGCAGTAAATAAGCTAAAGGTATCGTCCTCTTTAATTAACTTTACTAGTGCCCTGCATTTCTGTGTGATGTTCAATGTCAGGCATTTGACTAGACTCCTCTTGTTATGTAAAGGAATGGTGCTTGCTTTTAGACAAGCAGCATATTTTTTTGTCAGCCTATCATTACGTCAGTCTTTATTAGTTTTTGAAGGACAGGTTTGTTTCACATTGCTTAGAAAAAACAGCTATTCCAACAAGTTATCCAAAACTGCAGCATATGTTTTTGCCTGACTGTTGTCTTGATATTTTAGATATAAAAAAACAAAAGCTGGTCAAAGGTACTTTGTAAATTAAATTATGTTACTTTGTCTTTTGTTTGTCCTTCTCATCTTTGGAGGTAGCAGTCTAAGTACTGGGCACAAAAAAGCTAGAACATAAGGATGGTTCTTTCTTTCTTTCTTTCTTTCTTTCTTTCTTTCTTTCTTTCTTTCTTTCTTTCTTTCTTTCTTTCTTTCTTTCT
>JBAMHX010000018.1:14590826-14629470 GCA_037177515.1 Pseudomugil tenellus | reverse complement strand
TATATATACCGAATGCCAACCTCATGTTCGTCCTCAGGACCAAACTCCGAACCAAGGGGGAATGGGACCTTTTCTGTTGCCGCCCCCCACCCGCTGAAACTCTCTAACCTAATACATCCGAGACACTACAGATTTTCTAAAATCTTATTTTTATTTTTGTGTGTCTTTTCCTTCTCTATGTTGTTAATGTGCTGTAGTGTGCTTTGTCCTGTTTTTAACTTGTCCTTATATCGAGTAAAGCGTCTTTGAGCTCTTTGAAATAGCTACATAAATAAAATGCATCATTATTACTATTTTTATCTCCATGTTTTATATCTGACAAATCAATAAGAAACTACAGTGAAAGAATTACGATTTGCAAAATAATTTAGTTAAGGGCAGATCTTACATTGCTGCACCGATCTACAGCATGATGTATGACTAAAAACAATAGCTTGGTATTATTTAGTATCTGCAGAACAGATGTATTCTATGTACATTACTGTAGAAGTATACGCTACCAGCAGGCCTGTTTGGGTTTGACTATAAAATCTAAAAATCCAACAGCTGACCAACAAGGTTTGTTTCAGAACTCATTGTGTTTTGGTCCTACTCACAAATGCCCTCTGCTCTTCTTTAGATTGCTTTTAAACGCAAGGCAAACCTATTATTATCCATGTTTCATCTGGAATTTTCAGAATTTTGTTTGTTGTCAGTGCATTTCTAAATCGTTTGAGGTTAGAGCTTTCCATCAGGTCATGGCTCTGTTGTTCTGGTGAAAAAAACCCAAAACAAAACAAAAGAAAAAAAAAAACACTATATAGTATACACTGTATCTGATGATACAGGATTAGCCAAGCCTATTAAAAACAATCTAAATGAAGTGCTGCATGTGCAGCCATATGCTGACAAGACAAACACTAAACATCAATGAAGTTTTACTAAGAAGAGGATAACAGCTTTGTCACCAAAGGACAAGAGATCAACATGTGCTGCAGTGATTTAAAGCAAAGGATTAGAAACTAAGACGATGACTAGATGAGCAGTGAACTTCCATTTGTGTTTCAACACTGATTATTTTGCAAATTCTTTCTCATATAGAGCTTTGATGACTTTTTTCTTTACTTTTTTCAGAATAACTACCTAAAACTCACATCAGAAGGCTTAAACATCTTGAACAAAGTTCTTTCATGCTACAGAAGGTTAAAAAGATAAAGACTGTTTATTTGAGAAACCCACAAACCTGCACACAACATGCTAAACGTCAACATGTGCATCTAACAATATTTGTACATGGTAATTACACTTTGCATTAATGTTTGACGGAATCTGTGTTTCAGCAAGCGGACTCTTTGCATTAAGAAGAGATTAGAGAAGAGTGGGTTAATCTTTAGGGCTACTACCATCTGGCAGTATCATGAGATTCAAACCTGAAACTTCATGTTGAGCTTGACTCACAATGTACAAAGATAACATGAAAGTTGATTTTTGTCCCAGAGAATTGTTTGTATGGTTGTTGTCAAGAGATTAGCAATATATAGTTTCACATAAATAAAAATAATGAATGTGCATTTGAACAGGGAGAGTCAGCTCTTCAACATATGAGGTTAAACATGTAAAGGATCTGAGTGTATTCAAAGGTCATCTTAAATCATGGTTCCTAAAATTGAATGTTATGAACTCATTGCTTTTTTGTCTACAAAAGTAAAATGTATTCATGTGTTAAGCAGATACTAGCCAGATTCCACATGCTTTACAATTTAAATGGTACTACTTAGAATAAAGAGTAATATCAATATGACAATGGGTGCATATGCTGAAATCCTCTTGTAAACAATTTTAATAGTGTGCATAAAGGTGATTTCTTAGTGTACTTTGTGTGTAGTTTTCTGAGGTTAGTCACAGTAAATTCAATTAAATAACTTTATAATTTCATCAAAAGATTTAAGTATTTATTTTTAAAGATAGTTTATGGTAAACGTTTGATTAGACATATGTTTAAAAGACACCTGAGCCCAGTCTTTGCATTAGTGAAAAGAAATATTTTCATTATTTGTGGTGGTTAAGGTAGATTTTGGCTTTCATAATTCATGCTTGAAAAAAATGTAAAAGAAAACAATTTCTTGAATATTTGTTGCTGCATGTGGTGATTTGTACTTTCACCTAACAGCAGAAAGTGTCACTGTTCAAAACTTGACCTGGGTTGTTCTGTCCGCATTTGCTTAAACTTTCTGCAAGTTTGTGGTATTTTTCAGGGTACACTGACAAAATCAAACAGTTCACAAACCTGCAAGTCTTGTTAAATTATAATTGTAAATTAACTGTGAAGGTTTGCAAGCATAGTTGCTCCATTTGTCTGTGTCAGCTCTGACTGCTTACCAATCCACGATTATGAAAGTGGCTGGGGGGGTTGGTTGGGGTAGTGAGGCTGGAAAGGTGCTCTTATTTCCAGCACCTTTTATTCAATAGGTGCTTTTGAACCACAAGAACTTTTACCTTAATTCAATTCCTTTAACATGGTCTTTTTCAGATCATACTTTGGTCCAAGAGCTTTCAATCTGACAAGAACCCTCTATGAAACAGCTGCATGGTGATTGGATCATGACTCACCTATTCTCCGAATTGCGCTTTGCTTTGATGCCAGGAACAGGGTCAAGAAGAATTCTGACAGCATATTGAATAGACTGACAAATCCTATCTGAGACAGACACGAAAATGAAGTATAAGAATAATCCCTGTGATGTTTTTTGTTACCACATGTATCAGGAGCACATTTTGGCATCCACAGACATGTAATGAAAGTCTCACTTCCTTTGCTTAGACAAACGTATGTTCTGTCATGGCTACCTCCTGTATTCTACATTTGCTTGGATTGTCCGCGTCCTGGATGCACAAGTACAACAGAGAATGCAGGAATCATTGATGCATTTTGCTTTGTTGATGCCATACTGTATTCTCACTTGCAGTGAGGCTTGGATGTACAGACCATGAATTGTAATCCCAGAGTTAGAGATGACTTTCAGTACACACAAATTCAAATAACACAAATTCATTTTCAACACAATGACTCAGAAAATCTACAAAGCATTTTTGTGACACTAACAGACTGATAAATGTATTTGGTCGTGTTATCATTTAATAACCTTAATGAAGTAGTAAAAAAAGCAGTTTTCAGATCTTTGGCACAATAGTAGATTGTTAAATAGTTGCTACAATCAGCAGTATGACTTACCTTCTCCAGGTAAGATCCATGTTATTTCTCCTAAACCTACCTAACCAGGCATCTATGACTATAAACAGAGGTAATGAGAGAGGCAACTTAGTGGATGGAGCTCTCTCCACTAGTAGTAGTTGGTCAGTGTAAGCACACTTCTTATATTTCATGACTCAAACACTTTCCGTGTCTTGTACATGAGCGAGCTTCTGAATAATTATGCAAATGATGGAGCTGATTGCTTACATGGAAACCTGATTAAAAAGCAAGAATATTATGTCTTGTGAACTGAAAGCAACTCACGCCCGATTGCTGGATGGTTTTTATTGGGTGAAAGTTTGTAGAAACATGATCGTTGACAAAATTGGTGACCCCTGAGGTACCATTTGTTCACCAGTAAGGGTTTCTCAGGAGTAAATAAGATTATTAAAAAAGAGGATTATCCAGCTTGAGTGTCTAAATAACAAGAAGAAAGACTCTTTGCTGTTTATTTAAAGACTCAAAACTACAAGCAGCAAATTCAAGAAAGATGTAACATGACATAGCAAATTACTTAAAACAAGTTTTTAAAAAAAGAATTAAAGTAGTTGCTATTTAGTATGTCAATGAAGCAAAATTAGAAAATTTAATTTTTGGGACATTGGTTTACATTTCCAGTGCAGAAATTTATATCATGACATTTACAACAATAGTGCTTAACAGAACACAAAACAGGTGATACACTGATCAATGTAACATTTTATTTTTTAAAATCATCTCCTCCCTTCACATTGTCAACAGCAGAGATGTTAGCAGAATTTATTAAAATGACACATATTAAAATTACTTTTCCACAAGATTCACTTTAATTATACAGAAAAGTAATTATACACTTTCTGGTTATTATAGCGGAGTAATACCAGGCAGTTCAATCAATAACAATAATAAAATGGGCAAAATGTTTTAACACAACAGAAAAAATAATAAAAAAAAATTATAATCAAGCAAACTTCTGAGTATTTATGTAAGTTAGGATTTGGCAGAGCAAGGTGTTCAGAGTGGCCATGATCAGCCTGTAAAACAATGTTTTTGCTGACAAATATGTGGGTATTTTAATATAATTTTAAAAATATGTATACCTGTCAACAGAATCTATGGCATGACAGAGTCATCTTCTGTGGATTGCTGGTGGATGGAGTCCGGCTGGACTGAGGGGGGCCTGGGGAAACTCTTAAGAAGAGTCATCGGATTAGCTTGTGAGCATCTGCTTTTAGCCCTCTGACAGACACCTAGTGAGCTAAATCACATGTCCAGGACTCTCAACGGAGCTATCTTCATGGTTTGGTTTTATTGCTTCCATCTTTAGGATGAAGAATGTGAAGATTTTACATTTGGTACTCCTTTTTCTGTTTCTACACTCCTGCTTTGGTAAGTCCCTTTTGTTTCGTTATGTTGGTTATTACTATGACTAGATTGTTAAAGCTGCTCAGACATATTTAACCATCTCTGGTTGGATTACTTCAAATTTGTATCAGATATTGTCAGATGTAATCAGTTTATTGACGATGTGGCTTACAGGGACATACACAGTATATATTACGTGCATCACACCGTTGAATTTCTTTAGGTTTCTTTTTTTTTTGTTGGTGGTGTTTTTATTTGTTTTTGCAAACATAAAATGGATTGTAGAGCTAAAACTGCATATGTAGGTCAGTGATATTCTGACATTACAAAGAAAAGCAAGAGACATTCAGGTCTATGTATAGGGGATTTATCTTTGGAGGTTGATGTAACTTGTTTGTAATCCCAGTGACAGAGACAAGGAAAGCAAAGGTTCATGCGCAATCAACACATGATCCTATACACAATTCCAGTATTGAAGTTAGACAAATAAAATTCTGACACGGTCAAACTAAAATGAATGTGATTAAAACAGTCATTGATTAGTGTGACATTTATAAATGATCCAACTTGTATGAGATGTAGAAAGCATGAGAAAAAGAGCTTTTTCTTATTTCAAAAGTCACATAATAGTTTTTATGTCTGACATGAAACTGTCTACAATCACATACTGGCTGGTCAATGCTTATTTCTGTTCTCAGCGCAAGCAGATTTTGCCCCTTATTTCTATGACAATGGACCTTACAGCAACAATGGAAACCTGGCTCTGTTCAGCCTGTCAGAGGACACCCCTGTTGGTGAGACTGACAGTTTTCACTCATAAACGGCTTGTGTAAGAATTAATCATCAAAATGTTGGGTCTTTTTTTCAACCCACCATCTCAGGGTTCAAGATGTTAAATAGTATTTAATAGATGAGCAGAAATTTTGTAGAATGTATTTACTCACACCCCCACACTTTGTTGTCACCTGTTGATGTGAAGGCCTATTTGCTGCGGTGCAGATGTCTCTCTCCTTTTATCAATAAAAATACTCATTTTTGCTACTTAGTATCTCATTGCTTGGTTTGTGCAAACAGAAATGTCCAATCACCTGGTGAGCCAATGTACTTTGTTGACATTATGATTATTTTCCTCAGGTACACAAATATATTGCCTCAATGGAACAGATCCTGAAGGACAGGAGGTGAAATATGGTCTGTCCTTTGATCCTACATCGAAAGAGTACTTCAGGGTAGACCCTAAATCTGGAAAAATCACATTGGTGGCACAGTTGGACAGAGAGGTACACAATGTGTTGACGTAAAAAAAAAAAAAAAACAGTTAGAAAAAAATTATGTTTTACTGACATGTGTTTTTTTTTATCTTGATCCAGAAACAAGATTCTATTGATGTTAATATCAGCATTACAGATGGAAGAAGCAAGGTAATATCCTTTATAATGAATCAGAAATCTTTGTCACCACATTGAACCTACTTGCCTAATTCCTTATAATCTTTCTATTTCATGCCTATAAAAAGTTTTTACTTGTTGTAGATCGACTATTTTAGTTGGCTATTTTTACTGAACCCTGGACTGTTTTATTGCAGCATTATCTGCTAATGACGTGTAGTCTGACGTCAAAGAAAGCTGTATTGTCAGTGGTTGAGATTTTGGCCTGATATGACATTCAAATATCAAGTATATTGATTTTGAAATGGTCTATAACATATGTAGGTACTTTAAAAGATGACAAAGTAAAATCCATATTAAGTTGTTCCATCCCACCCATGTGATATCTGGTACCAACCAGCTTATATTATGTTGGCCTGCATTATAACTCAGAGTCATTAAGGGAATGATTTGGGGCCTCTACTCTCTTACGTCGGGATTGTGAGCAGTAAGTCTTTTGAATCCGGTGGGTTTCTTTATCCTGTACATTTTGCAATATCTTTAGGATCTGGGGAGTTTGGGAACTCTCTTGAAAGATTTTTTATGGATTTTTAAGTTAGCTGGGATAAAATGCAGCCATACAGGAGTGAAGCTGCCATGGTTAGAGTAAGCTTAGACTGTAACACTGTTTGAAGGGTTAAATGTATAATTGGTTAAATTGGTTAAAATAATATAACCATAACTATAACTAGATTTTTCCCATCATAGTATTGCAGTGTAAAAGGATACACTACAAACGATGTAGTCAATTAGGGAACAAGTAGTCACAGTTTTATAGCTAGTTTTGAATATGTTACGATACTTTCTTCTCTATCATGGTCTGTTTTAGGTTGTGGAAAGAGTCACAATATTTGTGATGGATGCAAATGATGAAAAGCCTGAATTCCAAAACATGCCTGCAATCATTGACATAGTGGAAGTAAGTTTAGCTAAAACAATGTGTGCTTTGTAAACCTTGTGTTTTGAATCAAAATAAAGGTCAATTTTTCCACAATGAATGTGAGAAACCGGGCCATATTGCTGCAACCATTCCTTCTTTTCTGTGTTTCACATGTTAGACCACTGAATCTGGAAGTAGCATCTACAACGTCAAAGCCGTAGACAGAGACACAGGTTCAGGAGGTTCAGTCACCTATTATCTGCAAGTAAGTTTAAACTTAAAGCAAAAGATATCTTCTAATGAAACCAGAGCTGTTTTAATATAGATGCTCTCACTATTTAGCATCACTGGATGGTGGTATGTGCATGCAATTGTTCATTTTCTCATATATGTTGTGTTAGTTATGAGGACAGGGATTATATTGCAATTACATTTTTGCCAGATATTGGAGGCTTAAATAGCTGCTTTGGCAATGGGTGGTGGGGAATGCTGGTTTGGTGTTTGGACTATGAGGACTAGAACAGCTGGCCTGGAGTTGATAGATTTGGATAAATGAAGCAGTTCACACATGGACACAGCAGATTTAACCTGCATACTTTCTGCTTGACCATATGGGTCATTTTACATCTAAATGGGCAAAAGGACACAGTGTAGGAATATTGGCTCAATTTCAAACAGCTGCTATGTGTTTTTTTTGCAGCCATCTGAGGATTTTGAACAGTATCTCACATGATTATTTTTTAGGGGTTTGTGGGGCTTATAGTTCTGTCCAGACTTGTGTGGCCTTATTTGTGTCTCTATGTGCTTTTAAGTCTTACTTTTTTGTTTGTTCCTCTCTTACAGACACCTCAGCCCACTTTGTTTGCCATTGACAGGCATAGCGGTGTTCTTCGAATCAAACCAGGAGAAATGTTGGATTACGAGAAAACAAAGACACACTTTGTCACTGTGGTTGCAAAGGTAGTAGATGTGTCCTCACTCGTTTCCATCCTGCATTTGTGTTCTTTAAATGTCAGCAAAGACATTCTGTGAGAATGTCGAAAATTGCCCCAATGCAATTACTTAACTTCAATTAAATTTTATTAGTATAGCACCAATTCACAACTCCGCATTTTACACACTTAATGAACTAGAATGTATAAGAGACTAATTCCTCAATTGGTACAGATCTAAATTTAACTTCAGGTGACATCACCAGGTTGGTAAGGCTACACAGAAATGTGCTCACAAAAGACAAGCAGAAGACCAACACTGTAAAATAAATTTTAAAAATACTTACAATATTTTCACAACAATTATGTAAATCGTAAAAATTTGTCTTCAAGTTTGCCGATTATTAAAACATTTTAATCATCAGTGAAATGATAACTGAATTAAGCGCAATGAAAACAAAATCAGAAAAAGATATTAATTCAAAGTGAAAGAAATTCCTGTAAATACTTGTGATGAATGTCTTTCAGGATGGTGGTGGCAACTTTCAAGGGAAGGAACAGTTTCTATCATCTTCTGCTACGCTAACAATCAATGTGATTGATTCACAAGACACACCGCCATCTTTTATTGGGACGCCCTATTTTGGCTACATTTATGAAGTGTCAACACCGGTGAGTTCAAGAGTACTTCCAAGTGACTTGAATATGTCCTTTTTTGTTCAATAAATATTGATTCAATATATAATAAGTTTTCATTGTTATTCTCCATTGATTCTATGTAAAAATAAAAATCTCAATTAACAACAATTTTCATCATTATCTACGAATGCAACATCATTAGTAAATGACACAGTCTAACTTTCAAATACATATGATCAACTGGGTGCAGGTTATTTTAAGGTAGCTTTGAAGACCATTTTCAGAATAAAAGATAAAGTGCTGGAATGTAAATACCATGGTGCGTGTTCCTTACCTTAAAATAAACACAGTAAAAAAAATGAATAATTAAAAAAATAAAATGGATTCAAAGTCACCTTTTACCATTTCAAACAAATCATAGAATTGCTGATTTATTGCTTTATCCTGAACAGGTCTACATGCTATGCCTTAATGATGCATCTATTATTGCATCGCAAACTTATTACCAAGTGTAAAACTTCACTCTGTCAAATTACAGCATTAAAAGACTTTTAAAAAGGCTTGAGAAAAAGCTGTTCATATCACTGCTATGACCTTTTTAGAATAAAACTTTCGAATGTTTCATATAAAAAACAATATTACATGCACTTTCACCACCAGTAAAGGAATGTTTAAAACTAAAATTCCTCATTGGAAGGACCACAATGTGCGACATTGTGAGCTGCTGCACAGTTGCACCACATTTGTAGGTATCATTTGTCTTCCTGCAGGGATCTGAAATTTTTACTGTAAAAGCTGAAGATGGGGATGTAGGGGACCCAAATCCAATCCAGTACTCATTTGATGAAGGTAAATCTTTGTCTTAAAAGCAGATAATATGTTTGTGATTAAATATAAGTTAATATAACCCTCTTTTATCTTGCTAGGAGATGATGGTGTTTTTGGTATCAACAAAACAAGCGGTTGTATTTCTCTGCTGACCTCTCCCATGTATCTAAAGAGAGAGATATTCAACATTAAAGTCAGGGTAAGTATTAATGTTTCTCATCAGCTTTTTCTGATTTGTACGGAAATAAAATAATCAAGACTTTATTTTACTGTCCTTTACTTTCTTTGACAATATTCAACTTCATAATCATAGAAATAGTATTATATATAAAGAATGGTTCAAATAATCTGCATGGAAAAATATTTTGTACAGAATATAAGGAGAAGTGAAAGTTTCAAAGTAGGTAGGTCTAAACTGTCCTCCTTTGTCCAGGCATCAGAAGTAAGTCCTGAAGGAAAGCTCATGGACTATGGAGTTACCACAGTGGTGATTCGTGTGGTGGACCTAAATAATAATCCACCTACTTTTTATGGAGAGAACGGCCCCCAGAACATGTTTGAGTTGACCATGTACGAGCATCAACCAGAAGGAGAGATCCTCCGGGGACTGAAAATCACAGTTAATGACTCTGACCAGGTGGGGAACTGCTATCTATAATTAAATCTAAAGATATTTTCATGTGCTGATGTCGTACTACATCAGGTGTCATCATTAAGCAGCGCAAAAGTATGATAATCTTTGAAATCGGCCTGAGAGGCTTTGTGATGTAAAAACACTTTTTTTCTGTCCATGATTCATTGTTATATAATCAGAAATTAATTCAATCAACATTCATTAATTGAAAATGTATTCAGGATCAAAATGTGTTCAGGGCCAAAATCTGTCCAGGGCCAAAATGTGTTTAGGGCCAAAATGTGTTTAGGGCAGTGTCTGCCTTGCTGACAACAAGAATGACCTTAACCCTGCCATTATTACACACAATCCCATTAAAACTGCATGAATTTGAAAGCAAGCCAATGCAAACTACAGAGTGTGTGGCATGCCTTTTGTCTGCTTACGCAAGTGTCTTTTTGTATAAGAGCTGCATCCAAATGGATGATGCTCTCCAAAGATTTTATTCCGATAATACTGTCACAACATCATGCTGACTCTTTCTGTCCCCTAACATTATGTTTCACTCTGAATATTTTACTTTACAAATTCCCAAATGACTCATCTTACATCACTGAAGCAATTAATGACACAAAGCTTTTATGCTGACTGAACAGTCTCGGTGCTACATGGATTAGACTGTAGTAATGTCTGCTTTTTGGACATAGCTTTGTTACAAATGGAAATGGTCATAAACCGATTTGTGCATAATGTAATTCTTTGGACTTTTGAATAACATTACAATGTGCATGTGTTCCTGCAGGGTGCAAATGCTAAATTCAACCTTAAACTGATTGGACCAGGAAGAATGCTAAGAGTTGTTCCTCAGACTGTTCTCAATGAGGCCCAAGTCACCATCTTAGTGGAAGATTCTGCTGCCATGGACTATGAGAAAAACCACTTTCTAACATACAAGGTTTCCCTTTTACACCAAAGCAGAATAAAATGCTATGAAAAAATAATCACAGACACTTCCATTTCTGCATAGATGACTATATGCCATAAGCATCTTTATATATGATTCTTTTTGCAATGTTTCTATTTTTCAGCTTCTTGCAGTTGAGATTGATACTCCAGAGAGATTCAGTGCCACAGCAGACATTATCATTCATCTCCTGGACACCAATGACAATGCTCCTAAATTTTCCTTGGATTACTACATTGCCAGAATTCCAGAAAACTCACCTGGTGGCTCCAATGTCGTGTCAGTCACAGTGAGTGAGTCTTCTTCAAATCTAAAAATACACGTCATTGCAGACATACGTCACTCTGAGCTAAAAAGGAATGCTGATTTTAACAAAATGCTCAACAGGGCCATTAATTCCCTAAATGCAGACTCTTTGTGAGGTGGGGGTTGGGATAATATGAGAAATCATGTAGATAAAAGCTAGGCGAGGTAAGCTGCCAGATGGCTATCACTTTCATTTTGTTGTGTAACAGCAAATACCCTGACTGCCCCCCCCCCCCCCAACCCCCACCCCCCAAAAAAAAGCTTAGTAGCACATGCAGCTACAGCACAAAAATATGTCCTCCGGTAACATGAAGACTTTTAAGGACATACTGAACTGATCAATGCTCTCTCTTTCTCCCTCTCTCTACTTTTGATCTTGTCAGTTCATATCAGATCGGCAGACGCAGGATATCTTATAAATAAGTCATCTCCTTGTCTGAACTCCACATAGGCACTTTGCCTTGATCCCAGTCAATTTCATTCAGATAAAGAAACAGACAACTAGTGACCTCGGACACATACAGACAGTGAGCCGGCATCCCAGCTGTTGCAGAAAGACAGATTAGCCTGGTACAATATTCCTACATCAAAACATATTCTTGAGAGCTTACTCCTGTAACATCAAGTTCCAGTTAACGGAGATTTGACCTTTCACTTTATTGCTTAGCTTTTTTTTATTAACAAAAGTAGATTTTAACAAGCATCTGTGTTAAGCTGGAAGGTGCTGGGCTGTTATGAGAACTTCATATTAAAATGATTGCTATAATGTGTTGAACTAACCTTGTTTAAAAAGTACAAAGTACAGTTGAAATTTTCTTCTGGGATGAAAAAAGCATTTTTCCTTTGATTTAATGTCATTATTGTGTCTACAGGCAGTAGACCCGGACTCAGGACCCTGGGGTGAAGTAAAGTACTCCATCTATGGCTCAGGGGCTGAGTTGTGAGTATGAGCGTACAATTAACCTTCATCTTTAGGACACAGAAGTGACTTCTTTTTGGTTTCAATGTATAAAGAAATCTTCAACAAACTAACAAGTCAAATACACTTCGGAAGAGTCACTTAGTGTTTCTGGTTACTTTCAAAGCAACAAGATTCTGCTTTCTAACTAATAAGACTTTATAATCTAAAGAAGAACACAGATATTGAATGACAACTTTTTGAATGTTATTGTTGTTGTTGCATCTGGCGTGTCAAAGTCTTGGCCTTGTGTAGAAATCAGAGGAAAAACTCGGAGTGAAGATATTTGAGACATGTAAATTTTAAAAAAGACGCACAATAAAAAGTTTATCCCTAAAGCCCTTTACTACTAATTGTAAAGGCTGTGTAAAGAAGACACATATCTGTGTTAGAGCTATAAAAAAATGCTACAGCTGACTTGTTTTTTGGATTTGGACTTGGTTTTCTTCTTTGCTTCATAAGCGCTGGACCCAGGAGGATTTGCCGGGATTGTTTTTATTTTTATTATTTCAGTTTTTATTAGTTTTCCAATAGAAACCACATCTCCTAGAAGAGGCTATCTGTTCTCTCTGGCACACTCAGCTACCCACAGCTAGTTTACTTTTAAAGCCACCACATATAGTATTTTATAGATCAAATGTATAACACAACTTTACAGAAATGTGTATGAAAAGTAAAAGTGCTTCACATGGAAAAGTTGTGTTTTATTCTATCGAATGTAGGTGGAAATATTTTTGGAATATTTGATAGAGATTTTGAGCTCAGCAGTAATGAGTTTAAGCTGATATGTGATGTCAAATGGCATGTGTTAGAAGGATTTCCAAAATAAGCAGTGAAGAGAGATTGGGAACGCTTAAGCTTAGTGCATACTTGTTTAATCAAAACCATTTTGAAGCTGTCTCCTCACATTATTCTCCAAAAAAAGCTTTGGAATAAAATAAAATGGAGGAATGTGGCATTTTTATATTTCATTACTTTTGTCACATAAGGTTGTGGAATATTTCAATTCACACACTACACAGTTCTGATCTTTGCCAGCTCGGCCTCGACCCGTTTTAATCCTCTAATGAGATTGGAGGAGAAAATAGACTGCTCTTTGCCTCTGGGTACCTTGGACTGGAAAAAATTACCGCAGTGTAACCAAAAGTGTCAGTAAGAGATATTGTTCACCGTTCATTTAGAGCTTTCATATGCCAAAGATGCTTATTTCTACTCATTTCTTTAAGATATTTGAGAGTGTTGGAGGTTTGATGTCAATGTATTAAGCCACAGCCAAGCATAGCTTAGTAAGTAATCTGTGAAATGGGCAATCTGGTTATTTTAAGCTGAAACTTCCACCCACTGATAAGGTAAAGATAGCATGACAATAGAAGTAGGCAAGATAAACTTGCAAATTTAAGAAAATAAATACGTTTAGAAAATCATATGATTTATTACTCATTTAAAGAAATACTTACCTCAATATATATCCAAATCTAGTGTTAAGAAATGTCTAGCAGTCATGTTAATTAATCTTTTGCATCAATTTTTTAGGAACTTACTGTGGGAAACCATTTGTTTTGAAATAATGTTTTCCTTCTCTAAGTAGATCTTATCTGAAAACATATATCCTGTCCTGATGAGGGCATAGCACTGCCTGGATAGGCTGTCAGTCTATCACAGGGCTACCACACAGACAAAACTACCATGCATGTTAACTCCTATACCAATGGTATATACCAGTTGGTAAATAGAGGTAGTTCAATAAAGATGCATATTTTTGTATGGTGAAGTAAATTAAACAAATATAAAACTAAACAAAAATGTTGGATCTTCATCTTGTTATAATGTGTTAAGTTTTATTATAAAGTGGCAAAAATATGCAATTCTTTAACCTGATGTTATTCAGTGAAAACGTGGAACATAAACTGTATTCATCTGTGAGGGGAAAAGAAAGGGCCTATTGCAGATCAGAGAAATGTATAATTTAGAGATTAAATACTTAAATTAAATACTTACGATACTTCACAGGAGAGGTTGTGATGCTTAGAGAACACTGATAAAGCAGACAGGTCTTTGTATCAACAACTTAATTTTTCCCAGTCCCAGAAGTGCATATTGTTTATATAAATGTCATTTTAATTGGTAGAAGATTGCAAGGTGATAGGCGTAATCACTGGTACACATAACCAACAGCAACACATACACCCATCAGACACACATATGTGCCATCTCACTGCGCACTGCCTGGTGATGTGTGTTGTTCATAACTGTGAATGCTTATGTGCACAAGATGAAATCATAGTAGAATAATTAACCCATGACAAAAAAGACTGTAATGTTCCTTCTTAACAAGAATAATTTCCATAAATGCATTTAGCGCCTAAATTTCCTACAGTACTTTGTGTTTTATGTTCTTAAAATGAAACTTATATCATATTATCTTATAATGTGATAGGTTTAATGTTTTTACAATAAACTATCCCCATATCATACCATATGATCCCAATTGGTTTGTTATTAGGGTGACAGCTATACACTTCCCTAAAGACATATGTTCAGCACCCCACTGTAAAATTAATTAAATAATTTAAATCTACTATCTTATGGAATTATGAATTGTTAAAAAAAAAAAAAACATTGCTCTGCTTTGTACAAATTAATTCAATGGGCAGTAAGTTTTACAAAGATGTCTCATCATTTACAGGTTCCTGATCCAGCCTGAAACTGGGATCATCTACACCCAACCTTGGGCAAGGCTAGATGCAGAAGTAAGGTCTAAGTATAACTTCTATGTGAAGGCAGAAGACGCAGAGGGAAAGTACAGTCTGGCTGAGGTCTTTGTGACTGTGTTGGATTTGAATGACCATCCACCTGCTTTTAATGACAACTTCCTTGAGAAGACCATGATTATTGGAGCACCAGTGAAAATAGAGGTTCCCATTATTCTGCCATTTTACAAAAAAGAACCAAAAAGTCAATAAAACTATTTTATTCTTATCTAATAGGATGTCTCTTTACAGGCTGTCGATGATGATGCTGAAATACCCAATAACGTCATTGAATATGCCATCATGAAAGCCGAGCCAGACAATAACATCTTTGACATTAACTCTGACACTGGAGAGATCCAGCTCAAGTCGTACATCAAGTCAATGGCCATCATTCAGAATATCACCAAAAAAAGAGATTGTACCTGGTCCCTCGTAGTCCAGGCCCGGGATCGAGGCCAGCCATCCTTCAGCACCACTGCAGTTGTCAAGATTGATATCACAGAAGCTGTAAGTGAAATCTACATGAGTGCCTCTATGAATACGTAGCTTGTTTAAATATTTTTTTAATTGATGCATAAAAATGCTGATTTCAGTTTTATCTTCCTCAACAAACTTCATATATTCTCCTCATACAGAGGGGTAGCTATAGGACCTAAGATACAACAACAAAGAACAGCTATTCAGCCCTGATTAGGCAAAAGAAAAAACATGCAGAGACATAAAAAACAACCAAAACTCCTAACTCAAAACGTTTATTTGAATATAGAGAATGAAAAGTGTTTAACGTGATTAAATTTGATAAATGTATGTATCCTACTCCAGTCCTAATTTTTAAAAAAGTCTTAAAACTGGACTGGCATTCTCACACTATGTAGTTGAAAATCAAATAACTCCATATGTTGTTTATCGTATGTGCTGTGTATTCTTAAATAGATTTAAATGGGTCTAGAAACACCATCAAAGCTCTACTTTGGCATATTTTTTGCAAAAAGAGCAAATCTCAATTGTACAGTATAAAGGAAAGACGACTTCTGTATAGTCATGTATGCTTAAATCCACAATGATATTCCAAAGAATAGATAGAAATGGAAGAACATTTTGAATTTTTTTCCTCATCCCATAACATTACAATTTCTTACAAACTTTGGTAAATAGCTTGATTTCTATGCAACATATTTAAATTGGAACAAAGACTCGGGTGTAATGTAGCCAGCACAACATTATTGAGCACAATTTTCCTTAAGCTTTGAAATAGTTCAGTGCACTCCCAACATTTTCTGGCAGCACTGACAGTCTTATTATAGCTGTGTTCATCTAAATATACAGGTGAATAAGTTCACTAAAAACTGTGCAGAAGCTGTTCCTCTATTCTGCAGTATGATCAGATGTAGTTGCCAGTATTGCTGGGACAAAGCCAGTGTTGGCAAGAGGATCTGTTGGATTATGTAGCACTGACCACAGAAACTGAATTTCAAGCCTAATACCTAAATATTAGGGGCTTTATAGCAGCGACGACAGGAGAAACAACACTGTTTGAAAAACACAATATTTTACTATGTATATGTTAAATTGTATATTTATTCTGCTGCTTTACTCTGAATTATTAGTCATCTGGCATTTGCAGTAGGGCTTGTGTAAATGAGATTGGTGAAATGCGCTCTTGGATGCAAGCATAGTTACTGTGTTGTGGTGAAGTTCTGCTTCCATTGTTACTTACTGCACAATTTCAGCAAAGACATAAATCCTGAAACACATTATGAAACACTGACTTATCACCACTAAACTGGACATAGTTATGCCAAAGATCAAATCTGGTAATAAATTGTCTTGTTCAGCACATAGAGTTTTGTGGCTGTTTTAAGAGACAAATTGTAGCCACAAAAAACATCCATACAGTGCCAATATAACAAAATCAGGGATATTTTCAACTAAAAGCAGAGTTACAACCTTCTTTGGTAATATCAGAACACCAATGCATCTCCAAGACTTACATAATGCTTTACAGATGCTGTAGCTTACCTTCTCTCCTTCAACATGCAGTAAGGTCGGTTAATGAAGGTTACATTATTAATTAACCTGCTGGTAAGTAAATGAAACATCCATCCATCCATCCATCCATCTTCTTAACTGCTTCATCCAGTTCAGGGTCGCTGGTAGCTGGAGCCAATCCCAGCAGCCATCAGGCGTGAGGCAGTGTACACTGTGGACAGGTCGCCTGTCCATCACAGTTAAATTTAACAGTAAATAGAATAAATGTGAACTAGGTGGCAGCTGAAGGTGTGGCAGTCTGATTGTCAGCTGCAGAAACTAGATCTGGGGATATGGAACATCACGTCCTCTCTAACAACATCAAACAGCAACTCAGAGTAATCAGAATGTAGGATTGTGCTCGCTCTGGGAAATCTATCGTTCTACTGGATGACTTCAATGATTGAGAGGGACAGCCCCCTGAACTGAAGCCAAGTGGTGTTCGTTGAACTTTTGTTATTTTGGTAGTTTATTATTGGACTTCTGTGCTCTCTACAGATTGTCCATAACCAACACCAAAGGTTTTAACATAAGGGTTGGAAAATCCTAGCTGTGTGCATATGTGGCCAGAAGCTTTCATGTGGAGACCACAGCTAGGGTATGGTACACCCTACTAAGACTGAGATTGTGAAAAGGTCAATCCGCCAGTAATGTTGTATTTCCATGGCATTTTGATAAAGGTTTTACCAATTTGTTGCTAAATATCAGGCACTGCAGTGTTTATAACTGTGCAACAATTCTAAAAACCTCCGTAATTGCCAATAATGTCTGAGAAACGCTCTTTAAAAATATTCGCCATTGTGATAATCTCCAATCTCATTTTCATGCTCTCGCCTGGCAACTGATGTTATCAAAAGGCTTGGCAGAATGCGGCTTTGGAGGTCACCGAGGCAAAAACTCAGGCATGGGAACAGTTCTCTGAGGCAATGGAAAATGACTTCCAGACAGTTTTGAGGATATTTTGGTCCACCATCTAGCAACTTAGGAGTGGAAGCAGCATGCTCCCTCAACACTATTTACAGTGGGAATGAGGGAGGTGCTGATATCAAATCAAGATGTTGTGGGTCAATTGAGGGAGTACTTCAAATACCTTCTAAATCCGCCCAACACATCCTCCAAAGAAGGAGCAGAGATGTGGGACTTATGGGTGGGCTCTCCTATCTGCGGGGCTGAGGTCAAAAAGGTTTTCAGTGGCACTGCCCTAGGGTGAAGGAGATCCACCCAACATTTCTGAAGACTCTGGATCATGTGGGGCTGTCCTGGCTGACATGCCTCTGCAGCATTACGTGGATATCAGGGACAATGCCTCTGGACTCGTAGACTGGGGTCATGATTCCTGTCTTCAAGAAGGGGGACTGGAGGTTGTGCTTCAACACTAAGGATCACACTCCTTATCCTACATAGAAAAATCTATTCAGGGTATCTGGAGAGGAAGGCCCATTGATAGTTAAACCCCAGACTGAGGAGGAGTAGTGTGGTTTTCTCCTGGTCATGGAAGTGGAACAGTGGACCAGCTCTATAACCTCTTCAGGGTCCTGGGGGACATGGGAGATTTCCAAATCAGTCTACGTAGGTTTGTGGACTTGGAAAAAGCATTCAACCGTGTCCTCTGTGGATTCCTGTGGGAGGTATTCCCCCCCTTTGTGTCAGTCCTCCTCTATGACAGGTGCCAAAGCTTGGTCCACATTATTGGCAATAAGTTTGTTTCCATTGAAGGTTGGAATCAACCAAGGCTAACCTTCATTATTGGTTCTGTACATAACGTTATCGACAGAATATCTAAGTGCAGCTGATGGATTGAGGGAATCTGGTTTGGTAATCTTAGGATTGGGCTTCTGCAGATGATGTGGATATGTCAAATAGCTGAAAAATGGCAAACATGGCTGGGGAGAGGGCTTCTCTGCTTAGGCTGCTGCCCCACGATAAGCAGTAGAAAATGGATGGATAAATATAAAAACTTATTTGAATAATATTTGCATGAATAAGATTAGACAAAAGGTTTGAGTTTAATTTCAAACCCAAAATACCAGTTTTATGCTATATCATCAATCTAGCATGAGCACAAATTTTTATGTTATTGGTCTGTATGTCAAGGTAGGTTACATTATTATTGTATCATCACTTTTCATTACCCTGCATGAATTACTATTTAACACATTTTTAATAGTTGCAGAAGTTTCATAAGTGCTACTTTCATGTTTTCAGATCAAATCCAGATTTTTCACATACTTCTTGGGCCTAAGGAAACGTCCAGGAGCAGTGTTTGGGATTTGTTTGACCCTTGTCACCTTCACCATTTCACTGACTATCTTCATTTCAACTACCATGTACTGGAACTCTGTGAAAAAGACTCGTGTCCAACCTCAGGGCAAGATCAGAAAGATTACAAGGAGGCCTGTGCCATAAAGGAAGCTTGCCTTGAGATTATCATTAGATTGAGATTATCAAAACACTATTGTTGTTTTTACGCTGTGGTAACAAGAATTCATATCTTTTCATTTTCAGAAGATTTTTGTAGTGGAGCAAGTCTGTGTCTGTAAAAGAGTACAGGAAGATCTCAAACTTAGCTTTATTCTCCATGTTTTGATTTAATGCTGGAAATATTAAGCCTCAACCAAACTGAGTAAGTTTTATGATTTCAGTTTTAGATTTAATTTTCTTTTACCCATAAATTTATGAGTACTGGCGAGCTAAGAGTTTGCAGCAATGCTCAGATGCCGAATGGTCTCAGCTGTGGGTTTCTCCATAAACCTCTCTGATCTTGTCTTGACAAAATATTAAAAAGAGATTAGAAGAATGAACTAACAAAATATTTCATTTTTAAGACAATGGTTCAATGGCAGTTCAACCTCTTCATTTTGCCTACCTCCCAGTACTACAGAACATACACAGGATGATAATTCGTTCTCCTTGTGCTCTTTTACAGACCCAACTCAAAGGGGGGCCTTTGGGATCATTTTTAATGCACAATAAAAACAACCCAATGCAAATCATAGGTATGTTAGCAGGTATCATGAGCCTCATGGTTATAGTCACAGTTGTGATCTCTACTGCAACATTCATGCGCAACAAAAGGTCCAACCGGATCCTGCCAAACCGCCGAATACGGAGGAGGCCCCCGAGACAGCACATGTGGACCTTCAAAAGCCCCTTCAAGACCGCTGAGCCTACCAGAGATACATTCAGAACTGAAGAGGAAGAACCAGAGCCTGGGGTAATAGTGGAGAATGTCAACTATAACAACAATGTCACCAATGTTGTGAGACACTGGCCCCCACCCCCACCTTCTCTGCCCCCACCACCACCTTTTTACACTCCAGGAGAGCGACAATGGA
This sequence comes from Pseudomugil tenellus, assembly GCA_037177515.1. Lineage (NCBI taxonomy): Eukaryota > Metazoa > Chordata > Actinopteri > Atheriniformes > Pseudomugilidae > Pseudomugil > Pseudomugil tenellus. The sequence goes on along the minus strand of JBAMHX010000018.1, from coordinate 14,609,231 downwards.
CCGTACCAACAGTATCTGCAACTGTGGCACCAAGACCTAGAAAGAAGATAGTGTCAGACAAACAGGATGCTGTGAACAAAGCACTTGTTTCAGAGCTCAAGATGAGACTAGAGCAGAAGAGAAAGGCAGCATCTTGATTTTCCTTAACAGTTGACAACACAGTCTCACTGTAAGGTTTCTTTAATGGCTCGGCTCAAATGCCAGGGAGATGGTTGTTAATATTCTTTCTTCTCAACTACTTTAAAAAATTATATACGAATTGAAAATATTCAAATTGAAATTTTGACGAACAGCCACTAAATACATCTTGTAGTGGGACTGTTGTGTAAACTGATATCATAAGGTCAAAAATGAACTCAATTACAAACAGTGCTTTGTGTGTGCATGAGCATTTTTGTATGTGTGTGTGTATGCGCGTGTGCACATGTATGTGTGTGTGTACCCATGTATGTGAATGTAAGTTTGAATGGTCAAAATAGTGAAACAGCATCAATCTTTTTTTTAATCAGTTATGTCATTGTTTTCACAGACATTTCCCGTCATGTACATAAGTCAAATCATAATTTAAATTCTTAGTCATTCATTGTTTGTCCTGCAGTACAAGTTTTATGTTGCTGTGTAATAGATGGATTCCACTTTCTGGATTTTTGTTTTGATTCATTAGTGACTTCCTAACTTAAAATTCTTTGATAGGAACCAGTCACTTTTGTCGCACTTTAAAATGAAACAAAGTGATTGCATAAGGAAACCTTTTCATCCCATTTTGCAGGTATAAAACACACTTTAAAACACAACAGGCTTTTTGCTTCCATGTGAAAACCTAAATGTGATGCAAATACTCTGAAACAAATTATCTAATTCTGTAAATGTGTTCTTGTCTAAATAAATATAAGGTCAATGAATTTTACTACTATTAAAAATTTGTCATTTTAGTACTGTTAAAAGATATATTACATGTTTTAAGCAAATGTATCCCATATAGTCCTTATTCCAAAGCATATTTAGAAAAAAGTACTATATATAAGTATGTAATGATGCTGAAACATTAGACAGTTGCCTTAAAAAGAAACTGAAACACAGAGAAATAAAGATGATCTCCTTATACAGACCAAATTTACTCAACTGCAGCTTTCTGGAGATGGAGCAGAAGCTGCTTCAGTCAGTGTTCAGAACAAACAGGTTATGTGAAAAGGTACTCTCTTTTTGGCAAGAGCCTCTTTCAAGCACATGGATTCTCTACTTGGGACAGACGTTCTGCTTCAGCTCAGCCTCCACATTATACCACAGGTGCAGGATCGGTATCTGTCACCTAGCAGTAAAACACAGCATGGTTAATATGGAAAATCACATAATTTTACACCTTTTGCATTTGTTTCTTCTACCACAGTGTTTCTCTTAAAACACTGATTGATTATTACTATCCATTACTATGGCTGCAGCATCCATTGAAAACTTGCACTCTGCTATTCTCAACAAACAAGCTGAGGTGAGGATTCAACTTGGTGATGGGTTCAGATGAGTTTGCAATAGGTAAGTGATGAAGGATTCCAACGATACAGACTGACAGATTGCTGCTGACCAAGGTGAGTTTTCCTACTTCCATGTGGAAGTGACAGTTCAGAGTGGTTGAAGACTGGTCTGTCTTTAAAGTAATGATGATCCAGACTATTAGGTCCTGAACTGAAGGCACACAAATAGACACAAATTAAATGGATAGGACATTAAATGGATGGTGCTGTTTGGAGAGCTGACTGAGGCTAATAAGAAGGAGCTGCATGCATGGACGACAGGAGTAAAGATCAGGATAAGGGAGTGGAGGATGAATCTGACTTTAAAGAAACCGTCATCAAAAAGAATAAAAACAATTTGTTTACATAAACATTAACAAATTTGCATCTGTTTTGTGTGTGCTCTTCATTACTTTTGATGGCTATCGGTGATTGTGAGCCATTGTGCATTGTGCTTCCCCTGCTTTGTAAGTTTGGATTAAGGTGGCATCTATTCTCAAATCTCTGAAATTTTTCTCCAACTACTTCAAAGGAATTTTTTTGGCTCCTCCTTTATATTTTCAATTTTTAAGATGATTTAACAGCTCAAAATGCATAGAAATCTTAGATATTTGCTACAGAAACATGCTATTTTGGTTGTCACATTAAGCGATGACTAGTTGGACTCATAAGATGTGTAAAGATGGATGGATGGTTTTCTTTTTGTTCTGAAAATACAGGGTGAATGTGCGTTGTTACAGTGTAAGGAAAAACAATATATACTTTTATACATACGTATTTTATTTGAAAACTGTGTAATTTGTATGGTTTTTGTATGGCAATACAATTTCAAATTCACAAAAAATATTGAGAAAAAAATGTATGTCATTTTTTTTTCAATGTTGCTGGTTGTTAATGCTCTGGAGAAAAATGAGACGAATATGAAGAGCAGCCCAAAAGATCATGCATTATGCCATGTAAGAGGACGCTAGGATTACTGAGCTATTTGATAGAGGATTACAGAGTTGAAAGTTGCAAACAGCAGTGAGGCTTTAGAATGAAATGCAGCATGGTTGGTTAAAAAAAACCCTGACATATGCTTAGTAAAATATAAATCTAATAAAAATATATATTTCCAATTCTGAAAAAGAAATTGTGCATCACGTTAATGTTTATCTGCTTATTTTCTCATTTAGCCAAAAAAAAAACAAAAAAAACAAAACTATTACACACTAATTTACCATAATAACAGCAGTGCTTTAAGCAACACTATGCTATTAGAAGGCGAAAAAATGTGTTTCCTCTACTCACATAACATAGTATTGATTTAATTGACATTTCCTTATGCTATAAACAGCAGAGAAGGATTATAGCAAAAAGCGGCATCAATCTTTCACCCACAAATCATTTATATGCCAATGAACAAGCAAGAAGGCAGATGCCTTTGTGCTGTAGAAAATAAGGACTGACAATCTCAGCCAGTTGTTTGAAATCCTCATCTTAAATGAATACAACCAGAGCTGAACTGATCTCTTTGCGTCACAGGAGACAGCAAATGGAGATGGAGGAGGGGGCTTGTGTGATCGGATAATAAAGGGATGGCAAGAGAGGATAGAGATATTGGAGAGGTTGCTTGTGTTTGGGTTTTATGTCAAATGAACAATGCCACTGCTTGCAGCATATCCAGTGTGCCATCTGTCTTGGGTAGTCGGGGCATCATATCTGATGCTAGTTGCTGTGTTTTGTTTGTAGGAGGAGACAGACAACAGTGATGCACATGTACAATGAAACAGAGAAGATTAAATAAATCACAATGAACTCTGGAGTTCACATGCAGATCTTAATCGAATACTTCCAGACAATTCAGCCCCTAAATATATAAGCTTCATAAAATCCTGTCCTTAAATTTTTGGTTGGTTGGAGTGCTGCACAGTGGTGTGGCAGATAGCACTGCAGCCTCACAGTGAGATTGCTGGTTCAAGCGTCGGCCTTTCTGTCGGCCTGAGTTTGGATGTTCTCTCCAAGAACTCTGCCTTCAGATAGGCTCCAGCTACCTGCGACCCTCCATTGGATTAGCTGTACAGATAAGGGACGAATGGTGACAGTGATATGGATCTTCTACACCAGAGGTAGGCAACTCCTGCCTTAGAGAGTTCCAGTCCTGCAAGTGTTGGAGTTTCTGCATCACATCTGACTCAAATCAATGGATAATTAGCAGACTTGTACAGAGTTTGATATCAAGCTCTGCATAAGTCTGCTAATTAAGTCTGATGTGTGTCAGGTGTGTTGCAGCAGGGAAACTTCCAACACTTGCAGGAGTGCGGCCCTCTAGGACTGGAGCTGCCCACCACTACTGTACACTATGTGTTGGTTTTATTCGTGGCCTATATGGCCTTGACCTAGACTACCAATGTCTAACACTAACAACTTATAATCCTGGAAAGCTACTTAAGCCTTGTTGTTGTGCCACAAGATTGAACCAAAACATTTGCTGAAGCTGACTTATTCACTTAGAGGTGCAGCTGTCAAGAAAAAGAGATAAATTATAATACTGATACACTTTAAACATAAACTAAAAATGCATTAATTCACTCTGCCTCTTGTTTAGTTTCTCCACTTTAGCTAGATTTCTGTACTTTTCACAACACTAAATTTCTCTTATAGTCGTTTTAATTAATGACTATAAGTCATTAATTACTATTAATTTTATAGTTTGTGTCTGATTTATTCTGTTATGTTAATCCTGTTTTATTTCACCTTTTATTTCATGCTTTTGTCAGTCAGTTGTAAAAGATTTAATTGGTATTTGATTAATTGAACTCTTCATAAAGTTTAATTGTCTGCCATCGTCATATTTACTGATATGGAGTTTAAAATAAATAGATAAAACACATATACATGTAATGCAAAGCTCATCGATAAATTTTAATCAAAGATTTGGCTGTATTAGCTAGTAAATACTGAATAAATACAGAACATAATAGTACTACCATGAGAGAACTTTTAAAAAGGCAAATACATCGTATAAATACACAAACTACAAAACACACCAAAGTTCAGAATTGTGTATTCAGGGGAATCTGTCTAGCAACTGATACACTTAAAGTTTATTAAACAATATATTTCCAAGGTGTACTACTTTAATCTAAAAGAAAATTGTAACTAAGTAACTACTTAAGAGTATTAAAATGTTGGGGTATGTTTTTGAATAATAATTATTAACTGTTTGAAGAAAACAATAAAAACACAAAGAATGACTTAAATATTAACACATAACCACATAAAGTGGATGAATAAGTAAAAGCCTATTTCTGAAAAAAAAGTGCAACAGAACTCATTCCCATTTCAACCAGCAGTAAAGGCTCCTTATGAAGAAGCCATTGAAGATGAGAAAGAATCAGCAATAAAACACCAACAAGACAGAAAGAAACATCTGCAAATTTTGTACACAGGTGCAAATCGTTGACATAACGATCATCATTCACATCTTTTCAACAACCTCCCCGGCCTAGAACAGAGGAAGACATTAGATTAAAACCAAGGCAAGTAACATTGACACTTCTGTGAATATTAAAATAACAGTGCAGTTTGAAAGTTTGTGAATCTCTTTCCAGGGTTTTTCTTTTTCTGAAGACATATAACCAAAAAGATTATAAAGTAAAATAAGAGACCCAGGCTGCAGGAGTTAGATAAAAATTAACATAACTTATTCTGACTCATAGGAGACAAACAAGCTCTTAAACGTTTATCAGCTCTTCTATGTGTGGAACACATAGATTATGTGTAATGAGATTTGGGCTTCCAAATTGTTGTGTCAGAAGTCAAACTTTTTGCAACTGAGAAGTCTGATTTCTGAGTTTAAGTAGAAGACACATATAGCACAAATGTTATTCTACTAGAAAATAATTAGAAGACATTTATGATATTTTGGAATTATCAGGTGCAATTCCTTTTGCTACTTGCAAATATGTAATATTTGATCATTGTTCCAATAGATAAACGATTCATGCCTTGTTTGGTTATTTGGATCCTCTTCATCTACCTCAGTGGCTTATGCAAAACTCTGATTAAGTTTAAAGTCACATTTCTCCAAATGTATATACAAACTTTTAACAACATGTCAGTATTAAATAAAGTATCACAAAGTAGTTGTTTTTGTCTTTGTAATTTCCAGAAATTCTAAATGAGACAGTTTCTGTTACATAGTTAGTGTTATGCTAAATGTGCTCAATTTAATAAATAAGTAATTCAATATAGTTCAGCTGTGAGTCTGCTGTTATCAGTTTTGTTCTTGTGCACTCTATCATCTGACCTCCTCCTCACCTTCCTGTCTTCACTTCGATCTTTATTGACAAGGCTTTCATCGCTGGCGGCCTGCAGACTGTCAAAGGTGCCCTGCCTTTCATGCTCCTGCACAGACGAACTGCTTTCTCTCTGTCGGTTCTTCCAGGACTCCATGATAACTTCCAGACGGGTACATTTCATGTCAGTGGTACAGGCATACATACCAATAGGAACAGCTAACACCATGGCTAAAACTATCACTACTATATGAATAAGCTTCTCCCTCTGCTCCATCTCAGTAATGTCGCTCCCTGTCACAAACACGATGCACTGGTCTGTACGTGGCGCCTGGTTTTTGAGGGTCACACAGATTTCATATTTCGTAGCAGGCATCAAATCAGAAATGGAGTAAGAGTTGATCCCAGGTCCAATGTAGATCGATTCTTTTTTTGCGGCATCTGCTTGACCAAAGTGAATGGTGAACCATGACTCAGAGGGATGGTCTAGGGCGGCGAACCACTCAATAGAGATACCACGCACTGTCTGTTTGGCAATACGGATGTCAATGAAAACATTTTCATTGCCAGCAGCAGATCCAGCTGGGAGGCCTGAGAGGTGGGGGGACTGGGAGCTGTCCGAAGATTTGACTTCTAGGGAAACACTGACTGAGGAGTTTCCTATGAAGTTGACCGCAGTGCAGGTGTAGACACCACGATCAGATACATGGAGAGAGGGGATCACCAGGAGGGATCTGATAGTATCCTCAGCAACTCTTTCCTGAGATTCTGGGAGAATAACAAGAACATATAGTGTTACTACACAAGATGCTTACCCAGAAAGTAACTGTAATTTCCTTTCATATAGTAATTACTTGTTAGTTAAGCTAATAATCAGCCAATTTTGAAATAAAGCTTGAAAATTTTAAAATGGAGTGAGTCTTAAAAAATAAAATCTATCTATATCCCCAAAACTTTTATTCCAATTAGAAATAAGATAATAATGAAAAATATTTTTAACTTATCAGCTTATTAAGATTATTAAACTTTAATATGTAACCCATTTCCCTTTGAATGATAGTCAAACTGATGTTTCATTTAATCCAATTTAATATAAAACATGAAATGTTCAATAAGAAAAATGTTGTCTTCATTTACACATGTTTTGGTAAAGAAAGGACTTAAACATCCATCCAGTTCAACCCTTATTTGCCAGTAAAAGAAGAAGTTGGGATTGCTGTAATTTGTAATAATTTGTAATAATTTGTCATTAATAGCTCATTAATACTAATTAATAATAATCTATACAGAATAAGATGACTTTGCAATATTTGTAATAAACACAAATACAAGTTCTTACTAGTTTGTGATGTTCTTTGTTTTGTATTTTGTTTGTTTGTTTGTTTGGAGACATGCTCTACAACACGAATTTCAACAAAAGACCTGCTTAATGACACAGTGCCCTGATTTCAGGTGAACTGCACAATGATCCTCAACTGTCCGAACAGCCAAAGAGGCTGTGGTGATTATAGACCAGCTAATATCCAAATGTAACTGTCCTCGTTTTAACTGGGCTTTACAGAAGCCTACGATTTTTTAAAGTACTTAATTCATCACAATTTATCGTCAGAGCTGCTTCATGTGACGCACTACGGACAGCACACTCTTACCACGAAATCCTCTTATTATCTTCAGACCATATGTCCACCACACGTCAGGGTCTGGCCTTGCCTTGGCGATGCAGCGCAGGGTGAGGTTGGAACCCTGCGGCAGGCTCATATTTGTGGATGAGGTGCTGACAACAGGTTTTACGCATGCCTGCAGCTCTATCTCATGGAAGAACTTTCCCGCCCTAAAGTCCGGCCCTGAGCAGGTCAAGTAGGAGTTCATCAGAATGATCGGGGGGCTTAATGATATTATGAACTCCACGAAGCCCTTCAGGCGGCAATCGCAGAGCCATGCGTTGTCGTGTAGCGCTAGAACGACGTTCGGCCCGGACACCGTCGCCTCCCGCTCCGCAGTGTTCTGCAGTTTTTGGTAGAGAGGCCAGTTTTGAAACACTTCCTTCGATATTACCGTAAGTCGGTTGAAGGATAGGTCTAAGTACGTCAAACCTGGTAAAAATTTTAAGGCATGTTCCGGCAGGACGTCCAGCTGATTGTGCTTTAGGTCCAGGATCCTGAGGGCCGGTGTGTCCTCGAACGCTGTCCATGGTACTGAACGCAGCTTGTTTCCCTGCAAGCGCAGCTCTGTCAAGTTCCTCAAACCCTCCAAACCTTTTGAGTTTATCACTGTGATGTCGTTGAAGTTCAACCACAAGTTTTCCAGAGACTGCGTCTTTTTGAAAGCACCTTTGGGGATTTCGGTGAAGTGAGACTTTTCTATGCGGATTTTGATCATATCATGTGGAAGGTTCTCTGGTATGGCCCCAAAAGCGCTTTCCTCCATGCAAATGAGCGATCTAAAATTCAAGACAAGTGTGTAAGATCAGCAAGTTAATGATGCGTCAGAATTTTACATACTTCATATTCCTGATGAGTTTGTTTGTATTTTAAAACTACATTTGCATACATCAAACTAAAACAAAATTCCGCCATCAACACATTTTAACAGGTTGAAAATCCCAATCTCACGCTCCAGATTGGACTGCATGATATTAAGTCTTACCTTCCTTGTCGGTCATCGAAACAGCTGCACCCTCGTAAACATTGGGCATAACTTGCTAATGACTGAGTGTTCAACACAATAACAACTAGCAGGTAACAAATTATGTCCATAGTCTGAGGAAATTGCTTTTTTTAAGGGGTAAGATTCGTGTTCAAGACATGTCCAGCTTGGCAGACGACGGAAGCCAATTAAGCTTAATCCCTTGACATTCTGTGCAGGAACAGCGACATCTAATTCTTGGGAATGATTCGCGATTAACACGTTACTCTACCACAAGAAAAGATATACCAAACTTTAGGTATTGTACCACTATTGATTTTATATTAAAAATTATATAAATGTTTCACACTATGGCCATTCAGGCTAATGAGATCCTTAACATTCATATTAAAACAACCCCTATCCGCCCTCCCTCCCTGAGGCAGGGAGGAGGAATGCCACAAACTATCTGATTCCTCAATAAAAAATCACGTAAGGTGTGATAAATTCATTTAATTAAATATGTGTGGACATTTATTTCTAAAAAAAAAAGCCATTTAGACTTGTCTTTATTTGTAATTCTGAAAAGACAATTTGGGAAGATGTACTTAGATGTAAAGATTAGATGGGTCCTTCATCACTGGACTCAGTTCCGGTTTGAAACTGACTCTTATATTTCTATTGGCTGATGCTCTACAACCTAAAGAGCAGACTTGGCTTAAATCATATTTACATTTTATTCCTAATTTATTTTCTATTATTCTGATTTGAATTTTTTGACAAACATTATATAGTTGCAAGACAAAACAATGATTTATGGATTTGAAATTGAAGCTCACCTTTTTATTCTGTTATATCTTTAGGATAAGAAATAACACTTATATTGAGTAAAAATAAATAAATAAATAGTGTGACAGAGTAGTGTATATCTTATAAAACTTAAAAGACAACTGCCAAGAGTTGGTTATATTGGAAATCTCTTGAAAATTAAGCCTCAAAGGGCTATAAATAAGTCTACTGATTGGTTGACTCAAACTACTGTGGTGAGTTGAAGCATAGTTGTAAGAACACACAGCATGATGTACTGGATTAATGTATACAAAAGTTTATTTAGACATACTAATATATGTGGTATGATTGGAATGATCAAGTCTACATCAAATGCAGGTGATGGTGCCTCTAAGTGGCATAAAATGGGTACATAAATTTCAGTACGTTTCTCATTGCTGGGAATATAAATCATTTAACATTTCATTTCGCATCATTTCCAGCCTATTTACATAGTGTCATAGTTCAGTCCTTTCTGTACTTCTCTCCAGCTCCAGCTTATCTCCATTCACCAGTCTTGAACCATGCCTATGTGTATATCTTCTCTGTGAACATATGGCAGATATATACAGAGGCACAGAATTAACTGTATATGTAAGTGTACATTATCCAGTAAATATTTACAAATCATACACATACATATATGATATAAACAATGGAGTATCTACCACTGAGTTCCCTTTAAGTCAGATTGGGTTAAAAAAGGTTTCTTCGCTGGGTCATGCAAGTGAGATGATAATTAATTTACAGTGTTCGTTATGCTTTGACTGTGTTTTTTTTCTTACAGGCTTAGTGATAAAAACATTCTTTTACACATAAAAGCAAGTCTTAATAATAACGGATGGGTGTGAGTACAACAGTCCAATGAGTTTCTACCTTTGAAACGAGGACATTTTCTAGAACTAACCAATTTCTTTAAACTGATATTTCCATTATAGTGCAGCGCGCAAAAGTCCTTTGATAGAAGTTGGCCCTCTGCGGAGGTGGAGTTGGTGGCATTATCCAGCGAGGAGGGACAGGTGGGGGGGAATCCCATCGTGTGGGCGAACGGGAGCGTGTGGGAGGGGGACTGACGTCAGGATGTTGCGTAGGATGAGAGTATGGGTAGTGGTGGGGATAAGGATGTGGGTGGTGGTGGATATGTGCGCGGTGATGGGAATGTGAATGAGTGTTGGGGTTTGGAGTGTAACGTGGATGTGGGTGAGCGCGAGGGAAATGACGTGGACCGGGAGCCGGAGCTGGAGCATGACGTCAGCAGAAGTACTCATTAGGTTGTCCCTCTATCTTAGCTGTGGCCTCGGAGTCAAGGCTGGAACGGGCTGACAGCAGCCTGTTGGACTCCTCTGGGTTCTGTCGGTTAAGATACTCACCCTCGAGCCCTTTGGCCTTTGTGCCAGGGGACAGTGTTTCAAAGGTCACATATGAATCTTGGATGTCTTTTGATTTCTTTCCCCAGTACTTTTGGATACGTCTCTTTAACGCCCCGCAGCATACAATGACAGTGAGCGGGACAGCAATGATACAGGCCACAGTAATCACAATCACATTAATCAGTTTCTGGGTGCCAGTAGCACTAGCTGCTTCATCAGTGGAAAATATTACACACTGTTCCTTCTTGGGTATCAGCCCCCTCACACAAACACAGGCAATGTACTTGGTCCTGGGCACTAACCCATCGATGGTTACACGATTCTGCCCCGCTCCAACATTGATCTTTCTCATGTCCCTTTCTCCAAAGACTGCATACAGCACACTAAATGCTGTTGTGTTCTTAGCTTTAGGGGCTCTCCAGTTCAAAGAGATTGTATTGTCTGTGTCCCCCACCACCTTCACTGAGCGGACCACTCTGTCCGGGTCCTGCTGTAGTGATGAGGTGTTTGCTGCCAGGTTGCTTAGATTAGTTTTCTCCAGATCCAGTAGGGTATCTGGGTTGGAGGAGGTGACAGACCCTTGGATAGCTCTGTCAGTTATGCCGTAACTGGCTAGTCCAGGATCAGAACCTAAACCAGGTATAAGGCCGGGATCCATGGTGGACAAGAGTGAAGGGGGAGAGGTTGGAACTACATATCTGGCTACCAATTTCTCCTGATATGCAGCTTTGCCCATTTGGTTTGGTTTCTTGACTTTAGCTTTCCTTTCACCTATAGTTTGGTTCTCCTCTAGTTTTGGTGAGTTAGAGACAATCAGAGAAATGACAGCCTCGGCATTCCCTGCATAGTTAGAGGCCTTGCAGATGAATTTCCCTGAATCATGAAAGGACACAGCTGGAACACTGAGGATGGACCAGGTGATTCCCTCTTCAGAGGTCTCCTGCTGCACTGTGGGGACAAAGAGAGAGAAAAATCATTGTTGTGCAATCTTTGAAAGCAAAAATATGAAAATAATAAAAAAAAAAAAACATTAAAACATGACTTGACATCTAAAAATATCTTGATAAATGTGCAAATATACACCAAGAAGGGGATTACATAATGTTGCATTGATCATCATCAGTGTTGCATAACATGACCACAACTGTCAGTCAGACTTACAGACTAGTGGTAGCTCTCTGTTTAATTAACGGCAGCAAAACGGAGAGGATAAAATCATGTTATCTCACGCACAACACACTGAGAACATGACAACTCATTGCTCACCTGTTCCATTGAGGGGTCGTCCATCTGCCCTGCGCCATGTCAGATCTGGTATAGGGACTCCAATGGTCCCACAGCGAAGCAGCACATTGTTTCCGACAGCACTACGAACTCGTGCCACAGCTGTGTGGATACGTGGGAGCTGACACTGCCTGAGCTCTGCATCACTGAACAAGACTCCTGACAGACTCTCCGGAGCTGAACAACGGAGCCTCGTGTCAATGAATGCCACAGAAAAAGTAGGAGTTTTCTGAAACTGGACAAGGTCATAGAGCCGGCAGTCACACACCCAGGGGTTGTCATGGAGACCTGAAGATCAGGGTACATATTAGGATAAAGGGAAGACAAGTGTCCAGCTGTGTAAAAAGTGAAAGACAAGCCTGCAGATGGCTGGTGTAGATGTTATGATGTTAATCCTGTAAGAGGATTGATATTTAATTCGTAACTACATCATGGCCATGATTATGGCAATGATGATGATGATGATGGTGAGGATGATGATGATGATGATGACGAGGACGGTGGTGGTGGTGATGTTCAAGATTCTGAAAGCAGAAATAGTTGTAGAAGTGGTTTAATAATCAAGCACATGTTTTGTTTTGACTTCATCCTCCCTTTCTCGGGTAAAACAACTAATAAAATAGAAATTTATTTCTAATTTTCTTTCCTTTTTCTTTGTCTCCTGTATTTCATAGCTTATTTTGAAATGTTTTGTGTTTTAAGCCCTTTGAATCCCTCTTCTGTTGAATTGTGTTATACAAATCACTTCGTCCTGCCTTGCTTCTCACATCTTAACAACTTTGAAGTACAGCTACAGGTTGTGTACTGTTTCCATTTTTGAAAAGAAAAAAACATTTAGACTATGCAAAAGTAAAACTGGTCAGAAAAGTTTTAATTTGAATGTTTTTGTTCAAATAATACTTAAATTTCTCCCAAAAGATTAATTTCAAACAAAAATTTGGTATGTCATTCTGTTAAGCTTTTTTTTCCTCTTAAACATTCTTTGGCATTTTCCACAATTTGATTCAAGGTTTTTTATGTTTCTCAACATATGAAGATATGTTTAAAGTATATTTCACAATATGTAGTTATTTTATGTAGACACACTTCCTATCAGTATAAATGCGGACATCTACGTGTTACTCCCGTCTTAAGAAGATTGGGTTATACTGTGTTTGTATAAATACCATTATTCAATCTATTTTCTCAATAATCAGAGTTACAGTCATTGAAGAAACCGTGCTTAACATCTGCCCAACATCTGTCCATGAAATCAATCAGCAACAGTCCTTTACCCACAGCAGTTCAAACTATTGTGGCACCATGAAGGTGTGATGAACGGAGGCTAAACATGATGTGCAGAGTCTCTTACCAAGTATCATCTTGGAGCTCTCTGGCCCTTGTGTGGGTTTAGCAACCAGCCAGGTGGACAACACCTCCGTCGGAAGGGTCAATAGACTGTTGCTGGACAGATCCAGATAGGTTAGGTTTTTTATGTAAGTAGTGGCTTCCGCGGGCAGCGAGGTTAGCTGGTTGTTGTGCAAATCGAGAAGTCTGAGACTTGGCATATCCATGAGAGATTCCCAGGGAAAGGCGGCGAGAGCATTCCCGTCCAGACGAAGCTCTTCCAGGTTGAAAAGTCCCCGGAAACTATCCGGGCTCAAGGCGGACAAAGTGTTGAAGGACATCCACAAGAATTCCAAACTGGAGAGGTAGTTAAAGGCTTCGCTTGGTATCAGCTGGATGGACGTCTTCTCAATCCGCAACTTGGATGTGTCGACAGGAAACCCGACAGGCACAAGCGTTATCTCGGGATCATTGCATATCACGCTCCTGAAAGAGGGACACGTGTAGTTTACTTTAGGAATCATAACAAAAACACACGAGCAAGATTTAGAATTTGCTTTACACAACCAAGCTTAAATAGTTGGTAACAATATATGTATGAAATGTTCTGGAAAAAACACCACATGTAAGATTGAACACAAGCACACCTACTGCGGATAATAGAAATATTTTCTAGCCCACCCAAACACATAAAGGGCAGATGGGACGGCTGAATGTGCCTTTGAGAGATAATCCTACATTAAATAAATTTGGATCGGCGTGCACTTTCTGAATTATCGTTTGTTCAAGTGCTCACCTCTATCGAAACATCTGTCTCCATGTGAGAACACCGGATCGTCTAAACAGATGGTCCAGTGCGCACAAACCAAAACAAAGACGGTAAACTTGTCGATATATATAATTTGTTTTGGACATTCTCCTTACCTGGCCTTCGATCCATCACTTAGGTTGTGGTAAAAACAGCTGCACTGTGAAGGACATGAGCTTACTCGCGGGAAAAGTTCACCTGTGGCCACGCAGAGCCCCAGGAACAGGACGAAAAACATTTTGGCCCACTTTACGCATACGCAGCTTGCCTACTGGGCCGGCCGCTGACGTCTAAAAGGCTTGCTTTTTTCTCATTTACAGGAGTTGCATCCGCATGGTTTTCTCCCACCGCTTCGCTGCCCCATAGTGATCAGACTGCTATGGGTCCCGAGATAAAAAGGATAGACAAGGATTAGTGAAAGGACTGGCGTTCGTGTCATTTGGATGCGTATTGCATCCCGGAATCCGATTGGCTGCGCAGAGACGTGCCTATTTATTATTATAGAAAAACACTTCCGAAATGGTCATAATCCACTGTGATGCCCTCCCTCCCTCCCTCTCTCTCTCTGTTCTTTCTTTCAAATGTTGCATGTTCATTTACCCCCTGCCGTAACTCTTAAGCTGTGAGAGAACAACGCTGTTGTACCACAAGGTGGCTCTTAAACAACAGTCTGTGGCTCCAATCTAGCAGTCTGTACATATTCCATATGTTGAATAAATATTATGTTCATCTACCAAGTTGCTTTTTTAGTAATGTTATTATTAAATGATTAATGGTAACCAGTAGTAAATATTAGTGATTAATATACATAATAATAACAAATATACTATACATTTATCACAATCCAAGCCCACTTTATTCATATAGCACTTTCTGACAGCAGGTACTAAGTGCTGAATCATAAAATGACTAAAATTTAAAACAAACAACAATAAAAAAACAAGGCAATAAAACCAACAATCAAACCAATAACAGACAGTAAGAACAATAAAAGTAAACTCATAAGCAAAAACAAAGCTCTTCCAAATGAAAGCAAACTTTGAGTTTTGATTCAAGGTAAACACAAATGTTATATTTACATTTTTGTAGTAAATAATGGGAAGGAAAATCAGCCAGGCAGTGAATGTGAAATATAAAAAAATTTAGAGGTTGTATGCTTCATAATCACAACAGATAACTTTCGCCAGATTTAATTTATTTCATTCAAGCATCACAGGATTTATAGAGGCAGGTAAACAGGAAACTAAAAAGGGTCAAACGATTTAGGAAAAAGAAAGAGATTACCTTTAAATTAATCTAAGTAAACTTTTTTGAGTTCAGGAAAATTCCTCATATTGTTAGGATTTTGTTTTGCTATGTAATTACTACAAGTATTACATGACATTTGCCCCTTGTTGTTCTCCCCCCCCCCCCCCATGTCATAATATAGGTTACACAAACTGAAAAGTGAGTCAAATAGAGGTGAACAAATACACAATTATGCTGGCTTACATTATAAATTCATTCTTTGACTTTCTCTCTGACTTTTTGTGCAGTTTTAGCAGTGCAGTTTAAAAATAAAGTTTTACAGTCTATTAAAGGGGATTTGTTTTTGGATTCTGTAAGCTGAGTTGTAACACCAAGAATCACTCACATTTGTAGGCAAATTTACTGAAGTCAAGCATTATATAGATTAGAAGTGGCAGAGTTTTGCTCCATGTTAAAGAAAAAAAGAATAAAAATAACAGCCACAAGTCTTTTGCACATAAATAAGGTGAGTGAGCTGAAACCTGTCACACATTTCATGCTGTCTAATGGTACTTTTAATAAGTTGAAGAAAACAATAGTTACAGTAAATAAAATATGTTAATCTTGGACAAATATGTTTTCATTATTGTGCATTTGTATCTCATCTTAACAAAGAATTAAAAGGTAAATAAAAAAACTACAATGTTCACACTTGTTACAATTTGAACTATCGCTGTCACACCGATGTCACACTGGAGCATCAAGAAGGAGGATTATTAAAAAAAAACTGCTTATGTTGCACTATATTGCAAATGGCAATTTATCACCCATAAATGCTTAATCTAAGGAGACATAGACCTTTATTGGGGCACAGTCTGGCCATGCTTATGCCTGAGCTGAAACATTATGGGTTAAAATTTTCAAACACAAATGCTTAGTACTGGGATTCAAGTGACACAATGTCACAGTGTTTTAGGTGAAGCTAAAACCAAGAACGTTCTTGAGTGAGGCAGCAGGGCCAAGCACCACATCACTGTAAAGCCAACACACTGGGTCTGATCAACCAAATAAAGAAAAGCAGAGAGAAGAGTTAGCACCTCTTTGTCTGCAGCATGGTGGAGTTTCTTACATAAAGGAAAGTTCCCTGAGAGAAACTAGTAAGCATTGTTGGGAACAAAGGGTTGATTTTACACATTCATTTTAATAGGACACAACTTATTTTTCTGATTGCTTACAGTCAGATCTATTATTTGAACTATCTGTGTGAGTATTTGTACTGACTTCATTACCATCATCAAAACAAATGGGAGAATATCTTGTGCATAAAGAGTGTATCCCTTCTTTAGTTGGTTGGACTCCCAAGTGCATTGATACTGTACTAGCATAACACATGATAGCCAGTAAAATGCACTTATCTTAATAATAAAGCAACACATTTGATGTTAAATCAATTTGTAATATGTAAAATATATAAAGGGATTTTTGTTTATGCAAATATAGACTGAGCAGTTTAATTTATAATATTGTTTGCCTCTTCTGATTTTGATGTAATGATCAACTTTGACTTACAAATGCATCAGCAGTGATATAAGATATGGCAAAATAGACCATGAACAAGTCTGCATGTATATACAGGTGCTATTTGAGTGAGATGATCTAGTAAAGGAAATCCAGAAGATTAAAGGCTATCAGAATCATCCAAGTTTTGTTTCTAGGATCAGAGTTCCATGTTGCTATTAAAACAACATGTGTTTCTTTTGTCTAGTGGTTACAGAGGTGGACTTGGGTCTGGAGGACCTAGGACTATGTCCCTGGAGGGCAAATACATATGAACTACCCAGAAGCCATAAATGTGCTAGATGGGTAACATGCTGAAAAGGGAAAAACATCCATCTGGCTAGATAGAAACAGTCACTTCATAAATCTGCAATATAAAGTGCCTATATAAGTGTGGATCTTCTGCTACTTACTGAAATACTTCACTATAAAATGTCTTACTATACTCATTTCAGCTTTCTTTCCTGTCTCTTCTTACTGATACTTAGTAAAGATAACTTTCTACTGAGGCAAATAATCAAACTTATCAGCTGCAAATAACCACCTAATGGTATGAGTCTGCAAGAAGCATCTGCAAAACCCAGAAAAACTTGGCAGCATTCAGCTTCTCTCGTTGAATATGTTGAATGCACAGTTACCCACTAATGACGTGGATTCAATGAAGTGGTCAATCATCAAACAGGAAGTAGGAAGAGACAGTGTTGCATAGTGTCAAGGTAAGCTTAACTGGCCCACAGACAGCAGCACTTTGATAACCTTTGCATGTAAGATAAGCTTCTGGAATTACCTCCGCCAGGGAGGTTATGTTATTGCAGGACATAGTTTTGATTTCAAAGGTTGGGGGACAGTAATATTTTTCATAAAAGTAATCTTTCAGCTCACTGTGTTTTCTAAAAGTTAGGAGTGGTTAGGAGTTAGGAGTGATGAAACATCAGCTGTTTCATCACAGAAGGAAGAGTAAACAAACCATTATTACTCAGGCAATAATGTCAACACAAAACACGTACATATTATAAGCCGAATAGGACCCTTAAAATGAACGTGAACATCTCATAGATGTTTTAGCCCAGTCGTTTGGTTTAGAGCATTCTTCCATGTACATCTATTATTTCATGTCACTAATGTTTATAGCCCCGTCATTACGTTAGCAACCCCCACCCCCCCGGCCCACCACCACACACACACACACACACTCCTCTGTCTATCTACTGGTGTGTTAAAGTTACAAAAGTATGTTAAGATGAGTAATGTTACTCACTGCACAGTATTTTCAAATACTATAATTTTAAATTAAATGCTTTATAGTCATTTCCATCTCTAGATTTGAAAGCTAACTTTCTGCTCATCACACGTGTTAGCTGCTGCAGCATTTAGGTAATGTAAGTGTGGGTTCATTACTTTAGTTTGACTGATGCTCACACACAGGTCTGGGGGCGGCCGTTCATTGCAGAAACAGATTTCGTGTCCACCAAAGTTTTAGCATCTTCCATCTTACACTGAGCAGTAAAGATGTGTGTGTATATATATATATATATGTGTGTGTGTGTGTGTGTGTGTGTGTGTGTGTGTGTGTGTGTGTGTGTGTGTGTGTG
>JBAMHX010000018.1:14563024-14573027 GCA_037177515.1 Pseudomugil tenellus | reverse complement strand
AATGAATGAATGAATGAATGAATGAATGAATGAATGAATGAATGAATGAATGAATGAATGAATGAATGAATGAATGATGCACTTCATCTGTGTTTAGGTGAAATGAATCATCTCTAAAACATACACACTCCTGGCAATAAACATAGATTGTTGTTTTTCTATGGCAGGTAAAAAACAAGTCAATATACTCAACATAAAAGATGTTCTTTGTAAGTTGTTTTGTGATAATATGAAGAGGTTTGGGGGCATCTGCTGGATACGCTAGGATATAACATGAAAAAAATTCAGATATTCTTGACAGAAAATATTCTGCATTAATCTATAATGTATTATTGTAAATAAACATTATAAGTTGGCATCAAAACTTTGTCTTTCTTTCATCAGCATATACATAACTTTCACATATATCGATCATTAAACCTGTGATAAATAAAATAAGTAAACCCTCACATGGTCTTTATTCAAACATCTACAAGTCAGCCCAATTTTAATGACATGAAGAGGTTAAACTGAATATTAGGCATGCGTTCATGATGCTACAAGTGATGTAGAATGGCATGTTCAGAAAGCAGAGTGGATTTGGTTTTAGATTATAGCGACTCTGACACTAATACACTAAGACATTTCCCTCCACTAGATGTCAATATTGCTGTGTTTCATGTTGCAGGTACAACTCAGCTTGCTGGAAGTATTTGATAGGAAAAAAGGACAACTAAAGAACATAATTTGTCAATATTTTGAGGAAATAGTAATAAAAATAGTTTTCAGACTGATGATGTTTCAAAATATTATTTTAACACTTAATGTAAAAGGTCCCAAGGTTTATATACCTTACTCAAACTGCCGATTAAGGAAAATCATTACATTTACAACTACATTTTATTTATGTTTCCATGTTTGTAGATTCATTGAGAAAACCTTAACAAGACGTAGCTGGATGCAGAGGTTTATCAGGATCGCTAGATGGCAGCGTGCAGCTTTATTTTAACCCCTTTAGTCGACTCGTGACAGCTGCTACAGCTGCTCGCAACTCTGTACGCCGTCACTGGATACACTCATCATCCACTGGCTCCAAAAAATGTCGATGTGATATTTGGAAGAAATTTATGGCAGCTTTTACTCACGAAAAAAAAGTCATTTTGTGAAAACTTGGACTTATTAGTTCGATAAATATATGACAAAAGAATAAAGTTGGAGAAAAAAGCATCCAACAATTTCTACTTTACAGTTCAAAAATATGAATGCATTCATTACAGAACTGGTGAATAAATAATAACTAATAAATGACTAATTCATATAAATACTGATTTATGGAGCTCTGAGATTCTTTTTAAAAGAAAAAGAGAAAAAAATCTCTCATTTGTTTATTTACACAACAGAATCAAATCTGTCTGAGTCTGACCATCCCTGCTGGATCTTAACTCACGTGTAATTTTTATGTGAGGTCCGTAGTTTTCACCAAACAAAAAGTATTACATTATTAAAAACACGGAACGTGCTAATGATTAAATTGCTTTCTTTCTGGAACTGTCCACTGGTGCTGAAAGACGCATCGTTCTCAATAATTAAACTTGAAATCGGTGCACATTTATTTGGGCAGTTGTTGCGGTTGACCTCAAATATAAATGTCTTTCTTCATTTCATTCCACGTTAAGTTAAAAAAAACGTGCTGCAAGAATTTTATCGACGTATCAAATTAAACAAATTAAAACCCACACAAGGAGTATCATATAAATTCAGAAGGCTTTTAAAGTAAGTCAAACTAGTGCAAAGTACACTCTGCTCCATTTTGATGCAACTGACTGGACAGCAGTGTGGATTTTGTGTTTAATTAGCATAAAAATCTGCTGGCGAGCAGAAGATGCTGTGCGTCACAGTCATTGCTGAAGATGGGAGGGGGAATGTGGAAGTGTGGGTGGGGGGGGGGGGTACCTTTGGGAGTCAACAAACTGCAGAGTGTATTCCTTTCACGACCGACAAAAACCAGACGACCTGATGTGAAATGATGACTTGGCTCACCGCGTTACAGGTGGCTGGAGACAGCTGGGTGCGTGTGGGAGCCGGAAGGGCGCAGCAAACGGACCTCAAACACTGAGCGCGCGCTGATGGAGCCGTGGCACTGTGAGCTGAAGTTGAATCGCGAACCTGTGAGTGCGCTGTCCGGGACCAACACGTCACCTCAGTGACGGGATAGGACACAATGAAGCAACAAGGGAGAACAGGGATAAAACAAGTCCAAGTCTCGAAAGTGGAAAAGCGCGTGCGATGACGGACAGCGCAGGGGAAAGAGAAGAGGTAAAGCAGCGGAAAGTTATCTAGTTAATCAGGCTCCCGTTGCTAATAAGGAAACAAGTACAGACAGAACTGATGTGCCAAGCCTGCGTCATTCTGTAAAGAGTCTGTGGGACCTAAAATTATAGTTTTTTTTTTCAGAAGAAAAGACTTTTAGTAATAAAGGGAGAAAATCATGGAGACGGACGGGATCGTAGAGGGACAAGACACCAATGTGGCCCAATCTGCTGCCTCCAAACTGTCCCAGATGGGTGAAAGAACTAAACAACTGGGAAACGTAATTCAAGACCCAGAACGCCAGAAGCGGGTCATTTTAGTAATAGTCTGTATAGCACTTCTATTAGACAACATGCTTTACATGGTAATTGTGCCAATTATACCCGACTATCTAGCAGAGCTGCAGAAAGCAGCGGATCATGCCCAAGGTGCTGAGCCGCACTCCAACTCCACCAACAGCACCATCCACAAAGCCACTAAGGAAAACTTCGATCTACAGATAGGAGTTCTTTTTGCCTCCAAGGCCATCCTGCAGCTCCTGGTGAATCCACTAAGTGGCACGTTTATAGACAGGGTAGGGTATGACATCCCACTTTTCATCGGACTCAACATCATGTTTCTCTCCACCCTTACATTTGCTTTTGCTGAAAACTACGCGACTCTGTTCTTGGCGCGCAGCATCCAGGGCCTCGGATCAGCTTTCGCGGACACTTCGGGGATCGCGCTGATTGCAGACAAGTTTACAGAGGAGACAGAGAGAAGCAAAGCACTTGGTATTGCATTAGCTTTTATATCATTTGGGAGCCTCGTGGCACCCCCTTATGGGGGGATCCTCTATGAGTTCGCAGGAAAGCGCGTGCCCTTCCTTATACTGGCCTGCGTGTGTCTCGCCGATGGTGTGTTGTGTCTGACTGTGCTGAAACCTTTCTCCAACAGAGAAAGAGAAAACATGCCAGTGGGCACCCCTATATACAAACTGATGATAGATCCATATATTGCTGTTGTAGCTGGAGCTCTCACCATCTGTAACATCCCTCTTGCCTTCCTCGAGCCCACCATCGCTAACTGGATGGAAGAAAACATGCATTCCAGTGAGTGGGAGATCGGCATGACATGGTTCCCTGCATTTTTCCCTCATGTGTTAGGTGTGTATCTCACTGTGAAATTAGCAGCAAAATACCCTCATCTCCAGTGGTTCTATGGGGCTATAGGTATGGTGTTCATAGGTGCGAGCTCGTGCACAGTGCCAGCCTGTAAAAACTTTGGACAGCTCATGATTCCGCTCTGTGGCATCTGCTTTGGCATCGCTTTCGTGGACACAGCGCTACTCCCGACTCTGGGTTTCCTCGTGGATGTGCGCCACGTGTCAGTGTACGGCAGTGTGTATGCTATTGCAGACATTTCTTACTGTTTGGCCTATGCCATGGGGCCCGTGGTGGCTGGACAGATAGTGCACGACCTTGGCTTCGTTCAGCTTAACTTGGGCATGGGGCTCGCCAACGTGCTTTACGCACCGGCGCTCCTTCTGCTGAAGAACGTGACGCAAATGAAGCCTTCTTTCTCCGAGCGAAACATGCTCCTGGAGGATGGCCCCACGGGACTGTACGATACAATTAAGATGGAGCAACGAGAGAAGAAGAGAAAGGGCTTATGCACAACCATCGATGAGAATGGCATAGAGACTTTTGCTCAACGGTCGTACTCAGAGGAGGAATCCTCAGGAGGAGAGTACGCGTAAAATACCTTTAACTGAGTGTAAAACGTTCTAAGTGCCAATGTGTGTGTGTGTGTATCCTGTCCAATTCAATCAACTGCATATCACTATTATGACTGTGTAGCAATGTCAGTTATTTTATGCTTCATGTGACAATTCCTGCGGGTTTTGTCAAGTCGAGTGATTTCAGGCTTGGCGCGTTGTGAGAGAATTTTAAAAGATGTGATAATTGATAGTAGCCCAATTTGTCTCTGTATTAGATGCTGACTCATGATGTCTTCAGGGAATATTGTGTAAATGCATTTTTTAACCAAAAATAAATAAACAAAAAATGAATGATTGCAGTGAAAGAGTATTTTGATGTAATCTATTTATTTCGCTGGTTAATTAAATATGCAAAATTCTGTGTTAAGAATGTTTCAGAAAGGTTTAATATAATTGGAATATGTGTCTTGTTGATTGTTTATTCTATTTATTTTCATAATGTGCTTCTGGAATGCAAAGCCTGGTTATAAAAAGATCTGTGATTGTACAGACATGTAAATTCATGTAAATAATTAAATCAGTATAATGTGAAATACGTGATTTATTCTCATAATTTGTTTGGTTGGTTAATTGAATTCTTTATTTTGGTATATGATCATTTATTTTTACTTATAAGGTATTATAAGGTATTATGATACAAAAAAATCCTTATTATACAACGGAACTTATTACGTCCTGGTCAGTCATTGTTCAAAAATATTACTTATTTTAAGGGGTATATTTATATATTAATAATTCTTAGTAATAAATCATCTTTTCCCTTAAATTAAAGATTATTTCCTAAAATAAAATGAATATTTGGCGCAAAAGCCCTTTAATTATTTTATAAATGCTTCTATGGTTAAAAAAGTGCGGAATTTCGAGTATTTCCTTGTTTAAAACGCAGATCTTTCCAAATTATGTAAAACAAAATTAAGACAGACGCAGAAGCAATGCGCTTTAATCTTTCCCTATAAAAGAAAGTGTTGAAAGTTAATAACCAAAGCAATGCATCTTACAAACTCCTTCCTAACTGTTGTCTTGCACACCGTGTGCCCATCTGTGGCGCACTGTCAGTAAATAAGGTGGAGTGAGGTTCCAAACTAACTTTTCGGCGAATAGCAGGACTTCTGGGAGGAGCCTGCTGCTGCTGGATGCTGAGGTACCCTCTCAGCATCTCTCTTGAAGCAGGGAAGTCACACTCACACCGTGCGCAGGAGGATGATGAAAGATTGAAATGATAAAAGATGGAAGTAGTAAAAATATGAAGCTCTACAAGAAACCGACCTACGTTGAAATGGACCAAACCAAACTTCTTACTTGAAGCAGAAAATCAGCTGGAAGGTCTTTTCTGTGTTGTCAGGTGAGTAAAACGTTGCAAATTTTTGCCATGATTAGTTTTAATCTGCTAGTTTTATTAATATTTACAATCTGTCCTAGTGTCTGTTTTTTTTGGCTGGGGGGGGGGGGTATGTAGCCCAAAGTTTGACAAGATGCATGTTTGAATTTTCAGTACGACTCTACAATTAGGGCCAATAATTAAGCTTAATTAATGTTCATTAATGATGACCTCATCTTCACATTTATGTCAGGATTTTATGAAACAGCTAATCAATCATTTAAAATAGCGACGTATGAAAGCAAATAGATGATGATTAATTAATGTTATTTTTTCTAATGAACAGTTATATATTCGGAGTGACAGATGAACCAGGGAGAGCTCAATTATTTATTGTTAGTCAATATTGCTACTGATCATTCATGTAATGTAATGACGAGTTTGCAATGAACACGTTACAATCTTGTGTATTCATGAATCATTTGGAAATGATTGCTTTACAAATATCTGGGAATCAATGCTGATCTGTCTGCGAGTGGTTAAGATGAACCAATTGGAGAACAGCACAAAATCTGTAACTTCTTTTTTTTCTGTATGCTTATTAGTTAATTACAATCGGTACTTCTGCAATGCTTCAGGATTACCTTAACATCAGCCATACTTTTAGTGTCTCCTACTCCTACTACTTATTACCAATTTAATTTTTCTAACCCTAACCCAATAGATAAAAAAGAGATGTAATAAATTGTATAAATAAACATTTAGCATGTTAACTTCTAAAAGTTTTTTTCCAGTTTCAGATACTTTCACCAAATTAAATGTACCTCATGACAGGGTAATGTGAAAACAGGAATAAATGGTAAATTTGGATATTTATTCACTGTATGCATTATTGACATGCTGAGGATTCTTTCATCTATCATCATCTAACTGCTTCAGCAAACCCACTCTCCTCTGGACAAAGCTGACAGCGCTGTGGGAATCCTTTTCTTGGACTCTTTGTGTGTTTGACATTATTAACCTCACATTACTGTGTGAAAAGATGCAAAATTTTCAGGAAGGTTGCTCCACAATAATCTGGATTGGTGAGTAGACTAAAAGAGAAGGTGGTGATCAGCACAGGAGCACCACAGGGGCCTGTATTCTCACCATTTCGCTCAATGCTGCACCCTCAAACGTCCATAAAAACTCGGGTTCCTCCAGACTTGTGTGGCTTCTTGGTGATTACTGAGCTTTTTAAAAAGGCACAGTAACTTTAATCCTTTCAAAGCACAACTTTTATGTAATGTTCTTTGTCATGGACATCTGCACTTGCTATTTCTGAATAATCAGGGAGCAGAGGGCTAATAATAATAATAATAATAATAATAATAATAATAATAATAATAATAATTGATACTTTATTATTCTTCAGAGGGAAATTCAAGTTTCTAGTACAGCCAAAACCAAAAGGTAATGACCATTCTGAGGTGCAGTCAGCCTAAAGCAGCGTGCCTCCAAACGAGGCATGGAGGATTTTACAAAGAATTTAGAGAGAGATTCAAACCTAGACCTCTCTAAAGATGAGCTGGATGAAGGGGAGATAAATGGGGAAGATCAACCATCAGAGGTTGAGTCCTATTGAGGACTCTAACCCTAAACCCGAGACTGAGCAGGGAAAAAATTATTGATGCTAATCATGTGGAGCTAGGTATGAGGTGTGTTGTAATGGGAGAGGAAAATGCAGACATCCTCTTGTGAAAAACATTAGACCAGTAAGTGGGGTGATTTACTCTGGTTTAGAAGGAGGGCGACAGCAGGAAAAATTCTGATATTTCTAGTGTTAAATCTCAAAGTAATATTTTTTTTTTATCATTGTTGCAAATCACTGTAGTAAATATGAAAACTTTCTGGAATTAAAAAAAAAACTCTTATTCTTTGACCTCTTGTTTATAGATATAAAATATGTATAAAATCTTACCTGAAAAGTTTTCTTAGTTCTGCTGAAAAAACATTCTCGGTTGCTTTTTTACTGTGGTCGTCTGTTTGGGTCGCTTGACTGTCTTGTGTTCAGGAAGTGTTTTACCTGTCCTGATGTCAAGCTGCACAATAAAATGGACCATCAGTAAAGTCCTGCATTTTACTTATTTATCTATAACAAACTGGGTTGAGCAGGTCAGACAACAAAGCTTCTGGAAACCAGAGGAGAAAACGCTGCGACTTTATTTCAAGGTACAAGGCCACCAGGGCAACAAAGTGACCAGTGATGACAATAAGTACATGAATACTGATGAGGAGTACCTTCCATCAAATAGTAGGTCGGTTCAACCCGAGTCCAACACCAGTGCGAGTCCATTTACTAAAGATGGAGCAGGGAACACACTTATTACAGAGCAGAAGATGGAAAAGCAAAACGTGTACAAAGTGCATTTTAATGTAACTTGTTTCTGTCTTACAAAGACCAAGAACTGTTTCCTGCTCTATCCTTCATAATCTGCTGTGATTCAGTGCTGCATACTAAGAAATTATTCATGGGGTTAGTTTAGCAAAACTTAAAATAATAAAACATTTCAACATGACTATGTTTGTTGCATGTACACATACTAATGAGATGTTAACTTATTTTCTAGAGTTATTACAAATAGAAATTAAGATAATTGTCTGAGCTTAAAAATTTACACATTATGAATCTAAGAGATTTAATTATTTATTTAAGTTACTTAAAACGATACAAACGGAGGTAATTTGCCCAGACACTATCTTGCTTTTGAGACCACGTCTAACAACAACCAGAGGGAAAAACAGAACAGAGGCTCAGGCTGCATCGCTGTCGTTTGCTTTCCTGCAACTTTGCTCTGGTAAGTAGATTTAGTTTTTATCTTTCCATGTTGTTTTTTTAAAGAACCACTAGTTATTATGGAAACTTGTAAAAGTTTGATAGACTAGTTATGAAGCTGGTTACTTTTCAGTTAGTTTTCAGTTTACTTCCTCAGTTTTTTTTTTGGTTTGCTATTTTGAAATCCAAATTAATGCCAATGGCTTTCATTTAATGTTAATGTTGTCATTTAATACATGTAACAATGATAATCTTTGCAAGTTTAAGGCCTGACCGAATTTAAAACTGTACCAGCAGAACAAAGTTTTTCTTTTCTCAACAATTGCAGGCATGCAAGCTAAAATTCAAACCTGCAAGACTGTATTTCTTGAGAAACACTTTTATTTTACCTGTTGTGATGGAGCCTTTCTGATGGCGTTTGAATGTTCTTCCTCTCACCACTTGGGTTTTCTTTTGGTGTTCTGGTTAAATTTGACACTTAAGTATCTTCAGGCATGAGTACATGTTGTTTAAATCAAGATTCAGCAGGTATAGAAGATTGATGAACATAAAATACTGACATTTATTTTATAGGATGAACGGGACATTGTAGTGAAGTGATGAAGATCATCCTCACTGGAAGGACTGCAACATCTGAACCACTGAGAGCAAGTATTGTAATCGAAGGAACAGAAGTCCTACAAGATCTTAATGTTCCAAGAGCCTGTGCCTTACTAATGGGACCAATATACACCTTAAACCTCAGCTACTCCAAGGTGCTGAAAAATACCTTAAAAGTGTTTCAGAGGGTATTCCTTGGGCTGGATGGTCTAAAAGCTAGCCCAAATGTTATGTCTCTATAAACTGCTGCAGTAAAATAAAAAATATCAAATTCAGCAGGAAAAAATGCACAAAAAGGTGCACTTTAAAGGTTTTAATCTTCATATTGGTATATGTTAGGGGTGTCACGATTCCGATTTTTTATTGAAATCAATTGAAAATATGTCACAAAGTGATTGATCGAAGATCGAAAGAGGATCCCCCCCCCCCTCCCACACACACACACACACACACACACACACATTCCTCACGCTGAAGTAGCTGGACTGTTTTTTTTCTCCCCTCTGTGTGTGTGTGTTTGTTTTATCCTTTTCAGTCTCCTGTTTTCAAAAGTGATATAAATGAGCAGGTTTAATTTACAGGTTACGTGCAAAAATATAAACACACATCACGATGTTGACAATGACAATGACAAGCGAAAAAAGGAAACACGGGACCCTGGACTTGAAGCTGCTCCTGCTTCTCTTAAATCATCAATCTGGAAATATTTTGCGCTTCCAGTGAATTATGTTGACAATGTTCACACTGCCTAGTAGAACACCAGAGTGCTATGATATGCTATGTGCATGCACTTTACTCTGCTACGGCACTACGGACACTGCAGGACACAATCGTCGGCAAAACAAAGAATTAGATTTAACAACTGGGAAAACAGCAACACTGGTCCGGTCAACTATTCCATCCTTATTTGCAGTAAAACTTCCACAAACCTCCGCTTGTGTGAATATAAGTAACGATGTAGAGCTATTTTTAGCAGAAGACCTGCAGCCTTATTCAGTGGTGGAAAACTTTTTATTAGCGTACCTGAGCTACGATACAGTATGCCTGCAGGTCACACCTTACGACATAAGTGTTGCCTTCCATATATGAAGATGTTAAAGAAAAGTTGTTTTTTTTTTTTTTGGGGGGGGGGGGGGGGGGGTTGAACAATGCAGAGTTAATTTCTTGATGTCTGGACTTCAAAAACAACTGATCTTTCCCTCCCTCCCATGGCACACTACAT
>JBAMHX010000018.1:14502362-14514924 GCA_037177515.1 Pseudomugil tenellus | reverse complement strand
ATATATAAACACACACACATTTGACAATTAACAAAATTACAAGCTACAGTTTAACTAAGACATTTTAACACATATTAGTGTAACGGTTAGGATTAATTCTTTCATGTCCATACTGTTATCTGATCTTCTCTCTTACTACTGGATTGTTAAGTCCTGAGATTATACAGTCACTTTTAAAAAAGCACATATCCAGGGTTCTTCTGATTATCTTTCAATTTCAGGACTGTTGGTCAAACTGTTAGCAGCAGATACATTTGTGCCGCTAGGTAGTCATGGAAGAAAGTCAGTAGGTATGGATCAGGACTAGGTGCTGACCAGTTCTTCATATCTGAGATTCTCTACTGGATATCTGACACCATGATAGTAACTTAACCTTGTTTAGGGATAATTCATCAGTTGTTCTTATACTGTGTTAATATTAATGTGATGCTTCCTTTTACTAAATGTCATCTTCACCCACAGTAAATCCAAGTGTCAGAGGGAAAAAGGGAGATCGAAGGTCTAACTCTAGCTGTGGTTGATACTCCAGATCTGTTTGACACCAAGAAGTTTAAAGAAAGGTGAAGAAAGAGATTATTAAAATCATCTCCTTGGTAACTCCTGGTAACCATGTCTGCATGATTGTGATCCATTTCAGGTCAGAAAGAAGCTGCTTAAAAAGACCAGTGACATCGTTCAGTGAAATGGAGGAAGATTCGACACTAACCCGTCTACAAGAATCTAAGAAAGCCATGAAGAAAGCAAAGCTTCAGAGAGAATATCAAGGTGTTCTAGCTGCGATTTTAGGTGCAGGTGTAGGAGCTGGAGTCGGTTTTGGAATTGAGTATTGTATTGTAAATATTCTAATAAGTCTTAAAACAGTGGTTGATTCAAATGAAGCAAGTTCTGGAGCAGTTGGAGCTGTAGTTGGAGCTGTAGTTGGAGCTGCAATTGGAGCAGTAGGATCAGTTGAAACTAAAGCTGAAGTAGTTGGTGCTGCAGTTGGACAGGTTAGAGCTTTAGTTGAAGCTGCAGTTGAAGCTGTAGTAGGATCTGTACTTGGAGCAGATGAAGTTGCAGTTGTAGTTCCAGTTATAGTTCCAGTTGTAGTTGCACTTGGAGTAATTGGAACAGTTGGAGCGATTGGTGGTATAGCTGAAAGAGTTGGAGCTATAGCTGAAGCAGTTGGAGGTGCAGTTGGAGCTATAGCTGGAGCAATTGGAGCTATAGCTGGAGTATTTGGAGCTATAGCTGGAGCTATAGCTGGAGGAGTTGGAGGTGCAGTTGGAGCAATTGGAGCTATAGCTGGAGTATTTGGAGCTACAGCTCGAGCTACAGCTGAAGCAGTTGGAGCCATAGCTCGAGCTACAGCTGAAGCAGTTGGAGCCATAGCTGAAACTGTCATTGTAGCTGTTGTTGAAGCTGTAGCTAAAATTGTGGCTGCAGCAGTTGGAGCTGTAGTTAAAATTGTGGTAGGAACAGTGGGAGCTACAGTTGGAGCAGTTGGAGCTGTGGTTTTGGCAGCTGCATGTGTTATAGCTGTAAGGAGACTTTTGTACAGTGAGAAATGAGAATTCTTCGCAGAAAAATCATTCCTACAGTTTGATTTTTTTTTCTTTTGAAATTGTGATTTCGCACAATAATTTCTATCAACTGTATGTCCTCAATCACCGTTTATTATTTATTATTGATCATGTGATTATTGGGAAATCAGATATGTCGTGTTTTGAAAAATAACATTACTGACTTTGATTATTATACAGATTTCTTCCCAAACCAGAATGAAATTGATGTGATTGTTTTTGTTCCCATTCAACATAATTAAACTGGAATCAACCAAACAGTGGGACTAAATGTTGTAAGATGTTTGTGACAGAAATTCAGATGTTCCTTCATGTTACTTTAATAAATGTAAAGTTAAAAAGTCTGTGGTGGCCTGTTGCATTTCCTCCTTTATTAAGATACATTGAGGTTTGAAGGAAAACTTTTTCTTTACATATGGATGGAAGGCGTCTCATGAATTACTAATTTAACTAAGCCTTTTTTGTAACCAGCCTTAACCATGAAAGAATGAAATCAAACAAGTTTGACTAAACTTTGGAGGACTATGTGAACTTTTGGTTTCTGTTAATCAGACATGTATTTTGAGAGGAACTTTGTTACTTGATATAATAAGAAACAGGAAAAAAAAATCCAAAAAACCCCACCATGAGATAAAAGTTGTCTTCCTCAAAGCTCGCTTTTCTAGTAAACAACCATCATTGTGTATGTACATGAAGACAAAAATACAAGCTTCCAGACAAACCAGTTTACCGACTCCAAACATGGTGACGGTGAATTTGTATCAAAAGGTAGAAACAATTACACCAGGTCACATAACAATTCTCAGAGAAAAACATTCTTGACCATTTATATAAGATGATTTATTTTGGGAAAGTGCTATTTAGATAAATCTTAATCTCATCTTGAAGAGGATTTCTGATGTTACCATGCTTGTTCTACACAATAAAGAGAAAACCAGTCAGCAACAAAAACAAGCATTAGACTCAGTAAAGAAGCTGCCAGATTGGCCAGATTTATTGGGACTGAAATATGTCAGCTCAGACTAGTGAAAGTTAAGGTTTCACACATGAAAGAGTGAGATAATAGCAGAAACAACTCTCTCAAATCTACCTCATAAAACACAATATATAAGCACAAGTTATCCTAAAACCAGAGTTTTAAACTGATGATAAATTATTTCCTTTGGATGAACAATTGTTTCAACAAGGAAACAATGTCCTGAGTGAGAGACTATAGCAGTAAAAGCTGTCAACACAGTGAACTAACATCCGAGATCAAATTCCTATGTCTATCAAACAATAAAAAAATCATTTATTTAGCACTTTTCATACAACAGAGCAGCATAAACTGCTTTGCACAACAGCTAAATATAAAAAAAAACAAAATTAATTAAAAAGGTGCAAGAGGCATTCATCGGGTATGAGCCCTCTGGCCCCACTACCCCTCTTACACACCCATTAACTGAATTTGGCACAAACTAATGTGTTAAGTATGAATGCTGTCAATTTTACTACGGATCGCATGTATTTCAATGCATACATGGAACCATGGCTGTGTCTCAATACCCTAGTGTGCTGGAGTGCACTGCACAGTGCACAATATGAACTTCTTTTTGTAGTACTCACTACAACATGATTAAGTGTTCCAAATGGAGCACTGGTGGTGATGGACCCATGTGACAGTCCACCGTGAGAAGTGCCATTGTTCAGCTCTGGTAAACAGGTAGAAGGCCCCTCCTTTTCCGCTACGTCAGCAATACAGCATCTGCTTAGTGCATGAAGTGTCTGTCGTTTTACACTTGACTTTTGACCAATTTTAGGGCAGTCTTTGGATACTTTCAGTGCACTGACTTTTTAAAGCTTAAAATTTGTGTACATTTAAATATAGTGCACAAAGTAGTGCTAGTCCGCTGACTGACACACAACCCAAGTTTAATGGCTTGTCTTGGCAAAGCTGCATGCTGGTTTGATAGTGCACTGTTACCCACTGCAGTTTGCATAATGGTCACACAGAGGGGTAGATGACACCGTGCTCACCTTAGTGCATGGCCAAGTCCCAGGTGAGTCTCATTTTTGTGGAATTTTCTAGTGCATTCAACACTGTGCAACCACATCTCGTAGGACTTAAGCTGCTTCAGATGAAGGTCAACCCTCATCTTATTCTCTGGGTCCTCTCCTTTCTCACGGAGCAGGGTCAGAAGGTAAGGGTGAATTGTCATTTAAGCATTGTCAGGACTATATCGGTTTTTCCCAAGGTTCAGTAATCTCACTTCTCTTTATACTATATGACTGTCGGAGGTCCACCCCATGAATAACATGCATCAAATACTCAGATGACACTGTAATCATGGACATTTCAAACACAGCTGGATAACTGCAGACAGAACTGGATTTTTTTCAGGAAGGTGGGGACTATGGTTTACTTCAGCGAGCGATTAAAGATGTTTGTAAATATAGCAGCAAGCTGATGGCCACATGATTTCAGCACCTGCCCTGGTACTCCATCTGCTCATCTCCTGAGCTGTATCTACATCCGGTTACCTTCAGGACACAGAAAATGTTCCCTTCCACTAATGACAAAGAGGGCCTCCTCCAGAGGGCGTGACTAATTCATGAATGAATAACTGACATGTACGTTTTGACAACGTGAGCCATACCTGCAAATATTGGTGCACATATCTTGTTTTATGTGAGTTATATCAATTTAGTTTTTTCATGGTGAGACGTCAAACTTCAAGGCTTCGCCCTTTACAAAAAAATGTTGCTTTGCAATTTTGCCCGAACGTCCACAAAAACACCAAAATATGAAATTTTTCAGATTCGTTTGGGGAGGTAATATTTGTGCTCAGTGTTCTTACAAGGATAACCATTTGGAAAACAATCCCCAATACTTCGTATGGCTCAGACCCTAATAATAAATGCTAGGCCTGTGGTGCTCGGGCCTAATAAACTTACATGAAAAATCATAAGTTTTTTTTTTTTTTTTTAAAAAATCAACTACAGCTCTGAAAGAACTTCTGATAAAAGCTTTGTATT
This sequence comes from Pseudomugil tenellus, assembly GCA_037177515.1. Taxonomy (NCBI): domain Eukaryota; kingdom Metazoa; phylum Chordata; class Actinopteri; order Atheriniformes; family Pseudomugilidae; genus Pseudomugil; species Pseudomugil tenellus. The sequence goes on along the minus strand of JBAMHX010000018.1, from coordinate 14,510,347 downwards.
CATTCATAAATCACAAGATTAAGCCTTCATTTTGCCTGTCTTTACCACATTTAGTCACATTGGTTACTAACATGTCTTCCTAAAAACTATGACTTTTTGCTGATTTTGAGTTTTTCCCCTTTTCTTCAAAAGATATTCTGTATTCCCAAAAGCGTAAAATGTATAAAGACAGTTAAACTGAGACTATAAAAAAAGAGAAAAACTAGTACACAGGGGACATTTATTAAGCATCGATCTCCTTTGTAACTGTTACGAAACTTAAAAAATTCTTACCTGTAACATGCCATAACCATCAGCCTCAATCGTCCCCTCACAGGTGATATGTAGGCGTGTCAGCTGAGTCTGAGAGCTTGAAATAAGATAGAAAACATTTTGGCAATCAGAGTGCAAAGAATGTCATGGGATGTACATCTGCACTGTGCTGAACAGAAGAAGTGATATAAAGAATACTTGTCCATAGAAATGTCACAAGTCAAATGCATTTTTTTTGGCTACAAATCTCTAAATACTTCAATTGAGGACACTCTACCCATTTAAGTTCTTCCAGGGGTGTCTCAGTTCATTCTAGTTAAATTGAAGAAATTTACACTGCTCAAAAAAATAAGGGGAACATTTAAACAACACAATGTAAATCCAAGTCACAAGTTACAGACATGACAGAGAACGTGGAGAACGTTCTGTTGCCTGCAACATCCTCCAGCATGACAAGTTTGGCAGTGGGTCAGTAATGGTGTGGGGTGGTATTTCTGTGGAGGGCCGCACAGTCCTCCATGTGCTCGCTAGAGGTAGCTTGACTGCCATTAGGTACCGAGATGAGATCCTCAGACCCCTTGTGAGAACATATGCTGGTGCGGTTGGCCCTGAGTTCCTCCTAATGCGAGGCAATGCTAGACATCATGTAACTGGAGTGTGTCAGCAGTTCCTGCAACACGAAGGCATTGATGTTATGACTGGCATGCCCGTTCCCCAGACATGAATCCAATTGAGCACATCTGAGACATCATGTCTCATGCCATTCACCAATACCAAGTTGCCCCACAGACTGTCCAGGAGTTGGTGGATGCTTTAGTCCAGGTCTGGGAGGAGATCCCTCAGGAGAACATCCGCCGCCTCATCAGGAGCATGCCCAGGCTTTGTGGGGAGGTGATCCAGGCACGTAGAGCCCCCAAACACTACTGAGCCTTTTTTTGAGTTGTTTAAAAGACATTTTAGTTTTTCTTTACATTTGAGTATAACTCTAAATCAAGACCTCTGTGTATATTTATATATAGTTTATTTTCATTCATAATTTGTGTGTGATTTTGTTGTCAGTACATTTTACTATGGAAAGAACAAACTAAAAAAAAAATTTCATTCATTCAGATCTACAAGATGTTACTTTCATGTTCCCTTTATTTTTTGAGCAGTGTATATAAGGACAACTCCTTTGTTTTGTGTCTTTCATTACTGGATGAACTGATTAATCCAGATGTGTCTGACCTCAGTAACTACAAGGGCAATGACCAGACACACCTGGATTAATCAGTTCATCCAGTAATGAAATACAGGAAACAAAGAAGTTGTCCTAAGTTCAGGAAGTAGTGGAGCTGTGCATAAAGCCAATTGAAATTGAAACTGAAGCTACATTTGAGTCATGGCTAGGCTTTCAGTTGTTGCAGTAAAAGATAACAGTGAAAAAAAATTTGAACCACTGTTGGAATCAAAACTATGCAACTTCCGCCTTAGGTCTTCCCTTAAGATGTTTTGATTCTGAATTTTACATTTTAATCCAGTGTTTGGGCAACTCCAGTTCTCGAGGGCCGCAGTCGTACTAATATTACGACATTCCCTGCTACAAAACACCTGACACACATCAGATTTAATTTAGAAAACTTGTGCTGAGCTTCACATTAGCCTCTGAACCCAATTATTTGATTCAGGTGTGTTTTTAATTGTTGTTCCTATGGACCATTGTGAAAAAAACGTATTCGAATTTCAGACCATTTCATTTATATCGTAACATGATGATAATTACCTTTCCCAGTCTGGTGGATTAGTAAGAGCTTGTCTCGTAAATGTAACAAGACCCTTGGGTTCTTTGAAAAAGAAAATATTAATCAAATGAGAGCATAAAAAGCATTTAAGAAGTAAAACTGCAAACATAATCAGGGAAACTTTCAGGCCTTACTTGTTTGAGTGACTCTCCTGAAGTAACACAGCAGTGTTTTTAATTTTTCTATTTTTGTTGGAGAAGAACCTTCAAACAACCTGAAAAAAAAAAACAATTGGATTCAATGTGCACATAGTTAATATTTTACATAAATATTGCACATAAAAGTTTCTGCAATCTTTTTAAAAGGAAAGTGATAACACCTCATTCAAAATAAATGTGTGACATCAAAGAAAAACACCGCAGCAAACTGTGACATCAAGGCTTGACTTGGTTTTTATCTGTTGCTCACCATACAACAGCAAAACAGATGAGGTTAAGTTTTCTAACTGGCTTGATGTCTCTTCCATCTACCTACACCCCTCACACTACTACAATGCCCGAGGCTCTGTCTCAATTTTCTCAAACTTGGCGTTAAAACTAGGGTAGAAGGAAGAGGGAATGATGGATGGACAGTTTAAATCAACCCCATACTGGTGCCCTCTTTTCATTAAAAATAATCTCAGCTAATGACTAATTACAGTTCAGCACTTATGTAGTTAAATTCCTTACAAAGTGCTTTACTAGTGTTCTGTGAACTTCCCAACAAATCCTTTACGTTGGTGGTGCCAGTTTAACATAACCTGTAGGGTGCTGAAGGGCAAACCCATGATTGAAATTGATTATATTTATTGCTTTTAATGGAAGGGAACTCGAAATAATACACAATCTCTAGGGCCGTAATAAAATATAAAGATTTCATTCAATTATGAAAGATAAAATAAAACATTCCAGTTTTCATTTGATAACAATCCTATCATGTAGTTGGTTCTAGCCTTATGTACAACATGAAGTCTAAATGGAGATTATGCTTTAGAGTTTGATACCTACTGGCTATAAAAAACCTATTCTTGCAAAGAAAACCTAGAGCCTTTTAATGACTCACAAAATTAAGAAGAAAAATTAATTCCACAGTATAGAGCTTTTTCTGTTGACCAAACAAGATCCATATTGTTTTCTACTCAAACAGCAGAAAACACAAGCTGAAGTAGTATGTATGCAGTCTTCTTTGCTGCCCCTTGAATCTATCCATCACTTAACGGAGGACAAACCTTGACAGTTCTGCCAAAACAGCAATCACCAGATTGCTTGCTGTTCTGCTTGCCCAAGACAGAGCACTACCGTAGCCGATAAGCAAAGTGACGGACACTCCCTCAATTACACAGGGAAAGGAGGAGGGCTGGTAACGATCCAGGGCCCATTCGACTGCAGTGGTTGTCTTGTCTTATTTCATCTTCTCAGAAATACCACAGCTTCCCCCTCTACCCCTCTTGCTCTTTCCTGGATTCTGCTTTTCGCATAAATGCTGATAGTAACTGAATCAATGCTTACACTATTACAGCACTCATACAAATAGCACGCTGTTGATACCAAAATTCCAATTGAAGGGAACAGTGTGGGGAAAAAATAAATACAAATAATCACTTAGATCTTTATAACCAAAAAAATAGAGTCCTCGCCTTAAAGTGAAAGAAAATGCTAGCATACAGCAGAAATAACAGTGATGGCCCTCGTTGATGAAGAATATTAGAATAATTGACAAGCAAAGAAACATTTCTTGTGGTATGTATTTAAATAAGGATAAGCATTATTATAAGTATGACCCACCCTACAATTCCAGTAAAGCATTCAACAACTGGTAGGTTTTACACTGCTCCTTACTGTCAGTACTAAGAAGGCCCCCTGAGGAATCTGGAGAAAATTGAATGGAGGTGATGTCTTTACAATAGTTATGGGTTATAACAAGACTTTTACTGGTCAAGAAATGTAGTAATTAAGATAGTAAATTACATTTCCAAGTTCATATGTTAACACAATTTCAATATTCTGCCTGAGTTAAAGACAAAACAATTGTCATAATATTTCCAACTTTGTCTGAAGTTAATATGAAGCTTCAGCTGTTTGCCTCTGTCAAACCAACGGCTATTTTCCAAACTTCAGTATTGTTTGAGCATAATTTCATGACTAACTAGCCAAAAAACATGCAACACTGAATAAAAGCTTCTGTTTGCACATCATGTAAATAGAGATCATTAAAATACAACGTTAAAACTTAAGCATATAAGAATACAGCAATATGTATCATTATCTAAACTTTAACAAAATCTTTGATTATGTACCATCTACAATAAGTTTTTGCAAAAAGGTGTTATTTTCAGTGACTTAAACCTACATTTGCAGATGAACATGAAGTCAACATGCATTTTTTGCAATAAGGCTAAAAATTATAAACTAGAGAAGATTCAAAGTCCAAGCTAAAGATGATAAACGAAAGACACTTCCCAGAAAAACCTAATCTGCAATAAACTCAACACAGAGCTTCCTCTATTACCACTGTCTCTAACTCATGCATCAATCCCTCTCTTCAAAATAAAGTGACCTCTCAAGATCATGAAAAACCAGACACCAGCAAACAAATGTGCACTTTAAAACAGAACATCAAAACAATTTGTTTAAATTAGTCATCCCAGGCTTTCGCAACAGGCCACTGACTTCGGGCAGGTAGAAACAGAGAACACCAATTTAACCCTCCTACTTTGATCTCGCTCCCACTCCCTGTAAAGGGCATTGCAGAAACAGGGAGAAACATTCCCTGCCCACAGCTCCATGCCCAAGTCTTGTGACAGATGCACTTACACACACCATAAAATCATAACCAACAAAAACTAATGCCATTGTGTTCCAAATTATTATGCAAATACATTTCTGATTTTTCTAAATAGTTGATCCAAACGACAGTCAGCGTAATTTTTAGGTCATCATAATTCAAATGTGACTTAAACCTCCCAATGATGAAGATTGTTGATTAAATAAACTTAAAATATACATTGTTCCAAATTATGACGCACAACAGAGTTGTAAAAAAATTATGAGCTCATATTGACTGAAATCAGCTTCACAGTTCTTGCATCTTTGGAACTTTTTGAAGAGTTGACTTTTTGGAGAGTTTCTGCCTGGATTTATTTGCAGGATGTCAGAATAACTTCTCAGAACTTTGGCTTGGATGTGAACGGCCACCCTCATATATATTTAGCTTGAGGATGCTCCAAAAGATTCTCAAAAGAGTCGATGGAGCCAGCATCATGCATCACTGCAAACCTCTGGAGAATCCTACACCATGATGTTTGTGTGATTTCAGAGAGACCAACAGATTCAAATACCTGTTTGCTGCTTTGCAATAGCATTTTAGCAGATGTCTTTTAATCTGATTCGTCTAGCAGAAACACCTTCTCATTACATCTTTATCTGCACAAACCCGCATGCTCTGAATCAGCCACAAATCTCTAAATGGTGGAATTATTATACTTTAGGTTTTGTGAAATTTCTAAGTTTTGAGACCTCGTCTAAGGCATTCAACTATTTCACACATTTCATCCACAGAAGGGTCCCTATTTTTCTTTCCCATATTGCTTTAAAATAATGGTCTGCTTAATAATGTGGAACGCTGTTTCTACGTAGTTTTTCATTTATTGAGCTCACCTGGCAAACTAATTACTACAGATGTCCGAGATTGATTTCAGTGATCCAAAGAGTCGTGAGAAACAATACCATCCATGACTTTAATTGAAAAGCAAAAAAAAAAGAATCTTTGACAAACTTCAATACAATCTGCGTAATAATTCAAAAGGCAGTGTACTATCACGCTTATTAGCCAAAGTCAATCTGTTCATTGTGTTATCAATCACTGCATTCAAGCGAAAATAAAAATCTATATTACTCTGTTGTTTGTGGCTACAAACAACACAGTTTTCGAGCAGAGTAAAACGCAGGGACTTGTCTGTTAAGGGTTTTCAAGGCAGTAGTGCCCCCTGATGGAAATCAGTTTACTTTAAATGGCAGGATCAATCAAGACGGCTTCTCCAAAACATGAATTCATTAATAGAAATCTATTTCACAGAAAAAGATAATACTACCAATTTCAGGACTGAATTTTTGAGTCTATTATGTTAAATCTGTTTTACATTATTGACCAAATAAGGGCAAAATCTTAAACTGGGAAATAAGATCTCCTTCATCTCATCTGTTTAAAGTGATGGCTTACAGACAGATTCAACAAAGAATACATTTATTTTTAGTTAAATGAAAAAAACAGCAACCCACAATTACCCAGTGGAAAAAACAGAAAAGAAAAATGTTTATTGACGTTCTGTGCTCCCACCCTACTAGTGTGCATTTACCTGTAGAAGTTTATCTCAGGATAATGGCAGTACTCTGACTTGCGCGAGTTGCGTCGTGGGAATGTGCAGAAGAAGGCGTTGGCCAGAAGACAGGCTATTTGCTCCTGAGACAAAGTCAGCGAGTGGTTCATCCGTGACTTGAGTAAAGGAATCGGCTAAAAGGATACAAAAATAAGAATCAAAAAGGCAAACGCAATACATCACAGCAAAAGTAAAATAATGACGAAATATTGCAGGCGAAAAAAGACAGATGCTAACAATGTATGTTGGAGAGCTGATGAGGGTAGAAATTAGTTTAGCAATTTAGCAAGGAGGGTTCCATTAGGTAAATGGGAGGTGGTAATTAAGGTCCTAGTTTTTCTTGCACTCCCTCAAGTTCATTCAGGCAGACACATGGGGCCCATCCATCTTCGCCGATTAGGGCTAAAGAGCCTCTAAAGGCTGCCCAGTTGGCAGATCAATACAAACTCTAACATAAACATTAGCCTTCACACTTAATACTGAGGGGGGAAAAAAAGTCTAAAAGCTTCTATGCTACACTTTTTGAAATGGAAGTCCCAGATCCTTGTCCTTTTGGTAAACCAGAGCCCATATTCTGAACCAGTTTGTTTTTATTTTTCTATAAGCTACTGAATGATAGGATTACAAAAATACCAATCTTGTAGTTGTGCTGCTGTAACTGATGAAAGAGGATGAAAACAGAGACGAATGAAGCTCTGTAACATGGACCAGCTCTGTTTAATGTAAGTAACACAATGGTCCTCTTTGGAGTGTAATGGGATTCATATCAAACCTGGCTCTCCAAAATAGGCTGCTCCAAATGAGAAATGGGGTGTGTGGAATTTTAACATTCCCATCCAGTCCTTTCAACACCAAATGTAAAAGTACGTGGAGTTTCCTTGGCTGCACAAGCATAACGTATGAAATGGACGTCTGGACATGACACGGACATCTCCTCTCTCAGTGCACATTTCCAATGAACGACTTCTTAAAATTTATAGAGGGCCCTCATTATCTTCGAGTTGTACCTAATGAGTTGATCCAGAGCACCATCTTCTATCTAATCCACTGCTTTGCCCAGGGATGGGCAACTCCAGTCTTCGAGGGCTGCAGTACTACAAGTATTAGGACTTCCCCTGCTACAAAACACCTGACACACATCAGACTTAATTAGAAGACTTGTGCAAAGCTTCACATCAGCCTCTTGACAAGTCTGCTAATTACCCAATGATTTGATTCTCATCATTTGTAGGACTGTAGGCCCTCGAGGACAGGAGTTGCCCATCCCCGGGCTAGCCTTTCTAACCCAATGCCACATAGTATGTATTTCTATTTACTTTCCCAGGTAAAATATTTGTGTGTCTGTATTTTAAATTCTAGTTGCAAGATGGTGTCTGCATGATAATATTGGATTTCATCCACTGCAATGATATGACTAATCAATTCAAAATTAAATAAAAAACGTTGGGAGAAAACATTCCAAGTCTCTTAAGTAGGATAGGATGTACATCTTACTTGTTTTGCTTAAATAAAATTCATTTAATATGTAGGAGACCGTTTTTCCTGTCAAGGACGAGGACACTGGTTTCTTTAGATTGAGAAGAATATAAATTTAATAA
>JBAMHX010000018.1:14486023-14496032 GCA_037177515.1 Pseudomugil tenellus | reverse complement strand
TGACGTCATTTTCTTCTCGGAGCCCCGAGAACAAGAACAAATTTCTCGCTTCTCGTGGAGTATGTAACAGCCTTAAAGCAGAGGCCCATGCAAGACTGTGGGAGAAATGGATCATCTGTTCATTGTGTGTAATGTGTGTTTTGAAATTTCTTTGTATATCATTTTTTTAAAAATGTAAATAATAAAAAATAATAATAATCATTTGAAAAACTACTACATAAAATACATTTAAAAAAAACTTTTGTTGGAAAGTTATTTTCACAAGGTCAGTAAAGCAAAGCTATCTTACCCTCACATCCAGGCTACTTTTGAACCCTCTTTGTAAGGCAGCGCGGATCAGTTCCCATCGGCTTTGGACACCACCTCCATCCTTAATAACATTTTTAAAAATAAAAACACCATACTTATTATGTTTGTACAGACGTTTATATTTTTAAAGTGGAATGGCATGCTTTTACAAAAACGTGGTGTTGCTAAAGTGCAAGCCTGCTGCTCGTATACCTCAGCCTCCAAAGGAAACAGATTCTTCTCAGAGCAAGGCATCTTCACTGACACATCATCCCATGCATCTTTGAACTTGGTCGGATATGGGACTGGGTCTTCTCCTTCTCTGAGGAGGTCAGTCTGCAACAGAAAATTACAAAAGGAAAAATAACATGTCTTTACAGATGTGTTAATGATGAGCTTTTAAAATACTGGCACTCAAAATACAGTTTATATTGTCCTCTTTAAAGAAGGTCTATAAATACTTCCAAAGATTTGTGATGTAATAAAGGCACTATAAAGTAACATAAAAAAATCTCAAGACATAATATTGAACAGATTGTCACATAAGTCTCTTGCAGGTTTAGGTCACAAAAAGTAAACATTAAACTCTAATATCACAAATTTACAGCCTAAAACTCGACTCATAAATCAACCCTTACGTCCTGCTTCTTTCAGTTGTTGAAAATTAAGGCCTTGTCTAGATGTCACCTAGAGAATATGATTCACACGTTTTATTATTCAATGTCTGGATTATTGTAGGCAGAATTGGACTTAGATAGGCTTCCATCTTGTGCCTAAAGCTGGTACAAAACGCTGCTTGCATTTTTTTTACTGGTACAAGCAAACCAGAGGAAATAACTCCAGTTTTACTGTAACTTCACTGTCTTCCCCTTTATCTATAAATTCCTTTAAAGATTCTTTAATTTTTTTTAAGTTTCATAATGGCCGTCCCCATTTTTATTTCTCCAAACTATTTCTTCCTTATATGCCATCATATACACTTAGCTGTCCCAAAAATATTTTATAAATCCAGAGACATAGCAATTTCATTTTAATTTCCTAAAACATGGAATGAGTTCCCGCTGTTAAACCGACTCCTCCTCTTGTTGTTTTTAAAACACACTTTGGCTTTCAAGCAGGTGTAAGCTGTAATCTGTGACTTAATCTTTAACACTTTTTATGCACTTTTGTCGTTTTAAATTTCCTACAGCTGCTCTTACAACTGTAACTTACAGCTCATTTAATGTTCTATTTAATCTTTATTTGCACTATAATTCATATTCTTCATTTAGGCTGTGTTTAGTCTTTTTTCTTAGATTTATTGTATATTATTTTGGTCAGATGTATGTCCTTATTAAAGAAATAAATAACATGATATTGTATTGTATGCTAGATGGCATGATTGGTTCCTGCACTGTTATGCAAAACAATTTTAAATGCCCTGTACATGAATTATGCTATATGAATAACTATCAACTAAACAGATAAAAGTCATCCTGATTTAATACTATTTTATTAAAACATAATCTAAACATTAAAGATCATTTTTGTGATTTAGTAATGAGAAGAGACTAGTTTAGGTGGCAGAGATAGTGTTGCCACACAGCAACACTGCAAATGTTCCTGTGGGACTAGTATATGAAGACAGTCTGATAAGACCTTCACTGACAAGAGGCCCTCAGGGAATCACCGAGGATGGCGTCATTCGACCCACTGTCATCTCCCTTCACGCAATCTTTATCGAAAAAGCCTTTTACATCTCACTAAATCCAATTAATACACCAACTGTATACCCAGCACACAAAGTCAAGTCATATGACTTGAACATGCATGAACATCTTTGTTAACACTGTGGGTTTTTTTTTTCAACCACATACAAAGCTCCACAAAAGAAAAAGTGGCTGCTGACTCACCCTGATGGTGACAGTGTGATAAGCCGTTGCTTTAAGGTGAGACAGAGGGGGGGCACACTGGGGTAATCTGTTGAGTTCATCGACGGGTAACCCCAGCCATCTTCTGTCCGTGTTATGCAATGCCAATGAAACATTGCACAGAACAAATGTACATCAGTTAAAGGATATTTCAGAGGGATATGGCAATTCAGGCATCATGGAAAAATGTGTGAAAGTGAGACAAAATGTTTACAAGTACCTCTGGTGAACTGCATTTGGCTGGCTTTCCGTTAAGCCGTGGGCCACATTAGATGATCCACTGTCCTCCACTGTTTCAGAATTTCCAGTGACCTCGGCCACCGGAGAGACTTTTTCTTTGGCTGAACTTCCAGACTCGGAGTCTTTGACAAGCTGCTGAGACTCCATTAACCGGGCCTGTGCACAACTAACATCTTTTGCACAAGCACTGTCATCATCCTTCTCAGCTAAATTTTTGGCCATGTCTTTTAAGCCTGGACTGTCAGGACTCAGCATCTCTACGTCACTAGGCATACTTGCAATCTTCGTGGGACTATTACTAAGACAAAGTGTGAGTTTTGAATCGGTGGTAGGTGCAGTGACACAGGTCGTTTTCACTGGGTGGGGACCAGGTGAAATAGGCCTCTTAGACTTCTGCCCATTAGAGCCTTGTGTTTGAGGGGAACTACTACTACCACCTACAGGTACAGATTTATCCACCTCACCTGGAGACCCACAGTCCAGCGAATTATGAGAAGCTAGACCATCATGCAAGCTGTGTGGCACTACACAGTCTCTTTTATGGTCAGACGTCTGTGGTGCACTAAAGAGATCCTTTTCCACATCCATTTGTGTGATATTATTCTCTGCATCTTCAGGTCTGACTTCAACAGTCAAACTGCAGTACAAAAGAGAGACGGAGAAGAGTTTAGAAAGCCTAAACTAAACACATTCTTACTGGCACAGATTAGCATGTTTGATTTATTTAAAACAGCATCTATAATAAGAATGTCATTAAGTAAACATTATGAAAGGCTCAAGTGTGTGTCCACCCTTGGTTCAAAAGTTGGACCTAAATTAATTTACGAATTACCTTCTTTGAGAATCCATTACTTTTTCCGCTTCTGGTAGGTCATAAATGGTTCATCCAACGACGTATCTGCTAAAATATAATGATAGACTGAAAAACTGGCATAGGAATTTTGCACCTAAAACATGAGGTTATCAACACTCCGTTTTTTAAGGAATTATTTATAAAACTTAAATACGGAAATATCTTTAATAATTGAAACGTTTGAAACTACTAAATACTAAGTTATTTTTAATATTGCATATCAAACTCTCAATAAATTCACCCAAATAATTATTTTCTTATATAAAACTGTTCGACACGACGAGACATTTTCCCACATTATTTAAGGTAACAAAGTCTAATTAATAATTAGCCTTTCTTGAGAAACCAGTTTGTTTTAAGCAAATATGACGATACATGTCAGCAGTGAAAAAAATCTCTGTTCATTAGGTTTGACTAAGCTACACTGAGCTAGCTAACTCTAACCATCCTAATAACATGTTTAATTTTAATACTACTTTCAATGTACAAGTAGCTCATGTGTTATTCGCAGCACTGTAAATGCGTGAAGGAGTTAGGTCTTTCAGCGTCTAAACAATAATAAGCCCCCCGCTGCAATCTACAAATAAGTGAACTAAGCATTCACTGGCGACTAAATCAAAACGTTAGCATTTATTAGTAATGTGTAAGGCACAAGCAGAATCCACCCTGATCAAGCTAGCAATAGCCACCATTAAACAAGAACATTCGTCTTGACTTACAAGCGTTTCTGCTTTTCAGTCATATGTCAGACGGTAACGCATTACAAAACAATGTGTAGACTTCTATATATACAAACCGTATCACTTAAAATATTGTCTTCACGTTTATTAGTCTACTTTCACTTATTTATTGCGTCGCCTTAACGGTAGCGGAACTTCTTCTTCTTCTGTTGAGTTTCACGGCGGTTGGCATCAAAATAAAAGTGCATTACCGCCACCTACTGGTCCACAAGGGGTCTCTATAAAGCTAACATGCCAATACCTCCGACATAAATTGACGTATCTAACGCCTTCATCGCAGTAAAAAAAAAAACCCCTAGAATCTAAATTCTGTCATATACCGTTTAAGAAATCCCAATAATTTCCTTACTTGTGTATGACTGCCACCCTCCAAAATACTGTTTAGGTTGAGCTGCCCCATCCCCGTCTCCCTTTATCTTTCCTGCAGGATTTCTCTGCACACATTATATCCCCTACACTTCATAATCACATGTTCTACTGTCTCTTCTTCCTCCTGACACATCTTACACAGCCCTGTTCCATGTTTACCAATTAAATGCAAGGTTTTGTTAAGACCACTATGCCCAATCCTTATCCTAGTAAGTACAGTTTCTTCCCTTCTATGCCCTCCATGCACTCTACTCCCTCCCACCTCCTTTTTTATCTGGTATAAGTGTCGCCTTTTGATTCCTGCGTCCCATCTATTTTGCCACTTCTGCATTACATGCCTCCACATCATACTTCTCACCTCAGATTTGCTTCTCTTCACCCTCATCTCAACTGTATTTTTGGTCAGCGCTACTTTAGCCAGCCTATCCGCCTGCTCATTTCCAGGGTTCCCACAATGTGTTGGTACCCATAAAAACTGCACTTTGTTCCCTTGCTGATGTATTCTGGTAACTGCCATAAGTATACTGTATAAAATATCTTGATGAGTACTGGAGTGAAGTGACTGAATGCTAGTCAGGACCGAAGCGGAGTCAGAACATACTAGAATCCTACTGAGCTTGTTCATCTCTGCCCACCGTACTGCCAACAATATTGCCACCATCTCCACTGTATACACTCCCAACCCATTTGATGTTCGCCTGTTAACACAGATGTGTTTGGCTGGAACTGCAACGCCAAAGCCAGTCACTCCATTTTCTGGATCTTTAGCTCCATCAGTAAAAACATGAACACAATCCGAGTACATTACTTCCATTTGCTGATAAAAGGCTGCGATAAGATCCACAATGTTTTTGCTCTTTTTCCTTAAGTCCAGTAAAAACCAATCAACAGTGGAAGCCATGGAAAAGTCAGTCATGCAAAAGTCAGGAAACAGTAGAGCTGCACTAAGCTGAAGGTCTTGAACACCACACTCCTTAGCCAACCGGTTTCCTATTTTACCAAAATGATTTTTATTGCATTTCCCACATTCCCAAAATTCATCAAGCACCTGCTTGGTGGGATGAGACTCATTATGACTTTTCAAATGGATCCAGTAGTGGCAGAGGAACTGAGACCAATCCAATCCTTTTGTCTTCCGGAAACAGGCGGGCTTACGAGTTGGTATCTTGGCAACATGGTCAAAAAGTAATTTATCGTCGTAAAGTCCTTAAGGGGTTAATTTATTTATTCATTTATTTATTTACAACTCTACTTAATTTAAGCTTAGATAGAAAACTTTGTAATTGTTCTAACAGTTAAGACGTTTTTTGTAATTGTAAACAATTTTTCTTACATTTAGTTGTCATTGTTGTTTAAATTCTTCACTGATTATTATTAAACACTCATTTGCATAACTTCCACAACAAAAATTTAACAATACGGACAAATGAGCTTAAGATTTTTTCTATATTTTGTTGAGTGCGTAAATTGAGACATTTGTTGTGTTTCACATAACCCTTTTTTAGATACGTTCAAAGATTCTGATCATGCGTTATGCAATTACACATAATGTAGGCTACATATAATGTTAACTGATATAGTCAGCCATATATTTAAAGCATTTTTTATGTTTTCAGTCTGATTTTCTAAAAGACCAAGATCTAAAAAGTAATTCCATGCTGTCTGAACAAGAAACAGATGACTCTGTCATTACAAGATTATAAGTATCCCAATTATTTATTCATTTTTCTTTATTTGTGGCACATCATTCAAATACATTTCAATTATATAGTTAAAAATTTATAGGAAATGTTAAAGAAAATAAAACATAAATTAGATATAAATCCATGTTAATATACAAGGACTTTCTTGTCAATGTGCTGTGCTCATGTAGCTAAAACACAATGAAACAATATGTTTTATTCTTGATATTTCTAATTCAGTGCCAGTGAAGAAAAATATACTAAGTTCAGTATTAATAGAATATAAGTTTTGTTATAAATTTCACATAAAAAATTGATTCATATTAAAAATATCAGTAAACATACATTACATTATTTTTATTTGATCGTAGAAATGATTTGTATTTAAGGCATAGAGTAAAAGTAATACTGGTGGCATAAAAAAAGGACCCTGAAGGTTTGGGATGTTTTCGAGAGACAACAACTATGTGCCTGCAGTGGAAGGGCATCATGTCCAGGTTGTACCTGCCTCTTGCCTGATGAGTGCTGGGATAGACTCCAGCAACCTGTGACCCTTAATTGGACTAAGCAATAAAGACAATGAATTACTGAATAACTGTGTGCATGGCTTTACATTCTGCAACAGGATAGGCACAAACTCCAGTGTTTTAGGAGAAAGGCTTCACAATCTTCATTGAGATGTAATTCTGTTGATGAAAGAAAAAAATTATGAGTAACAGAGTTAACATTTCAATAAACGACATAGTTAAAGAAGAACAGCAAATTATATTGCAAACCCTTCTAGAAAAATATGGTTAGAGTACCGTATTTATTATCATTTTAGGTAAAATAAACAAAACAAGAAGTCTTACAGGTAAGGAGTAGAACAAGATCCCCAAAAACAGGATAACCAGTAGAAGAAGGATCATTCCAATAAAAATCCACTTGAATCTGCGCCACACTATGAATTTCATCGTCTTGCAAGGGCTTGTGAACCAGAAGAATGATGTGTCAGGTCGGCTGTTGAATAAACACAATCAGCAATGAATGCTTCATTTAAAGCCCTGAAAAGTGTTCTTTTGTTTGTTTTTGTTATGTTGTCCTGTTTTGTTTTTGTTTGTTTTTATTATTAAAGTAATATTCTTACTTGGGTGGGTCCAGTTTAGGATTCATGTTGGGCTCATCTCTCCCTTTACCAGCAGGTCTTTCCTCCATCTCTTTCTCTTCCACTATTTCCAGTGTCATCTCTACTTTCCCCTGTAAAGTAACAAAACATGTTTTAATAGTAAGCTAAATAGGGGAAAATATTTACTAAGAACCATGTTAAGGACATGAACAAGCATACACCAAGGACATGTTTTCCATCCTGCTCTATTGCACATGGCCACCAGCCTCGCACAGACTTCTGGGAGAAAAGTGAGTTGGACAGTGGTTTCTTAGAGGAAACAGAATCCATCATCACTGGCAACATCTTCAAGTTGCATTTTTCTGGAGTCTTGGCAGGGGAGACCAGGTTGAGTAGGTCCAACTCAACAGATCCTGTGACCGAAATAGAAAATAGACAAGAAAATAAATGTGTTTCATTACAACAAACTTGTATTTTAAATGATTTTTCATAGCATACATTGGACTACACTAAGCATTACTTTACCTAAGTAGTCATCCAGTGAGAATTTGTCATTGTCCCATATCTGGATGATCAGCTTAGGAGGAATCCTGAATTCAGTTTTGTCTAGATTCCAAAAATGCTCCTACAAGATGGCAGAAATTACAACCATTACCTCAAAGAACATCATCACAAAGAGAAAAAAAACAAAGAAAAAACTCCTTTTGCCACACAGCCACCAGTTGATATTTTACTCCTGATCTTTGATCCTACTCACTTTCCTTGAGACAACACACAGCTGTTCCGCAGGCAGGTATTCGAACCCAAAGATGAACCTCCAGTTGAAATTCCCATCGCCATCCAAGGATCTGTAGTGGACATCTGTCTTCTGCTTGTCTTCCTCCATTCCTGGCATCCAACTTCAAATTCATATTATGTAAAAGGGTTATTTTATTCTCAAAAACAGAAGCAATGTTTAATGACAAGGCAAGTAATGCACCCTTTAACATAGATGTCACTCATGTTTTCTCCAGTGATGCTTGTCTCGTCCAGAATGACATCAGTTGTGTTCCAGATGATGACTCGTAAGAAATACCTGTTGAAAATGTACCATTTTATTTCATCACCCAACAAATTTTAAGACTTTTAGAAGGTTAATTTGTGAGGGCTTTCATACTTCTTGGCTTGGCGTGGAGTGATATCACACGGGGGCCCTGGCAAACCATGTCTCTTTGGAAAAATGTCAACCCACATCTGAATTCGTCCCTGCATTGGTGGAGGAGGGTGGCATATATAAACATATTCACATATCATTGACATTTTACTTTTAAAAGTAAATGAATCAATGTTTTTTATTTGTTTTGTTTCACCTGAGACAGATTTGGTTGGTGGGAGCTATAGAGAGTTCTGGTTTCCACATGCTCTGGTACCAAACCCTGGTTCCTGAGAACGTGCAGGGCCAGCCTTTCTCTGGCTGGCCCTAAATGTGGGTGGGTCAAAGCATTTACCTCTGCAAAAGACAAAGGAGATTACAATTGTTAAAAGGATAAGACATTAACATTAGATGGATAGACAGAAATGAGATCATATCAAACAATAGCAAACAGAATTTAAATCAGGAAATGAAAGATGGATGAGAACTGGATATATTAGTACCAAAATCTTTCAGGTTGTATAGTTTTCCTGAGAAAGACAGTGAGCTGCCATCTCCTTCCATGTGTGGAGGAGGGTCACCCCGCACTTTGGCCACATTGTGGAGGATCTGAGAAGGCTTCAGTTGGTCTCTCCACTGATTGATCCCTGACCTGCAAAAAAATGGAACTAATGGAGCCCTGTGCATCCCATTTGACCATAATCACAGCATGCAAGTAAAGCAGAGCTGATAAGATTAACTTCAGAAAAAAAAACAATACGTGTATGCACTTACACACAGTAAGTCTGGGGCAGGCCACAGCTTGACCTGAATCGAGACAGGAGTCTGTTCTCCAAATCGATGACTGTCTCCCCCACTTTATCATCTCTGCTCAGTAAGTCGTAGTCATACACAGAAATCTTCAGATCCTTGTCTTGAGGCAGGAAGCAGGATAGCTCAAACATCCTGGGAATTAACCAAAGAGAGAATGTAAAATGTCTCTGGTGCTTCATGTTTTTAAAAGTATATAAAAAAATTAACAAGTGAAAAGTCACTGTCACCTTCCAAACTCTGGATTGAGTGTGTTTGGTTTGTAGTTATCTCTGTCATCCAGTGTCTTCTTCCCAAGTGCAATTTTAATGTATGGATCACACTGAAACGACAAGGAAGAAAATAAATGAAAGAATCTTCATGTCAGAGCCAGTGGCGTCATGTAAGTCACGTTTTTCAGTAAACCAGTGAGGCTGACTAGTTAAGGCTTCATGTGAAACACACCATGCCATTTGTATCTTTAGGCTGCAGGTCAATGCACCGCACCACATATATTCTGACCAGGCACTCCTGCGGTCCACTTTCAGGGAGTTCTCTGAACTGGCGAGGTGGAGCTGGCACCCCTGGATCATCAGAGAGTGGATAAATCTTGAATGAACCCTAAACAAACAAACAAACAAAAAAATGTTAAAAGGGTTCATCTTCTCAAAACATAATCCAGACTTCAATCAAATCTGAAGCTGATCTAAGATGCTAGAATTTGATTTTCCTTTTTCTTCTTCCTGTTTCTTAGTCTTCTGTTTTTTTATGTAGGATATAGAGCTGTATGAATTCTGTATGTGTATTACGAATTTAATATTCTGATTACTATTATTATTATTATTATTATTATTATTATTATTATTATTATTATTATTATTATTATTATTATTATTATTAT
>JBAMHX010000018.1:14461853-14483966 GCA_037177515.1 Pseudomugil tenellus | reverse complement strand
TAATAATAATAATAATAATAATAATAATAATAATAATAATAATAATAATAATAATAATAATAATAATAATAATTATATTATTATAAACAGATTTATTAAAAAAAATTGAGGTTCATACCACTTTGAGGAGCAGCACAGATCCAGGGAAGTTTGGATTCTTTTTGAAGTTTTTGATCACAGCTGTATGAACGATCTCACCTCCACACTCCACTATCAGACTTGGGGAGGTCACTGTGGCCAGCTGGAAAGCCTTCATGTTCCTCAAGCCCCAAGTCAAGACCTAATGTCAGATCACAGTTATTCTTAAAGAACATTACCATAGGCAAGTGGTGGAGCAAAAAGTTAACAAAGGATGATGATGATGATTATGACCCAAACATAAATCAGTCTTGGGTTAGGTTTCAACTTGTTAAGAGAGAATAAAAAAGTCTGACAGAGCAGACGAATGAACTTATTGCATACCTCAATGGCAGTTAGCTGCACTATTGGCCTGATTCCCTGAGGAACCATGTAGAGTTTGTCCCCTCTTCGAGGGGGCGCCAGAGGCATGTCACTATCATTAATCTGTTGACCAAATACAGTGACCTACATTATTCAGCTTCATAAACATAAATTGGATTATATTAGAACAACGTTTTAGTGATTACTTTTTTGTACCTTCTCTTTTAGTAGGAGCTCAGCAGCAAGCAGCACCTCGCCAGCACTGCGACCCTTTTTGGTGACTGGGTACCACAGCAGCTTTGTACTGACAGCAACACTGGGATTCAGCTTTACTACTGGAGGACATGTGCAGCGACCCATGGGTTCATCTTTACCCTAGTAAATAGCAAACAGTGATTTACAGACTTAAGAACCATTTGTACATATATCATGGCTTCTGATTTTACATGAATTCAGTTTTTCAGTTAAAATTTAGTCACAAAAGTGGTCAAATAAATACACAACATACCACTTGATCACTGTCATACAGCTCTAAGACAACATCAGGTGGGTTGCAGGCAATGGTTTTGGGCTCTCCATAGATTTCAATGTCCTCAAAGATGAGAGTCTGGTCCCATGTAGGGTTCAGTGTGGTTCTCATGACTTCTGTGGTCTTGCTCACATGCAGAAATGACACATGGACATAGGGATCTGCAGGAAGCCAGGGCATCGGTGTCAACTTTGTTTTGGTTAAACTGTGCATTACAATTCACTACAAGTGATTTACATCATGGTGGTTGAATTTTGTCAACTTATGGTGAGACTGTTTACCGGAGAAGCTGTCTTTGTCCATTGCGCAGAGATTTCTCGCTTGGTAAATGTATACTCTTAGATGGTAAATAAAGGAACCTGGAGGGAAATGCTTTTCATCAATATGCAAAACTAAAGCAAAAATAGCATGTGCACGCACTATTTTTTTTTTTACTAACTTGATTATATAAATGTTATCTTTCGTAATCAGGAAGTGCTTAAAGAGCCTTTACTTTGTATCAATGACCAGTAATGAATTTCATCTGACCCAGCTACTTACGATTAAAGTGGCAGGAAACAGTGGGTGTGTTGGCACCAAATAGTTTGGCTGCATCCGTTTTACTGGCTTTCTCGTCAACATCAACTCCCTGTTGAAATAACACAGGCTCAATAAGTAAAATAAAACTTTTTCTAAAACATTTGAGCACATTTTGACATTGAAATGAACTTTTGAGTTTAAAGAACTGAGTGATTTGTCAACCACTGCCAAGAACAGGCACATTCAGATGATTAAAGAGAGGATGTGAGTCAGAAGCCATAGAGTAGCTCATGTTGCCATGGTGATTGCATTGTTTGGCATATATTTAGCAATATCACTAAGAGGAGTAAAGCAACACCCACTAATGCTCCCTCCAGTCTGAAGATGGCAGAGGACCCGATGCAGTCAGATGGGACCATCTTTCTTCTCCAGCGACGACGGCGAAATGTGTCGGAGGAGCGCTCCTTTCTGTGAAACTTCCAGCCAATCAGGGAAGCGTATTCCCATCCTTCCCCGAGTTCTCGCTTCTAAGAAAAAGACAAAGACAATAAGAACAAACACGAAAACTTGAACTCATGACGTCTTCACCCAGTTTTCTTTCCTATGTGTGGCTTCCTCACATCAACAGTAGCCGCTTTATCAGATATCCTTCTCCTTGGCCTAATGAGTCTCTTCCTGCGGTAAACATGATACATCTTCTCTGCTGCAACCCATGATTTGGGTTTATCATCAGGGGGGATTATGACACCATATTCCCAACCTAATATGAGTAGACAAGCGGACATAATTAGACTAAAGCTAGCATGAATCAACAGAAAAGAGGAATTTCCTGACACAAAGGGTTTTGTTTGTGTGTTCACATTACCTTTCTCATCTACAGCTCTGTTGCTGTCAAAGCTCCAGTCATCCTCCCAGGTCCATCCAGGTGGACATTCAAACTCTCCTGGGCTTGGAGCCTTCTCTCCATTCTACACAACAAACATTGTTCATATGTGGGTTGGCTTTATTTTTAAAATCAAATATACAGATTCATGATTGTGATATTGCTCAGAGAACTAATGAATCAGTGGATTAGAAACAAGTGTTTAAAAATTATAAGCGGTGCTTTTGATTTATGACTGATCACCTATATTATTTATATAGAGGTATATTAAGAACAATCTGAAACGGAATTTAGGGCTGCTGCTCAGGCGAAGCACTCAATCTGATGTCACAACCCTGGAAGAATTCCTGAGAAAAACCACATATCATTCCAAAAAGAAAGTGGGTCAAATCCCTGAAAAGTCACATGGTCATTTATGTAAAGACCAACGCAAACCAATTCACCAGTTGTATGTACTGAAGACAAGAGGATGCTGATAACACAGGAAATGAGCATGAATAAAAATGGCTTTGTCCTGTTATCATCCATCAGGTTTTTCACATAGTCCTCCAAAAGATAAATATGATGGAATTTCAGTGTGGTTGAAGGGACGAAATCCTACCACGTCTGTAAAGGGCTCTGCTGCAGGCTTCCACTCCCCGCCAGGAAACCGTGTTTCAATCTGAAATACTTCATCAGTGAACTCTGTGTGGCCTGCATCTGCTTCTGTCAACAGGCTGAAAAATACAACAGCAGGTTGGTGAGCAAGTCTGTGACTCAGACAAAAGCTATGTAGAGCCAGGATGAACAGATCGTGGCAGCTCAGGAAGAAATGTACAAGAGGTAAGATTATTTACATGAACCATGATGGGAGGATTTACGCACTTCAGAGGGAAACAAAGGGAGGGAAGGAGACTGTTTAACCAAAACACTGGCTGGTCCACACATATCCTTATCCGGTAATTGTGTAATTGTGGTCATTATAAGATTCTAGACTAAGATTTACACCACTTATATTAAGATGTGGAATAAAAACTCACTGTTTATAGTACCAATAGCAAAAACTAAGGAGAAATAGTTGTTTATTTATGATTGCACAGTTTTTTTGTTTTTTTTTAACAATAATTAGGATGTTACAGGTGCAATGAAGGTAAAGGAGTCTGAAGCGACTTTTGGACGCTTACAGTTTGTGTATGTCAGATAGAAGTTGCTGTGTGACCTTGTCTCTACTGGTCAGCCATTATCATTAAAGATGTGTGGCAGGACGTATTAGTCTTTCTTTTGTTACCTCCATAACATTTTTATTTCCTCCACATCGGCACTGGTTTGTCATCCTGTCTGTCTGTTTGCAACATAACTCTAAAATTAATGGACAGATTTTTTTTCAATTTCAAAGAATTTTCCAGAATTAAATAAGAAACAAGTGACTAGATTTTGTGGATTTCAATTCAGAATTTAAGGGTTCTTCACAGGCAACAGGGATAATTCAGCTTTTTACTCAAAAACTAATCCCCACAATCTTTGGCAAAAAAAAGACACTGGCTTGAATGTTTCTACTTTTGAAACTGACATCAGTGATATTTGCCTAAATCACATTTAGCTAATCTAAAAAGTCTGTGTGATTGCATTCACTTGTGGTTTATGAATAAGATTTTAAAGTTACCATCTCGCAGGGTCAACAAACCAGTCTTCCTCCCATTCCCATCCACGTGGAGGCAGAAAGCGCTCTTGTTTCAGTTTCACCTTTCCAGTCACATCTGAAAACTTGTGACGACCAACCAGTCCGGTTGTTCCCCACTTCCCAAACACCTGAGCTTGGTTCTCATACTGCAGTGTAAAATAAGTGTGTCGTTATGCAGGTCTTTTTTTCAGTCAGGTATGTAAATAAATAAATAACATGATTAATGTTTTGGGTCACAGTTTACCATTTCAGCATACACACTGAAGTTCCCCTCAGAGAAGGTGTTAAACTGCTTCTCATGAGCAGAGAGACCAAGCCATATGTTGACCCGCAGCTGAACAGGAATCTTCACACCTTTGTTTTTGTCCATAGGGTACTGACAAAGCAAGAAATATTTGAAATGAAATAAAACAAAATACAACAAGTTGGATTTGTAGAGCTTCTAATACATTTTTAAAGGTGCTTGTATTATATTGTTCTGTACCTGCATGAAGATGGTCTGAGTTTTTCCACAGTATTTTCCACAGGCCTGTTCACTAAAGTTAGAGAACATGATTTGGTTGGCTGGGACGCGAGCATAAGCCACCCTTTTCTCTCCTCTCAACATCCATATAATCACATCTGGCATGCTGTTCTGGGGCTGAAACATTTTAAACACATGAAGGAGATTTAATATTGTCTTTTTAAGTTGAATTGAAATTAATTTGCAGAATCATGAACCTCTTCTGCGAGCTGCTTTATTCTGTCCAACCACTCTTCAATGTCACCAACAGTAGACTTGACATCTGTAGCCTCTTCTCTCAAGTGAACAGCCATCTGTTTGATACCAACCACAGCAGCATCACGCAGACGTTTTATCTGAAGATCCAAGGCGGTAAAATTTGGCTGGCCTTCCAGAGCTGGAAGCTGTAAACTATCAAGAGTAAAACAGTATTAATTTAGCTGCTGATGAGGCACATTGCAGCATTACTTGATGGTTCAGCAGTTCTAGTGCAGGATTGGACTGGTCTTATGTTACCTGTTCAGGTCCTCAATCATGTGGTCGATGAGTTTGAGCCAGATCTCTGCCAGACGTGTCTCAGGCACCTTTGCCAATATGGCTGTTTTTAAAGAAGTAAGGTGGGACTCCTGGAAATGAATCACAAAGACAGAAAAATGAGGACACAACTTGAGCAGCAACACAACATTTGTGTTGATGTGCTACAGAAACTTATGGAAAAGAATTTCACCAGTCGATCAGCAATGAAAAGGAGGACATTGACAGCGTCCAGGCGGTGACTAATGTCCTCCCAGTATGACGTGAGGATCACCACTGGTTTGGTGTCAGCCCAGGGTAGGTAATAGTAGTGATTACCTGTGAAGATTCATAGTAATTATAGTAATTATACTTTAAATAAATACTGTGTGCTTTGTCATATGTAGACAGCAGTTTTTTTCTACACTGTTGGAGACATTTTCTGTTAACTTCGTACCATCAAACACAGCAAAGCTGTATTGGGTTGTAGACGCCAGGGGTTTGCAGGTAGAATCCAGCTTATTTCCATAATTGCCAATGCTGACCTCAAACTGGACTGGTTCTCCAGGCTCTTGGAGCATGCACGCACTGTGGAAAACAGCGCACAGAGAGTACTTCCTCCTCCGTTGGTATTTCTGAACCAAATTAAAAAAGATGTGGGAGTGTTATTTGTGAAAACAGGAATGTTGTTGTTTCACTTGCTACATGCTTGTTATTAAAATGCTGTATTTTCTTACTTGTGCTTTTTTTTGTCTTGTAAAATATTTTAGGGAAATTCATGAAATGCAAAAGCACAAAAAAATGCACAAAAATTGCAAAGAAAGTTAACATGATATTACTATCCAGAAACTTTCTGGAAAATTTGAGTATTTGTTTTTTACCTGTGCTATCAGGATGTCATCATTGGAAATTTCATCCACATTCTTATCAATTTTTCCATCCAACTGAGTGGACAGCTCCACAAGGACCCTCCCCCTGTAGGCAACCCCTTCTCCCTAGGACAAAATACATTGCAAACACCTGATTTACACCTAATTTCAATTTTAAAATAGTCATGTTTTTATATCTGTGCAGTGCTCAAATAAACTCAGGCAGACATACATTCCCAAAGTTGAGTTCATCGTATGGATCCGGCAGGCCAGTGAACTCTCTTGGACTTCCGTATAGATTGACATAGCACGGCCCAAAAGCTGGGAGAAACCCAGCTTCTGGTGGAGCAGAGTTTACTGCAACACACAGTTATTCTGTTTATAACCCACAAATTAAAAAAAAATATGTATAATAAAGAAGAAAGTAGTTTTATAAATTCAAATGTCCTTTCTGCAAACTGACTCTCATAACAAGATATTAATGTTCATATTGGCCAAAAGGACAAATCATATTAGTTTCTCCTCTATTTTCTTAATGCATTCATATTACAAAGCTATGAAGTAACTTTTTTGTGTACTTTTAGAAAAAGAACATAAAGTCCTGAGTTGTTTTGGTTACACAATGTTGCAAGACTTCAAAACACAAGGAAAAGCTATTTGCCCCATTAATGATCTGCTTCTGTGCTAATGTTGACAAATCTATCTGTCCTGACATTTCAGTGTAATCAGGGAGATTTTTAAATGTTACAGTTTTTTAATAATACTCAATTTTATTGTAAAATGCAAAAAATACAAAATGACGATTTTATACGTACGTTCAGAGACCGAGTCGGGGGTATCAGCCTGTTTGTCTGTTTCAAATGAGATAAAGAGTCATATATTAAATGTTATACTGTAAATCATATGTGTCAAAGTCAGGTCCTGGAGGGCCGGTATCCAGCAGGTTTTGTTGTTTCCTGCACTAACACGCCTGATGCAAATCAAATGGATCCAATGGGTTCTTGTCAAACTTTTAATTAATTTCATTCAGCTGTGTTGGAGAACGGAGACTACAAAAACCTGGAAGGACACTGACCCTCGAGGACTGGACTCCAACACATCTTCTGTAAATAATAGTTTTAGAACAGTGCATCAAAAGGATGAAGAAAATGACTTTACCACCTTCAATCTCCCCACCAGAATAAGACATTTGGCTTAGATTCAAATAAGTAGTTCCTATGGCATCATCTTTGGTTAAACGGTCCCTACCAAAATAAAACAGGCGTATCAAATACAGTCTGTGATTCTGGCACGTGTGAGGCTGCCTTTAAGTGAGTATCAGAGCTTACCAGTCATACATGGTCAACTTTATCCGTTCGCACATTGATGGAAACTACAAGAACAAAAAGTGTTTTTTATAATTTATTTTAATTTAATGTTATCAAAGTTCAGGTGTTATTTTGCAATGTATCTTTCTTACTTTGACTTGAAGGTTGATGACTTGATTCCACTCTGGATTGGCATTTTTCTCTATTATTCTGGTGCACAGCTAAAAACATTATTGTTAGAATGTTTGAAAATAAGCTCTATTAAAAAAGTTCAGAAGATAAAAAGTTAGGGTTTTCTTTTTCATCAAACATAAAATACCTTCTTTCCAGCAAAGCTGACTTCCAGATATGGATCAACCAAGTTCTTCTTATCTCCCTCGCCTCCAAAGATGTGCTTTACAGTCTGAATAAAGGCATCATCCACTGTAACACAGAGGTTTTGTAAATGCGAGGCTCCATTTGAATAACGTGACTAACTACAAGAGGTGCATGAATCTATGAGGGTATTCATCACTTACTCTGAGGCATGTCCTCTGCACGATACACTTTAAGGCTCAGAGAGGCCCATCGCATTGTGACACCAGCTGGCATCAAAAGATTACTCTCAATGTCGTCCAGCTCTTCACTTAACTCTCGTCTCTCAGCCTGCCCCAAAAAGTGAGATCAGATTTTTCAGTGGTCCATTTAAAACATTCTGAATTTACTGTGTTAAGGTTAGCCATTTATTTTAAGGTTAAAATCCAGTGGTTGTATTGCCATCCACAGGCCCATAAACACCATACGAGGCCAAATACTTGTTTTAATCCACTCCTTGATTATTAGAGAAAAGATCAAAACAATCCCAAAAGTCAGATATATGGGCCAAGGGGAGTGGGATCTAAAAGAGATGGCTTGCAATGGCAATGTTGGATTTTTAGTCTGCCCCTGGCCTTTGCTTAGTTTGTATTATGACTATACTGTGGAAGAATCATTCTTATGTTCAAGTTGTTTGCACATTCTGTACAAACTGAATAAAATGATTCTTTTCATATGAGTATACAAATTATGCTCTGTAGAACAATCTTTTATTGTGTGTCTGACCTCCTTGGAAGGAATAAATCTTTTGAAATGCAATTAAAATTTGATGCTTTGGATCTTTTTATTTAGCAGATTTCTCTCCCGAGACCTGAATTAGTAAATATTCATACCGGCGGCTCATCTCCAGTGCCCACAATAATTATGCTGACTTTCAGGTATCCCCTTGCTCCCGAGCTGGAGTGATCAAGTTCACTCAAGAGAAGCCATTTCCTCATTATGGCATGACCTAAATGACGGATAATAATTAGTTGAATATAGGACATAAATACATGCTAAATAAAGAAAACTAATTATTTCACTTTTTAAAACTGACCAGGTTCATCGTAGATATAGCCAACATCCAGCTAGGTACCAGAACAAAAATTCAAACATGTCAATGAATAATTATAATAATAAAAAAGATGCACAATTACATTAAATAAATAGTTAAATAAATGACACAGATATACCTTAAACTCTCCAATTAGACTGTCTGATCTGAGGGAGAAGGAGTCATAAACCTTAAAAAATAAAAGATAAGACTAAGTGACAAATAATAATACAAATAATAAGCAATGTTATGCAAAGTGACTGCGTACTCACTCGAAGGCTTACGCTCTCATCAAACAGCTCTGAGGGAAGCATGTTAACATTGTAGAAAAACATCTGAAGAAGAAAGTCCAAAACAAATTCATTTATCTATAGTCAACAAATGTAGGCTGAGTTAGATGTCTGAAGCATTTTAAGCTAGTTTTTCTTACTTTTTGAAAAAAGTCAGGACAAAGGAAAATGCTTATGAGAGGAAAAGAGAAAAGGAGAAAGTTGAAAGTGGTTGCTTTGGTCTGCAAAGAAGTAATATCACCGCTGCTGATTGAGAGGAAAATGCTTCATTCAGGAGCTTGTAGGACTTTAAGAAGCAAAGAGGAAAAAGAAGAAAAAATAAAAGGAAAAGTGATGGATTTCTCACAAGATGAGCATTTTTATGGGGATGGACTCATTACCTCATCAAAGAATGGGTTGTTCCCTCTCCTAATTCTAGTTCTGTGGGTCTGTCCGCACACATGCACTTTCACCACTGGCTTGATGTTGTTGCCAGGCAGTTGTCGACCTTCGATAACCCGAACACGGATCTGAAGATTATATAAAACAGGCCACAATAGTTTTGTTATTACAACTATCTGACTTGATAAATAAATATTACTATTTCATGACACAGCATTGAGCGCACATTTGAGCTGACAGACCTGTTACCAACAGTTTTCTCTTTAATTGGTATTTGTTTCAGGAAGAGTGATCAAAGCTTAAAACAATACCTGGAAGTCTTGAGGCTTATTGGCCAGAGTTCTGTGCCTCTTTCGGCTGAGACGGAATGGTTTGAGATTTGGTTTCCCAGGCTGGTTTGGCAAAGTGGGGGCTCCTGAACTGCCCACCAGACCTCCTCCTTCCATATTTTCATCTCTCTCGTCACCTTCCTCATTGCCTACTATGGTTATCCAAAGAGAAATTACACTGTGATAACATCTTCACGCTAAAGAACAATAATCTGTCTTAGTTTGAATAAGGAATGAAAATATTTGACCCAACTATGAAACGCTCCTCATGACCTGAAGGCACCAGAGGAGGTTATCGACTATTATAATAGAGAGGACATTATTTTATTTAATTTTTTTTTATTAATTTTACAGTTGCCTTCTTACCAGCATCCACTTGAGTCATATCACCACTAGACTGGTCATTAGGGTTTGGTGTGGCGTTGCCAGGTGTCTCATACCCAATGAGTAAATTAATGGTTGCCTGTGAAATAATATATATTATTTAAACTACTAATAATACTTTATATGTCTAGTATAAAAAAGGCTACACAATACACTTAATTGTTAACCCGAATTAAAGGAGGCATAAAAGCGTAAAAGCCTCATGTATGAGTAGGATCATCATTTTTACCCCGACAGGCTGCTGCTTCTCATTGATCAAAGGTAGGTTCTTGAATGGAAGGGATTTCACCTGACCGTTGGCCAAGTCTCTTAACGAGACTTTCGCAGCACCAATAAACCTGAAAAGCGATCACAGAAACAGTCTTGTTAAGCTAATATCCCCACAGCCATACATGACAACAGTTGTGTCTAAAGGTAAGGAGGACCTCTGTTAGAAATAAACAATCATGTTTCACTTCCACAGTCGGCGATGAACAATTCCCCATATGATAAAACTGGAAGCAGGATTAGTAAAGCATGTCAACCAGTTCTCTGAGTAAGATGCTGTCATTTCCTAATTTGATTTCCCTTATAAACAATAATACTGTATAGTACTGTTTATTCGAAAAGCAGAACTTTATGATTATTAATCACTGTTCCTAAAGTATTGCAGCATAATGGACTTTTTTAAAAAATCATACCAATGACTGCATTTACAAGCAGATGCTAAATATCCAGTTTTCCTTCCGAGTTTTGGCCAAAGCAACAACATTTTTCAATGGAAAAGTTTGAGTTGCTGGCTACTTGTGAAAGAAAAAAATGACCATGACCACAATGAACCACAAGCTGTGTTACTAGTTTATGGGCAGTTAAATATAGCAGAGGACGTTTGAGAGAAAAGGCAACATGAGAACAGGAACAGTCATACTCATCGCTGACTTTAGCTGCATCATGTTCTCGCCTTAATAGTATTATTTTTCATCACAAACATTTAACTCTAAAACTTATGTTATTATATTTTTTAAAAAGTAAAAATGTTTTCCTTCCGAGTTTTGGCCAAAGCAACAACATTTTTCAATGGAAAAGTTTGAGTTGCTGGCTACTTGTGAAAGAAAAAAATGACCATGACCACAATGAACCACAAGCTGTGTTACTAGTTTATGGGCAGTTAAATATAGCAGAGGACGTTTGAGAGAAAAGGCAACATGAGAACAGGAACAGTCATACTCATCGCTGACTTTAGCTGCATCATGTTCTCGCCTTAATAGTATTATTTTTCATCACAAACATTTAACTCTAAAACTTATGTTATTATATTTTTTAAAAAGTAAAAATGTTTCTTGGGAGAGTTTAGCAGTCAGCACTGCTAGATGGATCTTGATTGCACCATTAAATACCCTCTTTGGCCCGTAGTCACATTCCTTTTCTTGTTTGTTCCTGGTGTTTTGATGCATATCAGAGTTGGCAACCAGGGTTTGCCTAAACGTCCAAACCCATTTCCACATTCCCACTCTGTGTGAATATTAGTACTACATGATCTGCAGTTATACAGATAGACCAATGACATGCCAGGACAGCATTTATTATTCATCCCCCTCCAACATCTGAGTAATGGTGGAAAATTTTTTAAGTTCATGTGTTACTGAGGCACACTCTCCTCCTCTTTTTACCTCCATCCTCATACACCACTCCCAGAATAAATTGTATTGTTGGCAGTAAATCACTGGGATGACTCAGTGGAAATGTTATGGTCAACCCTCTGACCTGCACTTCAAAGTGACAAAAATCACCCATACTCAGGAAATTAAACAGGGCAGTAACTTATGTATCGATATTTGGATTTAAGATGGGGAATGTTGTAAGGAGCTTGTATTACCATTTAAGGCAAAGATCCTGAAAAAGCCACAGCTCTTCTGATAGAAACAAAGCCCCTCTCTTCTTACACTACAAGTCTTAACTTGGGAACGGTTCGTGCCATAGAAATCAGTTCCAACATGCAAGAAAAGACTGTATACTCTATTCTCATCTCATGTGCAATCTGACTGAATAGGAGCTGTGATTTGGATACTTTTAGAACAATTGCACATGAAACACTTTCTCAGATTATAATCTTTAACTTAAGTAGGTTAACCAACGAACGGTTTCTCTCTGCTTGTTTTGGTTTACTTTGCTTTTTTGTTTGTTTCTTTCTTTCTTTTTGGTCTCATAGAGACGTTCTCAATTCCTCTTCGAAGATAAAATTAGGTACTTTGTCACACTGAGACACAATACTAACTAACTCTAATTAACACTAGTAATATTATACTAGGACATGGTTATAAATTCATTTCACAAAATCTATAACACAAATGTATTATGTTTCACAAAATACTTATTCACACTGTAATATTACATTTGCAAAGATAACAATATTTCATATACATACTTATCTTTTCCAATTGTTTCATAGTCTTTAACAATTACGTCAATGAAGGAAGATGCTTCCAAAGAAGAGCCTTTCAAGTCAAATTCAAGGACCTGCAAATATAAAGAAGATAAGATCATTTAGTCAGATGATTGATTGTTTCTAAGCATATAAATCATCACTGTTTCTCACTTCATTCCAAACTGGATTCAGCTCATTGTCAATTGCTTTGGTTTTCTTCTTTTCACCTGTAAACACAAGATATAATATTTACTAATGGTTTTAATGACCATGTGCTTAGACAGTTATGTGGGAACTTTGGGTTACTCTGACTTTATAAGGATAAATCCTCTGTGAGTCATTGCAAAAATATTTAACTTAAGTCCTTTCAAAAACCTCAAGTATGTCTGAAACAATTAAACAGTTTCATAGAAACATGAAAAAAACATACACAATCAAATCTAATAGAGAAAAAAAGACCTCAAGTACACTTTACTAATTTAAAAGAATTAAAGATAAAAAACAATGCTCATGAGATTCCTCACCTCTAAAGACAACTTCAGCTATCGGATCTGGATTTCCAAGTTTCTTTTTGGGGATCCCACTGGCGGACTGAACAATGACCCGCAACATATTGGAAAGAAAAAAATATCCAAATTTATTCAAAGAATCCCTTCATGGTGCACAGCGAGAAGGAGCCTCAGAGGGAACTGAGATGTGGGGAGGAGAGGAATAAGGGAGGGCAGTCTCATTAGTGAGGACACACAAAACACGCAGCGTGCAGTAGGGAGGCAAGGAAGGCAGAGATAATCTGTAAACCACAACCCATATCTCATATTGTTGCTCAATTTTACCTTATTAGAGCAGAATCTAATGACTTTAGTCAGAGGTCTGATCTTTTACTTGCACACCAGCGGCACCCAGTGGTCACTTAATGTATCGTTTTATTCTTATTTCTGTTTGGCGACACAATGTTTTTATTACTATGACAACAAGGGCTGCAAGGTAGTGTTGTGGTGTTAGAGGTGAATGTGTGTGATTGGTTGCTTGTCTCTCTGTGTTGGGCCTGTGATGGACTGGCAACCTGTCCGGGATGTACCCCACATCTGATGACTGCTGGGACAGGTTCCGGCGACCCACGACCCCTTCATGGGAATAAGCAGGTCAGATCAATGGTATAGTATAGGGCATGTGGAGTATACCTAATTAGTCAGCATTGCGTTAACCCACTTCTGAACCCCCTGTGATGTCTGCATGGTTTGGTTTGTCAATTTACCAGGTGTAACCGTCACCATGGTGAAGTGACAAACCCAATTTTCTCAAAGACTTAAGGGGGAATTTGCTTTAGTTTGTTGATTATATCTTAAAAATGGTTAATGACCACAATAATTATTCAAGTTGAATAAATTTACATGAAAAAATTATCAATGAAATGTAAAATGTAACTTAAGATCTTTCTCCCTGGAATTACAGATTCAGTGGGACAGCTATTACAGATGGTACACCACATACCAGCGACAAATGAACAAAGCAGAGCTGAATATTTAATAAAAAAAAAAAACTGGTGTGGAAATGCATACCAATGGAAACAATAATGGATGTTGTTTCCATTTTTATCATAAATGAGTGCAAACAATGAGAGAGAATGAGTGTTATAGAATTGTAATAAATTAAAAACAATTAAAACATGTTATTTAATTTAATTTGAGCTCTTGGAAACATCAGTATCACCAGCATTAATTATTATTATTATTATTATTGATTTAATTTAAAAGTGCCTTTCAGGTCACTCAGAGTAACTTTACAATCAAGAAATAAAACAATGGTATGGGTTTAATTCCAGTAATAGTTTTATTAAATTCTTCATGTGCAGAGTCATTGGGATTACTCAATACTTGGAAAAAATCCGGACATAGTTTTACAAATTTATTCTAAACTAGACGTCTGTGTCCATTTGCAGCTTCCACTGAGCTAGCACCGTAATACCTGGTGTTTTTGCGCAACTGAATTTTACCCGCGAGTCTGGTGTAGGTTGGCCAAAGAAAGACCAGTGTCGGCTCACGTGACCGCATTTCTTTAAACTAACGGAAAATCAAATAAAAACGCATTGCTTCGTTGTTATGGTTACAGAGTGATAGCCACCGCGAGAGCGACACATACACCCTGAGGTAACTGAGTTAGCTATCTCTTAAATATACATGAAAATGCTAGAAAGAAAATTAAAAACATAAAGACGAACTTAAAAACATTTTGCAAAGAAGAACTTGCAATGTTGATTTAAAACATTCGTATGAGCTAGTTTTTAGAAAAAAGAAAATGGTGGCTAGCTAACTTAATTAGCCTTGCCTTTGACTATTGACAGTAACATTTTTAAAAAAATATTACATACATACCTTCATATTATAATGGCAGGTTGAGGTTTTTTTTATCAGAAAATGTGTTGGCAAAAATTTTCAGTCAAAGTTTTTGCATTGTAGGATAGTGTTCTTTTAAGTCAATGCAGTTTGTAGATGCTAATCAATTTTTAAAAAAAACGAATTGAACGTGGTCACATTTGAAGCTAATAAATGCTATTGAATTACTAACCTAACCTTTAGACCCTTTTATTGGTTGTTCTGGAGGAAATTTACCCAAGTTGTCTCTGAAAATTGGTTTGTTTCCATATTTTGTTTTGTTTTTACGGGTATTTTGGCTGAAAATATTAATATATCGATAAAAATAATCATTTCGTTGGAGTTTAGCTAGACTTTTCTAATGTTGCATGAGAGTTTTGTTAGTAATTCACTGCTCTGTACGAAGTTAAATATAGTAAAATTCATTTCAGCTTTATTTGTGCAGAGTGGATGTATATTTTACACACACACACACATATACAACAAATAGTTTTTGTGAATAAACATATATAAGCATTATCTGAAAGAAAAGGAAAAGTAACCTGCATTACTGAGTGCATTCCCAATCTTTTAAATTTTCACAATGTTACATAAAATTTGAGTTGAGCTTATTGTACTAATAGATTTTGCCAGTAAATACAAACGCTGCATTTGCAGTGGATACAAAATTGTGTAAAATTATGGCACTTTCAAGCAACAGTAAAAGTCATGCTTTTAAATTAATACTGATATAATAATAAGTGTGACAGTCACACGATTGAACTTTGTGTTGACATCTGATTTAGCATTTTCAGTGCAGAACTTTTACTCACATGAAAGTGACATTTGTGCTTTTACTTAACTAAAAGGTGTTAAATGTCATCCTCCATAGTATTGCATGGTTATTATTTGTAGTTATCACTACATGGCTACAAAATAAATGTACTTAGAGGATTGTTGAACAGAGATGTAGGATAACATGTATTGTAGTTGTTGCAAACTATAAAATATAATTTCCCATTGAATGTAGTCTTGGTGCTGATGATGCCATGAACTGAATATTTATGTGTGAAGTTGTACATTTTGTCTTGCTGCAGCCTCATTGTGCATTAATGAGTGACTCTTCACTGTGACAGAAATGGCTGCATCTAAATTTAAGAATTCTCTGAAGAAAAAGCTCAAGTCAGAACTTGGTGTGATCGTCAGCAGTCTGAGGAAGGAGAACGCCGATCTGAAGAAGACTCTAGCTGAGCTGTCCAAACATCATGCAGAGCATAAGAAACTTGTAGAGGTGAACTACAGACTTAGTCCTTTTGGCTTTAATGCAAATGATCCTCAAGCTAATTATTACTGGAATGTAAGGTCATTTTGCAAGTGAGAGCTGTAATTACTTTCACTTTGGGTTTTTTTTTTGTTTGTTTTTTTAATAGTATTTTACTGCATCTTCATTCTACTGCAACTAGATTTTGTTACATTTGCAGAGATTTCTCTCTCTTGAAACCATGAGGCTCAAGAGTTGTCAGCAAATAACAGCAACAGAGGAAAAAGCTGATTTATCAACAGAGGAGCTGTGTAGAAAAGAAGGAAACCCCATGGATGAAGTGACCATGAGAAGGAATAGCTCATCCATTTGCACCAAAGATATTGAAGAAATTAAGAACAAGCTTGCGACCATCTCAACAAAGTGTCAGTATCTTGAGAGTAAAGTTACAGAGAAGCAGGTGTGTATTATTGGTGATTACAGTGCTGGAGAAAATGAAAACAAACCATTTGGTCTGTCTTCATATTATTGCTTTTTGGGACATTATCCTTCAAAATAAATACGAGTTAATTGTGTAACCCCAGTAATGATATCACTGTTACATCTGCTAAACAGTAAAAACACAAAACAGTGTTGTATGTTGTGGAAGGTATAACCACCACAACGCCTAAATTATTTTAGTATTAAGTATTATATACTTCCTTCAGGTAAAAATGCCCTCTGGGATGAATTTCTGTCCCTGCAGTTAGAAAAGATCAAGCCATGTTTACCATCTTGTTGACCACAAGATGGCATCAGTTGCTTATGAATCACTTTATCTTACATATAAGGCTAGATTTTGATAGATAGATAGATAATTTTGCCCCCTAGCGGTCTATTTCATTACTTCCTCCAAGAGAGTTAATATGAGTTGTCTTTTTTCAAATGTGTGATGTTCTGCTGTATTTTATCTACTGTCTAAAAGGAGACATCGGACAAACTGGCCCCCATCAGTGATGGAGCTGTCTCTGAGCTTCAAAGTCAACTGAACGATGTAGGCACTTTTCTGCTTAGTTTTTATTTTGCTTGCTTGCATTTATTTCCATGCCAAGATACGACGACTGAATGCAGCCCACGTGTCTTGCTGAGGGTTTTTATTTTGCAGCCATTCTTGTGGCACAGATTTCTGTCTTTCTGCCTCTTATTCTTTTGTTGAATACTTCAAGGCCATGAAGAAGAACAAGCAGTGGTTGGAATATGACCAGCAGAGAGAGGCCTATGTAAGGGCAGTTGTGGCCAGAATATTAGAGCTGGAGAAGCAGCTGAGAGAAGCCAATCAGAGCCACTCACAACAGCACAATGAGCACTATTCAGATGGTGAGCCAAAGGGACAGTGGGTAGTGGACACTCATCACTGGGGTAACAAGGGGCAACAGACTGTCACACAGTTTTTTTTTAAGATAGCAAGATTGTTCTGTAGTGCCCTTTTGTTTCAGAAAACAGAACAACACAGAACACAACTTTTTTAAAACAACGATAACATAAAACCCGTTTCCAGTACTAAACTTTTATACATCAGAACAACCACCCATCAGTTTTCTATTCTCTTTATGCAATTGAGGGTTGGTTCAAGGTGCCTGGAGTCTGCCTCACCTGCTATCAGGTCGGAGGCAGGGTAAGTCCTGATCAGGTCTGCTTCATGCATCTGGTACTGAGAAACGGCCCATCACGGGACCAATGAATCAAAACATATTGTAAAAATGAAAAAATTACACCCAGACTAACAGGTCTTAATTATAATTACAAAATGATTACAATTAACTGATGACATATTAAATCTTATCATTATATATTTAACAAAAATTGCAATGCAGAAACTATTTAACTAAACTAAATTCACTCCATGATTCAACTGCGTATAGAAGCACCTTTGTTAGAAACTTAAAGTCATCTTTTTCTGTGTGACATTATCAGTCTCTCACATCATTGTGGAGGAATTGCAGCGCACTTTTTGTGTCAGTGTTGCTCATCCTCAGAAGATTCTGTCCTCACTTTGTCCTTCAGTCACTGGTTTCCATTCCACCAGACTGGGCGAGAAATTACTGCAGTGACAGTCTGGTCCGCAATACAGCTGTCTGTTAAAGCCCTTTTTTTTAGAGCGACTCCCGTTTGGATATGGGCTTCACTGCTCGGGCTGTATAGATGCATTTCTTGTGACGTATGCGAGTGAGGCGCGCGCAACCACATCCCAAAACAGATTAGTTTTGCTGCTTGTTCAATGCAAAAACGCTTGAGTTCGAGACAATATATGGCTTCAAAAATGCCATCTTGCCATGCTTTGGGATGTACAAACCAGAGTAAAGACGATCCGCATCTTCGTTTTTAGTCCATACCAGGTGGCAAGCATCCATTTAAAAAAAAATTAGACTATTTTATGGCTACATGCCATCAACCCGGATAACTGGAAGGAAGCCAAAATAAACGTTATGAGTATCTGTCAACCAAAATAAAAGACAATCAGCACTTTATCACATACAACGTGAAACGTATTACATTATAACCTGATTAATTTATTGTGAAAACCTGAGACCTATGCTTGCATAAAAACAATACACGGTGAAAAGATGGAACATAAACCATATTCGCTGATTAATGAGGAGAATGTGCTGCAGTGGGTCAGAGAGACGTCTAAATGGGATCAAATGTAATTCACAAGAGACGGGATGGTGATGGTCAGAGAGATTTCGGTAAAGTTGTAAGAGATCCATTGATTTTCTGCTTTAAAAACTTATAAATGTTATATTGCTTCTAGAAAACAGAAACCTTACTGCAAACACATAAAGGTAGACTGCGATCTACAGAAAATATTTTTATAAAAAAAACAAGGACGGATGTATTCAGCATCATTTTTATTCTATGTTTCTTGAATTGCAAAATAATACTTTCGAACAATTTCAAGAATCACTTGAAAAGCTATAAAAAGATCAGCCTATGATGAAAAAATTGGCATCGTAATTTGCAGACGGTCGTTGCGAGGTGACGGAGCAGAGCCGCACACAAGTCTTACAGCCCAGAGGACAGCTTGTTGATTAAAATACGATTGTAGATCGCAGTCTGCCTTTATGTGGTTACAGTAAGGTGTCTGTTTTATAGAAGAAATATTTCATTTTTCCCCACTGTCTCCAGTGAATTACATTTGATCCCATTTAGACATCTGGCAGCAAAGTCTCCTCAATAATAAGCGAATACGGTTTATGTTCCACTTTTTCACAATGTGTTATTATTATGTAAGCATAGGTTTCACGTTTTCACAAATTGACTTCAGATACACCAAAAGCAGCTCACTTGACAGCAGGGTCCTTGGCTCAATAAAACTTGCGCCTTCAGAACACAAAACTCTTGACGTTTCAGACACTGGATGGTAAAGCATTTTCACGGCTTCCAGTGATTTGTAGGCCGTTAGATTGTGTACACACTCGGAGTGTTAGTGTTAGTGAGGTACATGCAAGCTAATCGTGTGAGGGATACAGGTCTGGTAGTCATGTATTTGTATTAAGTGCAAGTTTATTTAAATAACAGGTACCATCAGCGGGTGAAAGGCTTTCTGTATAGTTGTTTTTAGCGTAAAGAGTTTGAGTGTGTGCATATCGTTTGTAAACATTGCAAGGGGTCTATAAGGAAAGCAACATGTCACCTTATGATAAACACTCATCCATCCCTACCTCTACATTTATTTATACATCCAGCTTATTATGTATTGAACTGTTTTTATGTGTGTATACATTTTGTGTACAGTTGTATCTGTATATAGTCGTTTTTTATGGTTTTCAATAAGGTCTGTGCTGCAATATTCCTGCTAGATCATTGTTATCACATGTTCAGTTGTGATACTATTTTCACCATTTTGATCCCTTTTTTTGAACAGTTTTAGTTTTTCTTCATTACTCTGAACACCTTATAAAATTACCCTGTGGGGGGGGAATATTGTTCTGAATTAAATGGAAAATTGATTGAATTTTTCTATTGCAAATTCCCTAAAAAAAAATCTTCACGTACTTGCTTTTTCCAGATGTGAGACTCGGCCAAATGCAGGAGCACTTTGAAGAACTTCTGCGGAAAGCTAAAGCACAAAAGGAAATCCTTCGGGAACAGGCTGAAGTGGCGCATCAGAAACTGATAGTGGCCCAAAACTGGTATGTTTGGCTGGGGGGTGGGGGGACAATAAAAGGTGGAAAGATGTATTTTTGCTTTTGTTCAAAGTAGATGGAAAGGTATGATAAGTTGATGTGTAGGTGCAGGGAAAAGGAGAGGGAGGTGGATGAGCTCAAGCAACAGCTGCATCGTGTAAGAATGAGCAAAGAAAGTGCAAAAGACGAGCACGATAATTCAGAGGATGAAGAGCAACCACCGAGAGATGAGACAACAGAACTCAAAGTCAGGCTGAATGAAGAGAAGCGAAGGTCAGCTAGCTTTGAGGTGCAGGTATAAAGTAAACGGGCTCATACCATTTTATGAATAAGAAAAAATAATGCTTCTGTTTGACTAAACAGGAAGAAGTACCTTTTTAAGAGTTTAACACAAAAAAACTTCTTTTCTCAGGCAAATCTTTTTCAGACGTATATGCTAAGTCGTCACCATGCAGACCAGGAGAAGATTGATGCTCTGCAGAGACAGGTATTCTTGCTACACACACTTTATAACTTTTACCCACTTAGTTCGGGATGTTGTTAATCCATTCCTTTCAATTCATAAGAAAGAAAAAAAAGCAAACTAATGGAGGCTTAGCATTGTGTTTCTTTTAGTATTGTTCTCTCTGAGATTCCAATCATATTAGCCTATTTCGTTTCCATCCAATAAAAATGTCTGCAACAGAGCTAAAAAGACTGTCTTAATATTTGAAGAATTCTCTGCACATAAGTAGTAAACATTTGATTGCAGTGGTAGTGTTTTTCTTAATTTCTAGATCAAGATTTCTTCACAAGATCTTGAGGATGAGAAGCAGAACTGTTCATATTTAAAGAAGCAATTGGTCAGAATTCTGAAGTTGCCATCAAAAGCAAAACAGTCCAAGGTTGGCACAAACAGAGCAAAGGATAAGAACTGTAGTTATGTATGTGGTTAAACTTAAAGCTGCATGAGATATTTCAACAAAGTTTACTTTCCAGTTACCTTGTATATGAATAGTCATTGCCCTGAGTTCAATTCCTACTCAGGAAAAGTTTCAGAAGAGCAGAAATGCATCACTGATAAACCAAAGTTATGATCCAAATTTACATAAAATGTGTCTTACATCTAAGAGAAACTGCACAGAAATACAGCTGAACTACAGTAGCCTTTTCAATGTGAATTAGTGCAGCTTTAAGTTGTGTTGAGAACGTCAAATGAACTTATAAAACTTTTTATTTATCAGAATCATGAGTGTTTAGTGATGTTGCTTGTATTTTTTAAAATGTAAAAAAAAAAAAAAACAGCAGGAAGGTGAAGATCTGCGTGTCCTCTCTCAGCCTTCCAGAAACAGCCTGGCATCCTCTGCTCACAGCAGCCCGCTGAATGAAAGCCTACTGGAGTGCCCCAGCTGCCAGGCCGAGTATCCCGCCAGTCAGTACGGAGAGCTGCTCAGCCACCTGGAAAACTGTCTAGAGTGAGCTGTTCCTTCCTGAAACCTTCTCAGTTCTGAATCATAATATGAATTAGTTTTATTCTTCATAATCTGCAATAAAAGGTTCAAGTTGATGAACTCAACTGTTGAATCGTTGAGGTTGTTTGGCTTTTAGTATTTTCAGTAAACCTGTAAAACACTTGACACATCCACTTTCCAAAGTTTTTTCCTCAATAGGCTTCTGTTCCGTAAAAGAAAATATTATGAATGAAAATTGTTAAGCTCAACTTGATTAACAGTGAAACAGTGTTTAAACAGAATATATGATCCTGTGCGCATTGAAGCACTCCTGCTGCATTCAGCTCTGCCAGTGGCTTAAAGGAGCTATACCTGATTTTGCATTTTTTGCACCATGAGACAGGAGTTCGAACTACTAACTGTTTTCCAAAGGAAGGGACAGTCCGACATGTACTTGTTAGCTCCTCCCACTCGCGTGCACGTACAGCGCGCATGGCTCATACGCGT
>JBAMHX010000018.1:14451144-14461753 GCA_037177515.1 Pseudomugil tenellus | reverse complement strand
TTTACCACATACTATACCATGTAGAAAAGCATTTTTCTTATAAGGATTAAAATAATATCAGGTATAGTTCCTTTAAGAACAGCGTTCCAATAAGGGAAGATAAAAGGACTTTTCTGTGGCTGAAAAGTGGGAAACAGATGAATGTCTTGGACAAGGTATGAAAACCTTTAGATATTTCACGAAAACTAAAGTATGATTGTGGTACCTCTACGAGATCTGAGGCTGATTCAGAGCTTGCAGGTTTGTTCAGATAAAAGGTGTAATGAGGAGGTGTTTCTGCCAGACAAACATATTAAAAGGACATCTGCTAAAATACCTTTACAAAGCAGCAAACAGGTATTTCAATCTGCTGGTCTCTGTAATCATGCAAACATCAAGGTGTAGGATTCTCACGAGGTTTGCAGTGATATATAAAACCTCTATCTGGTATCCACAAACAATCCTCACAAGCAGAAATGGATGCATTGGAATCAGAAATACACGAAGAGTGAGCTGGCCAAGCACCAGCTCACATTTCCGAATCGTCTTGCTCATTGATGAGTGCTGCGCAACCCTGGATTGTCCAGATGAATGATTGCGGGACGGCCACCATGTGCCAACAAAGCTGAAACGTCAGCAAGGAGGAGGTGGAGTTATGTTTTTGGCCACAATCATGGGAACAGGGCCGGTCAGTCTCTTTAGGGTCCCTGAAGCTGTAAAAATGTAAAGTATGCGGATCATCATAATGACCACATTCTGCTGTATAAGAATCAACAACCAACTTCATTCATGACATGTCATGCTGCAAGGAATACCTCTGCATCGCTGCTTGCTATGAGCATAAAAGTAGAGAAACTCATGCTGTGACCCCCGTCCTCCCCAGAGCTCAAGCCTATTGAGAATCTTTTGTAAAAGATATGAGGGTGGGAGGCAGTTCACATCCAAACAGCAGTTCTGACATCCTGCAAGGAAATTCAGACAGAAACTCCAAAAACTTTGAGAACATTAACAAAAACTGAAGTTGCTTTTACATAAGAGATTGATGTTAAAAAGTAACTTAGCCTGTTAAGATGTTTTTAACTGGAATTTTGATTTCAATAAATATGAGCTCCTAATTCTGCAATTTTCACTTCTTACAACTTATAAAATGTTTTGAAACTATGTTGTGTGTAACAATTTGGAACAGTTCATTTCAATTACATTTATTATTGTGATGTTCCTTCAATCACATTTGAATAACAAAACATGATCGGAAATTTATGTTGAGTGTTGTCTGCGTTAACTATTAAGGAAAATCAGAGAAAATTATTATTTGCATAATACTTTGGAACACTGTATTACTCAAATATTTACAGCAAATTAATTGCTTAAGTGGAAAATGCCGAAAAAGTTGGAAAAAAGTTTTTCTAAAATAACATTTTTAGTCAAATCATCTTTAAAAAAAAATAAAAACAAATATTATATACATCTTTTAATCAATCCATCAAACTTTTTTTTATAAAGTTTTAATACAATTCATTCATTCAAAGTGCTTTACAGTAGAATTTAAAACATTAGGCATTAAAAACAATTCTGCATGTCCATAAATCCCCCCTGCCATAAACACCACACATACATACAACAATCACGTTAATGAAAAGAGAAAACAACTACTTAAAAAAAAATAATAATGAATAAATAATAGGCTACATTAGGCCAGGTACAGATAGACCAGCTGAGATAACATCATCAGAGGAGTTGTCTGCACCAAGAGCAGAAGGTTACCTGCAGCCACCGGACACCAGCCTGCCGTCCAGAGAATAGGTCAAGACCAGACTCCAGGGCCAACGAGCCAGATCCCAGCAGCCGCAGCCAACCACAGCTCCTAGTGCACAGACTCCTTAAATCACATGTGGCAAAGTCAGGTCCTCGAGGACCGGTATCAAGCAGATTTTGTTGTTTCCTGCACTAACACACCTGATGCTAATCAAATAGATCCAACAGGTTCTTGTCAAACTTTTCATTAATTTCATTCAGCTGTGTTGCTGCATGGAGACAACAAAAACCTAATATGGCACGAAAGCCCTAATAAAAAAAAGAAAATCACAAATTTATTTGTTTAAGGTGTGTTTTTTTGTTTTCTTCACACTGAAATCCGGCAACACACTGATATTATCTTGGGACCCCAGTTTGGGATAGGCTGCTATAGAGCTGCTCAGATGCAACGGAAAACTTGAACACAATCATGTGAATCTGTTGCTGTTGTCTTGTCTTCCTGGAATCAAACATTTTTCTGCTTTTATGACTCAAAAGAACTGTTCTGGAATAATTCTTCTCAGACATATTTTTTGCTATGTGTGTGAGTCATGAAGAAAAGGGATTTCATGCTCACATATAAGCATTAAAGTTTCAGGTTTTAAGTCAAGAGCCAAAAAAACTTAGACTTAGTTACCTTCAGGCACGTCATTTATTCAATCATTTAGTCACGTATTATTATCAACTCACCGTTAAGCCTCTGTCTGCAACAGAGGTGAGCAACTCCAGGCCTGCAGGATCGCAGTCCTGCAAGTGTTAAACCTCTTCTTGCTGCAACACACCTGGCATGCGTCACACTTAATTTGCAGTCTTGTGCAGAATGTCTGCTAATTTCTCACTGATCAGGTGTGACGCAGCAGGAAAACTCAACAATTGCAGAACTGTGATCCTGGAGGACCAGAGTTGCTCGCCCCTGGTCTGCAATCATGTACTCAATGACCAGTTTTTCCACAATTAATAAGATATAGACCAAATTTTTGTTACTTTTCTTTCTGTATAGCATCTCTCACAGTTATCTAATCAGAATCAGAGCAAAGGAACGCATCAAATGAAAAGATTCTAACCAACAACTCTTATTTTTTTGTGCCTGTGCAGGCAGAACCACGAGACTCAAACAAATGAATATATTTACCCTCTTGGTGCTTATAGGCATCCTCCCAAATAAAAGCCTTCTTATCACAAAAAGCTTTTATTTTCTTGTTTTCAATCTTATCATTTTATACTAACTATGTATTCAGTTATTCAGTTGGTATCACTTAATCTTTCCAAGAAAGCTCTTAAAGAAATAATTCACTATCAAGGCTTATGCATTTGTCTTCATATCAAAGCACTTAGATGCTCTTATAAAAGAAAGTCATAAATTTTCTCGTAGCTCCTTATATAACATACTTTATAACCACACGTAAGGCAAAAATCCTTTTTGAGGGTCTATTGATCACACAATTAGTTGTATTAAGATCTCTCTAAGGCTAAATCAGAGATAATTCACCTTTTTCGAGAGCTGTAACAAAACATAGCTCCCATGAAGCTCATCCATTATTACCTAAACAAAGTTCCCACAAGACCTCATGTTTCTTTTAATTCTAAAAATGAATCAAATTTCAGTTTTTTTCTGCTTCTATGTCGTATCTTTTTTTAATATCAATCACCTTGGCCAGGGTAATCTTTTTGTGTTATTTCCACTGACTCTTTAACATTTAAAACCAACTTTCACTGAGTAATCAGTAACTCATTACTTGTTTCTGCAATCTCTGGCCAAATATCCTAACTTCCCTCATTTCCAACACTTATCTTCCCTACCAGCACTTCCTCGTCCTCTTCCTCTGCCAACCGTCTCTTACTCCCTAATTCATATCAGGTGAATCCACGTCCTTTGCCTCCCAAAGGCCTTATTCTTTCTGCTTCTTTGCATTATCTTTGCATTTCTTTTCAATGTCAAAGCTTTCCAAATCCA
Source organism: Pseudomugil tenellus (assembly GCA_037177515.1). NCBI lineage: Eukaryota > Metazoa > Chordata > Actinopteri > Atheriniformes > Pseudomugilidae > Pseudomugil > Pseudomugil tenellus. Next base: position 14,458,026 of record JBAMHX010000018.1, on the reverse strand, counting down.
ATTTTCCATCAAACTTAAATGTCTTTATCAACTTCTCTAACTGTCTTTGCAAAGCATAAGTTTTGATCAGTCTCCAAGACAACTTGCCATGATCCATGGTCAAAATCTTTGGACCATAATCTCCTCGAAGCCATCCGGAAGTCGTTCTCCATGGCCTTACCAAACTCCTGCCACGCCCGAGTTTTTGCCTTGGCAACTGCCAACGCCGGGTTCCACTTAACCTGCTGCTTCCAGAGTCCCACAGGTTAGAAAGGCTCTGTAAGACTCCTTCTTCAGCTTGACGGCATCTCTCACTGCTGGTGTCCACTAATGAGTTCTGGGATTACCGCCACAACAGGCACTGACAACCTTACGGCCACAGCTCCGGCCGGCCCTCTCGACAATAGAGGCATGGAATACAGCACACTCGGACTGAATATCCACCGCCTCCCTTGGGTCGTGGTTGAGGTTCTGCTTGCGGTGGGAGTTGAAACGTTCTCTGACAGGGGACTCAGCTAGCCGTTCCCAGCATATCCTCAAAACGCGTTTGAGCCTGCCAGCCCTGATCAGCATCCTCCCCCACCATCTGAGCCAACTCACTACCAAGTGGTGATCAATTGAAAGGTCCACCTCTCTCTTCACCTGAGTCTCCAGGATATTATCGGCCGCAGCCGATTATCAAACTGCGGTCCAGAGTGTCCTGGTGCCAAGTGCACATATGGAAACTCTTATGCCTGAATATGGTGTTCGTTATGGACAACCGCGACGAGCCAGAAGTCCAACAAAAGAACACCACTGTGGTTCAGATCGGGGGACTATTCCTCCCAATCACACCCTTCCTGATCTCACTATCATTGCCAACGTGAGCATTGAAGTCACCCAGGAGGACGAAGGAGTCCCCAGCAGGAGTGCTTTCCAACACTCCCTCCAGGGCCTCCAAAAAGGGGTGGGTACTCTGAACAGCCGCTCAGGGCATAAGCATAAAAATCACAGTCAGGACCCATCCCCCTACCTGGGTGAGGCTACCCATCTACTGGGGTGAACCCAATGTACAGGCACCAACCCGGGGGGCAATCAGCATGCCCACAACCGCTCGACGCCTCTCACCGGAAGCAACTCCAGAGTGGAACAGAGTCCAACCCTTCTCGAGGATACTGTTTCCAGAGCCCAAGCTGTGCATCCAACTCCAACGCGTGAGTCTAACTCTATCTAACCGGAACCGCTAAACCTTGTGCACAAGCTCAGGCTCCTTCCCCGCCAGAGAGGTGACGTTCCACGACCCTAAAGCCAGTTTCTGCAACCAGGGATTGGACCGCCAAGGTCCCCACCCCCTGCCGCCACCCAGTTCGCACATATAAAATCCAAGTGAAAAAATGAGCGAACTGCCTCCATCTAATGAGAAACCTAGATGTATATGCACCTTCAATATCTTAAATTCAGAGTTTGCACAAGATTTACATTAATTACAAGTATTTATGAGCTGAAGGAACCCGTTAGTAAAGCGACACTTGAACATATTTGCACATTATTTCCAGTACATCAACTTAAAAAATGCCATTGAAAGAGTGAGACAGTATGCTCACTGTGGTTGTACATTCAGTTCAGTTCTGGGATGAATGGAGAGATTTATGGAGTCCATAAACGACCCAGCATCTTGAAATACAACAATAATATCTAGTGTTCTGCATTTTGTCCAACAAACGCCAAAAAACTTTTTCCACTTTGCAACTTTTTCAAGCTTCCTTTTTATTTTGCATCTTTTCCCACAGAAGCAGCAGCTGCCTTATTTTACTCTCTTCAGCACAAACCACATCTTCCAAAACATGATCCTGCTCCCATATGCCCTGCATTCATGTGGGCAAAATTACATTATGGTTAACTAGTGGGATAAAATGGTCTAATCACATCAGAGAGAAAGATACTGACGGTCCAGAGCATTGTCCTTCAGTATGCCTCTTAAAAGGCCTTGCTCATGCTTTTTCCCAGAATGATCTGACACATGCAAACATGCCTGGAAAAGTGAGTAAACATATTAATCTTACAACCCAACGGAGATCTAGACAATTACAGGGTGAATAAGATTACCACATAGGGCTCCCAGAAGACCCTACACGCACATGTGGTACAAAAACACACTCCAAAAAGTGTGACGGGGATGTTTTGGAGCAATACAGCCAGATGTAGAGAGCAAACTGTTCTTTGTGACAAGGCGTTTGTGTGTGTGTTGGGGGGGCGGATAGTTCCACTTAATGACAGAAAGGTTTCCCCAAACTCTTCCATCAGAGGTCAGAAATATTTTGCACCCAGCTGTTACTATAGAAACCGCAGTACAGAGCAGGTAAAAGAGCCAAATCATGTTAGTCTCTGATGATAGATGGATAAAACCCTTGTGACGACACTCGCAGATAGGTTTCCCTCCCGCTTATTCCCGCATAGACTGCCCACGTGCATCTGCGCCATAACAGCAATCCGCTGGTTCATGTCAGGGTTTTATTTTCATATGCACAGCCTGGGAATCTTGAGCTTGAACGAGTGGCGTTTACTGAAGTCGTAGGCGTGGTTTTGGATGGAGGTGCTCCGTCTGCTCCCGCTGGGATTCCCACCTGCCCTCACACCGCGTTTGTCACAGCGCCAGCTGGCGTTTTTCTGAGCTCCACACACTACAGCAGATATTTTTCTTAGTTTTCTTGTTTGTTTATTTGTCATAGTGAACATATACATTTTGTCAGGAGTGTTGCGCAATTGGCGCGCTCTGGGGACGCATCAGAGCGCCGGCGCACAGAATTTGGTGATAAACAAGAGCGGACAGCGCGTCGCCTGGTCGCCTGGCCTCTAGGCAGCAGCAGTGGGAAAGACGCCGCAGCAGAGGCTCTGGTTCATGTGCAGGGCTGCTTGACGCGTAAGTCGTGCCCGAAACGATTTTCAGGGATGGGAAATCCACGGAAAAGATCACCCTGGCTTGGTTTACTTGTGGTGGCGTCTGTTTTACTTTTAGTGGACAGCAAAAGAGCCAGGCAGCCTCGCTGTCCCTTATCATGTACATGTACCAAAGATAACGCGCTGTGCGAAAGCGCAGGATCGATCCCTCGGAGCTTCCCTCCCGATGTCATATCACTGTAAGTCACATTATTTTATGTAAAAAGCAAACTGATCTTTTTTGTTAGTAATATGCTATGCAGTGCTTTTCTATTCTGTTGAAGACGTGGATTATTATTTTTTTTTTTTTTTTTTTTGCTGCTGCATGTCTAAGGAACAGACTGCAATAACTGTTTGCAGGAGATAGTCTGCTGTAAAGCTGAACAGTGTGTGTTTTTCATGATTTCCTCTTCTCAGATCATTTGTCAAGTCGGAATTCACCGAAATCCCCAAGGAGAGCTTCATCCATACGCCTGCTCTACATCTCCTGTGAGAAATGTCTTCAAAGCTTTTGGTTTCTTGGCTTTTTACATGCTGCTGATCAACGCCATGTTTAATGTTCAAGACATTTTCATTCCCCTTGTGCAACACCTAATATTAACTAGGAAAACAATCTGTCTTTCTAATATGTTGTAAGTTGTTCATTTTCTTTTCATGTCATGGCAAGTTTGATCTGAAATGTGAAGTAGTCTGACATACGTGTGGATCAGATCTTGCTTTAGATTGGTATTGTTGAAGACATCCTCATTTTTTAGGAGGGAATCCTGTATCTTTCTGTCACATGCTGTCCCTCAAAAGCAACATGTAAGACAGCAACAATCTTCAAAGAGCACTGATCTTCATCTTGGATATTTTGGCTTAACATTAGGAACACATGCTTTCTATGAGTTTATCAGTGACTCTGCAGTAAAATATTAACTAAAGATCCTCTGTGCAGCCTCTTCACAGCCAACAACCTGGAATCTATAAATGAGGATGCATTTCTTGGTGTTCCTCATCTGGAGTATCTGTGAGTTGAAACACTTTCCTAATAGAAGCCTTTTCTAGTGACAAGAATGTCTCATTTCTAAAGCATTTACTTTCTCATTTTCCCTCTCAGATTTATAGAAAACAACCAAATCCAGTCTATATCACCACATGCTTTCCGAGGACTAAAAGCCTTAGTGCACCTGTGAGTACATGTATCCCTTTAATCAACAATAGTTGGAGCTGTATGATGTAATCCATCTTCAGGGGGAAGCAAGCACTGCTGTAAAGAAATACCATAGAGACATTACAAACACTGTGCAGCTGTTAATATGATTACCAAGCAAGTCAACATCCTGATTTCAGTGCTTTATTAAAGATTGAGCAAGATTACTAAGTAAAATGTCTGACATGCCTTATGGTTGCCAGCAGAGCGCTAAGCAACTAACTTTTATTGGTTAGGTCTGGTTTTTGCTTTTTTATGTTGCAGAAAAGCCATAAAATGGCTGAGGAAGCAACTCTAAAAATAGCTTCATGTTTCCTTAAACTCACAACAAGCAATCTTCCTGGCTTTGCAGCGTGGCAATATGGACACACACTCTTCAACAGATATCTGATTATGTAAAATACCACACAGCATTGCCACATTAGAATATAATGGTATGAATAAGGAGGCAGTAGGTTCCCTTTGGATCAATAATGAACCTTAAATGTTGAATATTTCTTTCTTCATCATTAGGAGTCTGGCCTACAACAATCTGGAGACCCTGCCCAAAGATTTGTTCAAGGGTCTTGAGGCCTTGACAAAAGTGTAAGTAGTTTTTTTCCTGCTAACACAGGAAATAATTACATACATTTACTGTACTTGATCTGTAGAATTGTGATTAATGAGCTTTCTGTACACTTCTAAATTTAGTGCACTGTATCATTTATTCCACTTCAGCCAAGGCTTGGCAAATGAGTAGGCAGCTGGTGCTTTTAAAGGCATTAAAATTACATGAAGCAGTGGGGGAGGAAGACCATTTGCAATCTATCATATGAAGAAGATGTCCATGATGTTTAGTTCTCTGTTACAGCTTCTTGTAATGTCAGTGAGAGCACAGTGTGAAGCTGTAGCAGTAACACCTGCCTCACAGACACTTTTGCGGGTTATAGCCATTCGGGGAGCAGAGTGTTCCGCTCAGCTTTTGAGCTTGGCTGTGTCCCCCTGTAGAGACTTACGTGGGAACCAGTTCACATGTGACTGTAAGCTGAAATGGTTGGTGGAGTGGATACACAGCACCAATGCCACCATGGATGATATTTACTGTAAAGGCCCGGCCTCACAGATGGACAAGAAGATTAATGATCTGGTGCCACAGTCCTTTGACTGCATCACCACAGGTTTTGTACAAAATACATGCGTTTTTTTATTGACTTTATCTCAATAATCAGCTTTTTTAATGTTACAGTGAGTATTTCATTCGATTTGTTTGCTTTTTCACAGAGTTTGCCTCCTACCAATCCCTAAAGTTTGAATCCATATCGGTGGAAGCATTTTCCTTTGGGACTGATCAGTACGTTGTGTTTGCCCAGCCCTTCATTGGGAAATGCAGCTTCCTAGAATGGGATCACGTTGAGACAGTCTTCAGAAACTTTGACGACATTGACAGTATGTTAAGTATGCTGATGTAACTGTGTTGAAGCCACATTAAAAAAAAGAGGTAAAATTGGAAGAAGACTGGTGTTCTCTAACTGTTCAGTCTCCTCTCCAGGCACGTCGACAGTGATCTGCAAACCTCTGGTCATTGATAACCAGCTCTTCATCATTGTGGCTCAGCTGTTTGGAGGTTCGCACATCTACAAGCGTGACATTTCTGCTAACAAATTCATCAAGCTCCAAGGCATCGACATCCTGCGAATCCGCAAACCAAATGATGTTGAGACTTTCCTCATCGATGGGGAATCTTTCTTCATCATAGCAGATAGCTCCAAGGCTGGTTCCACCACCATCTACAAGTGGAACGGTAATGGCTTCTACTCCCATCAGTCCCTTCATCCCTGGTACCGTGATACCGATGTGGAGTACCTGGAGATCTCCTCCAAACCTCACCTGATTCTGTCCAGCAGCTCCCAGAGGCCTGTCATTTACCAGTGGAACAGACTCACCAAGCTGTTTGAGAGACGCACCGACATCCCAGAAATGGAGGACGTTTATGCAGTCAAGCACTTCCAAGTCAAATCGGACCTTTTTATTTGCCTTACACGCTTTATTGGTGACTCCAAGGTGATGCGCTGGGACGGGGCACTCTTCAGAGAGCTGCAGACCATGCCCTCCCGGGGCTCCATGGTGTTCCAGCCTTTTGCTCTGGGGAGCTGGCAATATGCCATTCTGGGCAGCGACTACTCCTTCACCCAGGTGTACCGCTGGGATGCCAAGAAGGGTGAGTTTGTTCGTTTCCAGGAGTTGAACATCCAGGCACCAAGGGCCTTTTCACCTGTTTCAATAGACAACCGTCAGTTTCTGCTAGCCTCCAGTTTCAAAGGGAAAACTCAGATCTATGAGCACCTGGTCATTGATTTGAGCAACTGAGGGAATGTTTTACTTCTTTGGTCATTGATTGGTCAGTAATGCTAGTGACTGTGGTGTCTAAAGACGGTTTCAGATGCAGTGAACCACCTCAGTGTGTTTAGCGCAACTTGAGAAAGGTAGGCATCTCTCCCATTCATTTTAAAAAGCTTTTGTTAAAATCATGCACGGTTAATCTAAACATAACAGCATATATGTCGACCAAATGTTTGTCGGAGATGCATGCATCTCCGGTTAGGATAAGACCCAAATATCTTAATGATGGCTTGATGCATGAAGGGCCCAAACAGGCTAACAGTGACTTATTATAGTTGAACATCAGGCAGTAAGTTTTTTTTTTTTGTTTTTTTTTGGGGGGGGGGGGGGGGGGCACCAAGGTTTTTTTTTCCTTTCTCCCCACTCCCCCCCCCTCCACCACTTTTCCCTTTTTTTCCCCCCCCCCTTTTTTCCCA
>JBAMHX010000018.1:14439178-14451134 GCA_037177515.1 Pseudomugil tenellus | reverse complement strand
CCCCCCCCCCCCCCCCCCCCCCCCCCCCCCCCCCCCCCCCCCCCCCCCTCCCCCCCCCCCCCGCCCCTCACGTCCCCCGCCAATAAAGTGTTTTATGTAATTATTAATAATTACACATCATTCGACAATGTTTATATCTTTGTAATCTCATATATTTGTCTACAGATAGAAATATTAAAATGGTACTTTTTAACCTGTTAACATGTTTAACTGAACAAATCTGCCAAAAGGAAATGTTTACATTTTTCTCTCCATTTGTATGTTACAAGGTTTGTAAATGAAGATTTTGTAAGTTGAAGAGGGACCACAGTTGGAGGATTTAAAGTTATGCCTATCATTTGAAAAAATATCAAGACATATTGTGTGTCTACCTGTAAATCCTTGCAGCTTGCATTTTTATTGTTATTGGTTTGTATGTTTCAAAGTATTTAGCAGATTTTCATAACTGGGAACTATCAAAACTATTTTCAACATTAAAAATCAAAATAAAAAGCAAGATAGTATTCATGAACTTAAAACTTTGACATGTATGCTAAATACATCACTTGTGTCATGCGTAGGACTAATGTCATGTTATTTAGAGTTAATAAAGGTTAATATTTCATCTTACATAACTAGTCTGACATCTTGATGCTTGGTCCACATACTTCTTTAGCCTTAAGGATATCTGTGCAATTATGGTAGTCAAGAGAACTAAATTGAATAAATACAAACAAATAAAATCCTTTTATTTTGTCCAACAAAGTGCACGCCTCAAATCTACAAAGCAGCACATTACAATGTAATGGAATAAATACAATAAAATCAGTTGAATTAAAAAAAAAAGAAAAAGTAAAGGAGATACACAAGTACCTGCACAATCACACTGGTAGCAGGACTTAATCAGGCTCTTTAGAAAGTTTTGATGACAAAAAAATCTCAACATGACTTCCACATGCACCGCCTGTCCTCCGGATAGAGACATCCAGTCCTTTGCTCTCTAAAGTAGACCAGTTTAAACCCTGCAATTTTGCAAATGAGGACTACCAATCTAACATGAAAAAAGAACAACAAAAAAAAACAAAACTGGTGCATACTCTCATGTTCATACACATTAACCTGGAATACTTGTGCAACTGCAGCAGGGTTCCCCCCCCCAAAAAATCACCTGTACCTACTGCTGAGAGAAAATAAAGTGAACACATTTTCAGTTTCAACTGAAGATACTACTCAAGTCTGTGTGGTGCAACTTTTTTCCATAGGCAAAAAATATAACATAAAAGGCAAGGGAACACATCCCTTCATATTCCACAAAATAATTTAGTGATCTTTAAATAAAATTGAAAACACTATTTTCATATGGAGGCTCTTACAAAAGAAAAAAAAAATAAGGGAGGGGCCTTTGAAAAAAAACTGAGAAAGAATAATGCTCTAAGAGACATTAATTATATTAGGAAAGAACTTAATTGCATGAAAAAAGACAGTATTAACAATAAAATTCTGTACAGAACTCAAAATCAATATACAATACAGTACCTGCAGATGTTATGCATACAGTACAATTCTCTTTTTACATAATTTTAGTATGGGCTCCAGCCTGTTGTATATACTGCCTTAACACAGGTGGAGAAGCGGTTACTTTAGCTTACAGTAATTTTAATGGTTATTAAGCGAGGAGAGTAGATCTGAAAGGCGATTAGAAAAGAAACGGACTGAAAACATTATTGCAGGATGGTCGTCTTCTGTTGCATACTGCAAGTTTTACATGACTGCATCCTCCGATATGGAGGAACGGGCTGATGAGAAAGGGAGTTGGACGGAGGAAAATAAAGGACAAGAAGTTAGCTGTTTTTGCCGTCTGTCCGTCTCAGAGGTTAAACCTCCCGATATCTCTCTTATCCACTACCCTGTACCGTACATTCGTGGCCAGTATTGCACATTACCAGCCCAGTCCACCCTGATTCTGTGTGGTGAGAAGCTTCAGTGCGGATTTTTTTTGTCCTTTAAGTCCAGTGATGAGATGAGACTGTAACCAGACTGGGATGCCATCTGCCGTCACAGTTTGAGCTCGTTGGCAATTTTGCAGGCAATATTCTTAAAGGCGATGGACGTGCCCGATATCCTCTTGAAGCGCACGCCGTTGAGTGAAAGGCGGGGCAGCTTGCACACCTCCATCTCCCACTGGACCAGATTGTCCTGGCGAGCGTCGCCGTGGACACAGAAAAGCAGGAAGCGTTCGCGCTGCTCGTAGTCGCAGCTGTTGGCATCCAAAACTTTTCGGATCTCTCTCATCATGTCTGCGGGCTCCATGGAGGAGGTGGTCTTCATGCTCCACGTGAAACGCAGCGAACGGGGCTTGGAGTCCCGTCCGCTATCCTCCTTAGTGTCACCAGACGTGCTCCTATGGTTACAGAAGAGACCGACAGGAAGAGCAGAGATGTTGAAGCAGGTAATAATAGATTACAGGAACTCTTTATGAAGTCACCGTTTCAAATCCACTTCTTACCTCGGTGTTTCTGTCCTGGCGCTGGCCTCTCCTTCACTAGGCACCCTGAAATAAACCAGGAACAAACTTACTTTCACGAACCGATATAAACATCATTTCCACCACCACCCCATCATCATCACTGGACACAGAAGGGGGTGTCAGGCATCATGCCAGGAAAGACTCCACAATCCCAGGTATCAGGGCTCAGCACACAATAAGGCGACCTTTGGAGGAACATCCTACAGTAGCTCATATGAACCATGTGCATCATCCCACCTAGCACCATACCTTTCCTTAATCCCCGCTGATGTGTAAAGAGTTTCTAAAAGTTTGATTCTGACATTCACCTGATCTTTTCTAAAAGCCTCAGCTTTCAGGAGGGTAAGGGTGAATAAGGAGCGGACAGCCGCATCTTGAAAAGCAAATACCTGGAGGCTTAGTAGAAGAGGCGAGCCGTGAGATTTAGTTGTAAAGGCAGTGGACACAGGGAGAGGAGATACTCAGCATAACAAGGTGTAAGTAGGCAAGGATGTAGTGTGGTGGGCAAGTAGGGATTAAGAAGACATGGGCCAGGGTCAAAGTAGGCACAGAAAGGTTTATTTTGTTTCTCAGTTGAATATTTTGGACAAAGGGGAACAAGTGCAGCAAGCGTTATGTTCTCCTACCTCTGGGTTGACCTGAAAGACAGAGCTCTAGGCGGGGAGAAAAGGAGAAAAAGCTGTGAGCGTCTAGCAGATGGGGCAGCTCGAAGGTGATAAAAAAGAAGCTAACCGGATGAGGAGGGTCAGCTAGTCAAAAGTGCCCCTTTATGGCTTTTTATTGCTGTGATTTTGAGACAGTCATGTCTAAAACCATAACGGTAAATCTTTTGAAACTGCTTTAGTATAATGTAATAAATGTGTGGTGCAACTTATTTTCACTTACCTGCGAACAAACTTTGAGGTGATCTTGCTAATGATCCCTGTTGAGGTACCCCTGCGTTGTTGTGCGAGAGCCCCTGTGTCGTGGGACAATGTGGGCGAAGCTGGGGGGCCGTTGTAAGTAGCACTGCGGCGGTCTCTGAGCTGAGCACCATGAAAGGTGCTGCGACTGGTAGTACCCCGGGGGAAACGGTTCTTCTCTGGGGTGCTAATACTGTGTGCAGAAGGAGAGGTGGAGGGACCGCGTGGAGAAGAGCTGCGACATAAGCAAACGCCATCAGAAAAGATCAGCACAAGTGTCAAAAGATGCTGAGCGTCATTTATATAATCACCAAAAAATACACTTAAGATCTCGCTTTAGCAGCTTAGACCAGTCCAGATACTGGGACAGACTGCTTACCTGGCTTTAAGCTCTGTACTGTCATCAATGGGGGGCAGTGTGCTCTTTGAAGGATGCCCCGACGATGACATGGATTTAGTGTGACGTGGTCGCGTAGAGCTCATTGCAGTCGATGGCGTGCTCCCCGACACTTCAGTTAGACTGAATATAGAGAAAAGACATTTCAAAACCAGGATAAAAATATCAGGAAAATACAGGAAATAAACGGAAATACTACAGGTAACAAAAAGTTACTTGTATTCGAATCCAATACTGTAACAAAAAAGTAGAATTGCTTGTAATTACCTGCTATCTTTGCCATTGGGAATAGCTGAATAGCGGTCAGTGGAGGATCGTTCACATACATATGTGTTCCTGCGAGTCATTGAACCGTTGGTCTGTTTGAAGAGAAATACATAAAAAACCAGTAAATATAAAAAAGCACAAGATTATAAAGAGATTACAGAAATGGAGACCAATTTAGCAAACATCTAGTGGCAAAATGATACAGAAAAAGCATAATGCAAGTTCACCTAAAGAAACCTTACAGGTATGTTTGCAGGACACAACTCTTCAAAGTAGTAGTTTACCGAGCATGGATTTAAATTGTGGGCGAAAGGGGGTTTGTGTGTAACTTTATCAGAGCAAACATCTGTACGTGCACTAAGGTTCTTCAAACATTCATCAAGACAATAAAAAAAGTTATCTGGTATTTTACTGGCATTAAAACAAAGCAAATGACCCTACATATGAAGAAAATATTATACCATGTCATGACCTCCTTCAGAAGAATTGATTGATTATAAACTGTGCACATCTCTACAAAGGCAGATGTCTCAACAGTTTGTGGTTGTAGAGTGTTAATACCAAGAAAAATTATCAGTAGTGACCATAGAGAACAAACAGCACTGTAAGAGTTGCTCATCAGTCGGTGAAAGGCTTTAAGGACCGTTTCTAACTATTTAGACTGCATCATTGTTCATCATTGTGAACAATTTTTCTTGAGTGGAAAACACTGAAGAAAGTTTCCTATCTTCTCAAAAGTGGACATTCAAGCAAACCACAAAACATCAGGAACAAAGGGGTTTGGTCATATTTCACAGCATCACAGTTTGTGAAAACCAAAATCCCAGTAAGTCAGCATGAACACCTCGTGCCAACTATCAAGCACGATAAGCCAGGATTGATGATTTAGCCTTATTAGCAGCCACAGCATCTATGCGCCTTAAAATAATAGAATCAACCACAAATTCTTCTATATACCGAAGTACTGTAGAGACAAACGTGCAACCAGGCTGTTTGCTACAGTTAGGCTAAATCTGGATCATGTAACAGGACAATAACAGCCAACACACAAAGAAATCTGCAACAAAATGTTCTAAAAAGTGAAGCAATGCTGTTACAGAAAAGGAGAAAAAAACACAAACTCTGGAATACTTCATAAGGAATATTTAAAAAGAATCTGAAGTTAATCTTTTAAAGTATGTTCCTTTATGTCGCATGTTTGAGAACCACTTCCTTACCCCAACAGCACTCGTAGCTTTCTTCCTCTCCTGCACTCCCAGCGGTGACGCGGGAACGTCTCCTTTTGATGTGTTGAGTTCTAGCCGACGTGCTCCATCCCACTCCTCTCTGTGGTCACTTTCCACACTCAAGGCCTGACCACGCTTCGAGTACGATACTGCTGGTGGCACAGATGGACCCACTAGAGGTAAAAAAAAAAATATGAGGAAGAAATTATTTAACTGAATCAGGTAATAGCTGTATCACATAGATTCTGATTCAGGATTTTGAAAGAAACAAAACAAAGATATTGTCTTTGATTCAGTAGCATCAAGCAAAGCCACTCAAAGCAAGGATTTACACACGATCCAATCGGTTAGGCATCATACATAACAAACACCACTTTGGTTCATAACATGTACAGCTACAGAAGCCAAGGTGAGCACGTACGAAGCAAAGGTGTTCCCTCCTCATGCTTTGAAGAGCTGCAGGAAATCAGTCAGCCAGTAGATGGCGCCACAAACAACGGCTCATGACATAGTAGGAAGTTGTGATGCAACCAGTGCAGTTTTCAGGTTCAGTCACTGATTTAATTTCATAATCTGACTACACAGATCAGCCAAGTTGAGCAAACATCATAGCTGTTAAATCTAACAGAAAATGTTAGTTTATAAAGCTTGCTGAGCTTTTTTCAGCCATCAAAGGAAACCAGTGATGCTGGCACTGCTCTGAGCGCCTCGCTGAGAGGCATAGCAGCATCTTCAAAACCTGGATTTTGATCATGCGGCCAATCGTCAGCGACTGGGAGCAACTTCCCCCTACACAACACGCAGCCAGCAGCACTCTCAGAGCTGGGAAAGACGAGGTTACTTTACTTGGCTTCTCTACGACACCACCACCACCATCATCATCCCCACCATGATCACTGTAGCGTCGCTGCTTCTGATTGGCTGAGATGCTGCGCGTGACCTTGGGATGGGCAGGAGAAATGCTGGAGCTGTTGTTGATGTCGCTGGTTGGTCGCTGTCGCTGACCAAGGATGCTGTTACTCAGCGGCTCGCTGCCTTCAAACTGCGAAGTGAAAGCACACGGTGAGATGTGTGGTCACACAGCGAGATGATGTTTAGTACGTATAACAAACACACCTCTGGAGCTTTTCGGCCCAGCAGCAGGTAGGTGGCCATGACGTCATCGTACTTCTGGCTTTGTAGAGACTCTGTGATCTCATCTTTAGGGAAACCCATTGTCACCATAAGCTCTAATGAAAGAGAGGAGAAAAAATGAGTCCCTAATCTGAGCGTAATAAAAAAATGGCATCCGCACACACACTGATACACACCTATTCTGGATGTATCACTGAAGTCTGCTTCAGGCTCAATGTAAGGTTTGAGCTCATCCTCGTCATGGCCCACATTCATCCAGTGGTCTTTCATGATTTGCTAACAAAGAGGCAGAGATATCATGACTTAAATATTTAATTGTGGCTGATGTCTCTTAATTATGCGGGGACATAAATGAGGGATGACACAGCTGTAATGTGATCGATCGCCATCACTGGTGGAGAAATCTTTACTATTGAACTGCAGTCTGGTTCTGACTGCAGGGGTGGTATTGACTGTGGGCAAAATGAGAGTGAACTGACAACTTTATATTGTCTGTAATGAAGCAACCAACTAGCACCTGAAAAATAAGGATGCTAAGTGAGAGCTAATGCACTTATGAAACAATTAAATAAAACATGAGCATCAATCATGGATGAAAATCTACTTTTAGCAGGACCTAACTGTTCTGCTTTGTTTTTATTTTGGCAGTTTTGTGCTTCCACACAATGCAGAACACGCTGTAACTCACTAGACCGGACTGCGTTCGCCACTACATGAAGCATTTCTGAACAGAGAGAAAACAGCTTTGAAGAGGCAGCGTTGACGTAAAAGGCAGTCAGTACCTCCAAGCTGCCTCGTTTTACGGGGTTCAGCACGAGAAGCTTCTTCAGCAGGTTTTCACAGTCTGTGGACATGTAGAAGGGGATGCGGTACTTTCCCCGCAATACCCGCTCCCTCAGCTCCTATAAATCAGATACAAAAGGAGAAAAACAAATGAGAAAACCACGACAACAAATGGTAGACTTGTTTTGTTTTTTTGTTTGTTCTTTTGAAGACAGATAGCAGAGAGTCGGGTGTAAAGTTTAAACACATAATCAGTGTTTAAAGTTGCTGATTCACTTGTCAGGCACATAGAGAATAACACAAGGATTTATTAGTTTTACTTGATTTGTATGTTTCTGATTGACACAGAGTTAAATATTGATATTTGTTTAGCTTTGATGCAGCTCTGTGGAGGTGAAGGAAGCAGTTCAGATTCAGTGAAGCAATGAGTTGCTGACTTTGTATGCACCAAGTACTGGAAATACAATGTGCTGCTAAAAAAACATGATCAAATATGAAACATTCACAATCCTGATCAGTGTTTTCTGCAAATGAGGCTTAACAGGAGTGAAATTTAGACAAACATTTCAGGTTTGTAACAGTACTCATAATGATTTCCACAAAGTAAGAGAAAAAGGAAACGTACATGTTTACTTGTACATGTAGGACGTTTTTAGGGCTCCGTGAGCCATTTTGTGGGCTCAGAATTGAGTCAGTTTGTCATCGAGATCTGCTGATCTGCTGTTTTTGGTTTGTTTTAAAAGATCACACATCTTAACATGTAAAGTATTTTGAGAGTTGCTTGAAAACAACATCCTAAAATGTGAGAAAACCCAACAGAGAGTGATTTCATCACTAGTATATCATTTTAGTTTGTATATCTGGAGCAGAAAATAACTTTTAGATTTTTTTGCATTTGCACTTCAAACCCATTTTTTTTTGCATGTTTGTTGTTCTCATTAACAAAGATGTTCCTTCTTCACAGAACAAATACTCACCTTTAGGTTCTGTCCATCAAAGGGCAGTGATCCACTGACCAGTGTGTACAAGATAACTCCGAGGCTCCAGACATCCACTTCAGGACCATCATACTTCTTTCCTTGGAAGAGCTCGGGCGCGGCATACGGTGGGGAGCCACAGAAAGTGTCCAGCTTACTGCCAACAGTGAACTCATTGCTAAAGCCAAAGTCAGCTATCTTAATGTTCATGTCTGCATCTAGCAATAAGTTCTCTGCCTGCAGCAAGGAGAAAGACAGCAAATCGACAAGTAATATTAGAAACACAGACTGGTCATGAAGCTTTTTTTGAGAGTGCACAAACCTATGAAAACCAGTGAGGAGAATTCGGATCAAGTACCTCACCTTTAGATCTCTATGTACTATCCTCCTCTGGTGACAATACTGCACTGCAGACACAATCTGAAAAACACAAAATAAAGACATAAAATACCTCTTTTCACTGCCTGGATATGATTTCCCTCGATTTTTCTGATGTCATCCTGACATCAGGAAGATGCCAACCCATCTTTTTCTTCACTAAAATTACATTTGAATGTATTTTCATTGATTTCCTCTGATGTTATCCTTAACAGAAAAAAATGAAAGAGATTCAGCTTAATGTCACTAATTAAGGGAAGCATTTCTGGAAAATTTCAAGCTTCATGTGCCCAGGTCATCTGCATGAGGCAACTAATTTTGACAGTTAATTTCCCTGACATATGCCAGAATAAAGCCAATCGATCAAACAGAAAATATGCTTTTCTCTGAAAGAAGCCACTGAACCTGTTTTCCTGCACACAGACTGCACATTGTGTCACACACAGCTCTTCTGAGTCATCCAACACGAGGTGTTGAAAAGCAAACAAGCTTGTTGATCAAAATCTTGCATATTTTACATGAATAAAAAAAAAGAAAATTAGGATTCGGATGCTTTCGTGGTACAAGAAAAGCATGACACATGCCAGCAGCAGTATTGCTTAGAAAAAGCTTCAGATGCCTTGTTGTTCATGAAGCGCCACTAGGTGTCAGAGCAGCATCTGTAAGGATGTTGGCTCCATCTGACCAAGATATCTGCACTCCACCTTTCCTCTGCAGTCGGTGACGAAGCTATATCTTGGTGCATGCAGTCTTCTTCCTGAAAACAGTAATGGAATGATGATGGAGGTAGAAGTGCTGCGATACTGATGACTCACCTGTCTGAACTTGGCCCGGGCTTCCTTCTCCTTCATTCTGCCATGAGCCACTAGATAGTCAAATACCTCTCCTGGGAAAAATGACGACATCAGTATATTCACAATTTATATCATCTTTACATCACCAGCTTGTTTGCTTTGATGAGTTGTCAGCTTATGCTTTTAGGTATTTGAGATGTGGGATAGCAAGGTGATGGATTAACGCTCTACTTACCCCCACTTGCATACTCCATTACTAAATACAGTGTCTTGTCGGTTTCAATCACCTCAAATAATTTTACTACAAGATAAATCAAGAGAGAAAGAAGGAAAAGAGGGTCAGAATAAAACAAATAAGCCAAATGAAAAAGTGTCTGAGCTAATAGGTTCTGGAATGTTCTATAGTTTAGGACAACAATGTGTTACAAAATGAATACAAGCAATCAAATTGTGTTAATTTGTAATTATATTTCTGAAATAATATTCTGCTAAGAAAAAAAAAGATCTGATTAAAAAAATAAAACATAAAGGCAAACAATACAGCGCTTTTTTTTTCTTTTTAATTAATCCGGCAGCAAGTTACACAAGTTTAGCTGGTTTCATAGTCCGGCTTTAATTCATTCTACAAATCTTCATGTACCAAGCTGCAGCGTCCTGTCTCAACTCACCTATATTAGGATGATTCAGGATCTTCATTATTCTGACTTCCCTAAAGAGCTGTGGAAACACAAAGGAACATTTAAACCACACAAAATCACGTTAAATGACATTCCAGGCAATAACCTTGAGCGTAACATTTATGTTATCAGGGAAAGCACTGTTAGAAAATGTTATCAAAAACTTATCAAGGAGTTAAATAAAAGCGAAGTCAGCCACAACAAACTTCTGAAGCACATATAAATCTTTACACCAGAACAGGACCTGAGGATTGTGACATTACTGTAGTGCATAAAACAGTATTTCTGATGCAGGGACAGTGTAGCATTAAACTCTGCCCTACACAGATAAGGTACAGAATTACAACTCCACTGAAAAGCTGCAGCCAAGCAGCATCATTGTACAGAATCTGCCACTGCAGAGAAGCAGCAACACAGGCCTGCAGTTTGACAATGGCCTCATATACTCATCATATCACAGACACGTATAACACAGTTAAATAAATGCAGCAGAATTTGAGCTTATATTCAGGTTGGATGGCAGAACTTTCACACTTATGATCTATTAAATGACGTTTCTTCAGGCTTGGTGTGACTTTTTATGTCAGCTGAGCTCCTGCAGCCACTTAGCGGTGCTGTTGAATCATTTACATTTTGCCGATTCCCCAGTCCAGCCGTGCTGAGGCTGTTTTTCAGGGTCATATTTCAGGACTGACTTGACGGGGATTTAGCACCTACAACATTGTACTGCCACCTGAGACAGAACACAGATTTGTCCATTTGCTGACTTTGTTTTTTACGCAACCACATTCAGTCTTTTCTGAAAATGGGGCATGAACACCAACTATCTCCAAATTTCATATTACAGTTAATTCATTTGTATATGGTGTGTAAGAACATGCATATACCAGCATATCCATGCAAGTTCCCAGTTGCCCTTTAGGTCTTACGTAAGCTGCAGTATAGTGTGTGTTTCTAGGTCATCAAACACAGCTATTATACCAGTGTGTGCAGGCCCAACAGCGCGGGATGTCTCAGCTACAAGCTAGTTCATACAGGTGCTCTGTTTCACTAATTCTTCTCTTCTCTGCCTCTACTTGCTCGTCCAACTTTCTGTTGCTTTCTTTCTTTCTTACACATTTTACTTCATGAAATCAAAGCACTGAGTGCTCAAGAAGCTGCTGCAGACAATAAAGATTCTTATGTTAAAGATAACCCTGTTATGGAAAAGCTATCAAAAGAATGGGGGACATTTCTTTCATGGACATTGTCTCTGTAGTTTCTTTCGATTTGATCCTAAGTAATCTGTTTTAGGAAATGGTGGTGAACCAAATGTGGTGTCGTCTGCAGCTGAAAATGCTTCCAAACAAACATGCAAGTTTAAAGGAAACGTTTTATGTTCTTAGGTCATATGACAAAGTTTCTGGACTGGATTAATTTAATGACTAAGACATGCTTAGTGAAAGACAGTACAAACAGGAATTTGTTTTGTATCCCTCCCTTCCTTCTGCAAGATTGTTTCTTGTGAAGCAGATAGTACTCAGTTACCTCAGAACAGGTTCACCAGAGAGCATGCAGTTCCCAGTCTGAGTGTTCAGACTACCGTACACCAAAGGGATACTGCTACTCCAAAGCACATGTGTAGGCTGTATCGACTCTGTAAGGTTACATTACTTAAAGTGTACACCAAAGAGAGTTTATGTTCCACAGAGGAAACCTTTCTAGACCAGCCTGCTAAACTAATCAGGCTAATTTACCTGGAACACGTTTGCTAGCCACCTGGTTTGTAAACTGACAATTTTTAGCAATTTATTGAGAAAAAAAGGCTCTTTAAGAAGTTAAAAACTTTAGAAGAGTGAGAGTCACGTGGGTACGCCGAGCAAGATGGCAGCACTGTAGAGGAGCTCTGCCCACCCGCCACTAATTTGATAAGTTA
>JBAMHX010000018.1:14390270-14423804 GCA_037177515.1 Pseudomugil tenellus | reverse complement strand
CCTAAATGTACTGAGTTGCCGCCATGTGATTGGCTGATTGGAAATTAAGTGTTAATGAGCAGTTGGGCAGGTGTACCCAATAAAGTGGCCGGTGAGTGTAATTATGCAAATCAGAGCAACTATGGATATAAACTGCTGTTTTTAAGGTTTCATAAATGTCATGATTTAACACTGAAGGAAGAGTCATTATGAATGTTATGTTGATTTTCTGTTTTTATGGACACACACACACACACACACACACACACACACACACACTACTACCTCAGTGTTGCACAATGGATGTTTTCATTCAAAGCAGTATAGTTTGAATTGCAAAATAATAATTCTGGAGCAGCACAAATTCCTGCTCTGCAGATGTGTCTACATTCAATTAGTTGTTTTAATGCATTGAGAAAAGATCTGAAGCCAATAATCTATTATAATGACAAATGATCAGCCGATCATTCCTCTTTTGCTAACAACTGTTTTTCAATCAAGAATGAATCTAAATGTTTCTCCTAAAATTACTAAAATAAACCTTATAATGAGTAAAACCAGAGCTTTGATGAACAGATATGTATTGTTATCTTAAAATAAGCAACTTATATCAAACAGAAAACATGGATCATCTTCCATGGATATTCCTACTGTGGCCCAGAAAGGACAAAATAAACAGTTCCCATTCATATGGTAGAAGCAGCTGTTTCCATCTCTGCAGCTGAACATTACAACACACACACACCTCCTTCACAGATGGAGGACATTCGCTCACCTGAAAGTGTTTCCTACTCTTCCTCGCCTTTTTTTTTTTCCTCCACTGAACTCCTTCTGCTTTTCCTGCAGAGTTAAACCTTTACTTGTTATAGCCGTTTGGAAAATCTGTTGCCAGGAGACCAGCTAGAGCCATGCTAAGATAGCATCAGATTTTGTGGTTGATGTTCTTTCCACCTCTTCTCTCTCTGACTCTGCTGCATGTCTTTGCATTCTGATGAGCCAGCAAAAGCTTTCTAGACACACACAGTGCCTGACCTTCTCCGACAGCACTGGGACCAGCATACGCAATCCACTCGTTTAGCATTTAAGCCCCTGCAACGGATTGCACCAATAACTGCTTAAACCTGATAGAACATGTGTGCTCCCAATATTCTGATAGGACACAGTGATTTATGACACATGGAAGATTAAAAGGATGCAAGTGACTAAGACAAACACATGAGAGGACCTTTGAGGCATAGAGCCGTCGATGAAAGCAGCGAGTCCTACAAACAGGAGCGTTAATTACCAACACACCAAGGCAAGACGTGTATCACCCGGACAGATCATCAGTGTTTGACTCTGTGTGTTTGAGCAACCTTCACGTGAGCTGACTGAGCAAAGCAGCATGGTCGCACACTTTATAGTCAAGTCGCTCATGGTCATGACAGTCTAAACAGGCCAGGAAAGTCTGTTTAGCTTAGTGTAAAACAGATGTCTTGTATACAGTCTATGATACAAACAATGGGTTTATAGTCTAAATCAAAAAGATGGTTTTGTACGTTTTCCAAAGGATTAGTAATTCCCAGCTGTTTAGCATGTAGAAGCTTGGCTGAAATCTGAAACCTGCAGGAAGATTGTTTCCTCCATACTGTTGCTTCATCTGATCTTTGCTGCAGCTGCACTGAAATGTAGCTCGATCAGGTAAATATCTGGTATCCGACTTAACCAGATTGGATGTCCTTTTTGCACTGCAAAGCGCCGTCCAGTCGGTTCTGATCCATTTAACTGGATCTGAGCAGACAGTAAAACACTATGCAGTGATATTGGCAGCTGTCCACGCTCATGTCATCGCACTGCCACCAAGTCTTTCAAAGATATTATATATGTTTTATATGATATGAGCTATTAAAACTTTTTATCTCTCTCATGTTTTTGTGACAATTTAATCTTAATTTCATGTAAAAAAAAGTTTATTTTTTCTTGCTTTTTAATGTTTTTGCTTGCTCGGTTGTCCTTGTCTGTCTATAGAGCTTCACATATTCACATAAACGCTCTGCATTTGCTCTTGTGCAGGTACTTCTCAGCATGTGGTGAACAAGTTGTTGCTTTCTGAGGACAACCAGGTCTTTTTAATGTTAATGACCTCATGATGTAAGTCAGGTTAATGAGGCAGACTCTGTGTAAAAGATGAGTTACAAGAAACCCAGAAATGCTGTTATTTCTATAGTACGCGTAAAAACGTTTCTCACCTCCCTTCCAGTCAGGACGTGTCGCGCCAGCTTCACTTTGGCGAAGTTCCCCTTTCCAATGGTCTTGAGGAGGCGGTAATTGCCAATATGAGGGTGCTCGTCTGTGGAGGTAAAAGAGTTGCGACATCGCGGCAGGCTGTGGCGACTTGCAGACTTTGTTGGGGCAGCTGGAGGCTCAACAAAGCCATCCACTGACGAGTGCTGCAGGGAAGCCACAAATGAAGAGATCAGCAACATGTTTTCTCTCCCTGCTCTCGATTCACACAAAACCAATGCCAGAAGAAGTCACTGAACTGCACAAGCCAAGTACTTTCTTTTGCTAGACGGTCTGCACGATCACTGAGTCTCTGTTTGCATGTATAGTGTCTGCAGATGCTAACAAAGGTTGCAGCATTTAAACTTTATATTACAGTGAATAGCTAATAATTCTAATGAGGACTTGTTTATCAAAAAGCACAACGAAATAAAAACTATTTTCTATTGTCCTGCATCCTTCCTGCATAGCTAGTTTCAGTTCTGTTGCTCAACCTTGAGTTTCCAGTTCTTGCCGAAGTCTTCAGCTTATAAATACTAAAGTATTTTGGGATAATAATTCCACCATCAAAGTCATTTTCCTTTATTTTTCACCACACATCCTGATGGTGAAATCAGAATTGGCCATGGGCTTCAGCATGAACCCAAACTATGATCAACTCCTGCACTCAACATAAACAAAGATGTTCCATTTAGAAAATATGACATGATTTTCAATCACTGTGGCTAAAAAGTTTACTTTTGCTCAATCTGCTTTAAGGCATTGTTTCTAAAACTGTACAACTTGTGGTTCTAAATACTGTGGTGAGAATGCATGATATGCTTAACCCTTTCATGCACAGAGCTCACTACAATAGAGCTTTATTTTATATAGTCATGAATGAGAATGGTAAATTTATAAATTAACCAATTTAGTGGACAATAGTAAGTCATCCAATGTAAATTTATGATCAATTATATATTTATTATTTATTACTAGCTAAAGAAAAAATAAATATATAACTAAACAGACATGCATATAATGTAAATACCTAAGTTTTCCTTAGTGATAAATAGGAAAAGAAAATGATGCAACTAAATGTTGATCAAATATTTAGATCATATAACTATGAAAATGTGTTATTTTATATGAATAAATCATAGGGCACATTTAAATAAAAAAAAAAAACTAAGTCACCTACTATTAACATACCAACACAGTATCATCGCATGTGTCTCTAGAGGTAAAATAATGTATTCGTAAAATATATGGCATTTTTTTTATTAGTGCATGTAGGAAAGGGTTATTCCACAGCCAGGTCCACAACTGGTCTCCATATCTGGTCTCTTGAAAACATTCCTATTTAAAAATTCACTCTTCATGACTTTAAAAGTATGATATCACAAAGATAGATGCTCTCGGTTGAGTACTAATCTATAAGAGTATCGGGTGACACGTTAACCTGCTAACCTAAAAACCTTATTGTCCACCAAGTAATCTTCATCAACAGAAGCCAGTGAAGTTGACGGGCCCCTCAGAAAACCTACTCAATGTGTAACACAGAGCCACAAAGTCACTCTGCGGCCAAACCAATAACAGTGTCCCTGTGATACGCCGCATATGAAGGTGAGTTAAGTACGGTTTGCTAGAAGTGCAACGCTGCACAGGCACTGCGCAGTCTCCTCTGTAACAGCTGCTGATGTCAGTCCAGATCAGACATCCCATGATCCTCTGCTCCTATAAAGCACCACACCCAGCCTGAGAATAAAGCCTTGGTCTGGTTACCCAGGCACCCCTGCTCCCATTTCACTTGGGGAAATGCTACACCCTGCAGGGTGCGCATCACCTTAGCTAGCCTACATCCCGACGGAGGCAAAGCTAAGCTGTAAGCATACATTTCTCACTGTCATTGTTTACCTTTGGCAACATAGATAGAGGAAATTCAGATTAGGTGCCATAGTCCGAATTCTTGTCCCTAACTAACCAAAACACAATGCGGTTTCAAATTCCAGCTGATCCCTAATCTTTCATCTACACATAAGCGTACACACAAAGATACACTCAGGAATATTCATGCAGGCGACTTTCATTCACGTTTGTTTCCCTTCTTCCATCCATTAACCCCAACCAATAGCATCACATCTATAGGAAAGTCAAACATAAAACATATATGCTTATGCACGCGCATATAATAAAGACTTGCTTCTATTTTGCAGCACTAAAAGCCACTCATCTATCTAAGTAACAAGCTGTTATGCAATGCAGTTCATCTGCTAGTGGGCCCTGGGGCTACAAGTTGGAGTCTACAGAGGAAGACTAGCCTTGCTGGCTATTGCCAGTGATGCTGAGACTAGAGCTTTAATAGCCACACAGCAGTATATATCTGTAAGCAAAGCATTAAGGTAGACTTGTACATTAGCTGATGCATTACTGAAAACTGCAAATGCACCAGAAGGATCAATATAACAGCATAACATCAATGTTCCTTCTGCTGGATTATTCAAACAGCGAGGAAATCTAATCTTTAATTTGATTTTATTGTATGAACATGATCCAGGAAGAAAAAAAAAGGTTGGAATTGCATCTCCTTGCAACAGCCTAAGTTGTTAAATCTTACATCAGGGTAACCTTTACAAGACCACTTGCAGTCATTTCCAATTGGTGACATGTAATACTAGGAAGCTTCTGCTTCCAGGAAAGAGAATAAAACAAATCAGAGGAACCCTGATGTGTCACAGTTTGTCAGCACACACACACATATAAGTCCTCATCTGAACTGATCTCAAAGGATGTATTATATTATCACGCTGTGCTCAGTCTGCCGAAATGAGCGAGGCCGTTCAGAAACATTCCTCCACACACTGAATGAAGTCTCTCGTGATTTATCTGTTATAAAGGCGTGTCTGTGTGCTTCTCATCACTGCCATGGACGCAGAATAACAACACTCCCTCCTCCTTCAGCACCTAGTGTGCAGTAACGGGGCGCATAGAGGTGATGGATGTCACATTGCGATGCTGGAAAAGTAGGGCAAAAACCTTCCCCCACCCTCCAGAATTATTGACGTTCTCGAATAGAAATTACCCCCTTCATTTGTCCGCGTGGACCACCTCAATCCCCCCCTCCCAGGCCACAGATCCAGCGTTTTAATTCAGGAGTATATTACTAACTAAAGCTTCGCTTGAACCATTTAGGCGAGCTCACTGTCGCAGTGCGTTGTTGAGGCTGTAGCCTTCCCACAAACTAGGACAGACATTACCAAGCTGTACTTTATTTATATTCTAGGTTATCCGGAGCTTTATTCCCTAACAATGGAAGAGGAGCCAAAGGGAAGACTTGGAGTGCATCGCGGTTGCGTCCAGAAGCCCCGCGAAAAACCAGTGCGCAAAAAAAGGAAGGCAAAAAGAAAATAGCTCCTATTATTACGCTCCCACGTCCGGTATCTCACCGTTGTCTCCGGATAGAAACACTTACATTCTCGGTGTCACGCTCGTTCACTGTAGGCAATGGCGTTCTGGTCGACATCTTGTGTGCTTTGCAGGCCGCTCAGCGATGCGGCGGGCCGGGCAGAGGAGCGCAGACACGGCGCGGTCCGTCGGGGAGAGCGGTGCCTCTCTGTGCCCTCTCTACATCCCCTGGAAACACCGCAGACAGCGGCCTTTTACCGCAGCATAGCGCGCAAAGGGGCCCAGCAGACGCGCCAGATTTCCTTATCGGCTTTGTGCACTTCCCTTCAGGTAGACTAGTGTCAGACAGGAAAGGAGGAAAGAGAGACCAGTGGAGAGAGGGAGACAGAGAGGGGAGGAGGAGGAGGAGGGGGGGACAGGAAGATGCGTCGGTAGCGGACTGGTCTGCGCAGCTCATCTCAAACCTCCCACCAGGAAGGAAGGATGGATGGATGTCTCTCTCTCTTACACATACTCCCTTTGTCTGCTCTTTATAGCCCATCATTCAAGTCACCCGAAAACTATTAAGCACTCGATGTTCTTTAGATTTAGTCCAAATCCAAGTACAAGGAGTGTTGTGCCTGCAAAACAGCTGCTTGTTGGCTGTTTCTCTCTTTATTTGGCTGCTTTTGGAGTCTGACTGAGTAAAAATCCCAGCTGTGGTTTGGATCGTTTGTTTGTTTGTGATCTGGTTAATATATCATCATTCTACTTTATGTGTTGAAATGTGGTCTTTAATGTGAGTATTTTATCTCCTCATGATGTGTGTGAAATGACAAAGAGTCCAGAGGCCTAGTTCAGGGTTAAGGCCTCTGAATTAACTGGACAGACTTTGCCATCTGTTGGACTATTATAGAATTACACTTCTCACTATGCTGAAGTTCAAAAGCAGAAGCTATGAGTGATCAGGAGGCGTCATATTAAAAATCACAGACTCTTAACTCGTTGATTAATTTATTTTCTTCATTTCTCCTTTTAAAGCAGTGTTAGGACTGTGTTGTGTTATTTGCTTGCTTGTGCCTGGGTGTGGTGATGGTGTGCACCTTTATGGTGTCCACTAGGTGTCAGGGTGCTCCTGCAGAATCCTGCACATGTGCATGGTTTGACATGTGGAGACTAAATAAATGCCATGCCATTGTTCATTTACTTGCCCAGTTTTCACCCTGCGTGTCACAGGTCATGGATCTACCAGCACGTCACATTGCGCTCAGCAACAAGCAGGGCAGCAGGCGTTAACGTTCGTTACAGAGTCTCTTGTTTGAGATGTCATGTCTTCTTTGTTTCTGCTGTTTTTCATGTAGAAATCAGACCATCAGTGCACCTAACTGGTTGTTACATGACTGATGGTTCGCCCCACCCAGCAGAGAGGCCCCAGACAATAACAATGGACGCAGCACGACACAACGTGTCACAATAACTGATGGATACAGGACCTGAAAGCCACTGAGAGCATTATGTATGTTTTGTGGTTTTGAGGAATTTGTGGTTTATTTTTCCACCAACTCTCGAGCTCCATCTTTAAAAACCTCCTCCTCCCATCAGTAGAGTCATACAGGGACTATCAGGCAAGCCGCTTAGAGTTAATATTTCTTGGTTTGAGATACAGAACAATATGCCAACAGATGAGATGCTTCAGCAAAACAGAAGGGCTTCAGCATTGAATCTTGGCATGTTGATGGGCATTTTTGGAATTCTCCATCTGATTTCAGAGTGGATCAGATCCCAACATAGCAGATCTTATCCTCTTTGAGCCCTAACAACTGGGACCAGCTAAATGATCTCAACTGAACATCTCTTCTTGGCCCTGCTATGCTGCTATCTATTTTAAATTTGGTAACATTTATCTACTTTTTGTGTATGAATTTACACAGTTGATGGACGAAACTGATAATGGAACGACCGTTTGCATGCAAAGGTAGATTTGCCCTGAAAACAATCAATCTAAATGGATTTTTCCTGCATTATTGCATTGGAATAAAATGTTCCATGCTCCTGGTCATAGTACCATAACCTCCTCCTTGCACTAGGATTTGCAGTTTCTACCTTATTTGCATCGCTGTTGAATGTATTGGGCATTGACTGGTTTAATGGGTGTATTTACACTTAAAGCCGAATGTAACTACATGCTCTCACAGGCAACCATCAAAAAAGAGGAAGCTGTTAACAGCTATTCTTCACGGATGGTCATGCAGTTAACTGTATTTGCAGGGTAGGGGGGGGGGGGGGTAGAAACAGAGTGGGGGTTGGAGGGATAGAGGTTAAAGTCATTATGCAAGAGACAGTGGAGCGGCATCTGTCAGCACTGGCAATTTACCATACCTCCCTATGCTTGACTCAGATTCACCAGTGAGAGTCAAGCCACACTCTCCAGTCAGTAAAAATGTTTGCGCACATCCTGCAGAAGCGTGGGAAATTACCGGGAGCAGCCTTTTCAGGAAGGAAGATGGCTTTTAGATTTTTTTACATGCCCACTTAGTGCTTCTTGTGTATTATCATGACACTGAACCTGCAGCATGAACATGCAATTAACTCAGAAAGAAATGTGCAGCAAAGAAAATGTAAAATTTATTTTATTCATACACTAATTTAAAGTGTACTGAATTAAGGGTTATCGTTTTACATTTTGAAAAGCCCGAACCCTCTCAATAAACCAGGACCAAGTAAAAGGCCTACAGAAAGCTCCACGGCTCAGAATTTTATATATAAATTGAAATAATTTGTGTTGGAATTTGATTGCAAAACAAGTTGAAAATAGTCTTATTGTGTTGTTTAAAGGAAAATGTCACATTTGTGTGGTTTTAAGAATCTTGGTGGGTTCTGGAGTTGTAAAAAAAAAACATCAGAAAAACATTGCAGAGCAGCTGTAACTCACATGTACAGTTAATACATGAGAAACACAAACCTCAAATTGTTTTCTAATTATTCTTAAAGGAACATGTGCCAAGTTTGGTTTGGATATATACTTGGGTCGATAACCCACATTGTTGCTGCATTATGTTAGAGTTCTAATCAACCACTCATCCATTTTCAGCTGAAGCACACACAACTATCAACAACTACCAGTTAAAAGAAGTCATCAGCAGACATTCCTGTGTTGGAAACCTGTTAACTGCACACCTTACAAGGCAGAGCATGCAGTCTGCTGTCTGCTCTGACAAGTCAATAAAACCCACTGGTATGCTGAATATTTTTAAGGCAAGATAGATATGAGGCAGTGGTGGAATTTGATCAGGCAGGGAGCCA
This sequence comes from Pseudomugil tenellus, assembly GCA_037177515.1. Lineage (NCBI taxonomy): Eukaryota > Metazoa > Chordata > Actinopteri > Atheriniformes > Pseudomugilidae > Pseudomugil > Pseudomugil tenellus. The sequence goes on along the minus strand of JBAMHX010000018.1, from coordinate 14,414,897 downwards.
GTTTGCTGTTCATTACAGAAGCTTTCCAGCAGAAACACACCCTCCTGATGCACACACCTCAACCTGAGGAAAAAGTATTATTGACTGGCAAGCCAAAGGCTTGTGCCCACCCTTGCCCTCCTTGCACCTGGTGTTTTCATTACTGTCACCAATGTGTGTGCCTATGCCACATACAGCACTTGGACAGACACAAGCACTAAAATACATCATGAAGTAGTTGTCCCAAGTTGCACTGGGAGGGCTGGAAGGAAAGCGGAAAATCTGAGTTTAAAAATCCAGGGCAGGCGTCAAACAGCGGAGCAAGAGAGACAAGAGTGTAAAAGAAACAATAGATCTGACTGCAGGACTTTCTTTTCATTGCATTTGTTATATGACACCGCTGACCGGGCAAGATACAGCAGTTTAATAGAAGGAACTGCTCTACCACTGACATTTAAGCATGTTAAGGTGTGGCCGTGCTGCCTGCAGAAAATACCTACCTTTTAACAGTGAGCTGCAGATGGGTGAAGATGAGGGTAGCATGTGTGTATCCCCCTCTAGCGTGACCTTTCTTTTATGATTACCTCCCTTGAACTATTTCCTGCTCCAACTTGGCTTTAGACCAATTAGAGCCCACCCGGTAAAATGCAGAATCTGTTAATAATACTCTCTATTCTTACTTTGTAAACTGTTTGGAAGTTACAAGTAAAGGTTTTACTCATGATTACCGAGTGAAAAGAATATTCAGTTTACATAAGATGGGCGCAAAGGGTCAAATGATTCTTTTTAGCAAAAATGCTGATTATGATGGAGCGTCTGTGCACCACAAGGTTATTATCCAGGCACTTTACATTTTTCAGCAAAGTGTTGAAAATGAGGGATTTAAGTTATTAAAAACATTGGGAAATTCTGGTAAACAGAATAATAAACAGAACAACAGATCCATCTACTCTTCACTGAAACCTCAGCAGAAATCTGTTGTTTCCAATGGTGGGTTGGGTGTCAAGAAACCATTAAGTAACCAAAGAAAAACAAAGACCATCAAATGGTCTGAAAATGAGTGCGAACGTTGTGTGTTTGTGTTTGAATGTTATATATAAATTACTGCACCTATTTCCTGTTTTACCTGATGATAAATGAAGGGTGGCTAAAGAGTCTTATAAACAACTTTATATGTCGAAACATGGTCAGATTTTTTATTCTCAATACTAAACATGTCTGTGTTTGATTTTAAATAAAATTTAGATATATTAAAGATAGCAAAGCATTGTATTATGTCTTTGTTTGCATTTTGCACAATATCGCTCTTTCCAGAAATAGTTTGTAGTGTGGTTTGTTTTGTTATTGTGAATTTAAAGTAACATATCAATACTCTGAACTTCCACAAAATGAACTGAGATCCAACAAACTCCTGTTCTAATGTAGGTAATCTTTTCACCTGCTGGTAAACACTTCACTGGGCTAATTAGAAATATCAGCTTTCTCCCTGTTATGAGCCTAAATCGTAAAAAGCAATACCATTTACTGTTTCTGTACTTGAGGATAATAATAATCTTTCTATATCATGTTTTCCCTTGTAATTATGTCATAATTCAAAGACTTCTCTGGTGATCTAAAAGCAGTCAGGTACGTCATCATATAACAAACTCTTCTCTGAGGACCGGACCTATTAATTGTCAGGATATAATTACATCCACAATGCCCGGAGGGTCCGTCTCCTTCAGTCATCTCAGTTACTGCTCCAAACTATAATTAGAGAATGTAATCATACAGGTATGGTCCTCCAGGATTTATTTCTCAGACTTACTAAAGGCTGATTGAAATGACATCTGAAACTGGGTACCAGGCAGGGAGCGTTTATGATTTGGCATGTGTTCAACAGCCACATGCAGTGGCACTACACCGCATACTGCACCAGCACAGTGTGAACCTCACACACAGACGTGTGCACATGGCTGGAGCTTCTGCTGGTTCATTTGTGTACATTGATGTTGGCGTAATGATGTATGGAATGGTGTTCATCTTCATTATGAATTTCCTTTTGTGGCACAGTTTGCAAGTGCTAACAAGAGCCATGTTTTCATGTTTTTTTCTGATAATTTTATTTTTCATTACTTCTCACTAGCGTTAAATACCTTTTACTTCTGTTTTGAAAGATGTCCGGACCAGCTGAAAAGGTTGCATTTTGTCACTTTTTAAAGCAGCTGGGTTCATTCAAAATGAAAATTAAGACTTATTCTGCATTTTTAGTAAACTCAGAAGATGAGACCCACTTTGCTATTTTTTAAAGCAACTTAAACAGGCCAGATTATTTGTTAAAAACAGCAGAAGGCTCTTTTTTTGTTTTATGATACAGAAATAAAATATTACAGATTTAGATTTTCCGAGAGCATTTCAGGTGATCGTAAAAATATTTAATATATTCGGGACTAAGTACTGTTGTCAGCTATTACACCTTCATATTAATACTTTGACTATATACTTTCCCTTTGGTGAGTGATGAAGGAAGTCATAAAGAAAATTAAGACAGACAAAGATTTACCTTGAGTAAGCTAATGCACAAAAAGTTTCAACTTAAATACTATCTTATAAATACATGCATTATTTTTTCTTTTAATGATGTTACTGGCAGACGAGCAGTCATTATAGAGGTAGCCAGCTGAGCCCTACGTTTCCCAGATGTTTCTGTTTTTTTAAAACCATATTTCTCCCTGTGTTGTCCACTGTTGCTCAAAGGGAATCATTAGGTTTTTTTATCCATTCGAATTGCCCCAAAGAAGCTTTGCTCTGACAAAATGCCATATAAATAAAAGTATTGATCAGTATTATTGTCAAAATACTACAAAAGCTGTCACCGCATCAGACTCGGCTGTTCTTTGCACTTAGAGCTAGTTACTGTACAATATAATGTTAAAATAAAATGTAAAATCATGTGAGCAATATTCACAAAAAAATCCCAACATCACCCCTGTGTCCAGATAAGCTGATACTCTATATGCAGCCCAAATCCTGGATTGAATCTCCAATTTATTTAAAACACATTTAGCTTTTAATGGCTTAGATGTTACAAGATACTGGAAGACTTCCTTTGAGAGTTTGGGCTATGTGAGCACAATTACTTCACATAGCTTTTTTTTCACATTTGTCAGCTGTACATTCATTTTGCTCATTCCACTACTCCCAAGCATGCTGTATTAGATTCAGATGATTAGAGAGGCCACACAATCTTTATATAGTCATTTTGAATTCTCATGTTGGAAGTCGGTATATGAAGACATTGTGCACAAAACAAAAAGATGCACATAGTTATATGATATTCCTCACTAAGGCTGCTGTGGCATTCAAATCCTGACTGAAATTAATTGAAAGCAAGTGAGTAGAAAAAAATTCCCCCCTGCCATCATTATACCGTGGAACTGGGTATCACGCTGTTGACACCGTAACGCTGAGCTTTACCATCTGCATGCTCAGCAGGAAGTGAGATACATCACTGTGTGATGTTAATTCTCTCAGAACCTGAACAAGTTGCTATAAATAATGCAAGGGGTGGATGGCAGAGGATAGCAAACATAAAAAACTAAACCTACTGAACCGACTCATGACCATTTTCTCCCTTTTCTGTGATCTTCAGCCAATAACTTGTGCTTTGATCTATTCAATAAATCTAACAGTGATTAATGAGATGTCTAGTAATATGCAGGGAGATTAAGTTAATTATCTCCAATGTTATCCTGAGTAGAATATTAATCATGAACAAGAATCTGAAAATGTTGCTGTCCTCAATAAGTTCAGCACACGGTTGACTCAGAGAAAAAGTGGGTGAGCGGTGTTTTCTCTTAGGGGGTTGAATCATGCACGGACAGCAAAAACACAGCTCCAATGAGATGGGAACTGAAGATGGGGTGAGGGGAACAATGACACATCGTGTATCATCTTACACATCCCACCGCTCCTCGACTTAAGCCCTAGACAGCAGAATGATTGAGTAAGAACTTACCATAAAACCACTCCCATCCAGTTTCACATCTAAATATGATGTGTGTGTGTGTTTGTGTAGGCTACACACTTGTCCCTCAGCACACATTGACTCAACATACTACATTACTGTATCCCCTCTGGTTCGCTTTAAATAAGATGGATATTACGACTATGGCATCAGGTTTACTACATTTATCATTGTTAATTTCAGATGAAATCATTTTCACAGTTCCCTTATGCACGAAAAGAGAAGCAGAAGATGTCATGCAGCTGCTGTTTTTCCATGATAATGTAAAATACACCCATTCCAAGGTTTTTGTGACATAATGAAATCATCTGGTCCGTACCAAGTCTTAAAATGAGCTAGATACAACAGAAGATGTGAAACAACATATTACAGGCAGCATAGTGTCAGTATTTATTTAAGAAAACTAAGCCAAAATAGGAAAGCAGTTTTTTTTAATAACTAAATACAGTCTGTGATCACCTTGTTTAATGACAATGGTGTCAGGCTCTGGCATCATTGTAGAGGAATTTTGGAAGATTCTTTGGTAAAATGTTGCTTCAGTTCATTGATATTTGCAAGCCTTCTTCTCTGCACAGCTCTGCTGTGGATCCAACAATGCAGTTCAGTCAAGCTCAGGTCTGGACCTTCACTGAACCGTTGCAACACCTTGTTCATTCATTCATTCATTCATTCATTTTTCACACTGTTGTCAATCTCCTGATGTGCTTAAGCTTAAGCTACCAGATAGATGACCCTACATTGACTTTAGATGGACTTAATGAGTCCATGTGTTGCGTAACAAACTCCCAAATGTAATGCTACAACCCTGCATTGGAAAAGGTGGTTACCTATAATGGATGGATGCTGAGTGAGATATCTATCCATCTGAGATGTAGCTGTTCATGTTTTTTTTTTCCTTTGAGCATTGCATGATCCAACACTGGTGTGAGCTTTCTGTGACATCCACTTCCAGGAAAACTCAACAGTTTCAGAGTCTGGAAGTCAAAACAGTTTGTACATTATGAGCCTTCCCAAACTGATCATCAGCAACAGTTGCTTCTTCAATATTATGTTCTTCCTCTTTGGCATTGTGTTGCCACATCTGAATGCTAAACTCAGATCCTCTTCACTTTGACACACTCATCATCTAAGCAGCACGTATTGGTAAAAAAAAAAGCATGACCAGTCCTTTTTTTTTTACATATAGTTTTTTATTTGACAATGTAACTTAAGCTCTTAGTACAATCAATACAAGATACATATGACAAAATATACTTTAAATATAAGAGGGAAAAAAACATTAAGGCATCTCACTGAAGAAAGTTAACAGTCTTGACAGTCAGAATGATTAGTATTATATATATATTTTGTGTTTAAACCTCAAAGGCACCATGGCATGATCAGTGCTGCGGCCGCATAAGAGTTTTATGAAAAGCTGGGCAACTTTCTGCACATACAAAGTGACGAAACATTGTTGGTTTTCAGTGCTCTGTGTTAACTGTGAAAATCAAAGCAGGTAGTAAAAAATGTCTTATCCTGCTAAAAGTCTGGTGGCATTGTATTAGCACTTTAATCATCCCTTTCATCCCACATGAACCAGCTACAAGGCGAAACGCGGCAATTACCTTTATCACGCAAGCCAGCCTGGTGCCAGTGTGACTTCTCGACTGGGACCAACATTACACGGTCCTGCTGCTCCTCTGGAGAAAAGCTGAGGCACCAGTGAGCACTCAATTTGCCAAGGTGTGTTATGAAAGCCGTCATTTCCTGTATGTGTTCTTGAGTTCAAAGATTCCTGTTACTGCCTCTGCGGCTGCGAGCTGCTGGGATGGCATCACAGAAACGCATAAAGAGCTCAACCACATCCACCAGGAAACAAGCTCTTTCTCATTCTTTCCCTTTCGCTTCCTCTGTATCACACATTTGCTTGCATGCATAAACAAAGCCATTCGTGCACACACACACACACACACTTACATCAACATCCCCAAGCAATCACAGATTTGTTACCTAGGTACGTACATGGCTCCTCTCCTCTGAGTGAAGTCTACATGCATCCCAGCCTGTTTTAGCACAAAATTAGGCCCTTTCTCAACATACAGGCTAATTACCTCTCTTTACACTTTTAAACAAATCTCTGGAAAGTATTACTCATGAGGCACACTATTCATAAATTGTACAAATAGCATGACTCAGCAGCTCTAGCTTCTTAAAATTGACAGAAGCTTGCTTGTGTAAGCTTGTTTATGAAAAGCTGCTCATGACATTTGTCATGTATATTTGTGTATATTTCTCTCTTTTCCAAAGAAGTGATGTGAAGATAGGTTATTGAAAGCAAAAACAGTAGTAAATAAAGGTCTGTTGCATATAAAAATGATCAAAGGGCCACTGCTCTGCTACTAATGTTTAAGAATATCTGTGAAAATGTAAACTATAACTAAAACTGAAAAAAAGCTGAAATCCACTTCTGTGATGATCCAACCCTTCATAAAAATCTACTTTAAAGAATTTTAAAAAACCTTCTGTGCTTAAAGTTCAGGGCTTCCTCTTAAATCAACACCTTGAAAGACAAAGATGCCTAGTGGTCACATGGTATCCAGGTGTGCTGTAATTTGAGCAAGTATATATGTATAGCATATAACTGCTGTGCAGCTGTTTGAATCTGAGACAGCCTATGATGTATGCATGAATTGAGTGAAAATGTAAAGTATGTCATGCTGATACAAGCATTTGCTATGTTTGCTGAAACCAGACTTATGTGGGCTGCTGGGACTTGCGCTGCTCAGAAGGCATAAGGCCCCACTATGATGGTGAGTCGCAGGACCGAGCTGGAGCGATAGTTCGTGGTCAGTTGATGAGTGATCATCTCCAGGTCTACGATGTACTCCCTGGGCCCCGTCAAAGGCTTGGTGAGCACCAACATAGCACTCAAATTGCTAGAGCGCTAAAAAAAAGATGTAATCAGAATTAGTCATTTATATGACAACCCAAAATGTTGGGACACTTTTCGTAATGTCAACAAAAAAAGAATGGAATTGCAATACTAACCCATATTTGATTCCCAAGAGAACATAATCAACATATCAGATCCTAAAATTAAATAAACCAAAGAATGTTCCACCATTTTGTGGAAAAGATTTTGAATCTAAAGACAACTACACATATAAATATTAGAACAGAGTCCATATGCGGCTACTAACCCCATACTCTTTAGCATTACTGATACCTTCACAGATGCGTAAGCTGTCCAAGCCAAAGACCCTAAAGAAACCCAATGGGACCCTAAAGCAGGGCTGTCAAACTCCAAACTCCAAACTCCAGACTGGAGTTTGACACCTGTGTCCTAAAGCAACCCCGCATGACCCTAAAGAAACCCTGCATGACCCTAAAGCAAACCCACATGACCCTAAAGACACCCTACATGACCCTAAAGCAACCAAATATGACCTTAAAGCAATCCCACATGCCCAAAAGCAACCCCACATGACCCTAAAGCAACCCCACATGACCCTAAAGACACCCCACATGACCCTAAAGACACCCTACATGACTCTAAAGCAACCCCACATGACCCTAAAGCAACCCCACATGACCCTAAAGCAACCCCACATGACCCTAAAGCAACCCTACATGACTCTAAAGCAATCCCACATGCTCCTAAAGCAACCCCACACAACCCTAAAGACACCCCACATGACCCTAAAGACACCCTAAATGACCCTAAAGACACCCTACATAACCCTAAGGACACCCCACACAACCCTAAAGACACCCCACATGACCCTAAAGACACCCTACATGACCCTAAAGACACCCTACATAACCCTAAGGACACCCGACATGACCCTAAGGACACCCCACATGACCCTAAAGACACTCTAAATGACCCTAAAGACACCCCACATGACCCTAAAGACACCCCACATGACCCTAAAGACACCCCACATGACCCTAAAGACACCCTAAATGACCCTAAAGACTCCCTACATGACCCTAAAGACACCCTACATGACCCTAAAGACATCCTACATGACCCTAAAGACACCCCACATGACCCTAAAGACACCCCACATGACCCTAAGGACACCCCACATGACCCTAAAGACACCCTACATGACCCTAAATACACCCCACATGACCCTAAAGACACCCTAAATGACCCTAAAGACACCCTACATGACCCTAAATACACCCCAGATGACCCTAAAGCAACCCCATATTTGAACTGTCCAATGATAACAACCTGGATGGACCTTCTTCTCTTCTGATCACAGGACACAGTGTTTATTTCCAAAAAAGAATTTAAAATATTGATCCAGTTTTCCACATATTTCCACATTTACCAATACCCAAATATGTTGCTGACCTATTGTAATTTAAGGTAGTCAGCTGGCAAATGTCCCTCCAGTTGTTTTGATTTGAGCAAATACTTTCCCAGTCTTTTGTTACCTCTTTTGCAACAACTTTTAAATGTCTTGCTGCTATCAGATTCAAATAGCACTAATATTTTCCATGAAATAGTAACATGTCTCCATTTCAACATCTGATATTTTAATGTTTAAGTTCATCTGGGAATAAAAAATCTGGGAGTTATTTTAATTTGTTATTATATGGATTTTACACATCACCCCAACCTTTTTAGAGTTGGGTTTGTACATTGGACTAAAAAAAGTATTGAAGAAAGCCTGTGTAGACGCAAGCATGGATGGATGAAGCAAAATACTTGACATTCCTTATCTGGATAAAACCGGATATTCTGTTACTAGAATTTCCTACTATCAAACTTTATTTAAATGACTCCTTCAGAAGGTTTGCGTCCATTCCTTTCTATATTTTGATTTTCCTTGCTTAGTGAAAAATATGGAACAGTGAAAGTTGTAAAAGGCGTATTGCTGCTGGGTTGCTGTTTTTAAAAAAATGTCCATCTCTGCGGTTGTTTGTTTTCAAATGTTTCTGTTTCTTAAAGCACCATACTAATGTGGATAGTTGGGGAAAACATAGCAAAAATAATGCTTTTCATGTGGATTTATCTTGTTAGAATTGTATTTTTCCCTTCTGCATAGACAGGTGAGTGATGAAACTATGAGTTTCAGTCCATCGTTTAATGCAACATGTAATAACTCAACACAACTTACCCGAAGAAAAAAGTCTCCTTGCTCATTCCCAGCTTTAATCCTAAAGTTGTTGTGTGTGTTGGTGTATACATTGGTTGCTTGAATTTGGAAGATGTCTGCTGGTACAGAGCGCTCGGCCTGAATGCTCATGTATTTGTAGACTATTGACGGTGGGAGACCTAGGCACTCATTTGGAGACTTACAGATGCAGCGACTACGAGCACAAAACAAACGGGACAATATTTTAGACACAGAGCACGCAGAGGACAGTAAGAAACAAAAGGACAGATAACATTTACTAACTTTTCAGAGGTCTGAGTGTATGGCGGTTCGCAGGGGTTTCTGGGATAGCAACGAAAGCCTCCGTAGTAATTCCAGCACATTTCATCATCTTGACAGTTATGCGTCATCGTCTCACACTCATTTATATCTGGTTGAGTAAAGGGAAAAAAGACAAATAAACAGGAGTATTGAGCAATCCAAATTAAACCGATTGTGTAAGGTTGTTCAACATTTTGGGTCTGTAACTGAAAGATGTGTGAAGTTTTAACAGTATTTCCACTGGTTGTTGAGATGTGAAAAATCCTTAAGGGAAGCCTGCAGATGTGCAGTCAAGGGAAACCCCTGATGCAACCGCATACAAGCCTGACTCCAGCACTTCCTTTGCAGCATCATGAAAATAGCCCCATCAAATGTGCCCCAAACCGCAAGGCTATTTCTGGCACAGCAACCTGGATTCATCACCAAAATGTCCCTCTGACACAACAAGCTGGATTCATTACTCCTGCTATAAAGCCTGCACCTGACTGAGGGGGAGAGGAAAAAATAACAGCCCTCCCTTTGAGAAAGTTCAAATAAATCCACTTCAAGAAACCAGCATCATGCATATAAATTCACAGAGGTGGCTTAACAGGGCAACAGAAAGATGATGTGTTTGTGCTGCCTGTAACCTCGTACAACATTATTTCCAACACAGTGCTGGTTGAGAGGAAGAATAGTGGATGATAGAAGCAAGTTCTCACAGTGATTGTATAAGAGTTTAGAAGACAGAGGAAGTGTCCTACCTTGACATAACCTGCTTCCATGGAGCTGATATCCTTGTGGACACTCGCAGGAGAAACTTCCAGGGGTGTTAACACACTGGTACTGGCACATGTAGCTGGACAAGCTGCATTCGTCGATGTCTTCACAAAATATAAAGACATAAATACAGACAGTAGACAATGAGCAGCAAACTGAAACATGTTTTCATACGGATACTTGCAAACATGCATTTAGTGTTTTTTATTTGCAATTATGGATCAACCTTCACAGGAGACTAGGTCTGCTGCCAGTTCAAAGCCCTGGTCACACTGGCAGAGGAAGGAGCCAATCAGGTTGTAGCAATGATGCTGACAGGGGCTGTGCGTATCACATTCATTCACATCTGGAATGAAAGCAGGTGTTTTACACATGTGGATTCAATCAAAATAGCTGAGTTTTGGAGCCCCTGAAGAAGAAGACTATTGCTTTCTGTTCTAATCTCTTGAGAAAATGATCAAGTTTGTAAATAATTTAAACCATAAATTATGCTTTCCTTTCATAAGAATTTGCATTTGGGAATTTCTTTTAAACAGTCTCTGTTTTAAACATTAAAAAAATGATTGTGTTCCTTTACTTAAATATTACGTTTGAATGATTTCAAAATGTTTACCTCCCACTTTGACTTATATGGTGTAAAGGGTTTCAGCTTTGGCAACAGGGTTAGTTAAGTATAAATTGGCATAAATCTACAGTTACAAAGAACAGTAACTTCAAATCCATTTCCCACTGATAACTTTTGCTTTTTGTTTCCAAACTGGAAGTCAGGCTGAGGCAGAAAAACCAATAGAGCACACACAGTTGCACACATTCAGCATAAACACACATCCACGTGTTGCAGCATAGCTGGAGGCCAGTCATGGGTTTTGGTGGATTTCTAAATATGCCTCAGAGATAAACAGCTCAACACAGACTCAAAAAGCGCCTTTGACATCAGCATGAGATTTGCAGTGTGGGATCTAGTTGGATGATTAATCCCATGATTGCTCTGGTTTTCTGCATTTTTAAATCAACAGCTACTCTTTTAACTACTAACCCTTTGCATTCTGAGAAATTTGCACTTTGAAAGTGTTTGAGGTGATATCCTTTTCTGTGTAACGTACATCCTCACATATAGCAAATCCAAGTCAGATTCATTTATTGATTAATTTATTGCATTTTAGTTGCAGAATAATTTATAAGTCTGCTGATAGACAAATAATTTCTTGTTGCACATTTAAATATACATAACTGATTTTTATTTATAGGGTATGCTCAAATATTTCAACTAAATTATCAGAAAACTACTCAAATACAATAGATTTATGTTAGTTGACTGAGAAAGGGATAGACAGAAGTAATTCTTTAGGGATGCAACACGGTAGATTAAGGTAACTCATTCCTGTCCCGCGAGAGCTGCAATCCAGGAAGTTTTCCATGTATCTCTGCAAAAAAACACAACTGAGAATTTTGTCCGACTGATTTGAACCTTGCCTGAGCCTTTCTATGTCGAGTTTGTGCATTTTCCCTGTGTGATTGTAGGTTCTCTCTGGATCCTCCTGATTCGTCTCACTGTCCAAAACTTGCATATTACGTTAATTGATGATTCTAATTTGACCTAAAGTGTATGCATGCTTGTCCTATTTGCTTTTGTGATGAACTTCCATCTGTTCAGGGTGTATCCCGCCGCTCGCCCCAATGTCAGCAGGGATTGGCTCCAACCCCCCCGCAACCCCGTTTGGGAATAAGCGGTAGATAATGGATGGATGGATGGAAGTACTTTATGTGTTTCCATTGAGAGTGCTTGACAACAACTGGAACTGATATGCAACTACTGACACATGAACACACAGTAACTTACCAACACAGCTGTGGTTGTTGTTGGCCAACACATAACCTGCACTGCAATCACAGAAGTATGAACCCTGGGTGTTCACACATCTTTGCATGCAGTAGTTGCTCATGGCACACTCATCTCTGTCTGCAGGTATATGAAAGACACAGTCTTATAACAAAAAAAGGCTGTCCATGAAGAGCAAACACCAAAAAACCATGTCATCCATTTAAATCATGAGATAAAGTCAGAGCAATGTGTGTATTTTGTGTCTGTGGCTCACCAACACAATAATTTCCATTCCTCTGATAGCCCTGAGGACACTGACACATGAAGGAGCCTCTGGTGTTGTAGCACATCTGTTCAGATCCACAACTGTGTCTGCCTGTCGCACATTCATCTACGTCTGCAATACACACACCCAGACAACCGAGTTGGAGCTCACAGAGTTAATTCACGCTGTATGTGAAAACATATGGTAAGCAAAGCAGAGCAACATGTCGAAGCTGCAGGACCTTGGTGAAGTGTGAACTGCTCCCCACGTAGAGCAAACCAGAGATCACTATCACCATCACACACACAGAGCTTTAAACATATGTGTAGCTGAGGAGGAAACACACAGACCAAATCTTCTACCAACAAAGTAGCTTGAATGGATTAAAAATAGGAAACTGCTTTCATAAAACCTTCTCTCCACATCTATACACATCTATCAATCTAACAGCCAACCAACCTAAACACATTCAGCATCTACTAACTACAGTTTATCCTAATAACCTGATAAACTGTAACTGATACGAATAAATTACCAAATCTAATCTTAAATATGTCTTTACTCCTCAAATGATGAGCAGTGTTGAGATGAGGAGGCGCCGACTGCACGTTAGTGTTGGTTAAAACAAATAAAACTAAACAAAACAAACACATGACACACAATGAGATGATTCAACATTTAATGTTTATGCAGAGCCATAGCTTCTTTAAAAAGTTTTCTCACCATATCCCGCACACATAAATATGCCAATAGAGTATGCTATCATCGCCGAGGCCCACCAGCAGTCCTCTTGGGTGGTCTGATGCAACCCATCATATACAGACAGCTACTGGGCATCGGTTTAGCAGCATGACAGACAGTTATCCTCAATACCACACACACAGTAAGGAAGAAACTACTATTACTGCTTTGTTCTTTGGCACACAAAGTCTAACAACAGTACAACTGGCAAAAACCTCATTCCTTCTGTCCTTCAGATAGGATTATATTATTACCCCACAGGATTTAGATGCAAGAAATACACACAAGGCAAATATTATACACACATAAAAATATGTCAGATTATGAAATCCAACAATTTAAATGATAAAGGAGTTCAACTAGCTGTGGTGTTATTGAAATCTTGAACTGATATTCTCCTGGAAATGTTTCACGTGCTGTGGTCTCAGCTGGAAAGTTTCACGTCCTTCTCAGAGTGCCTGAAATGTCCTGTACTCAAGTCCCCAAGCCTCCACTACTGCTGCTGGTGAGAAAGTAGCGTGATTTGCAGCACAAGAGCAAACAGAAGGTGAGTTGTTTTAATCCTTTTTTTAAGGAAAGAAAGGGAAGAAGACCGAAATGTACTTGACTCCATGGGGGCACAGGAATAGGACACATCTCAGTGGATAAAAGGACAAAAGCAGGGCTTATCTGAAGGTACACCTCTGAGACAACAGGTGCAAATTGCATAAAAGGAGGAATGCACAGACAAGCTCTGTTGCTCACTGACCCGCTTAGTAAAGGACAAAGATAAAAGCACTTGTTCTGAAAAAGAAATGTTCTGATGTGGCTTAGAAGTTATCTGGGAGAATTCATAAGCAGCCAAGAAAAGTGAGAAAAAAAGTCCTTGCATTTAAAGCAGCATTACTTTTGGATACAGTCCCACTTGTAAAACCTCTCAGGTTCTCTGATATCCCAGTCCTTGTTAGTGCAGCTTTGACTCTGTGACTGTTGTTACGTCTTTCAATGCTATTTGTCACTCCTCTGGCATTTTTTTGTTTTCTTTTTCTTTTTAAACAATGACTTAATGACATGCAGTGTTGTTCTTGTGTTGTGTTGGGAGCTTGTGTGAGATTTATTTTTATGTATTCTATTTTATTGGAATGGGAAGAGTGCATATTGACAAACAGGCAAAAATTGCTGTAAATAGCAGATTTAGCGAAATGCTACTTTTCACCCGCAATCCAATGACATGACATTACAAAAAAAAGTTGATATATTTTGGCTTATTTGACTTTCTGTCTGGAAAATGGATGCGTACTCATTTAGATGGTGGCTTGGCTACACCATAAAATCAGAACAGAGCAACAGTGGACTTAAAACTATTAAATAATTGACAATGGACAGGTAGTCCATTGTCAATTATTTAATAGTTTTAAATAAAATAATTGACAATGGACAGGTAATCTTAATGGGTGTCTCATGGCAGATCTTACAATGCATGTGTTGGCCCATAGACATCTGTAGCATATAGCAATATGTATTGGGAGATTGCTGGTTCAAATACTCTAATTCACAATCTTAACCAATAACTTTTTGTTATTCTTGCTCCCACCCACTAACGTTACCTTTAAGAGTCAAAGCACAGGTCAAGGGTTAGATTGAATGTGCATTGTTTGGCTTAAAAGTTATAAAAGCTATGACTAAAGTGAGTAAAAATATGCATTCTGATGTTTTATGCTGACTAGTTGCATGTTGCATTTCCTGTCATTTCTTGTAATGCCGTCTGGCTCAAAAGAGTTTCCTAAAAACACATCTGTTGTTCCGGCCTTCATAGGTTCACAAGCTGCTTTACCTATGAAAGAATAACAGGGTGATGTGATTGTCAGAGAAACAACACAAATTAATCCTGAAAACATATACAACACCAGCACACTGTTTGAATGAATGTCAACAATTACTTGGACAGTCAAAAGCCAGGATCAAGTTCCTGTGACTCATAAACATGCCTACTTACTGGAGGTATGTGGTGATTCATTTATACTGGAAATGCCCTGCCCTCTGGCAGCATAGTGAATTCAGACAAACACAAGTGTGACACTTCTATTTCATGATGAAATACAGTCCTGTGAGTTGATGCCACGGTAGTGCCAACAAACAGACAAAAAAACTGTGATGCAAATAAAATGTTGTGTTTTTAGTAGCACTAATCTACATCTGGAAACTTCTACAGCTATTGTGATCACATGTAAACAATGACAACATTAGCAGGGCTGACTCCAGTGCTTCAAAGCTTTGATTATCTTGGTTACCAATGTCCAAATCAAAACAAAAACCAGCCGTGATGTGAGAATTGGTATTGCAACCATATTCATTATGCCTTAACATTCATTTTTATTATTCTTAAAATAACATTTACAGACTACTGAGCCCTACTGAGCAAAATTAGTTTAAACTTAAACAAGTACACTGAATGTGAACTTTTAAAGTACACTAACAATAAATAGATCTGATTGTTTGAGCTTGTTGTGTCCCACCCAACATCTGCTGTGCTCCATTTCAACTCTTGGCTTTTCACCAAATTGAATTACTTCTTCTTTAACTCATTATCAACCTGCCATTTAAGTATAAAGCTCATGTTCTGCTAATTCTATCACACAGGGAAAATGAATTTCAGTGATGCGGGAGGGGAGTTAGCATGCTAGTAGTAACATAGAATTAGCACAGTTGGGTACTGCAAAGGTTAAGCATTATAATGGGTCTATTTAAGATATTTCTTTGTTAGGGAAAGGGACATTTGTGTAACTAAACTATTATTTTGAAGGTTATCTGAAAACTAAATCTGCTAATATGTCTAAAAATGGCAACGCACATGCTAACAAATAACGTGAGTTACACCCAAAACTCTTCTCTAGCTTTGATATGATATTATTTGATACACACGTCTTAAACGGAAAGCAATAATACTGTTATTAAGTCCTTAAGACTTTCTTTAAAAAAATAAAAATTTTGCATTGGAATAAAAATTGAAGAAAGAATTGAATTCCCACCATAACTCCACAAACTGGCTAAGCAACAACACAGCATTGAGCATTTCATTAATTTAACTAACTGTACTCCTAGAAAGAATTTACTTTAGTACAAAAAGACACAAGTATGACTGGATATGTGGTTAAAGTCCAGGAGAAATTTTGGAGAAAAAAGAAAGTATTTGCTGGGTTACCAACCACAACGACATGAGTCTAACAACACAAGATGCTCCAGATTATAGCTACCTGAAAGACCACAGTGAACACTCAACAAGTGATCACTGGAAAACATTTCTACTATATTTGGATCATGTTCTACTAGTATTTAAAGTAAAGTAAAGCGGTCTTCTTCCAATCTACATGTGTACTACATGCTTTAGTGTCCTTGAGCAAAACATTGCTCCCTAATATGCCTACCCGGGGAAAAGTGTATTTTGGTGTGTAAGAATGGGTAAGTGGGCTTTGATTGGTCGGCATGGAAAAGGGTCACATAAATACAAATTCATTTACCATTTGTTACAAGAAAAAGTTACTGCACGTGTGTAACTGGAAGTTATTTAGATGAAAAGTGCCATTTGCATGAAACTCTGTGTAAAAGTGAAAGTCATCTTCACATTCCTTCAACTAAACTAGAAAAGCTCTAAATAGAAGCATATGTGCTGACTAGAGTCCAAATGTTCATTCACAGGAATATCCTGGTGACTCCTACTTTGTCACTAAACCTTTTAAGAAGCTGCCAGAAGAAAGTTACACGTGTGGGAGTGTGTGTGCATGTTTAAGGGTGTGTGTTTGAGTTTGGGGGTTAAAAGAGTATCCCGAGCTATTGCTCTTATAAATTCCCCACAGTTTGCCAAATACTGTACTGTTCTTATAGTTTACACAAGAAAGCTGATTTTACCGCAACAAGTGTTGAGTGTCGAGTGTGATGATGTGCTGTGTGTGCGGGAAGTTGACTTTTTTTCTCTGAGGTCAGATTTTTTCTTCAGAATTTCTTCAACATCAATTACAAGTTCCTTCCAAGTGTGAGTCTGCTGAAACATCACAGGCGAAGATAAGGCTGTCCAGCAAAAGATGTGGAAGGAAAGAATGAGGAGAAAGGGTGGAGGCTTTTTTCTCTTCTTTTTAAACAAAGAAGGACTTTTTAAGATTTGAAGTTAGATTTACGGCTGTGTGTGCTTATGTGATGTCAGAGTTTAAAAAATCCTTGCTTTTCAAGGAGATTAATTCTAAATGCCTTGTGGGAGCAGGGAGTAACGGGAATGGCGGCAGCTCAAAGAATGTGAGTGTGTGTATATGGGAGTGTGTGTATGATCAGAGGTCTTGTTTAAGGTGCTTATTAAGTGGCCTTGCTGCAGAACTACTAATGTTTCACAGACTGAGGTGATACACTCCAAAGAGGTGCATGTTTGGCATATGTGCTTAGAAAAAAAGAACATTCATCCAAAGCAGGGACAAAAAATCATTTGGCCTGAGTTCAGAACAATCTGTTATTTGCTTCAGATTTACGTTGACATGATAGGACTTGTTGTAATTATCACTTGAGAGCATTAAGAGCTGTTTTTACTGAACCATTGCAGCAGGAGGAAAGTCGGAGTTATTCCAAAGAACAGTTGGAGCCATCCTGCTGCTGTTGGACAGCATCCGTGTTTCCCTCTGATTATTAGATAATTCAATCTTCGGAAAAGCAGGGGGCAAGATCAGCAATGTTAATAACCCATAAAACCCACAAAGTCATCAACGTGTCATACACATCTCCAGAGAGCCTGGATTTTGCTCAACCTCACACACCTTAATACCACCCTCCTCTGCTGCACTGCATGCTGTTTAATTTCTGTATAATTCTATCTATGCAATGTGAAATGCAGTTTTGTCTGGCTGAAACACAACAGCAGGTCAAAATGCTAGATACTGCCTTTCAAAGAGAGACCAAACATAAGGGTGTTAAAAAATGGTATGATTCAAATGTTACATACTATCCCTATTAGGGCATGAAACATTTCCATGTTTCTCGATTGCCCCCCTCATCACTCTCATTGTTCTCGAGGAGGAGCGATTGTAGTCATGCTGGCATTTACCAACTGATTTGTGAGTTTGTTCCATACCCTTTAAAAGGTCTGAAAAGTCTTTGTGTTCTTGAAAATCAGTCCAATAGGCATGATATCAATCTCTCCTGTTACTCAGAACATATATAGTAAAAGATTCCCTAAGCAGGCGTTATGTTAAGACTGGTCAAACTGCCCATTTGGCATTAAAAGCAAACACAGTATGATCGCTTCAAGCACGCACACAAAAAGCACATGAAAATGATCATTTTAAATAGGAGAAAAAGCTTGAGAAACACAGACTCTTCAATCACATGTGAGTGTCACCCAGCTGAGCAAAAAACAGTGATTTATAGCAGCTCTGCGTTCCCTTCCATCATGAGGTAAACGGAAAGATCAACACATGTAAGCACATCAGAGGAGGAGGCAGCTGGAAGTTGGACAGGCACCGACCTCAGGGATAATAATAACAACATTAAGCACTTACAACGAGAAGGCACGGCAAAGCTGCTTCCCCCTCGCTCCTCTATGCCTTTGTTAATGTGACGGTAGAAAAGAGGGATTGGCAAACCGCAAGCAACAACAGCCAACTAAGCAGCAGCCCTGCACAGCCAAGAGAAGGGGTGCCTGCATGGTGGTTTTCATTATATGAACAGAAAAGACTGTTTGGTCCACTCTGACAGAATGACAAAGTTAATACAATACTATAACAAAAGACTTAAAACACTGAACCTCTGGGAGTCTCTCTGCTGGTATTTTTCTTAAGCTTGTTATCTTTTCATTTTTGTTGTTTCACTTGTGTGAGGTTAAAATAAATAAGTTTGAGAGTATAAACACACGGTAGTCCTTAAGTATTCTTTTCCACCTCACCTCAGACATTACTCTGGACCTTTTATGTAATTTATGACATTTTGTTGATGAATAAATCCCCAGATTTTTGTAACTTTAAGTTATTTTATTTACTTTTATTCCAATAATCCATCTGCAGATATTCTTTATCTGCTATATACTATTCAGAGTCATGGTTTGGAGCAGTGAGTGGGTTGTGTGAGGGTACGGACGCTGGAGCATACCAAGCTGCCATTTTGCATGAGGTGAGGTCCACCCTGGACAGGTTGTCAGTTCGTCACTATGCCAAAATAAAGACAAATGAGACAAATAAGCACGCAACAGTTAAACTATAATGCATGCTTTTGGACTGTGAGAGGAAGCCAGAGTACCAGCAGAGGAAAAACTCCATACACTGAGCCTTCTATCTTTAATTAACTTTTAATTGTATTCATGTTCTTGAGCAGAGTGATCTTGTAGATAAATGCTCTGCACGCTAACATGGTCACAATTGTTGAAGTTCATTGGAACTGAAACCCTGACCAACCAGCAGCTAAACATAAACACTGGAGAGCCTTTATAATTGAAAGGCTCAGCTGGTTGCTGCAGCTGAAGGTGAAGTGCAACAGGTGGAACAAGCTGGACAATAAAATCACAGGGTGCTGTGAGAGCTGTATTTGAAAGCATACTGATGCATGACTGTTCAGATCATCACTGCGAGCGCAGGTGGAAGACAGGGGCTTAGACGCTAATACGAGGCTCCATTTGGAACAAAGAATTGCATTGGGTACCTTTTCATTTAGGCAACCACAAAGGGGGCCAGTTTTCATTAAAAAAAAAAGGCTGAATTTGACCCAGCATCCTCCTGCAGATCAAGGGAATTGCTGCAATATGTCTGAATTTAACACCCACTTATTCCTGCATCATGTTCGCTTTGGTCTTGTTTCCTTCTTGGTACAACAACATTTTTTTTAAATCCTCGTTCCTTATCTTTGATGGACGTTTGGGAGAAATAAACACCCATCAGATAAGATCTGAAGGAATTTCCTGCAAAACTGCAAAGGCTTTCTGTGTATCCTCACATGTTTTTACACAGTTTGTGGATCAGCAAAGACTCACAGCTGGGGTTCGTTTCATTAAATGGAAATGTCAAGATGAGACAGCAACAAGTGGAAATGTTAAGAATTAGCTGTAAAGGTCAAATCATGGAGCCTTGCTAACAGTTTCATGTTGAGCTATGCACACACGGGGCTCCCTCTGCTTGTTCTGCTCTCTGCATTCCTGCTTCTCGCAGATCGATCCGATACTTATCTGTCAAGGTGATGAGTAAGATGGGAGCAAATGGAAAAAAACAACCACCACTGACATTCCAGAGATATTCATCCCAAGCGCATTGCATGTGAGTGGAAAAATGTTATTGCATATGCTCTGCTTTTTTTTGGAAAAAAAGACAAGTTCTCTGTCACAAAGGGCTTAACGGACTTAATAGAAGATATTTAGGAAAGGTTTCCATCCACTGTTGGTGAGCAGTGTCCAGACAGAGCTCAAAGTAGTCAGGCACGTAGGTGGTAATGTGGTCTACATGACCTCAAAAAACCAGACAGGTAAACAGGAGTGACATGTTCCTTCATGTCGGATACAGCAGTGCATGAGTATCTAATTTAGAGATGAAGAATAAATGGGCTGCAGCTAAAGTATGTAAACACAACACATGTGAAGAGAAAAACAAAATCCAGTGTTTTATTCAAACATGCAATGTTTGAATATCTGAGGCAAACAATACAAGAGTAGAAAATAAAAAAAAAAAACTGTTTAAATGTGTACGAGCAACACAAACGCTTTCCACTCTTCATCACATTTGATGACTGACATGCAACTTGTGATGGACAACCATCGTTTCTCTAAGGAAGTGATTTCACCTCCACACATAACGAACCACTTGTGGGCATCACCTGATGCCAAAAACACTATATGTGTGTATGATGGGAGG
Source organism: Pseudomugil tenellus (assembly GCA_037177515.1). Lineage (NCBI taxonomy): Eukaryota > Metazoa > Chordata > Actinopteri > Atheriniformes > Pseudomugilidae > Pseudomugil > Pseudomugil tenellus. The sequence continues at coordinate 14,394,064 of JBAMHX010000018.1, read as the reverse complement.
GGGCTGTAGAACTGTGAGGCATCATTAAGCTGTCACACATACAGTAAAAGTTCATAGTTTGTGTGTTGCTGGAGTAAAAGTGCCAACTTCAACTGTGTGTGTCACTATAACAACACACACTTAGGCTCCTGTTCACACTCAGGGCCAAAGGGCTAAATTGCTTCTTTGCAAACACTTATCCACATGGGAATGAAAACTGAAGCTGTAATCAAAAGAACATCATCAAGTTGACACATGTTATGTGTTTTGTGGTTTATTTGGCTTCAAATCAACATAAAGAAAAAGTCAGCTTTAAAGAAACTCTTTTGTTTTATAACTTTTTTTTTCAACTATTTATTTTACTCAGTGGAAAACTGGCTTGATTTTTGCTGCACATTTTGCTGATCTTTTTAATATTTGCCACACACTCAGCAGTAAGTCACCAAAAAGAACTCGGCAGCTGCACAACCCATGACGTTGCTGTAATCTATCTTGGTCAGTGCTCCAGCGCTTCTGCGGTTACACAGTCACTGTTAGCTTTTCATCCTCCCCTTTGCCCTACCTGACTCTGCACCCCAGGTTTCCTCCACAGAGCGGTGAGTTAGCAAGGAAGGATCCTGATGCAAGTGCTATTTGATACATTGAGGTTTCCCTCTATTGAAAGTTAATGGGAATTCCTTTGGTGGTGCAAAGAACAAGCACTGTGGTGCAAAAAGAAAGAAAAAGGAGACTAAAATCCTGTGTCCAAAAACAATTGGCTCATTGTGTCGAGTTAAAGGTAATGACACAGAAACCAGACTGATGTAAACAAAGATAATATCACTCTCCAGCATAAATATAAGCCCACATAACAGCAAGAGACGCCTTCCAGTCATTTCAAAGCAACAGCCTAACTTTGTTTAGCCTATGCAATGAAACAGCACACCAGTGAATAAGAATTATACCCATGCCAGCTTGCTTATGTGGTTACTTTAACTGATATGCTGCCATGTTTTACACTCCAATAAAACCTAATTGGGTTCCAACTCAGAGAAACACATAAAGTACTTCACACACATCGTTGCCTCAGGTGTAAAATCAAATTTGTTACTTTCACTGGAGCTTTGTGGCCGCAAACCCTCATCACACCACGCAGCCACTCACCACATGCCTCTGCGTTTTGGCAAAGAGGAGCTTCTCTCCACTGAGCACATGTACAGAAATGCACTTTGCCTTTAACTGAATTTATGGAGCTGGCCCACAGATCTCACACAAACCAGCAGAGATTAGGTATACTGATATCAGAAACTCTTTCTTTCAGATGCAACAATGGATATGTGGCACAAAGCAGCGGTGCGTGTGTGTTGGTAAGACAAAGAAGGAATCTGTTAACCACCTCCCTGCTTGGGAAGATCAAAAAGTCTCGCTCATACATAAAATCACCACCAGAAAGTCCATGTGCACCTACTGAGAACACAATGCTGTTAAAACTTAGGGAACGTCTACTAAAGACTACATGCAGCCTTGGTATTGCAAAATCTACTCTATTTTACCCAGAAGCAGAGCACCTTGACGCCCGAAGGAGAAGTATTTTAGACAGAAGCTGAACTCCGGCCAAAAACATCATGCCGCAAGCAACTCAAAAGTTTAGAAAACATGGCATCACAGTGAGAAAGGCTTAGCAACACATCTGGCAGCTATGCATAGTTTAGCCGTTGATGACTGTCAAATAGATGGATGAACACTTCACCTTTGGAGCTTTGCTTATTGAGGCTCGAAAGTCGTTAGCGAGTAATTATCAAATACCTACATAGCTTTGCAAGAGACACATTTTTAGGCAGCTGCATCTGGAAAGCTGTAACAAGGAATTATATTCAGAAGAAATAAAAATAGCCCTGTCAACAGTTTTGCCAGTAGGCTCTGGTATACAGCAGTTAAAAGTCAAACTGTGACTTGATTTTTAGGGAGTAATTTGTCTCATAAATAGCAATTTTGTGCAGTTAAATAAAACAGCTTTCATACAGCCAGTGCTGTAACAATTGTTGCACTTCTGGTCCCTTCTCTTTTTTTTTCTTGGAACCACTTGCTGAAATAATCATGTGGGTACAAGATGTGGATGTAAAGCAGAGGTAATAAAAAGAAAATATCTGAATCTGTACTCTGAGGGAGAACTACCTGTTATTGATCTTACCTCTGCAGATGTTCTGTTCATTAGCAGTGAATCCTGGTGAACAATGAACGGTCCGTGAACCCCTGAACACACCTGGAACCACTGATGGGATTTGAGGTGGGTTTGGTGGAGAAGCAGGAGTTTGCAGTACTGTGTCAGGCAATGGCACCTGATCCCCCATCTCCTTAGTAACGTAGATGATAGCACTCTTTGGGAGACAGATGTATCCACCATAATGGTTGTAACACCGCATTCCTCCTTTGCAGGCATCTTCTAATGTTTTACATTCATCAATGTCTGACACAAAAGATTAGAAACTGTATTTAATATGTTGAAGAATCTTCAAGTGCTTAAAATGACAATTTGTTGTGAATTGACATGATAAATTACCTGTGCACTGTTCTGTGGCAGAGTCATACTCATATCCCTCTGTGCACTGTCAAGGACACATAATACTCCATTTTGAATAAAAACATATAACAAACACGGCATCAACTTAGAGATTTCCCATTAATAAGGCACTCATCACCACAAACATGCAGGGCTGTGATAGATAGATAGATAGATAGATAGATAGATAGATAGATAGATAGATAGATAGATAGATAGATAGATAGATAGATAGATAGATAGATAGATAGATGAAAATGGCTGACTTACAGTGAAGGAGATGGGCTCGCGAGTCTCCTGAGGCAGAACCTGTGTGAAAACCGCACAAAGACACACGCAGATCCCCAGCATGTTGACCAAGCGTCGGAGAAACACTGGAACGAGATTCAGGAGGGACCGGGCGGATAGAGACTGCAAGATCATTTTCTGCTTGACAAGCCTACAAGTTTTAATACCAGTTATTACATCATTGATGGCATTGCTTAACGAGTCCCAACATCTCCCACTGCTGGCGTGATGTTTATGTTGGCACCACTCCAGGTAAATCTGCGACTTCAACTGAGTGAATGTTTTTTTTTCTTATTCTTTTTTCTACTGTTTTTAACCAAAAGGATGAGTGCGTAATACGCGTAAAGATCGTGCGTAAACACGTCCTCGTGTGCCAATCTTTGTCAGGAAAACCAATAACTTTACCACCCGTGCAGAATAGATGCTGATTAACATTTTCTGTGTAAACAACATTGGAATAACTGAACAAGTGATCTGCGCATGTTTTACTCTTCATTCTGAACATCTTTTTAGAAAACGGCACTTGTTACAGGACATTTTGAACCAAATATAAAACAAAGCAAAACACGTGTATCTGGATTGTTTTCCTCTTGCTTCATTCAGTTTATGTATTTAAAGTTGATCTAAATAGATTACTTGTTTATATAAATGCATGCATCCGCTTTTCTGTCCCCCGGAGCTTTGGCAACGTACCTGTGATTACCTGCGACGCGCTGAAGAAAAGATCCTCCGACTTCTTTCTGCAAGGTCGGAAGTGTGTGAAGCAGGCTGGTTATTTTAAAGTATTATTATTTTATCGTTGAGACGGTGCAGTGGTTGTTGGATGTTTGAAGGAGCGCAAGCTTGTGATGAACATGCGGTTTGTACAGTATGACATAGTGGAGAGAGAGTTGGAGGGGGGGGGGGGGGGGTGTCCCCCCTGACATTCCCCCAACCTTTTTTCAGCAAAAACACTTTTCAAAAGAAACATGCAAAAATGCCAAACCCC
>JBAMHX010000018.1:14333660-14365004 GCA_037177515.1 Pseudomugil tenellus | reverse complement strand
AGGCAGTTCTGAAGGCAAAAGGGGGTCCAACCCGTTACTAGCATGGTGTACCTAATAAAGTGGCCGGTGAGTGTATACACATCAAATTAAATTGCAGACACATTTCTTTTTCTTTTCCATCTTGTAATTAGATTTCACAATGGCAAACAAAATAAAAAAACAGAGCAACAGGCACTTCCACTTGAAGTCTTTCCAAAGACCCACCCACACACAATTAAAGCACACTCCTGAGCCACATTATTGGTCAACAAAGGCACCGTAGTTGAGAAACTCACACAAGCACATTTATGGCCGAGAGTAGTTCTCACTATTTGATCTTGCAAGAGCAATTATCTCTAAGTGTTGCATACTTAATTTCTGAAAATTATTTATTGCACTTGAAGAGTGAACAAATAAAATTTTAGCAGTTTAGGATTTGCATCTTTAATTGGAACAAATTGGCCCACTTTGCTCTGAGAACTGAATGCATAAAAGTCTGTGTTGTGGATTTTTTGGGTCTTTTGAAGGGTTTGTGGAAAATTGCTGACGTAAAAACAGAAAACAAAGGAATTAATGCCCAACCTGCCGCAGGAGGTTCCAGCAGACAATAGAAGCGGTGCGTTGACAGTTAGTGGTGTCCCTCCAAGACAGTGATGTAAAGGATAGCGTTAACAGAGACATGTAGATGTCCTGAGAAAGGAAAAGCATTGAGTAAATATGCAGCATTAAAAATGTGGCCCTCTGATGTCACATGACGGGGTCTGAAACTGACTTCATGTTTCATCAGGCATTTTCCCAGCTCAGTCAGCTCATCTGTAGGGTGCGCAGGAGATGCCATCTGTACTGTGTCCATCATCACGTCTTCCTCTACAAGGGCACATATCAAACCAAGTTAGGACACTTTCTCAGACTTAAAAAATAAATAATATCAAAATGATAATTTCCCACTCACCATCAATTTCCTCTTTATTTGCTGCAGGTTCATGTACTTTTCTGGAAATACAGCTCACAGCTAAAAGTGAGAGAGGAGGATGGGTATTATGACCCCACCATAACTCAACTCCCCCCATTTATCTCAGTGTTACGAATAAAAGCTGATCAGGCAGTTGTGCATCCTGAAAATCTCTGACCATATTTCTTGAGTTTTCTCAATACAGAATACCACAGCAGCCTAAAAGTTCAGTCTTTTGACCAAAGAAAATTGCTTAAACTAGAAAAAGCAATACACACATTCAAAAACAGCTCTTCCCAGTAAGAACAGAAGGCACCTCCAACTTCTATCATGCTTGCGAGCTGTGTCTGACAGACATCAAGTGTGAAAACATTGTTTTCAAAGTGTATCATTTAAATGTAGCCATGTCTGTCCCTGTCTGCTCTACACCCCTTTCAGGGAGAGGATTCACTGGCACAGGCAGGTCAAAGCCGGTATCCACCACTGGAAGGAGTGGTGATTTCCCTTCATGAGGTCAAAAAGAGGAAGACCTTACTCGTTTGAGCACACATTTAATAAAAAAAGTGGAGCAAGAGAGGGAGGTGACAGTTTTCTCACTTTTGCTCCTCATACATAGAATATGAGGAAGCATGTGATCATTAGAAAACTTTTACAGTGAATTTTGTATGATATCAGATCTTAAAGCTTAACGCACAGCAGCTCTCTGCAGCTTTTGGGTTTGTGAAAAACAGTTCGCCTCACGAGTTAAGAGAAGCACGTAGAAGAAGTCTGATATTAAAATACAATTCAATTTAATTTATGTTTCCAGATTTATTTTCATAAGTTCTGCAGGACTCTGTCGAAATACATTCGGAAATGAGGCTCTAAATCCTGCTAGAGGCAGCAAAATGTAAAAATATCTGCTTCACTTTGTAAATTACAATATATATTTGCACTTTCCAAGGAAGTTCTGAAACAAGTCTTCGATATTGTGGCTGACAAAGGAAACTTTAGCAAAAAGTTGTGCCTACTAAAGCGCATTAGTACAAAGAGAAAAAAACTACTTTAATTATCAAGTCATCATAGAAAGGTTTGAAGTTTGAATGAGGACAATTAAAGACATCAGTTTACCTATTTGACTTTATGCTGTACAAACAACCATCTGTTTTATGTTGTCAGTACATCTCAGTTTGAGATTTCTTCCTCCTTGATCTACATGTACGCTGTGAATACACGTAGCAAAGTGTGACGTTAACAGAACTGCTCACCAAGAAAATCCATGACTTCTCTGGTGATCAGTCGTACCAGCTGCTCGTCCAACATCTCCTGCGTCACCTGGGTCTCCTCAACTACTTGCTCTTCTTCATCATCACCACTTAAACAAAATAAAAAATACACAAGGGTTACAAGTAACTGTCCATGTTCATGTCAATCAGAAGAGATGAAAAGCAATAAATGACTTGCATTTTAAAGAATAGTGGTCACCGTTGCTCTGTCATGTACAAAGGTTAGTAACAACAGTCAAATAAGTGACAACCCACTCTCATATTTATATAATTTTACAATCCAAAACAGTGAAAAATGCCATTGAAGGTTAGGATGCAGCTCTTAGATTCTGATTTCTATAACAAGACTTAAACCACTGTTGGTGCAGGACAGACTGTTAAACCCTCAGCTGTCTCCAATAATCCCTACTCATCATAAGGACAATAGCCTATAAACGGGATACACAAAGCAATAACAACTTAAAACCACAGTAAGGTTATGTAATAAACTCTGATCATCTTGTTACAATTCAGAACCTGCAACCTATCGTACCACTTATCACCTCCCAAAAAAACAAAAACTGTTTTACACATAGCTGGAATGCCCTCAGAGGGCACCAGTACCTTACTGTAGCAACCAACCTCAGAAGGACCAGTGTCAAAAGACTGCTTAGAAAAAAAGTAAAACAACATCAATAGTCTATTGTTCTGTTCATTTGGGCTCCAAAGTCACCAGACAGATGTTACTCCTCTCCACAACAGTCCCGCCTAATTAACAGGGCCCAAAGGATGCATTACTGACATCTTGGTAGTTCAGGATAACCTAGGACAACTAGCCGCCATTACTTAGTTCATCAAAACTATTTATGCACAACAAGCGGTATAAACTATAAATGAAGTGGTTGAACATTGTTATAAGTTCTTGGTGTGCAAAACAAAGCAGTAGACAAAAAGAAAAAACTCTTAAACGAATGTCGTTTAGAGCAGTCGTATATGATTTCACCATTTATTGACAAAGTTTGCATTCAAATATCTATTAAACAAGCAAGTAAGAAGTGTCTTGGATAAATAGTAAACGTGGCAACTTGTTTTGCATTACAAAAACAGCAACAAGACAAATGTTAACAGGTTGTTAACAGGTCCAGCACTTACAACCATAATGGTTTATATGGTGGAAAAAAGGGTTGAAGTGTATTCTGTACATCTGAAAATGTATATTAGTATTGATTTGGTGCCTTAAACCAGGCATGAGGGAGGTGACACACTCATGCAGTTAAGTAGTGTGTGAAATCAAATTAGTGAGATTGATTTCAGACATAAAAATATTTACAATAGAGAAACATTTTAAAACAACTTACTTGGTTGAAGTCCTCTGGCTGATCACCTGCCATTTGGTGTTAAGTCTCTGCAATTGAAGCAGTTGCACAGCATGATGTCTAACAATTAAAAAAAAAACGTTACTGAGTTTATTCATTGATCAACGGGATCCTGACCTGGATCATGTAGGTGAACAGAGGACCCAGCAGAGGGCGCAAGAGACTGTCGTGGCACTCTGGAGGACACGAAAGCACCAGTGGCCTCAGAAAGAGCCGTATATACTTGTAAAGGAGCATCAATGAATGATTTAAATCAAATGTTTAAATGAGGCTCTGAAAAATATTGTATGCACTAAACATTTATTTTGGCCTAAAAATTTTTTAAAAGAGCAAATAAATGGAATCCAAGTGAAAAAGGATATGAATCATTGGGCGAAGTCTGTAGTCGGGCAAATGATCAAGGGAGACAAAAGCAGACCCAGCCATTCCTTCAGCCAACCTATCAATAGCGTAGAATTCCTGCTGCAGGGATGGGCCTGCATTCCCCAGGAGATGGAAGCTGCAGAAGTAAAAAGCACAGGGGTTTAAACAACTATAGCTGGGCTGTGGGGGCAAAAAAAAAAAAAAAGTAATTGCAGAACAAACCAGTTGTCATATAAATTCCACAAAAAGCCCTGCATGCGCTCCAGGTTACTTCTGTACACAGGAGAGTCATAAACATCCAGAGGACACTGTGGGATACCTGAAAAGAGGGTTTAATCAGTCTTTTTTTAAATAAGATGGCTCACTATGGGGTGAAAACACACACAAAACAACAACTGGCCCAGAAAGCTTATTTTACCAAGAACAACATTTTTCTCAGAGTCCATCATTTCGTGAGCTCTGGTGAAGGTCTCACTAAGACGGGCCAAGTTTTCTGGTGCGAACAGACTGTTGTGTGTCCTGCAATAAAGAAACATGTTTTTAGAACATATAGATTAAATAATTATAAAAAAAAAACAACAAAAAAAAAAGAAATCAAGTGTTGACATACAACTTCAAATGGTTCGACTTTAGCTTTAAAACTTTGGTCCTAAACTCTTAGTAGCCTCATCTCAAATCCCTCAGAGGATTTCAAAATAAGGCGCCACTATTTACACATTTACAGAAGTGATTGTTAAATAAATGAGCACACCTTATTAAAGCCAATAAGTTGGGTAGAAAGGCCAAAAACTGGGCTGTGCAGGGATTCCTGTATGTGGGGGCTCCAGCAGGAGTGTATCCCACCACAAAGCCACCAGCTTTGGCTTCTTCTGGGTCTGCGGGCCAGCGCGAGCGCTTCACTACCACCACCATGGCACTCACACAGAAGCTCAGCTTGAAGAAGCAACAAATGATCAAATTAATCCATGAAAATTTCCAAGCTTTATTATTAAGAACAAAAAAATTAAGGAGTGAAAAAGAAGTAGACATTAAACTCCCCATTTGTTCCCGTTACTCACTCGGCCTCTGTTGATTGCTGCTTTGTCGGTTTCTTTGTTCTGCTCCGAGACTACCTGATCAGCTCCGATAAAAGACAGAAACTTCACAGGGTCCCACAGTACACTGCAACACAAAGAGACCAAAATAAATCACCATGATTTCAAAAACATGGGAAATTTCAGGGAAATAATTCACACACCTCCTCAATTCCTCTGAGTTCCACTCTGTGACTACAGACCCCATCAGTTCATTTAGAAAAGCCGTTTGCTTTTCAAAGTCTTTGAATTGATTACTGATTAGCACCAGAGATTCTATCAGCGAACATTTCTCCAAGTATGTTGGTGTGGAGTCACTTGAAAACAGTTCTTTCACGTGATTGTAAAACATGTCAAAGCAAGGCTGTTGGAGGAGAAGAAAACATTTTTTTAACTCGTACACAATTTAATGTGATAATAAATCAGTGGGGATGGGAGAACTGATACCATTATAAACTGTGGGTAATCCCTGCAAATTTTTATGATTGAAGAGCAGGCGTGCCTCCTCAAGTTCTTTACAGCTCGTGTCCGCGGTGCCTGAGAACATTAGCGGGAGATTAATATTTTTGGATTAATAAAAAAGAAAAACTATAATGCCTGTTTCTGAGAAGACAACTTACTTTATTTTCTTGATCAACATCAAATGTGACGTATTTGAACAGCTGTGGAGCCAAACAAAAGTAGCCAGTGTTAATCAGCTCTTACTAAAGAAGTCTCATTGAAATTAGCGATCAAATAGACATCATGAAAACAATTAAAATGGACAGTGCTTCTACAAAAGCAACAAGTTAACAATGTTTAGTCGTAGTTTAAACACGTCTAGAACCAAAGTTGTAAACATCTTTTAGAGGAATAAGGACAGAAACTGTGAGCAATGCGGGACCGATAAGGCAAAAACAAAAAACTAAGCAATAAAATGACGTAATCTGACCTTGTAGAGGACTTGTGGCAGGAACTGAGGTCTGTGTGTGGCAAACGGGATGAGGGCTGAAATGTTTGTGAGCAAACAGGACAGCAGGATCGGGTCTTTGGTGTCATAGTTCAGCACGGCCTGCAGCAGCTCCATGCTCTGATCTATGGGCAACTTCTACACAGATTGAGGCAGGAGGAGGAAGAACATCAGCGTTAGCATAATTAGCATTATTCATTTATTTCTCTCTTTAAAAGTTTTCCCAATTCTGTAGTTTGTCTTTTCATTTGACTGTTACTGTAAAAATATCTGCGTTACCTCCTCTTCCAGGGTTTTGAAGACCTGTGAGACCACACACTCCATGAAGACCGTCATGGCATCCCACTGCAGGACTGATGGAGACAGGAACGAACAGAGGCCCTCTGCAGACTTTACTGGAAACATACAAGATAACTAGTTAAGCTGATTAACAGAAAAGAAAAACAAAAAGTTTTGATTGTGTCAAGAGTCCCTTACATGCGTTGTCTCCTGGATCAATCGGGCTGGCAATCTGAAACCGCAGCCACTCTGCGGCTGTCTGGAAAGCCTCCAGTGGAACAATGCGACTTGCACTTCTCAAAATTTCTCCCTGCTGCGCCCGGAAAGCTTTCAAGCATTCAGAACAGGAAATTCAACCAAATAAATCTGAAGCCTAAATAATCAACATGACACTAAGTGACGTTAACACCTACAGTTAAAGAAAGAGTAGAAGTCTTCATCGCTGTCAAAGTCCACCCGGGAGTACTCAGAACTTGCGTTATCATGTCTGGAAGGAAACCCCGTCTGAAGAGAAAGAGTAAAGAAAACTTCAAATATCCATTTGGCCTTAATTCACCATGACAACAACATCATTCAAATCACCTTGACTAAGTTGGTCATAGATGCTTTGATGTATTTGACGGCCATCTCCACGACAACAGGGTCTTTTGACAAAATCTCATGTTTGAACAAAGTTCCCCACGTTGGCAGAGTGCAGGACTTTAGAAACTACCGAAAAGAAAAGGATGTCACTGATGGAGGAAATCAAAAACGCATCAACCCAATTACAAAGGGATTTAGATGAGATGGCTTCAGTTTCTCAGCATCTTACCTGACTGGAATGTGTAGTAAAGGCTAATAACGCTTCTGTGTACTTGCTGAGATTTCCAGGTACTTCAACATTTGCGTCAGATCCCTGCGGAGATCATACAGAGATAATTACCCATAAAAACAGCCTCAAATCCCATCTAATCCTTAAGACTAACAATATGACCCAGATTTTTCTATACTTTCAGCTCAAGGGAGAGGATGAGGAGCAGCAGTTCGGGCAGAAGCAGCTAGGGAGAATACTTCAGCTGCAGTTATACAAACTGCCTATGTGAGGAGTGGCCAAGTCCAATCCTCGCATGCCACAAGTCCTGCGAGTGTTGCGAGTTTCTCTGCTGCAACATACCAGACTATTCTGTGGGTAATTACCAAACTTGTGTGGAGTTTGATGTCAAGCTTTGCGGAGGTCTCCTAAGTTTGATATGCGTTAGGTGTGACGCAGGAGGGAAACTTCCAACATTTGCAGGACTGTGGCAGGTGAGGAGCAGATACGCCCACCCCTGAGCTACGCAGTACCTTCCAACAGGAACCCATCAACTGCAGAACATCAAAGATGAACTTTTTGAGAAAAAAGTGACAACCAGAAAAACTGTCTATTCTCGAATCTAAATAGTTTAGCGCTTAAGGGCTCCCCCCAAAATGGTCCTACTTCCCAACCAGGGTTGTTCTTGTGGGTAAGTGGTCCACTGGCGTGTTTAGGCTTTGATCTCTGCAGTTATTCGGGTTTTTATCCCCCCAGCTCTTCCATTTGTGTTAGAAAAGTCTTTGCTAAATATGAAGCCAACATTGCTCCACTCTCCCAGATGCTCCATGTCTCTCTGATGTGACTGCTGACATGTGCTGACTAGGTTAAGGAATTTCCACCGCGGTGTTGCATGTTGTCTCAACAGCGCTGTCACCGCAGAAAAAAAAAAAAGAAAAGGATATGGACTATTCATCTACATTACCCAATTTATCCTGATTTTTTTAAGCTAAATAGACTTGTCACTTTTTAAATGACAAAGATTTGTTTTAAAACAAAAATTGTTTTTGTCCCACGCAGAATACGCGGCAAAGAGGCAGAAGAAGCCTCTACCCCTTTTATAAAGAAAATAATAGATTATAGCTTTGGCTATACATTGACAAACGACAATCGATAAACCAAATGTGTTTGCTTAATAATCCTTTTAGTACAGGAACGAAGCAAAACAAGTGAAATGCAAAACGGCAGGATGTGTTAAATATTAATTTCTTTATCATAAAATATAAAATCTACTAAAGACCGACAACTTCGACTCCGGTTGTCATGTCCTTGTTGCGCGCCAGGAAACCCAACATGTTTACCTTGTGTGGTTTCAAGGAGGATCAGAGAGGAGTAACAATGTTTCCAGCGGCATTAAAGATTGTCAGGAGGTGACGTACTTGTTGCGCACATGCACTCACGGGCTACTCTGGTTGTTGTGCCACCACCAGGGGAGTGGATCTGTGTTGCTATCTCCTCCTGTAGGAAGCGTGTAAGTTCAGCATATTCACAAACTCTAAGGCATGGGCGACTATTGCAGTGGGGGTGGTTGCTTGCCACATCCTGCGGTTAGGCTTGTCAATAGCGCGGCATTGCGATATAGCGGTTATTGCGACAGCCCTAATCCTGACAGTGTCCTCGAATCTCTCCCCAGGTGCTTTATGGGATTTATATCTGAACGTCACTGATAAGCTCTTCAATAATCTCCAACTCTTTGTATTAAAACCATTTCTGAGTGTTTTCTCAAGTATGCCTTGTGTCAATTTCCTACCATCAGATCTATGACACATTGTCATAAACAATCGACACGCAAATGCTTAGAAAAAAACAAAACAAAAAAAAACCCCAAAAACTACAGATTCACAAGTGGCCCGTTGAAAAGCTCACCACTAATGAGCAGAGCTGGAATCCCAGAGCACACAGGACCTGACAGAGTCTCTTCAGGAAGACGTAACGCCGCTCAACAACTTCCACCGATCTGCAGATACACAGACAGGATCACGCTGTTATTTTCCACCCGACTCACTGAATCAACATCGTTATCATCATGTCCCGGTACTTACGACGAATCTGTGGCATTCGTACATATAGCCAGTTGATCTGCTGACCTGCAGCCACACATAAAACCAGTTAAATGTCAGTAAATGGTGAGTGAATGGTGATGAAGAGAAGCAGCTGGACTTACTGGGCAGCAGAGAGGATGTATAGGATTGCCACATCATTAAACAGCAGCATGAACGGCTTTCTCTCCTCCAGTTTGCCCTGAAGCAGACATGAAACACAGAATATGCCAAATTAGTTTTTACACAGGTGTCAACTGAAAAAAATACTTTCGGGTTTCATTACTTTGCAGAATCTCTCAAAAGACGTGAACATATTCTTTCCAAATATGTCTGCAGCTGATAATTCATTCAACAGTCAAGATAGTTCACGCGAACAATCCCCAGCAGTTTCAGTACTAATTGTTTCATGGGGGGGGGGGGGGGCACTACATTCGGCACTACAGATCCATATAGTAGCTTAGCATTAAGCTACTATGGCTACTACTTTTCCCTGACAAGGCTTTCCACGGACATCAAGGAAAGATGATAGAAACAGATTTCTGACTGTCGTGACCATTATCATGCATTTATATATTACTAGAAGTTCTAAGTTGAGCTTTTATGAAACTTAGAACCAGTGCAGTATGACGTCAGGAAAGGATGCACCGTGAGGTCATGTTCTTTTATTTGCACTCGATTTGAGGTCAATAAGGCGAATAGTTCCAGAGATATGGCCAAAAGTCTGATTTCTAGTGCATAAAGCGCCTCCTGGTGGGGAAACCATAAATCCAATTGTGAAATTCAGAGTTTCAAAATGTAATTGTGAAAATTGTTTAAGTTAGCGCGCTCACACGAAGGATATCCGGCAGATGCTGTGATGAAACCATAATATACTCAACACGCCGTGTTCGGGGATATAAATATCTCTGAGAGAAAAAAATATAAAAACAACAGCTCACACCGATCAGAGAGAAAAATTTAAGCAAATGCCACTAAGGTGACCTTTGGTCCAACAGATAAAATACTAAAGTATTTTATGAAAATGCTATGATCTATAGAGGTTTGGCCGCCTAATGGAGACCAACTTTATTTTGAAGTTTGCTTGGCGACTATCAGGTGCGATGATGTGCAATTTAAGACATTTCACCATCAGCTTCACGTCACTTTTTTATACTTTGGTTCACTCCTTACAATCTACTGTGCATTCTGTTAGACGGACATCCGGGACATTTTGACGTAATTACGTAGCAACGCAGATCGCCATCTTAGCGTGGTGGAAACATACCCTAGCGACACTACAGAGGAGACGTGGCAAAATCATGTGTGATCGGCTGCACAGCCAATTTAAAAACAAAAAACAAAAACAAGACTAAGTTCCATCGTATACTCTTAAGTGGAGTCAGGAGAGATAAGTGTGCCGTCAACAGATGCCAAATACGATCGGATGTAATGGAGATGGTTAAAAAGTAGTGGCAACCAAAGTCCAACTGTACCTACGTCTGTGGCCTTTATTTTACATCTGGTAAATGCACATTCAGTGATATTCTATACATAATAATATATGAACTTAATAATAACAGCATTAGGGCTGCAAAGAACCCAAGGCCTCTTAATTATATTGAGACAGACAGGCCGCATTTAGGCTGTTAGCTAACAGTTAGCAGTTGCCAAAGATCCATTGGCCCTGCTAATGGATTGTACAACTATATACTTTCTGGAAGACTTGGAAGACATTTTTCCAGCCCTACTTCTGATGGAAGCATTTAGCCGTAACAGCCATGAAAACAATATTTGAACAGTTTCTCGTTTTAACAAAAAAACATATCTCGTTATAATGAGAAAGTTTTTCCATATAACGAGATATTAATCTTGTTATATTGTAAAACTTTGACTTAATAAGTCTTTAACTTAATAAGTCAAAATCTGTCGGAGGAACGCGTTTCCACACAGGAAAAGAGATATCTTTTTCACTTTTAAAAAAAATCATAATTGTTGAAACGAGAAACCATCTCGTTAAAGTTTGTCGATATAATGAGATTAATATCTTGTTATATCAAGAAACTGTCACATTATAGTGAGATACGTTTTTCATTAAAATGAGAAGCTGGTCCACTATTTTTTAATGGTTGTGACGGCCAAACGCTTCCGTAACTTCCTTATGTCGTGTGAATTCATTTGCTGGTTTGTGACATTGATATGAAAACTCACGTGGAATAAGTAAATCGAAATTTAGGGAATTTAAACCAACCTACAGTGAGCCAAACACTTATAACTGAATGAGACTAACACGTTGTTTACCCCTAGACAAAGATGGCGCCTTCGGTTGCCGTCATCGTGACGACATGCCGTCTAACAGAATGACCAGGATTCAATGCTAATCAAAATCACATAAAAGAGTTTGACATTGATATAATCTAACCAGCAAATAATGAATCAAAATCTTTTCTGCATTTCACCTTCCGGCTCAAAGCAATGAGCAGACACTCTGACGCCTCCAGCTGCAGCTCTGGTTCAGTCAGCAGCAGGCACAACATCTCCAAGAGCTTACAGTTTCCACAGGTGATGTGCACCAGAGACACCCAGTCTATATAACCTGCCAGCGTATTCAGTGCAGCCACAGCAACTCGACAAAACGCTCTGGCCTGTGTGGACAAAGAGAAGCGGAAAAAAAAGACAGCGATAACAGAGCAGCCATTATCTTGTTAAAGGAAGCCTTTTAGAGCAAATATAATTGTTTTCTCACCTCCAATTCATGTCCAGGTAACCCTTTCTAGGTCACAAAAAGAGTTCATTAGATCATCTGATGCTAATTTAATACCTTAAAAAAATTTTTATATTAGGAAAAACTGACCACTTTGTGATAGTCTTCAACATTAATAAGCAGAATGCCCAGGAGGAAACTGAAAATGCTGTCCATATTTTGGGTGAGTGTCTGCTGGATGTCTCTACGTCGCTGGGCGGGCAGCGTCTGGAAGGTGATGACGTCCTCTGCCAACCTCAGAAGTATCAACATCACCAGCTCTGTCTGCGCTTCCTGTTTTATATCATTCATCAAAATGACACGGCAAACTGAACATCCTTATGTAAAAAAAGGCATCTTTCGCCAAAAACTGACAGTGAAGTTAAAAAAGCAGCTTGCAGCAATAAAAAAAAAATCTTAAAATGTGTTTTGCTTAGGCTCATAGCTGAAAGATGGTATCTGCTCTACAAGCAGCCAGGTTTATGCGATGAAGTCACATGCAAATAAAAGCATGACTAATCTCATTCTAATGGAAGGTATTTGCATGCAGGTTATTACATAATCTTATTTAAATTTACTGTGGCCTGACGAAGGAAAAAAAGTGACATTTTCAACATTACCCGGTAGGTCACTCACCCCGTGGCTAGTCAAAGCTTCCATCTCCTTCAGCATGTCTGGCCAGTGTTGAGGCCATTCCCTCTTTATCATTTCCACAGTGATTCGTGACAGAGCATCTTTGACGTGGCTCTCCTCCTCCAGAATAGAATGAGTACCCTAATAAAATATGACCACTTGTATCAAACAGAAACAATACAATCTACATTTTATCTGAACAATGAGACAAACAGTACCCTCACACTTACATTTGATAATAGTCGCATGGCACACTCTTTTAGGTGGACTTTCTCTTCTTGTTCCATGTTGTTCCATCTGAACCTGCAAAAAAAGGGAAAAGAAATGGAAAATATACAGCTTATTTAATGTTATGTTTTAATATTTTTATCCATATAGTTACTGTTTTACTCACTTGATCACGTGCTCCAGTATTTGCAAACCAAAGTGTCTCACGACAGCTGGCTGGGCTTTGTCAGCTAATTGCAAGCCACATGGGACGCAAAGGGAGCTTGTCTCTTTAAACTCTTCACAAAACTGTGTTGAAAGAATGAAACTTGTTACGTTACAAAAACTTATCAACTAAACCTTGTAAGTTAGTTAAATAAGTTCTGAATGAGCGCGGTTACTACCTTACACGTGTACGGTGTCAAACAACGACAGTAAACATTAGAGCACGTGAACAGTTTAAAGCTAACTTTGACACTTGCTATTCAAGCTAGGAGTTCTGCTGTCATTGACAAGATAACTTGAGCTATCCTCATTAAATCGACCTCTTTTTCAAATCCTAACGAAATGTTAATATTCTATGAATGGGTGAACATTAGTCAACAATTCGTGAGATCATATCGAGGACATACTCGGCTAACTAGCCGTGCATCTAACCATCTTTATTACAAATCGTATTATTGCAAACTAACGTTAAGTGCAATTACTAATACATTGGTGATTATTAAGTGCAGTTTATTCGGCTACGCTACAATATCATTACTCGTTCACATCAGCATCAATAAATGACAAGTTAGGCTAAGTAGCAGCTAGCTAGCAACCGGCAACGCCGCTACCTTTAGGGCCTCCAGTCGGTAAATTTGGCTTGTTTCTGCATCCATCATCACAATCACAGCTTTCACTAGCTGCTCGCACATGGCGGCCACCTGGTCAGCCATGATTTCAGGTAGCGTCTGACACTGTTAAGACGAATTCAAGCAACTCCCTTATGCAAAGCACCTCCACTACAATGAGCTGCGCTCAAGCTGGTAACAACGTCGGTCAACGTGCATAAAACGTGCTGCTTTCAACAGTTTTGAACCAGTTGGCTTGCCGTTGAAAAGGAATTCTGGACGTTGGAGTCGAAACGTAGCTATTTAAAGATCGTCTATGAACAAACAGAGAAATCACATCTGATTATAAAATTAAGACAAATGCAGTTGAGTCAGGGGTCTCCAACTCGGGTCCTGAAGAGCTACCATCCTGCAAGTTTTGATGTTTCCTCGCTGCAACACACCTGACCCAGGCTAATGACTCATTAACAAGCGGGTGCAAAAGATGACAAGTTTGTTTTGAGACCCTTTTCATTTGAATAAGGTGTATCATTCCAGGAAAATACTAAAACCTGCAGGTTGACAGCTGTCAATGACCGGAGTTGGACACCCCTGATTTAAGTTATGATTTATTTCATCATTCCATGGGCAGAGGTTTTCTAAACAATTGCTGTTATGTTAAGAAACTTTCAGAAAATCATATTTGAAATTAAAGAGCAAGTTGACTATTGTTTTCTTTCAAAATATTATAAACTCAGCACAAAAAGAGAATTTTTGGTCTTCAAGAACCAAGAATAGAAGTCATTACCTTCTATTTAAGCTGTTGAAATAAAAAAGTAGAACAGCAAGTATGCCTTTCAACCTCAAATCTTATTTACTCTTCTTTGAATTTAGATAATCCCCCAAAAGCCCCCTCCTTTCAAACAGAATGACCTTCATTTAGAAAAACTTATATATTTACCCTTTTATATACAGTCTATGACATGTACCTTGCCAGGACTCTATCTATTTCAAGTTTACTTTCAACCATGTCAATTTTAAGCAAAGTGAGACCTCCTTCTTTTGACCCATTCACCTCTAAAACTAATTCTTTATTGCGTTTAAGTTTAACTTGCTTATAACTTTGTCGATAAGACCCTTAACTCAAGCTAATATTAACAGGACATTAGATTTAATGTCTTGCATGTGTCTTTTCTTTTTCACAACAGACAGGTTTGACCAGTGGGGGAGTTTCTGCTCCACAGCAACACGGAGGCGGAGCCTGAATTCCAAAATGGACTGAACTTCCGCTCGCTACGTCACTTTGGGATAGGCTGGGAGCCACCGAGCAACACTGTCAGTCAACTGGGTTTCGAGTTGATTACCTACGCGTTTTCTTGTAAGTAAAACGGTGGAAAACATATTACTATCCTCTCTTTTTTAATATAAGGTTATTCTACATGTGTGCCTTATTATCAGACCACTGGACTTTTGATTTTCCTCGCGCACACAAGTAGCAGTTTTAAAGTTAAGCGATGCTTATTGAACTGCAACGGAAAGTTTTAGTAGTAAAGGCCCTGTTATCGGTGGCAACAGGTCCGCGACACGGGATGCTATTAACATTGCTTGTGTTTTATATTTAGACGTTTCTTTAGTCGAACTGATGAAAATAACACGGTGCTTTGTTTCTTAACGCAGGAAAGGAGCCCCCCAGGCTGGAGAAAGTAGCCTTGCCTGTCGTTAAGGTTTAGACTCGGGGATTAAAGTGATCGCCAGTCTCAACGCTTTCGTCGAAACTACCATTTGGGATTCATGCTGTGCTGCTCAGCTAAATGCGGTACGAAGCTAAAATGATGCCGGTGAGTTGCTTTTGTCTTCCAAAGTTTTAACGTTGTGTTACTGTAAAATATATTACCGCCGCATTAACGCAGAATTGTTCTTTTTTGACATGTAAATTGACGTGGCAAGTTGACTTTGGTCCATGTTAACACGGGCTTGGTATGGAAGTTTATGTTTCCGTCAAAGCGAACGTGGCTCGTGGATTATACAACATGACGTAATGTATCTGCTTAGTGGTACCTGCTTAATTTATATCACAGATAAACGATTTTCCTATTTCCACGAACCAGACCTGGTCCCTTACGTTGCAGTTTCGTGTTCATATCCAGTTGGGACGTCTTACCTGGATAAATTGACTTAACCACAGATGCTTACATTAATTTATTACGCTCACCTCAGTACGTGCATATCCATCCTGTCTCAGGACACATTTCGAGGTACTTGCCAAGTCTTACTGGTGCAAGCTAACCTCAGCCCCTGGACTCCTGCCGTGTCATCACCATCTTCCTCTTCATCATCAGAGGTCCATTGGTTTTGCTGCAGTGCACTCCTCTGATTCATGTGCATGGAGCAAGGACATAGGCCTGTTTGTTGTAGAAAAATGCAGTCTGAGACTTGAACTGGTATTAAATTCAAATTAAACCAAGCTAAAATTATTCCTAATTGTTTTGCCCATGTTTATATGAGCAAATTATTTTTTTGTTAACCTTTTTAATTACAGTGAGTCATAATTTATAGTTACGCATATGATGTTATTCTTATAGTAAATTGTGGTGCAACCGAGTAAATTCTGACCTTTTTAGAAGCTTGAATCAGACAGTGTTTGGATTTTTGTTTTGTGGGTTAATCCGACTTAAAGGATTAATTTATTATCAGAATCGTTCTCAGTTAATTTTTGGTTGATTGCCTGATGGTTTGATAAAGTCCCTGGTTGTTTTTTTTTTTGTGGCTTTTAGCACATTTTGCCTGAAATCTTAGCCAATACAGGAATTTTGTTTGTATATTTACAAGATGCAATTACCTTGTATGTTGATGTTAACTGATAAAAAATCTCTGTGGTTCTCTGTTTATGCCCCGTTTGTACCGTCCTGCCCCCTATCACACCTCCTTATCCAGCAAAACAGCTTGATCACTAAATGAATCCACTTAGTGGAGATGTATTTAGATGATTCCTGTCTGGTTCATGACCCCAGTCTGTTGTTGGCATGTCGTCATTTATTATGAGCAAGCTTGGCGCTAATGGACACTGATGACTTGTCACCCTTATGCAAGAGACTTGTTCTGTTATCACCTAGATGCACCTCAGAATTAGTCTCTTCAATAAATTTCTGTCCCTCGGGAATCTATCTGTACCTTGATGTGCTTTTCTGTCATGTTTGAAAGCAATACAGGTTCTAATGTTTGCTCGATGAACACAATGTGGCTTCTATTTATCCATGTCCAATGTGAGGTATTGTCTTGTAAATTGCGCCAATCGTCAGCAACAGTGCTTGTGGAGGCCAGGGAGATGGGGGGGTAATGAGAATGTAGTGTCATAATTGCTGGCTAGGACAGTAAATAGGGGGTCACTGTTTCTTTAACACAATGAGCAGCAGGGACTCTTTAACACTGTGTTGTAGCGAGCTTATTGTTTGTGCGCCTGTGTTGTGGCAGCCCCTGATAAGGGATACTCGCCTTGTACTGAACCATAGCATCACGTAACTCATTTCTCCATAAATGATCTCTCCTTAGGTCTCCTTTTGTTCGGCTGACATTTGTTAATGCCGTATTTAGGTTTGAATGTGGTGCTTTATTTGTCCGTGATTCGTTGTGCTCCTCTTTTTGTCAGTGTATTCAGTAGATTGTTCTGGCAAAACAAGACAAACAAAAACCAAATAGGAAATAAAAGCTATTGCAGGTATGCATCTTATCGCTTCTCCCACGGTACAAGCTGATTTGTGTGGATTTGCAATCACCCCTATATCTTTGTTTATAATTCTTTTCCCTCACTTATTTGTGTTATTGGTTAGAAATGAACAAATTAGTTTCTGTTCTTGTGATGGTGGTGGCATGGCAATGGGAAAGTGAGGTAATGCTCTAGAAATGTTTTCTTGTTCGTTTCTTCCAACAGAGACTAGTTTCTGTTGTTGCCGCAGGCTTCTGTTGACTCAGTGGTACAGTTGTGGTTGCTAAGTAAATAGTCAAAGTGATATACAGAGACGGTGAAGCAAATTATTTTGACTTCTGTCTCCAGAAGAAAAAGATTCATAGATTTTTTTTTTAAAGGTGTAATAGTGTGCTAAACTTGTAATGATACTAGAAGTTATTTATAAATAAATATTGGTTGAAGACAGATCTAAATAATAAACTGTGCTGCTGAGCCTGTAATTCACGATAAATGATGCTTTTAAGAAGCTGGATGATTTTATCCCGTGGTTGTTTATGCAAGATTTCTCTGATTCAAAAGCTTTTCTCCTGTTTCTAAGAAAGAACGTCACCATTTTCCAAATTGCCAGCTTGATCATCTCACAGATGTGCATAATCCATGTAAAAAGAGGAATTGTTCGCCGGGGAATGTCTTCGTTGCACAGGGAAGCCATTGTGACCCAGCACTGTCTGATGTTGGGCTGCTAATCTGGCCGTGCTAATCTAAGTTAGCTTCATATCTATGTCTCTATAATAAGGTGCATTACCCTGATATGTAACAGCTCCTTTAGACTGAATATTTAGTGTTCATACAAACACTTTGGCTTTAGCAAGCTTATTGGTGCACATATGGATGTCTTGATAATGGCTTTAACTGTAGCTCAACAGATTGGAGAGGCGCTGAGCTTTCTGACACATTTTAAGCACTATTTATTGATTCATTTCTTTCTGGTAATTGAGCTCATTTACCAACCTTTATCTAGTTCGTACATTTATCTGCACATCTGGTTCAGACATCTTTTGCTGTGTACTAAGCAAGTTCTGCTCTGTGTGAAGCTCTACAACTTTCTGAAGAACATTTATTAGACATTGTTGTTCTGTTGACCAGAGAAAGCACATCTTTTATACTTTACTGCTTTAATATACACTCACTTGTGCTGTAGATAAAAAGTTCCATTTCAGAGAAAAACATTTCTGAACCACTCGCTTTCAGCTTGAAATTCCCAGAACAAAGTCCTAATCATATTTTATCTTCAGATTAAAAGTCGGTAATATATAGCATTTGTCAAACCCATCAATGTTTTACATTTATCTTCTTTAGGATCGATGGAACCGATTGGAAGATTAGCTCAGAAGCTAATGGCTGCTTATTCTATTCTTGTTTAACAATTCCCAGTTAAAATTTATATGGTACAGCCAACCAGCAACTTTTATTTGTCATCAATACTTTTGTCAAAAGAACTAGTCAAGAAAAAAAATATTTTTCTGTAAAAACTTCTAAACCTACATTCTTACAAATGTCTGCATTGCTGAAATGCATTAAACACATTTGCCTTGTACAATCAGCTGTTCTCCAGCTTCACCAAGTCCTGTTTTACATATGATGGATATAAACTCACAATTACATCATTCATTGCATTTCTTTCAAAAGCAAATAAGTACACCTCCCACATGACATCTGGGTTGATGGAAGAAAATTTCCATTGCAATGTTTTCTACATTTTATGCTTTTTAGTCATTTAAAAAAATCTTAACGTCTATGGTTTTGTGTTTCTAGTGAAAACTTAATTCAGTACACAAATTGGCTTCTACAAAGGATGCATCCTGTTTCCTCTGTGATTTTATGCACCGGTTTACCCTGCCCCCCAAATAATTACAAAATAGGAGCTGTCTAATCACACAGATAAGCAATTGAGGAATGTTGAAAGAGTGCAGATCATGAAGGGATAAACTACTGCAGTGCAGTCAATGAGAAGCGACTTCTCTGCCTGCAGGAGTCCCAGCTTGCTGCTGCTCCAAACAGCTGTAAAAGCTCTCTGCTTTTTGTCATAAAGCTACAGCTGAATGATGCCGCTGTGCTCAAATTCCCCATCCCTTCTGCTTTATGTCACTCCTGACCTTCTCTCAGTCGCTGCCTAATTTTCTAATGCATAAGAGAGATAATGCATAAATCCATTAGGGAGCTTTCTGCGGCCTCACCTTTTTTGAAGGACTGCTGTCCTGGAATGGTGTCAACTCTTGAAGCTGCTGAAGGAAAACCAAAGCATGTGCACGTTAAGATGCTGCTGCCTGCAGTTTCTTACAAACTTGCAGTAATTAGATTCAGAGGTGACTTCGTCAACAAGACTCGGTTGATTCATTTGCTTACTACAGCAATATCTGTAATTGAGAGCGTGTAGACAATAGCCCTAGTAACCCTCAGGCTTCTCTCGGCTGCTGGCAACCTGCCTCACCATGTCCATTTTCATTGTTATTCCCTGAACTCCTGCTTAAAACAGTGAATCCAAATGTATTTCATTTCTCCAGGAATCTACCTGGTTTCTCCTGTAGGTTTCCAAAGTTAGTGTTGCCTTTATTTATTTATTTATTTTTAAAAATGCCATGAAAAAATCATCTGACTGGCTTAAAGTATGCTAGAAATCTAACATTTACTTAGCGTGACTTTTAAAAAAAAATATGCTTAATTATAAATGCACTAATAATAATTAGCCTTCTTCATCAGCCAAATTAAACAATTATTCATCCATTTAATTTATTATTTAATTTATTCAGGAACAAGTCATAGTTAAGAGTTCACCACTTTACTTTTTGGGCATGAATCCTGGAATATGTGCATCTTGGCACACTCATGGGACCAGACTGTCTGCATTCAGGAGAGATTTATGACCCATTTGTACATTATCATATTTGAACACCTCACTGTTCATTATTTAGAAAAATCAGTCTTCATTGCACATTTTCATTATTATCTAGTGTTTCATTATTCATATTGTCATTGTGTTAAACCTATTTATGGGCATTTTTTTGGACTCTTTGTCCTTTCAGTCTAGGAGAAAAAGAGTAAAGATTGTCTTTGAACATGTCCATTAATCTATTGGGTGGTTCTCTTAAAAAAATCTTCAGTGTAACTTTGGAAGAAATTTGTAAGGTAATATTTGTGAATGAGGCCCAAACTTGCTACTGCACTAGTTCCAGCGAATTCAGGGAAGAAGAATTATTCCCAAAAGAAAAAAAAATACAATATAAAAAATATAGTAAGACTCTATAAAATGGCTAAATAAGATAATTTATTTACTTTATTACAAGGAATCTTGGCACTGGCACGTAATTTGACTAGACTAAGATGATTATCTCAGATGTTGTTGTGTGTGTTTTTAAGTTTTAGTTGTGTAAATTCTCTTTGTCTTGCTGACTGATTTGTTTCGTAGCAAAATCATTTGTAGTTATTTCGGTAAATGGGAAGCTGCAGTGGTAGGTGCTAATTCAGTCTGTGTCCAATAGCATCTGGACGTTAATGTTAAGAGACACAATGGCAGAATAGGTCGTCACAAGGAGCCGTTGTCAAGGTGGAGCACGGCAGCTAATAGGCTCTTAGGATTTCTTTTCAAGTCATATTATGATAGGATCATGATAACTTAATTTTATTTGATGTCGTCCCTGCACATTTGTATCGAGTCAGCAAATCGCCTCCAGCAGATCTGTTTGTTGTACCTTATCTGAGCGATCAGGACTGCCACACACAAGCACACTTCCCAGCGTGACATTCTTTACTGCAAATGGTTACAGCTTACTTCCTCACATTTAAACTTAAGTCACCTGAGCGGCATCTGTCTAAACAATAGCAGAAGCATGAAAAGCTCCATCAGCTCTGCAATCAAAGTCATTTTTCTTTAATAGGAGCAAAGACATCACAGCAAAAGGCAAAATCAGTATCTTGAAACATTAAAAGGGCTTTTTTATACTTTGTAGTATCTCACTGTATATCCCCACTAGTATTTCCGCCTATTTAACTTTTTGCAGCTGACAAATACAGCAGTTTCTATTGCAATAAATAAAACAGATGTTATAGTATATCTTATATATCATGGCCTCTTTTAAAACCCTTTCAGCTCCCAACAGGGCAGGTGAAGCACCACCTCTTCCTTCAGTCACCCTCTCTCTTTTGAAATGTGTTATTATTTCAGTGTCTTTTGTCTGTGTGTTCAAACGTGAGAGCCTTTCATCATTGTGAAATGCACACAGATCTATCTGTATCAATGTGTCTGGAACAGAGGGTCATAAAACCTTCCTAGGTTGTTGCTGATTGTTCTTTTTATTTTCATAACATCTTTGCTGTTATGTAAGGTGCAGAGGCTGCGGCCTGAAGGCACGCCATTGAATTTAAGCTTAGTGTTACTTGGCCAGTAAACTGTTAAAAGGCTATATTTTCATATAGCAGATTAAGTTAATCCCTAAGATATATCCCAATGACCTTGCCTCATGCTTTATTTTAGAAATGGCCACAGGGCAGGCTTCACTTATTTCTTTATTTATACAATTTATTTCTGCATTTACTATAATTGTCATTCTGCAATCCTTAGCTGACACACCAGTCTTAAATCCTCTGAGACAGCTATGACTTTGCTGATGGAATTATGAAACTATTGCTGTAATGGTGGACTAAAGCCACAGAGACAGCCTGTCCTGTCGTTTTTCTTTTTTTTAATTAGGTGATGTCTTTACCCAGACAGGAAGCAAGGGCAATTTCTTCTGTCATCTACTCTAGCATACGCAGAAAGCGAGCATTTCACATTTTTGTCAAATGTTGTCATATACACTCTGAAGTGATGCTGCTTGGTTCCCTGGTGGTATAAAGCAAAGGCTGGTTAAATCTTCACTGTCGTGTTTAGTTTGCAATCAGGCCATCCGGCTAATATTGAGCTGTTTAATTTTGCTTGCTGCTGCATCTATTAATATTTAATGATCTCAGTTTGTCTGGCTGGCTTAAACACAGAGTTGTGGCTCTCTTTTAAGTACATCTTTTCAAACTAGCTGAATCTCTGCTGCATATCAATGAGTGGGATAATAAAATAAGAAAACGTCTTTTTGTGATTTTCATATACAATTATTCTGTTTTTATGCAGCAGTTTGCTGCTAAGAAAAAATATCCGACTCACATTTCAAACAAAAAAGCAACAATATAAAGGATTATGTATTTGCAATTTTTATTTGATTTTGTTTTTTCCCTTTAATAAATATAGGTCTAATTAGCCTGATTGCATGTACATACATGTCTATAACATTAATTCACACATTAGGTGAATTGCGATTAGCAGTAAAGTGCTAACTCCTCTCGATGGATGCTACCTCTGGGTATTTGCAGCCATTGGATCATTAACTTTTATGCTGAGGAGAAATGACTTTCAGTTTAGCAAATGCCACCCTTTTCCTCTTAATGGTTCAATCTTTTCACTTTCTTTGTCCATCATCTGTTTCACTGGCCAAATATTAACTGGGTCTTTTAAATGTTGTACATCTGGTAGGCTGTGATGATGGCAGCTACGTAACAAAAGTCATGTTGATGGAAGTTAGTCTTCAGGCTAACAAAACTCATGTGCTACTTCTGTTGCATTGATGCAACTACTAAAAAGTCTTAACTTTAGGTTCATTCTTCAGGCCATCCACAGTAAAACTGCTGGTTTAGGAAGAAAGAGTAAACCCATTTACTGCCTTCCTGTATTGTTAATTCCTGACAAGGATGACTCTGACTTTACGAGCAAAGATGAATCACCAATTGTAATAATGGGGGATCTTTCATTCACATCTCTGCCAAGGAGACCAGTTTAATCTGGTCCTATGAGTCAGACCAGCACCCTCTTATGCTCATATTGATCATTTACATGGGTTTTATGTGGTGGCGAGGGAATTTTCCAAAGAAAAAGTATTTCTACACTTACTTGCTAAATAAGCTTCATTTAACAGCTTCTTATCACAGGGCTGTGCCTTTACTCAGTGCACCCCACAGTTAAAAAGCAACTCAAATACTTTTGTTGCTACATCATGGGTGCAGCTGCATGGTGTGTTCACCTCCTCAAGCCCTTTGTGCTTATGACCCAGCTGACCTCATGTTCCCACCATGGCACCGGTAGGCCCAACCAGTCACAGCTGGCTCAGTTTGAAAAAAAACCTGACAGTCTGACCTGGAGGTCCTGAAAATGCACAACAATGCTAGTTTAACATTTGTACGCCTCTCGGGTTATTTGGGGTTCTTGGCTGCTGCCTGTTGGTTTCATCATTAGTAATTAAACAGCAGAGACATAACACCTAATTAAATATTTAGCCAAAATAAAACAGTGAATTAAATTTAAAATAAGGCATTTTTGTCAGCCTTATCTTTAGATTATGTTTATAGACAGTCCAGCACTACATAAAAAACACTTAGCAGACATTTTTCTAAATAAGGATATATTTAAGTGCTCGTGTGGACAGCTATAACTTGAGATCCTTATGAGGACCTCTCCTGTGTCTGACCTGACATTAACTGTCAAGGTTTAGACGTCTTGTGCCCATTCCAACAAGCAAGATAAAATATCTTCCAAATATATGGTGTAATTATTTATTAGTCTTGATATTGTCTTTTCATGATACAGGAATATCTGCGTAATGGATCTATGATGATTTTTTACAGATTTTTGTACTCAGTTTGAGGATGTTTTCTGCAGCAGTAGCTTAAAGCTTTCACATCTTATCCAGTCTTGGACAGCTCATTGAGATTTCCCATGTCTTTTTAGATAGTTATAAACCAGTCGTCACCATCTGCCTTCACACACTGACTTAAAAATCCAGCATCTTGAGAATCCTCTGGGGTATCTGTGTGCTGGGAAAGAGGGATCTCTCACAGTGGTGATAGCGGCAGTTCACAGTTAGATGGTTGGTGATGAAAAGGGACTTTTAGGAACTGCTTTCTCTGTTGACAAAGAGAAATGAAGCTTGAAGATAAGAAGGTGCAGAAGAAATGCATTTTACGTAGACACACGGAACTACAAGAGACTAATTCCAGAGAATTGTGGTGTTTACTCTGCAACCATCAACTAACCGGCAACCAGGATCTTTAAGGTTTAAGTATCGCTGTCTGATCTCTGTGGTTTGATTCCCTCTTGGTGTGCACAGATGTTCCTGACGGTATACCTCAGTAACAATGACCAGCATTTCATTGAGGTTCCTGTTACCCCGGAGACACTATGCCGGGATGTGGTGGATTTGTGCAAGGAGCCGGGTGAAACGGACTGCCACTTGGCTGAGATGTGGCGGGGATCTGGTGAGTGACTCTTATCTTCTGTAGACTGTAATGTTTTCACAAATGCTGTTTGCTTTGTTAGCTTTTTCACCAGAATGTGTATAGACACTTACAAGTCCCTTGTTGAGGACAACCATACATGGAGATAGACTCTGTTACTTATTCCTTTTACCTTCTTTTTATAAGGTTGCGTTTTAGTTGCTGTGCAAATAAAGCGGAGCCCATAATTTCTGTGACGAACACAACTGCGTATCCTGCTCTTCTCTGAGGTGGAGAGTGGTTGAGATTTTGTGGCTGGCTCATTTTTCCCTTCTGTGAACGTCAATAAGTATTCAAAATCAAAATTCAAGGAGCTGGGCTTCATCTCCGTTTCCATGGTAATGCTGTCGCAAGAGTGAGGAAAGTGGCAATTATTTTGTTTGAGTACTTCTACAAGTGGTCTGAAAAGAGATGGGAAGATGCTGAAGACTCTCATTTAGCAGCCATGCTGTCCTTACATTTCTGACGCTCCTTTAAAAAAGAAAAAGGTCAGAGTTGGTTTTTATAGTTATAAAAAATATTTACCTCTAATTTATGGAGCAATTCTGCAATTATAACAAATCAGTTTCATTGACTTCTTTTTTTGCTGTAAGATGTCAGTGCCTGTAATGAAATGGACTTTTTAACACTTTGAAGAAAATGATGAGGGCTCTGGTTTTAGTGCCAGCCTGAATAATTCACATTTGTTGCTGGTTTCCCTGAAGTCATTGTATGGAGAGATCAACACAATGCACCTTCTTTGTAGGGTGTTGAACAAAGCAAGCAAAGCAAACAGTTCACACATGTTTGACCTACCCGTGTCTTGTCACATGTTTCGACCTTGGCTGGCTGAATATAATTACACTGTTTCACTATTAAGTTTATGAATGTGTTTTTAACCTCGCATCAAAGCTTAGATTTTATTATGTGCTCCATCTGCAGAGAGAGCTGTAGGGGAAGGCGAGAGGATGTTGGATGTACTCCAAAGATGGGGACAGCACAGAGCAGAGGTGCGATTCTTTCTGCGACACAACCGAGCCCCTAGTAGGGAGTCAGGTAAGTGTCTCTACATAACATATCAAGCCCAACCCAACACACAATAGATTACAAAATAAAAGAAGAGATTCTATGATCTCTTTATCCAAACAAGATTGATAATTGAGCTTGGGCTATCATCGGAGAAGAAACATTTGAATCTAACAGTATAAGCTCTGGAAATGCCTGAAACCTTTTTAAATATACCAACATTTACTTTTTTAAGACATTTTCATGAAAAGTCTTTTCACCACTGAGATGGAACCAGCCCACCTCGTCTGTCTGCACTGCAGAGGTTTGGAAATAGTATGCGTAACCCTGCCTTTATCCAGGAAATTGTTTTACATCAGTCAGCTTTAAACCCTTGGAACCATCCTTAGTCATACAGATGGAGATGAGATAGAAAGCTGCATATCTTAGTCGCATTGCCAGAAGACTTTTCAGTTTTCCTAGGTATGCATAAAAGTCCAGTATATTGGACCTATGCTATGCTCTCAGACCCCAGTTGCATAACTAAGCCCTTTTACCCCTCACAGCTTGAGTCTAGCCCAGGGATTAGATGGCTGGTTTCCCTTCCTGTTATCTTAAGCTGGTCTTGTTTCCCACAGTTAGCTTAGCTGTTTCAATATAGTTACATATTACGTCTTCAGAAAGAAAGTTTTTGGGTTTTTTTCTACGGTGTGCTTTTTAGATGATGGAATACTGTTTTGCTGACTATATTGGTAAAACTGGATTTCTTTCATTGTTACTCCTTTACATTAGGACAACATATAAAAATTATTCTCTGCTACACTTTACTTGCTCAGTAACCTTACACTTAATTAACTACTGAGCTTAATATGATTTAATGTTCAGCTAAAGCTCATCAGCAGCATTTGACAGTATTAAGAGCATATTCGGTATATGAAGGTTTATCTCAAAGCCATTATGTAATATAAAGGACTTTAGTCCTGGGGTCGACTCCTCTGTAAAATGCCTGTTGTATGGCTGGCTTCGTGTGTATGGATACAGTTTTGGAGCCACTCTTAAGCGATTATGTATTAGGTTAAATCCTGAGATTTGCAAGTCACAAAGAGTGTTTGATCCCAGTTTTTTTTCCAAAGGAGTGTGCTTGTCTATGTGTTATTTCAAATGTTGCACTCCATTTCCAAGAGAAACAAATGCACTTAAGTGTGTGTTATCACGTTTGTCTGAGACACTGACAGATAAAAAGTCAATAGGAAGTTCCAGTCATTTTTCACAGCTGTCTGTCAAGGCCAGTGGTTTACACACACTGTTGTGTCTTGGTTAGAACTAAATTGGAAAAGAAAAGTTTTCTGGTTGAAGTACAAATCATGATATCTGAAGTTATCTATCATGGTGATTACTCAGGTGGGTCGAGAGGCTCAGATTCAAAAAGAAATGGAACGAGGGCCCCCCCAGACAGAAGAATGGAGAATGGGGTGAGTATTTGACTTTCTTTCATTATCAATACCTTTTAAAAATGCATTTTAATATGTGTCTAAGCAGAACTATAGTAGTCCTTAAATGTATTCATACTGTCTAAGAAACAGCGGATACTGAAATAAACTGAAATTATCAAAAGTAAAATTGTATAAAAATCATGATATTGTCTTCAAATGCTGGTTCCTTTTGCAACATTTGTCCTTTCTCTTGTGTTCAGGCTGAGCCCTCCACCTGTGTGACAAAGTGAAGTTGAATGCATTTATATCTTTGTTTCCCTTCTTGCACAGGTGGCAATGCCTCGAATGGACATGACACTAGCTGAGCTGCAAGAGATGGCTGCGAGACAGCAGCAACAAATAGAAGCTCAACAACAGTTCCTCGCTTCCAAGGTGCATAAAAAAGTGCAAAATGAAAGAGAAGAGTAGAAGTAGAAGAGGTCTAGTAGAGATGGATGGGTACAGGAGATAAAAGGGTTGAGTGGTGGAGATGAAAGAAAAAGCCAGAATAGAAAGGGGGCAAAAGGAAACAAGACTGAAAAACTGGGTTGTTGTTATAAAATGAGGATTTTATGGACACAACAAAGATCCTGGATTAAGTAAGGTGCACTTATGAAATTAATGTATATGGAGGCTTTGAAAGGTGCATTTGAGATAGTTGCAAGGCCAGTATTGTAATATGAGTATGAGAAAACTTGCTACCCTTTGTTCCCACTGTGTAGGGCTTGTCTGGTATTTATTGCATATGTTTTAATAGCTTCATTTTATTTTTAACATAAAAACATTTGAAACTCAAAGTATTTGGTTCTGGATGGAGCATTTAGAACATTTAGAACATCATTTTCATCCAGAAATGTAAAAAAATTAAGATTAATTAAAATGATCCATTAAAAAACTGGAGTTTTTCTTCATCATCCTGCATCTTTGGCTGGTGAATACCTGAGGATAGTATTGCAAGCCTTGAAATGTCACTTTGAGCCAGTCACACACACTTTCTACCCAAGTCAGAAAACAAACGGGGATTATTTTCAACACAAACTTTATTGAACTTGTCTTAAAACAGTTCTTGAGGAGCAGTTCAATGATTGAGTTAAGCAGCCCGGTATTACATTTGTATGGCTGGTCAGTGTTTACATAAAATGTACTCTTGGTTGATGAATTAGGATAACTAATAAATGGTCTTTTTCATAACAAACAGGTTAGGCTTTATCTTGTTGCGCCATCTAGCACTCATTCAGGGCTTAATTTTACTCACTTTTGTCTGCAGGAGCAGCGGCTGCGCTACTTGAAGCAGCAGGAGCAGCGTCAGCAGCAGCAGGTCTCTGAGCAGGAAAAGCTCCAGCACCTCCGAGACAACATCGCAAATCAGGAAGCTCGGCTTAAGAAGGTCAGGGCCCTCAAGGGTCAGGTGGAGCAGAAACGTCTCAGCAATGGCAAATTGGGTGAGCTCATTGACTGAATTAATGGAAGTGTTGCATCTTTAATATTTCACTGGTGAAGTTAAGGATATTATTATTCAGAGCAAAATGTATTATTGTGAACTCATGTTTTCATTATGTTGTCGTTTTTTTCGGACCTCTCATCATCGCACACAATCTTTGTCTCCAGTGGAGGAAATAGAGCAAATGAATAACCTGTTCCAGCAGAAGCAAAGAGAACTAGTGATGGCTTCGACCAAGGTAGAGGAGCTCAGCCGACAGCTGGAGTTGCTTAAAAATGGCAAAATGGACAATTTCCATGACAACCAAAGCTCAGTGGCTGAGCTAGATCGGCTTTACAAGGAGCTTCAGGTTTGTAGATTAAAACATTTATTTATTTAATGCAAGCACAAATATAAGCCAGATCCTTCTGTTTAAATTTATTTGTTTATCCGTTTCTGTCTGCAGCTCAGGAATAAACTCAACCAAGACCAAAATTCCAAGTTGCAGCAACAGAGAGAGAACCTGAACAAACGCAACATGGAGGTGGCAGCGATGGACAAACGGATCAGTGAGCTTCGAGACCGGCTGTGGAAGAAGAAAGCCGCCCTTCAGCAGAAAGAGAACTTGCCTGTAAGTTGAAGAAACCAAAGCAAACTAAAAACATCCCGTTTTGTTTTGTTTGTTTGTTTTTTTTTAACAATATGTATACAAACGTCAAACTGGTAGAGATGTTTTTGATCAGAACTCCTCCTACTGGCTTTAATACAAAGTTGTGGTATCTTTTTTTTTTTTTTTTTACCTTCTAAAGCCTCAGGTCTCCTGGCAATCAGAACTCAGCCATGCTAATGTAAGGCTACTTCAATTTTCTGTCCTCTATTTGGGAAAAAAAATGTGTGAGCCCTCATTCAAGGACATGGGTTTCTTTCCATTTCTTTTTCTTTTTCTCTCATTTGGTTTTGTTTCTGAGGTAACTTTGGGGGATGGATCATTGTACTGATCATAAAAACTGAGTTAAATTTAAGCTTACACGCATAATTCTTCTCAGCAGAGTTTTCATTTGCCAGAAACAAGTCGGGACGTCGAGAGAGGAGTAATGAGTACAGACTGTCATCACAGGCAGACAGGAATGTCTGTGGAGATGCAATCTTTCTTAACAGAAACAAGAAAAGTTGAATGACCAGTTTTCTTAAAGACACAATCACCAACCTTTCTTAGTTAATTTATTGTGTGATTACCAAAAATATATAGAAATAATAAATGGATAGTGAAAATCTACCAGCTGAGTGATTTAGTCTTTGCTTGAGTTTACTGCCGGGTGTTTCTGTGTTTCTCTGTTTCACTTTCAAGGAGTTGTTTTGTACACAGGTTCCCATGGGACCGTAAATAACAGTAAACAGGCTTGTTTATGAAACAGCATGTGAAGAAGAAAACGTTGCTTCTGCACTGCTTTAGATTATGTGCTTTTCGTAATGGAGCAAGGATATTAAAGTGGTAATAAAAATAACATAATCAAACCGAATTAATGATGAATTATTTAATGTTTTAACCCTCTTTTTACTCTCCACTTTGCTGTTCTGCAATTTTTACAAAATGGGCTCAATTCCTTTCAATCATACTGATGGTGCTTCAATTTCTTAAATTAAGTTGGAATCATATTTAACAAGTAACTATTTAAATGCAAAATATTTCTTCATAACTATCGATTTTGAGTTTTATAATGTTTCTGCCATATTGTAAATGTGAGGTAAAAAGTATTGAGCATGCAATGTTAAGTCATTAAGTTAGTACATAAATAATATATTCCATAATGGGAATGTCATTCATCCTTCTGGAAGCCTTTAATCGGCTTAAAAATACAGGAGGGACCTTTATGTACAAGATTGGTTGCATTTTTAGAGATGAATATCTCAGTAGGCTAGAGTGAAAAGGTAATTTACCCACATCCTGCCTAGAATCGTAATGAGTGATCCTTTTTCACTCCAGTACAAAGAAATTCTCCATGCAAGCTGCTCTCCTCCTACCAAACAGAAACGTTTCGCTGACATCACCCAGTAAACATGTAAAACTATACTGAAGAGAGATACTGTTTTTTATGTAGTTCAGACAACACAAACAAGGTTTATGTTGGACTGGATAAAGCAGATTATTTGGTATTTTGAACTGCTTTTGCATGTTTGTGCTTTTGTTTTCTCAAGAATGGCTATCCTGGTAAAGAGAGGGCTTCAAAAGACACTCACGCTCAGGTAACTAAATTAATATTAGAGTTCTACTTATTTATCCGCTTGATTTCTCATCCTGTTTCTTAAATATGACTTGCGTCAAATAGCATTATTTGTATTAAGTTAATTTGCAACATAACTACAATCATTTTTATTTTAAGAGAGTATATCACAAAACTTAGGCTTGTGACCAGAGGTAATGAAACAAAGGGTTCATTTTATAAGAAACAAACCATTTGGAAGTTTACTAAATGTAGAAAATCGTTCTTCTGTAAATGTTTTTGGAAGGTACTGTCTTTTAAATTCAACATTTCTGTAGTCAAGTCTCAAATTAAACCTGCAACCCACATTTAACTCCTCTAAAATAACAGGAAATCAAACTTTCTGATTTTTCTTGATTGAGCGCTTGTTTATTCCATCCATCCATTTTCTACCACTTATTCCCAAACGGGGTCGCGGGGGGGCTGGAGCCAATCCCAGCAGACAATGGGTGAGAGGCGGGGTACACCCTGAACCTTTAGGATCCGCTCAATCAGTCATTGAAAGAGTTTCTACCATTGTGTGATCTTTGGGCCAGATTTACTAAAGCTTTGCGTGTACTAAAACGCGTGCAAACTCATTGGACACGCAAAAAAAAGTACAAACTGATTTACTAACAGGGTGCAAAACTGCCTATGTCACTCAAAGGTGCAAAACTGCGCGTCCATCTCCAGATTGCGCTTCTGCCTCAATGAATATGTAACACGGGGCGTT
>JBAMHX010000018.1:14300757-14323258 GCA_037177515.1 Pseudomugil tenellus | reverse complement strand
TCTATCTATCTATCTATCTATCTATCTATCTATCTATCTATCTATCTATCTATCTATCTATCTATCTCTATCTATCTATCTATATATATATATATATATATATATATATATATATAAATGCTAACCCTGCTCTATGCAGTATATAGAAGATGTTATATCATAAAGTGATCATGTGATTCAGGGATAAAATAACTTTGCAGTCTTATAACTAGCATTTATAAGGAGTCAGCAGAACTGTATTGTCATAACCAAAAATGCTCTTTTGTATTAATTTGTAACTTCAGCTATGTTGTGGGTTTCAGTGAGCAAACTGAAGACTGGTTAATTTCCAAAGGACGTGTGTATGGCAGAATAGGTGTAGCTACAGAAAATATTGCCTACTAACACAAAGTGACTCAGCTTCAACAAACTGGATCTCATTGGATCTCAGCCAACATGTCTATTATGACCGTCTGAAATATCTTTTGGGCAAAAACAGGATGTAAAAATTTAAATTAAATTATCCACACCCTGTTCACTAATTATAAAAAATATTTTATGAAGCTTTTCAGGTTGAATATATTAAGCATGTTATAGTATAATTTAATTGATTATGAAATGCTTAAAATGCAGTTTTAGTGGCTTTGATTTAATTTCTTTTACCAGGTTAGGATATGTAGTTTTCCTCTCAGAAGCTCTGATATTTATTAGCAGATTTCAGTTCCTTTTATAGCCGCTAGATGTCACTGTGTCCCCACTCTGCTGACTTGAAAGGAGCAGATTGCTCCACGCAGCCCACCTTTTCCACTTTACTTCTTTCTACCGCAACTCCCAGCGCAAACCAGTTCTCAGGATCCCGAGAAAGGTCGATACAGTGAGCCAGTTAGTGTAATCATTATGGTGGGAAAAGGGAAGAAGTGAGCTTTAGATGTTGGTAAAGTGGAGGCGTGAAGCTTGTGCAAATCAGCTCAGGAGCGGCTGTGTGTCTTTATGAGTGCTTGTTTAAGAGTGCACAGGCGTTTAAAGTCCATTTGGATTACATTGTGCTCAAGGAAAGATATAAACCCTGTTCTTCTCAAATTTAGGTAAGTCACGTTTAATCTTACAAGGCAACACTGTAATTGTATCGTTATTTTTGGTGTTTTGTGTGGCCATCTACTCACATGGAGCAGGAGGCTATTCTGTCTTTTGAATGTAACCTATGAATTTATCACTCATTAGAAAAATCAATGAATCATATTTATTTAAGGAATATTAAACTGCAAGATGTTTACCTGCCAGTTCAGGCAGGTGGAACCTCACCTACCTTCACTGTCCGTGTGCGTAAAACTGTCCATGTAAAAAGAAAAGCGTTGCGTTTGCGTTAAAC
Organism: Pseudomugil tenellus; assembly: GCA_037177515.1. Taxonomy (NCBI): domain Eukaryota; kingdom Metazoa; phylum Chordata; class Actinopteri; order Atheriniformes; family Pseudomugilidae; genus Pseudomugil; species Pseudomugil tenellus. Next base: position 14,321,910 of record JBAMHX010000018.1, on the reverse strand, counting down.
TGAACCAGCCTCCTCTGCTCTGGCGACTTCACATATCAGCAGAGGTGTATATTAGGCGTATTTACATGTAAAACACATGACAATGAGTCGGGTGAGTGCCAGCAGCGTGAACACACGGATGGTGTTGGAGGCGATGGAGATGAATCTTTCTACATAGTGCCAACCAGCAGCCAGCCATCGCCTGTCTGGTGTTACACTGGTGATCTAATCAGTAGTAATCACACAGAAGAAGCCCATGTCAAACCAGTTATCTATCTTGCTTAAGTGATTTGTGTGTTAAGTGGAAGGAAACACTTTAGTTGTGTTAAGTTTTATTATAGAGATAGTTTCCCATTCCCCGTGTTTCTTTTTTTCCCATCTGAGTTGTTTTTCAGCCTCTATCTTATCCAGTTTCTGGTTTGGTCATTATATTTTATGATGATTTCATCTATGGTTTAGGCTTTCAATCAATAATCAGGCTCTCAGCAGGAGTCCAAAGGGGTAACCATGATAAAAAATTTATGAAAACAGGAAACTCAGAATGAAATCGCAAAGCTGTAACAATGGAAAGATCATGGATTTAGTGAAAGAGTTAATCATGGGTGCACATATTCACAATCAACACAGAGTATAGAGTCGAAAACGCTTCTGCAGTGTTCATGTTTGAACTCTGTGTATCTAACATGAAAACATTTTGTTTACATTCTGTAAAAAAAATGTGAATAAAAACAGAATGAATCTCCTGCCAAACGATTAAAAATCTCTGTTTAACATTAAAACATGTCTGATGTGAAATAAAGTTTTTAATAGTAACAAGAAGTTTGCAACTGAAGTAGCACATGCCAGTTTGTCGTAAGGGAAGATAAGGAGCGGTTTACCACCGAGGGAAATACTCCATGAGCAAATAGTGGAATTATTAGAGGATTGCTTCTTTGTGTAAAAATGGAACTTTGGGTTGGCATCATCAGCAGTAACATAACGTAACAAAAAGATTGAAGGAACCAGGAAATAACCTTATGGTGAATGTTATTGCATCTAACTTGCACATTTGTAAAAACACTATTAATGGTTAACAATAAATCCTGGTTGTGGATGCATTCATGCATTCATTATGTCATACAAAACAAAAACAAAAACGTAGTTTTCAGGTACATTAAACATCCTGCATGTGTTAAACTGTAAAATCTGCACCAGAACTGAATCCTGCCTGCTCTCCAGACCTGAATTGTGTACTGAAAAGCATTTGGCTTATCTAGAAGCAAAAGAAATCTGATAAAGGACGTGTTTAACTTTAGAAAAGCTCAAATACTTTTAAGTATTGTAAATGAAAAAGCCTTCAGATTTTTTCCCCTAAAACATCTAAGATGTCTAAATAGACTTTAAGCCAAAGCTTTTCTTCAGTGAGATTTGTAATGCCAGTCAGTGATCTCTCAGAAAAAAATCATTTTGGATCGTCGACTGTTGACATTTACAGGATTTGGGCTGCCATCTCACCCAGATTGGATCAATTCTTACATATAGCAGCAGTAATAGATGATTTCAAACAGCATCTCAGCAAGTCACTGACCACACACAGCTTTGTGTGTTTTGTTGCTTTGTCAGAATCACTGTAGTGTTAAACATGAATTTAAAGAGCTCAGTGTTTTATGCACAAAGTGGCTCCAGAAATGCAAACTTACAGTCCTGTGGATAATAACAGTTCAATTCAAATGACTTCCTTTTGTCTCTCTGTGAAACGAGTGTTTTCACAGCCTCTTAGGCAGCAGCCTCAGTGGCTGTGACCATTTGTAACTCAGACACATGCGTTCAACTCAAAAACAAGAGTTTTTGAGTCCTTTTGGACAAGTGTGATGTGTTAATGGAGCTGTCACCGCTGTGCTCCAGCCTCCCCCATTCAACCAAGTTCACACACACTATAATTACTTAATAAAATCTATTTCTGTGAATGAATGTCTTGGGACGGAAAGCTGGCAGTGTGATCAGGATGAAGACAGGCTGCGTGGTGTGATTTCCTCTGGGTCTGGCTTTTTTTTCATTTCCAGCATATTTTCTTCTGCATTTATTTAAAGTTTTGACTTGTGTGCTCAGCAGCTAGTTAACAATTAAAAGCCTCTGGATTTAGGGGGTCTGAGGTGCTTCGAACTAATCAAGAATAATTTACATTAAATGACAGAGAATCAGGAATGTGACCGGACTCATCAACAGTACTTTACCTCCTGCTTTTTGCTTTTTCTCCCATTTTTCTGTTTTGGTGCGTTTTATAATGTGAATAGGCCCCTCTTTCTTTAATGATTATACGACCCCATCAAGACTACTTTGGCTTCCTGATTGCCTGAGAGCATTGAGACCACGACAGCCCCCTTTGAGTGAGTGCTCGAGTCAGATAAATGACTTAAGAAAGCCCCCCTTATAAGTCATTTATCCATGGACCCTCAGTGCATCTCCTCTGCCACCTTAAAAAGGAGCTTAGACAACACCTGGATGGGAGACGACATACATTTACATTGCACATCCTCAGAGGGAATGCAGAGCAGAAATAATCGGGGTCCCTCATTGTAAATTTGCAACATTTGTGCAATGATATGCTCCCTAAATTCAGGATCATGAAAAGCAACATTGCTATTTACAACAACGTTCTATGAACACACAGATCTCAGAGACAGCAAAGAAAAATCTCTTTGCAGAGGCCTGAAATCCCTTACTGTGAAATTTTATTTGGCTTCACTTTTATCGGACTTTCTTGTAGTCAAAGCAATAAGTTGCCATCAGTGAGTGTTTAATAGTCTGACACTGGATGCTCCATCGTCAGCTGCTGGAAATGACTCTTTTTAATACATTTGATCAACAAGCATATTGATCGTTTATTGTTTTACCTTGATCGTGTTTGAATTTTATTACAAATACTCTTCAGGCAAAAAGTTTGACGATTGACATGCTTTAACAGAAAATGTCATTTTTCAGGTTAATGTTGTAATTTTCATTTGTATAACTATGATTGTTTTAGTAGCTGCCTGAACGCATATGTTTTGAAGGTATTGCATCACCGTCTCCATCTTTAAACCTTTTTATGTGGTGGAAAATGTATAGAAATGTTTAATAAAGCTAATTTGTTTAGCATCTCAAAACTAAACTAAACATGTAACGAATGTAAAGTAATCTGCACCATATTTGAAAGGTTTTAATAGAAATGTACTTATGGTATACCTTTTCAAAGCAACCGTTGTCATGGTGTCGGCCTTGAGGGACTTCAGAGACTTTGCATCAGGGTGCAGTCTCTGCCTCTTGTACCTTTCATCCTTTCTTTTTTCACTGCATCCGTTGGTGTGCGTGAAAAGATTTAATAAATGCGTGCATGTGTGTTCTCGTGGAAAGCTGTTGGAAGCTTACTTTGCTTGATGGAAAGGGCTAAAGAGTGTGACTATTTACATTTGGAGTTGCTAAAACACTTGGAGCGTGTGTATATGTGTGTGTGTGTCTGAAGGAGACATGGAAAAAGAGATGTCACTATTACTGCAAATAAGATTGGACATGGTTCGGTGATGCTCCATAGAGTTTCTGTCAGTGTATTCTGAGTGTTTGAGTGTGCACTGATGCAAAATACACACACACACACACTCACACACACACACACACACACACACACACACACACACACACACACACACACACACACACACACACACACACACACACATCTCCTCCCTTCCATCCTCTTGCCACCAGTCTTTTCAGTCCCTGAGAAGAGGGTTTTACTCTGCAGGAGCAACATTGGCATTCATGTCACACCACACACACACACACACACACACACACACACACACACACACACACATTGTAGAGACTATCATACATCCTTATCATTTGGCTTGTCTCAGGTACGTCTGCTGCTTGAACTGGTTTCACATCGTATTGATCCAGATTTTTCCACATAGCAGTTTAATCCTCAAGTGTTTTCTGGTAATATCGGCGTTGTTTTTGACCGTGGTTGTTTAGTTCACGATGTTTTCAGCCGCGGCTCGCCCTCTCCTCACTGACACTTTGCAACACGTGAAGTCCAATCTGATCTGATCCTTTATCGAGCCATTGCACTTTGTATCTCTTTCATGTCTCTGCTGTCATCCATGTGAAATCATCCACATCAGCTCATTTAATTCGTTTGAACTCATCTGCAGCGACTTTCCAACTTTGCTTCCGTCTTGCTTTTTTGCAGGCGTTACAGATGATTAACATTGTTTTCTTTGTGTGTCTCTTTTTATTTTTTGCCAGGTTTCTTCCCTGCTCTCTCTACAGAACAGTTGAAAGAAGCAGCTTTCTGTTTATTTCACCGCTTGGATGTGCGTCCATGTGAGCAGGCGATTGTGGTGGATATGAGAGTACGCTCAGCAGAGATGCAGGGAGCTCGATCCTCAGCCCATCTCCTGTTGCTGAGCTGCTTGTGTGCAGTAACAGCGACCAGCTACCCGTTCAGAACACCTCTGGACCTGGATGTAACTCCACGCATCACAGTGTTGAGCAGTGGTAAGCGCTCGCAAAGACACAGACGTGCTTCACATCCCTTCAGTCATTCTCTGAACTTCATCCTGAGCTGCACAGTGATGCTCACAGACTTACAATATCTCAGTTCACTGTGGAACCACCAGTTAACATCAGGCATTGCAGAATAATTAATTTCTTATTTACATCTTTCATTGTCTAAAAATAACAAAAAAGGAAAAGAGTGGAAAGAAAAAGTTTGGGCGTGATGCATATTTAGTAGTGAATAAAGCTCCCTTTGGGAAGGATTACAGCTTGGAAACACTTTTGTAGCAGCTGAGAGACTTTAAGTTCCTGTAGAACTCATATGCACTGCTTCTTTTAAGAGTGTCCATTTAGCCGAAGTTGGGAGGAATGTGATGGCATCCTGCACCTCTTCACATTAGGTATTAAAGTATGTTTAAGATAATTTCACTCTAACAGCTACAATTCTGCCCACGCTATGACTGCAGACCCACATTATGAACAATCCACCTGTGTGGAAGATGTACCTTTTCAGGACACATTTGACTATTTTTCCTCTAAACATATCCACAGCTGTGTTTGTCAAAATTGAGCAAAGCTTGTTTGGAGTTTCACTTGCAAACCTTTGATGCTGAACGCTTTGGTGAGGATGCCGGAATGACATTTTTCTTATTTTCCTTTCACAAGAGCCACATTTGAGCATAAGTATCTGCAGGCGCTGCGGAATATTCCTGAAAGTCTTTGGCCATAAAAGTACGGTTTTGGTATGCTTTTTTAAAAAATAATCTTTAAAGTTCTTTTAATATTTTGGGCCTTAGCTTGACCTTTAGCTTTCATATTTACTTTAGTTATGTGCTGAGGAAATCTGAAGAGTCTTTGCTATCTCATCTCCTTCCTTTGTGGGCATCCGTTGCTTTAACTTCCAGTGTGCTCGGCAGATGATTAGAGCCCATGGCTGTTTATTGTTCAGAGTATTTAGAAAGCTTTGAAATCTGCATCACTTGATCTTACCCATCAGTGATTTTAAGCAAGTCATAGCCTTAAGAAGCTAATAAGCTTTTGTACAATAAACATTTTGGGGAACTTTGAGATTATTTTTTCTTTATTTTACTCTAAATGTGGCTCAAAAGAATGCTTCATCTGTAACTATAAACTTCAGATAGTAAATGGTTTGATGAGCAGCCGTAGCCAAACATTTTCATGTTGCTATATTTCTTTCTTCTTTCAGCCTCATCTCACCATCACATTATTCTGCTCACTTTCACCTGACTCTTCCTTGACTTAGTCTTATTGTGTACGTTCACCTGAATAAGGCTCTATTGTCAGCTCTATTAACCTTGCTTCTCTTGCTATATTGAGCCGTGATTATTATTTACCCATCTTGTGAATGATGGAACGTAGCCAAAGGTTTTTGGAGACACAGAAGCAGATGTGTGAATTGCTTTCGCTTGGATCCCTGCAGAGCATCCAGGGAGTCTGACACCACTGTAGGTAGTGGAGAAGCACTGTAACCATGACAACTGTTGTAGTGTGGTGCAGTTTACAGTGTTTTATATTTGTGAACGTGTGTGGGGAAGTATAGAGTCTTGAAACAGAATTGTTTTTTGACCATTTTTTTGTTGTTGTTGATACATGGAGATGCAACAGAAATGTTTTTACTTGACTTTCATTCAAATGGACTTCTGCAACATCTGCTTGCAGAACAATATCCTGTCTTGTAGTTTTATCTGAACAGTCAGTCCTTTCTTATAGTACATTTTTCTGTTATGCGTTGTGATGTTGACATCACTTGATAACTTTATCTTAGTTTCTGTATGTCATCAGTGCTCTCTTCTGTTTGCAAGATCTGCTGCTCAACTCTTCTGTCTTAAACTTAATTTATTCTTATTTCTCTGCCTTTCCAATCACTACTTTCTTTTACTGTGTTTTTATTAATTATTTTGTACTTTTTATGGTTGTTTTGGCATTTTTTCTAGTTCTTTTATCTTGCTGTTATCCTTAATCGTTGTCCCATATGTTTCCTTGTTCATGATGAAAAGATTTTGATATGCAAACTTACCTCTAATCTCTGTGTTCCTTAGCAACTCAACCAGCAAAGCCTCCAAACCTGAGCTGGTAGACAAATTACACATATATGCAAACTTAGAAATGCAACTGTTCTTTTCCTTTTTAATTGAAATCTAAATAGGTGCAAATGCTGAAGCTGATAAACCAGACAGGGAGCAGATGGTTAAAAGTGCTAAAATTGAGAATTCGCCTACATATACTACTATAGTAGTATATGTATAATACTCTGTATTCCAGTCTGTCAGGTTTTGTGAGAATTTCTCAAACATGGACGGTCTGCAGATTTGACTTTCATTCGCTTGTCAAACTTTGAACCCGGATGTTCACGTGCATGTTTGTAAATCATGCTGTTACATCACAGTCCATTTCCTTGAAGTCCAGCGCCTGCTTGTGTTTGTCCTCGAACACAGTGTACTCTGCCGATCACCATTGATCCCTCAAAGTGTTTGCTCAGTAAATAAAATTATTTTGGCTCCTCTCACTGCCTGACTCGCACCTTTTCTTGCCCCATGGACCAACTCACAAGTGTCTGTTCATACATGATCTTATGCGCTGAAGCTAAAGTGTTTCATTGTAATACAAATCTTGATAAATACCCCTACTGCGTCACACAGTTGTGTTATTATGAGTTACCTAGCTCTACCTGTCAGGCTCTTGCGCACACACAAACACACACCCACACACACGTTAAGGCATTATGTGTCCTATAATGCTTGGATTACTCTGAGGAGAAGCAGGCTTTGTCTCAGCTTTTAAGAAAGGCATCAACGTTGTGTGGGAGAGGTTCAGATTCTGAAAACACCATCGAGGTAGAAATCTTTTTTCTGGTAAGAATAAGGGAAGAGGAGATACCAGATACCAGGGAGCAACTTGGGATGGGAACTGCAAATACAAGGAGTCTGACACATTTCTTTTTGGCCACAGTTCTCAATAAAATCTGGATTTCTTTTCCATTCACACAGATTATTTGCTGTCAAAATTAATCAATCGCCACAGGTATTTTGATGAGATGTGAACTTAGTTGTGCATCATTGTGATTTTGCAGATATCGCTTTTGTTATGAGTCTCTCTGTGTAATAATTGTGTTGTAATGTTTACTCAATATTCCTGATACTCTTAGGACATACACTCCAGTTTCTCAAGACTGCAGCTAGTAACTTTGTGAAATCCATTATTTGTGTGTTTAGATATGTGTGTGAGTGTTTATGCTGAGTGTTTGTGTGACTCAACATGATTAGTATCTTGGCCTGCCAAACAGATGCATGCCAGTATAGCTAGGGAAACTGCATGAGGGACATGGACACAAAAGAAAACACTTCAAACCTTTATTGGACACAATGGAAATTAAATTGAATGTTTGATCAGTGCTTTTGTGTAAAAACAAAAGAAGAGTAAAAAGAAGTTTGTGGTATTTGAACCACCTGATTTCCATTTAAATGATGGTTTTGAGAACAGGGATGTTTCATGGCTTGGTAACTGCCATGGAAACTACAGAAACCATTTGATTAAAAGTTGTAACAGTTGGATAAGAGTTATAAAGACGGACAGGAGCAGGAATTAATAAATCAGGGACGCAGACGAAGTTGGAAAGTTTGGGAACAATCTAATAAGGCAAGATTGAGTCTGTTTATATGGAGACAGAGGAGAGATGCTGACTGAATCCGGAGAGGAATTTTAAAGATTGAGTTGTCACTCAAGGAAAGAGGAGTGAAAAAGGAGTGGTGAGAGAGGAAATGCAGGTGTTTGGCTTGACACAGGAAAATGTAGGAAACAGGGATAGATTAAATATGGATGATCCAATGTGCAAAAGCAGAAGTGGTGGGACTTGTAAATGAAAAACTTTAGAATATATTTGAGTTGAAGTATTGTACTTATCGTAATAATAATTATAATATTGCAATTTATTTTTTGTGGTGCCTACATTTGATCTGTTATTTAATAGTGATGATTGTCTGCAAGTGTAAGCTGGAAACAGACCGAAAAAAAGCAGTCACTGGGGGACAGATGACTGGGATTTGAACCACCAACCCTCTGGTTTTAGATGACTTGCTTTACCACCTGAGCCACTGTCAACCCCTGTAATGAATTTATGTGTTGGTATCCTCTAAAAACTGGTATCTTTACCATTTTCTGCTGTGTCTTACTATGTCAGTTTTTCTGAACAAAAGACATTAATCTCAGTTTACTAGATTATATAAAGACCTAAAGAGATATTTTCTGAATTTTTCTTTATATCTTTAGATATTTGATTTAAAGTAACATGATGCTATTCAAATAAAACCATGTTAGAGCTATAGAGAAATATAATTATTTAGTGACTCTATAAAATCTTATCGAAAACACGCTTTGACTACACTACAGTTAAATCTAAAGAAGATCTTGTGGTGTAGAAAACGACATGTGAAATATAATGCATGGGGATGGTTATTGTAAAATATAATTAAATAGAATTGCTTAAGTGAAATCCAAGTACTTTTACATTGTTTTAAATATAACAGTTGAATAGATATCTCTCCACCTCCCTCTATTCATCAATGTTTGCATGCTAACAGGCTAAGCTAACTAGATTGCTATGCTAACATTAGCATGGCTGTATATTCTGATTCTTTTTTCTATTTTATGAATGAAATTAAATGAAAATAAAAATAAATACTATTTGATTATTCTGTAGTAAACAGCCATTGTTAGAAAATTATTGGACAGATGACTATGCAAGGAAATAAATAAAAAAATTCTTACCACTTTATGTTAAATTTAGTTGCATTTTGCTTTGAAATCTATTTTTTAAATATGTCTTTCTGCTTTTTTGACTAAACACAACAGCTACACAGCTGTGTGCTGCTAGAATGCATTTTGATTTAAAAAACGTTTTTTCCCCTCAACAACCTAACAATATCCTCTGATTACAAAGGAAGCCCCTTAAAATCCATGAAGAAGTTCTCTCTGCTTTTCACAAGAAGTCAAAAGCCATGCAGCAAGAAATCCATCACAGAAAATGAAATTCGGTTTCACCTTTTTAGTCTCATCCTGTCAGGCCTGATTGAAAAAGCCTTTGCTCTGGAGCATGTAATATGCCCTCTGCTGAGCTGTGACTTTCTAAAGTCCTATAAGGAGATGGTTTAAGGTGCAAAACCCATCAGTGTGTGATTGTTTTTAAAAGATATTTTTCATTATTCATTTAAATCACCACATAGATAGTAAAACACGAGAAGTATATTTACATTAACTCAGTATCAGTCATAACTTGTGACAGGATGATTCCCTTTTCCCTGGAAGTCTTATTTTTATACCTTCATTTGTTCCCATAGAGACGGACCATAACCAGTAGCCACAGTGGATAGTGTGTTCAGATATTCCAGGTGAAGCCATGCAAAAGAGATCAATGATCAAGAGATCAACCATTTGTTGAAATAAAAAGAGGAAGCACGAGAACAAAAGAAGATTAAACTGGTTTTTAACATATTTTTAAATGACTAAACTCCTATTTAAAGGTCAATACTGCCCATTAAAGCTACTGGACAGATTCTGTCATGTTGGTAGCATAACTGGTAGATAGATATCTGTGATGTATTTTATTTAGAACTGTAGTAGCAGACAGAGTCAGTATGTTATAGTAATCCTCCTTACGTCTATTCCTTTCTTCTTTTCTTTCTATCATCTCCTCTCCTTAGGTCTCCAGGGTTGCAGACGTTTTCAGTCTTCTGCAGTCAACTACAGCACTATGTTTCTGGAGGTTGACAGAGAGCGTCTGTACGTTGGGGCCCGGGGGGCTGTATTCGCTCTCAATGCCTCTGACATCTCGGCCGGTTCTGCTCTCACCGTGAGTTTGCTTTTTTCTGTGTTGCTGCATGTTGTTGGCCTCAGCTGACATGTATCTTAATAACTCTGTCATCACCTCATTTGCATTTTGCAATGCATGAACCTTTGAGCTACTATTTAATTTAGGGGGAAAAGTATTTATCCTAATTACGTCTTGAATATTTATGTCTGTCGAGATATTATTTTATTACAGTCATTTACAATAATGTGACAGTTACTTGTATTGCTGTGTAAATTGATGTCATTATAAGAAAAAAAGACCTAATGACTGTTTTGTTCTGTGTAACTTTAATTAGATACAGAATTCATATTAATATCATCCACACATACTGAAAAATTGAAGCAGTTTGTAATTAATATTATTTGCATAACTTCAACCCATTATTGCCAGTATCTTACCCACTTTTTTACATTCAGACTGGAAAATGCAAAATTCTAAATGCGTATAATTTTATTTACATTTTCATATCAACCCTGGGATTTTTTCTTTTCATTATAGATGGTTGGGCAATCTTTTCTCCTGATCATAGTTCACAGCACAGCTTCTTATTAACATTGTAGATGATTAAATATGCAGTTTAAAATAGGTTAGTTTGTGATAATGAGACAACACTGGCAGCCTCTTTCTCTTTTATTATCATCTTATCATTAGGATAAATTCTTCTGTCAGGTTCAGCATTAATATATAACTTTATAGCAGAGCAAAGAGTAAGCAAACAAACGAAACACGGGTAAAAAGATCTACTACATGTGCTGTGTGTGTGTGTGTAAAGTTGTCAGCAAATCCATAGAACTTCAATAACATTTACAGAAGAAAAAAAGCTAATGTTTGGATAAAGCTGCCAGATATTAAAGATATAAAAATGTTATCATGTTTGTTGTATTTCTGTGGAGTATCTCTGTGTAGGTACTGTTTCATGTTTCCAAGTATAAATACAGATGTTGTTTAACTGTAGAGCTTGTATTTGATAAGATACTCTTATTTGTACCTGACAGAACCATAGCAATGCACTCACTAATGAAAGCTAAATTAGAAATATTAAAACTTGTTTATGTAGTAATTATACCCTGAACTGGTGCCAGGATCAGCCTCTCCTCAGGAACTCTAAGGCCCTTGCAAACTAATTAAAAATAAAAATAAAAATGATAGCTTTCTAAAAAAGATTCACTAATGTTATGTTAAGAATCCACAAGTTTCAATGAGTTAAGGATAATGTCCTAATACTTTTTCATCATACCAAGACTTTTATGGGAATTTTTTTAAGGTGATTTTTGGTCCACATGACATATAATTTGCACCATATTCAATGATTTATTGCTCATTAATCTAATGTTATGTGTATGTAATTGTTGCCCATAGATTTAAAATTGGAGCTATGCATGAATCATATATTTATCTGAAGAAAATCAGCCTCACTGGTGCCATCAGTTCTGATTCAGTTCTTATTTTTTTCCTGTATAGCTCAAACTCTTAAACAACAAGTACCTAAAGGTCACATCCCCTCTATGCATTAAGACAATCTGAAAAATGTTCTTTTCCTGTCACGTTGCTAATTGTGTTGTGTGTTGACAGCCTGACTTTAAGGTGCGTGCTAATGATACTACAGCAGTGGCGTCTGCTGTATGTGCAGGTGTGTCTGTTGCATGCACATAAAGGAATGGTTGTATGGGAGTTTTGGCTCCTTTTTTACTCCAAGCTCAGCTAAGTCTTGCTAGATAACAGTAAAAAAACAACAACAAAAAAAAAACCCCAAACTTCCTGCTGTTTCTGTTTTCCTTACAGAAACACAACTGACTCAGATCAATGGCTCATTAACAGGCTGGTTGAGAAGTTATTGGAGAACCTTTTCATACAAATAAGTGTTATAAAACTACCGAACACTTATTCTTTCTCATTGTACTGAATGTTATTTGGTCCGTTATAGATTGAGTGGGAGGCCTCCCCTAAGCAGAAGAGTCTCTGCCAGCAGAAAGGAAAAAACAATGAGGTAGGTATTTAGATGTCGATCTTTTCAATCGTTTTATGGTTTTTTCTTTCCCGTCTATTAATATTTGTTGCTTAATCATGATGCATTTCCTAATCTCTTTCAGACAGAGTGTTTTAATCACATCCGCTTCCTCCAGAGGTTTAACTCAACTCATCTCTACATGTGTGGGACTCATGCATTCAGACCTCTTTGTGCATACATAGTATGTTGATGTGAAATACATACACACATTTTTTTGTAATAGCAGTGAAAGAGCAACTTACATGTTGCATTTGGTAGATAAAATGTTTAATTATTCTTTTGTTGTATAGCTTATTTGTGCATTTTCTATATTAGATGATCTATTTATCTATTTTCTGTAATAGGATGAGAAGAAATTTGTCATGTCATCTGAGCCTGAGGAGGGCAAAGACAAATGTCCGTACAGCCCAACAACAGGTTATACTGCTCTCATTATAGGTACGTGTGTAAAACTCTTCAGTCATTTTAGGTATTTATTTATGCAGCTGAATGACTCAATGCATATATTTTTTTTCTTTTAGACAATCAGATATATACAGCTTCCCAGTATGAGTTCTGGAGTTTTCCAGATATACGCCGTAACTCTCCATCTCCCACTCTGAGGACAGAAGATGCTCCCACACGCTGGCTGAACGGTGAGATAATCTCCTGGAATGATAAGAACAGTTTAGCATATATGTTAGAGTGCTTACAGCTCACTGTTTTATTACTTTAAACCCAAAATAAACATGGATCTAAGCATTTACAGCAATATGTGCAAAAACTTGAAAAGCTAAATGTTGTTTTCATCTGTCCTGCATAAAAAGAAGCACATGATGAGTCAGTTCATCTCTTTTCCACCTTGCAGAGGCAGACTTTGTGGGTTCAGCACATGTGAGGGAGAGTCTGGGCAGCAGCACAGGCGATGATGATAAGATCTACTTCTTCTTCACTGAGAGGAGCCAGGAGCAGAGTACACCCCACAGCAACAGCAGAGTAGCACGAGTTGCTCGGGTCTGTAAGGTGAGTACAGATAAAGAGTACTTTGGGAGATGCTTTACAGCTCAGAGTGAAACCTTTCACCAGGTTTGTTGATCAGACTTGGGGTTATTATAATAGATGAAGAGATAGCGAATGCATTCAAAAGACCTCGTTATAATTAGCTGAACGTGTGGCTAAGTTAAGAGCGGACAGTGAGTTTGAGAGAAGGGCTGTTTAGCGTCTTCTCCTGCCTAAAATGTGACTGATTTACATGCCCTGCTGCCCAGGAAGAAATAACAAGAGCCAGTTGTATGCAGTAACCCTTTGCAGCCTTTTTTGTTTTCATCATTAAACGGTTGTTTACATGTGAATACAGGAGTTGTATGAATGTCTGTCCAATCCAATAGTGACCAATATGACCAACCTTACAGTGTGTAGTTTGACCTACAGGAGGCTATAACCCTGTTTAATGTATACTTTGTTGCTTTTCTGTACCATCTGCTTTGCTTTTAGGAGGTCTGCATTCTGTGCTGTGTCACCTTTAACCAACAGTTTCATCCATCTTTCTTTTTTCATGCCCTTACCTCAAAGGACTTTTCCGACTCACCCCTCTAACTCTCTTTTCATCCTTCTCTCTCTTCCCTCAGGGAGACCGAGGAGGTCATTTAACTCTCCAGAAACGATGGACGTCCTTCCTTAAGACCAGGTTGATTTGCTCCCTGCCTGAGTATGACTTCCACTTCAACATGCTGCGCAGCGTATTCGTTATGCCGGACCGCACGCCACAGGACATGCTCTTCTACGGCATCTTCGGCCTGGAGTGGTGAGTGGAAATTTATGTCTTGTCAAGTTTTTGGATTTGAAGGGGGCTTAGAGGTTACAAATATGGATGAGCCAGGCCGAGATGAATAGCGCCGATTGATATATTGAAAAAAAAGAGGATTAAAAGGAGGAAAAAACATAGTCCAGAGAACTTCTACGTCCAAACAAGCTGATTGGAAGAAGTCGGCTTGTGAAGTTTTTGTTCAAGTTTGAACTCGGTGTTGATTCAAAATGGAGATTTATGGGATTTTAGTTGTTTATATAACAAAATTTGCTAACGTAATGGCAACAGCAGTTGATTCAGTGCCACAGCATGTATGCATTGAGCAATTATCTGGAGCAGCTGTTGTTTTTTAAAAGATTGGGGTCAATAATAACATTTTGTAACTGCTTTGGTTAATCATGGTGGAGGTTTAAGTTATTTTGAATAACTAAAACTGTGGTGAGAAAACTCTAGAAAAGGAAGGGAAAAGCCAGAATTAAACACAAGGAATCACAATTAAATTAAATAATTATCTTTATTTGAATAGCAATTATCATGCAATTTACAATTATCAATTAATGGAAGGCCCATCAAACCTCAGTTTGTCATCAAAAATATTTAAAGCAGTGCAATAATTAAGTAAGTTTCATCTAACTCTCAGCCATATGATAGTGAGGAAACACTGGAGACTGGATGAAAATTTGCTCCTGCAGCTCTTATCCCATTTTATAACCAAAAAGAGTCCAGAGGAGGGCTGCCAAGGCCCAATCTAATCTGAGTTGGAGGTCATTGTTCTCTCCATGTCTAAAACACATTGCCAATATTCTATGTGCTATGTTGTGCATACAGTCAGACTGTATTTTGGAAGTTTTCTGACATCTCTGTTTTTTCTTGGTCCGCATGTGTTCTAGGTAATTGTTGGCATTACTGGAATAACAACATTACTTGCATGGTTTCGTACCAGTGAATCAGACTTCTGACCACTAAAAGGAAGTGAAAAATGGACCTGCTTTTGTAGGGCAGTCGTGGTTGGCTAAACTCTCTCAACACACCTGAGAGCAGGTGAAGAAGCTTCTCAGAGAACATTTGACTTACAATATACTGAGAAGACTTTTCAAATCAAATCATTCTTTATTTATAAAGCGCTTTTTATACATATAATTAATTTAAGTACATATAATTTAAGTACTTTACAGTGCATTAGAACATTAAAAGCAATTCTGCATCGCCAAAACCGCCCCCCAGCATTACCACCAAACATACACGCACATATGCACATACATTTTGTAGGTGTTCATCCAATTTATCCCCAAACAGTAGGCTACTGCACAGGGGAAAAAAGAGGATGCCATATTTCAGATAAAGAGTTGAGAAATTCCAGGGATGCGTTTTGTTTCATGCATCTGTTCATCAATCAAGCCCAGTTCAGTGTTTTTAATACAAAGCAGCGGCAGAAAGGAAGGATCTCACTTCAGCTCTCCTGTAGTGTAAAAAACCAATACAGAAGCTGTTATTGATGGAAAGACAAAAATGTGCAGCATTTCCTGGTTGTCATTGGAACCCCTCCACCCCGTGATTTGTTTATTTGTTGCTATGTATTGGTGCAGCTATGTATTTGTTTCTAAGCTCTACCTTCTCTGTCTCTCATCTCATGCTACTACATGTCTCTGAGACGTTTTGTTCTCTCCTCCTTCCTTCCTACTCATCTCAGACATACATAACTTCTAATCAGCTTAAAACTAACACTGTCAGTGTTTGTCCCCCCCTCCCTCCTCTTTTTTCCTCTCTCCATCGTTGCGATGAGGTGTGCTACTGCACTCCTGTACTTCTACTACTGTCACCATGGCAACCCTGGGTTTACCAGTGTTTTTACTCATGGCTTGTGCTCTGGTCTTTCTCATGGTTTGACTCTGCCTAAAGGAAAAACGTGAAGGCATCTGCGGTGTGTCGGTTCTCTCTGTCTGACGTCCAAGAGTCCTTTCAAGGACCCTACATGGAGAACCAGGACCCTGGCTCTGTGTGGAAGGAATACAGTGGAAAAGTCCCTGACCCACGGCCTGGAACAGTAAGCGTGCATGCACACACACAGTAACACAAAAGGTTTTGTGACCAAACTCATGTTAAGCTAAGGATTAAGAACAAAAAAATGACTAATGGAGATTAAATTAAACTTATTTGAAGTTAAGATTAATAAAAAACAGGGTTTTAGACAAAATGAAGGTAAAAGAAGATTAATCCTTCTTCAAGGATGAAGCTCAAAATACTACCAAAAATGATCTCCATGGTAACTAAGTCCAGCTCATAGATTTGCTGAGATTGGCTTGAAGGAGCAACCAGGACACTGGCATCTTTAGCTCAACTTTATCCATTGCAGAGCCATTTCAACACTTTTTCAACACTTTGATATTTAATGAAAAGGAGAAACAGTTTTAACCTGAGCGTGAAAGCTTCTTAAAGCAATGGGCTGCAGTCATTTGACCAACAGAGAAAAGAAGTGGTTCCTTTAGCCGTGTGCAAAGAGAAAGCTGAGTCACCCGTATGTCAGCACAAGCCGGATACTGAACATACACAGGCTCTTTGTAATTAAAGCCACATTTTCCCCACACACACTCTTCCGCAGGTTTGCATTTTCTTCCTCATCCCTAAAATTTCTGACTTAGCAGACTGTTTCACTAAGCCTCACAACATCCCTCCATGCTGGCCACTGTGTAAAAAAGAAGTTTATTGCAAAACACATTTGTTTCCTCCCTTTATCCCACATTGTGCCTTGTTTCTTCCTTATCATGTTCACTTTCTTTGTCTTTCTTTTTCGACAGTGTATCACTGATGCTCTGAGAGCCAGAGGCATAAACATCTCCACCTCCCTGCCTGATGACGTCCTGAATTTTGTCAGACGGCATCCTCTGATGTCACAGCAAGTCCAACCCTTAGACAGACGCCCCCTCTTGTTCAGGAGGACGACAGACTACACACACATGGCGGCACTTATGGTCCAGGGATTAGATGGACAAGTGTACCATGTATTATATATGGGAACAGGTGTGTGTGTGAATTTGTTTCAAGCATTAAGTATGTGATGGGATATTTTGAGGAATATATTTATGTGCTTTCAGAGGACTGATACTCAGATTCACACAAACACTGAGGAAAAAAAGGCCTTTATGAACTCTACAGTTTTTAGAGGATTTATTTCTGGGATTATTTTTCAGCTAAGTTACTGGATCAACTTAAAATTGCAAATTAGGCTTTGACTTTGATTATAATAGTTGTCTTCATTTGTAATGCTAGTTTTACACAGATTCTTACCTTTTAGGCATATTTCTCTGTTTGGTTTCTGTTTTGTTTAAATAAACAGTATTAAAATGAAAGAATTAATAGTAATTTGAGCTCATTGATTCATCTGATAGGTAGTTAAAATGAATATTTTTAGTTTATTCTACTGAACTGAAAATGAAATCCATTTTGCTTTCCTCATTATGAGGTTACATCAGTGGAAATTGATTTCACAATCACATTTTCCTGGTTCATTGCCAACAAGATGTTTTTTCTGCGTGACTCTTTTGTTGGACTCTGACGTCAGAAACTCGTTTACCAAACTCTACTGCATCTCGCTAGCACCTCTAGTGCCTCTTCTAATATATTAAGCATTGACTATCAGCCCAGTAACCAAAACCTACAGGGCAGCCTGGCACTGCCAGAAAAATGAGTGTTTAAATAGTTTTTAAGCCTATAAAGCCAAATGTATCACATTTATACAGAGTTTCTGAGAGATTTTGCATCACTTTATAGTAGAAACTTGATTCTAATTGCTTACCATGTGATACTGGTTTACCGCTCTCTGGGGACAGCAGATCAGAAGATTATACAACAATAATTTTGACCTATAACTTGGTAATAAATGGTAAAAATGCCCAAAAAATAAATTTAGTAGTTTTCTAATTTTGTCAAAGACCAAATACAGATTTGATATTTTAAAAACTGGACTTTTCTACCCACTTAGACTTTAAAGGCTTGGGCTTAAATAAATGCTATTCAAAAAGATTTTAATATAACAAATCAAAAGAAAAATACATATCACTGATGCTTGTATATGTCTGATCTAACAGATGTTAAACAAAACAGAGTAACTTTTAAAATGTGACAAGAAATTAAAGCAAAAACAAGTCAATTACATGTCTGAATTTAGTTTCATACTCAAATGAAATATCATAATCGGTATCTAGTAGTATTGGTGTTTCACTTCTAATGTCTCGTCTTTGTATTGGTCAAAAGATGAAGGTTGGATACACAAAGCTGTGGAAGTCAAAGGTCAACTGCACATAATTGAGGAGCTTCAACTGTTTGAGGAACCACAACCTGTTACCAATCTACTGATCTCTACTAAGCAGGTACATCATCTCTCTCTTACACACACTTTAAAATGAATTGCTATCCTACTGTTTTGAAATGATCTCTCTTCTCTAGATGAGCATGTACGTGGGCTCTCCATCAGGCGTGGTTCAGCTGCCACTCTCTAATTGTCCCAGGTACACTTCCTGCTATGACTGCATCTTTTCCAGGGATCCTCACTGTGCATGGGACGGACACAAGTGCGTGGATGTAGTGACACAAGCAAATAGGTTTGTATTGCAGTCTGTGCTGGTGTATATGGCCGTATCAGGTGACTGAAGTGCTGCATTTGACCTTTTTTTGAGTTTAATCTGAATAACCTGAAGTATCACCACGTCCCGGCACAGGGCCAGCTCCCAGAACAGTTGCATAATCACAATGGTGGCTTGATGCTGGCTGTGATAGTAAACAAAGCATGTAGCTGTTTTTTTATTTTTTGTGCTTTTTATTAATATGGACAGAAAGTCAGAAAGAAAGAAATGAAAGATACAAACAGATCACCATACAGCAGCAGAAAATAGAAAAGGGAAGGAAGAGAAATAGCTACAACTTTTTTTTAATCTATATTTGAATTTTTATTGTTTTTATCCCCCCCCTTTCCAGATCCAGTTTAATCCAAGACATCCAGCATGGCCGCATTGGATGTGAGATGATGCAATATGGTAAGCAGAAATCGTATCCGCTGCTTAGTGCAGTCACTTGAATAGTTTGCTTTAACACATGGAAGGCAGATTAAAAATAGAGAACATGGGACTCAAAAGATGCACACTTGTCATCAGATAGCATGAAGGCCTCTTTGAAAGTTTATTATGCACACTGTGCTGGTAAAATCCTCCCCTCCCTTCTACTAATCACATCTTTGCCATCTCTGGTGAGAAATCTGTTTGATATTCAAGGCAGGCAAATGCCTTCCTCCAGCTTTTCTCTTTCAATCTGGTGAAATGTAGCATCTTCTGTCTACTCATTTTCTCTCTGAGGTCATATGATGGCAGGATATTAAACATTTCTAATTGGACTTTATGCCTCGATGAGTCAGGATCACATTTAATAAATGGAGTTGATGTTAAGTAATTAGCATCTGGGATGAATCAGAGGCTAACTTCTGCTTGTTTTTCAGATGTTGTCCAGCGAAACCGCTCTGTGCGGGTGGGGGATGACATACTACTGCAGTGTGAGCTCACCTCTAACCTGGCAACAGCTCTCTGGACGCTGAATGGTAGGGAGGTGCGAGGCTATGATCTCAACTCTGGCTTCCGGACAGGCACAGATGGCCTGCTGATTATTGAGGCCCGGCAGGACCAGAGCGGCCTTTACACTTGTCACACTGTTGAGAACAACATCAAGGTTGCCATAGTAACCTACAATGTAACCATCAACATGGACCTGCCCCTTTCCCCACCCATTGATCCAGCTCATAGCATTGCTCCCACCATGCCACCGTCAACTGAGCGGCCATCATCTGAGGAGGCCCCGTCACTCCCCAACCACTTGGAGATTCTATCCCCCAGGAACATGGAGGCCATGTACCTGTCCCTCATCACTATTCTTGGTGGCTTGTGTGTGGTTCTCACTGTGGTCCTCATTTATGTGGGTTTCTGCTTGCGAACGGGCAGCAGAGGGAAGTACTCATTGCGAGCCGCCGCTGCAGCGTACCCAAGCAGCAAGAAGAACACGAGGGGCAGGAAACAGCACAGAAGCTCCGCCCACATGGAGCTGAAGACCATCTCAAGTCACTGTAACGGCAATGGTGTTTGTAATGGAGTTTCAAAGCTGCATAATGGCAGCATCCAGGATGGAGGCTTTCTACAGATAGTACCAGGCGAGGGTCATACATCGTTCAGTAAGGAGTCTCCGCCCCCAGCCCCACCTCTTCCTCCAACCCCACAGCATATGTCTCTGGAGTGTAACATTTCCAGTGGGCTGTCGGCCACTTTGCCCAGCGTTTTAAGGAGGATGAACGGCAATAGCTACATGCTACTGAGGCAAAGTGACTCCGAAAACACATCACCGCTCTGCTACTCCTTCTCTGAGGAACTCAACAAGATCTTAGAGAAGAGGAAACACACTCAGCTGCTACCCAGGCCAGATGAGAGTTCTGTATAGACATGTCTCTCTTCTGTTGAGATGACGTTCTTACCCTGTGCCTGGACCAAAGCATGCAGATAAGATCACATTCTTATCTGTCTTATTTACTTTTGATAGTCCACATTCCTGCTTTTTAAACTATTAAGAAAACTGAATTCCTAAATTTCTCTGGAAAATGATGATGAGATAATGAGAAAATCCAGTAAATGGTAGAGCATAAAACATGAACACATGATCTACCTCACCTCAGCACAGCCCAGATGACCGTGTGCCAGAAAGACTAGTCTGAGAATTAGAGCAAGGATCTCTGGTTCCAGAAAGATTTCTGATCTACAAAGAGCAAAGCAGGATAAACAAACTTTTAACAAGACACGGAGCTGCACAGGGATATAAATACATGAGGGGAGTCCGATCAGACTTAAGGGCAGCTAGCCAAAGTTTGTTTGGTTCACAGATGGCCTATGCATTTTTAAAACATGACATTCATCATAAATATTGATGAAAATGGACATGATGAGCAAAAGCTTATATGTTTTATATATA
>JBAMHX010000018.1:14268690-14291304 GCA_037177515.1 Pseudomugil tenellus | reverse complement strand
TATATAATATGTATACATATATAAAATGTATATATATATGTCTTTTCTGTCCTCTCTGACCCTAACGAGTCAAGGCAGATTGCTGCCTTACCTGACCCGAGTTCTGCTGGAGGTTTTGCTCCCTGTCAAGTCCCTGTCATGTCCCTCAAAGTCAAGATTGGATACAATCTAGCTGGTTCTCTATGTAAGGCTATTGTTTTTAATTGGCCGATCTCTGTGAAGCTTCTTAAGACGACATTGTCGTGAAATGGCGCTATACAAATAAAGTTGAATTGAATCCAATTGAATATATGTGATAAACAAAGCTTAGCAAAATTGGTTGTGAGACAACCATCTTGCAAAAAGTGAGGAGAACCCACCTGACAGTTTCCATAAAGAGGTAAATAATGAGAAACTATGCACAGTTAAAGAGAAATCTACTAAATTTGTGAACGTGCTGAAAGTGAGATAAGGCAAAGACTAAAATCTAAGATAAGCTCCATGCATCGTTTTTCCTAAGTCCAAATAAAAAGCACTGAATATGCTTTATCTTGAAAACACATTCATACCCCGAGCTATTACGACTCTTTGATAAACTTGGTAGTGTATTCTCCAGGGATCCTCTCCAAAACAGCACAAAAAGGTCATGACTACGACTTTATGACTTTCATGACTAAAAGCTTCTTCCCACAAGGATGCTGAAAGCATGTTTTTACTAACAAAGAGATCCAAATAAAGAAGAGAGGCAGTGAGGTTGACTCCTGTCGCCAGGGAAGAGTTCATGTTAAAGGGATAAACACATTAAAGGCTGCTGGTCTGTGTGAATTAATTAGTTTTCTTCAATGCATTTTAATACAAATCAGGATCTGAATTGTTAAGAAGTAATATCTTGCTTGCTTTGCGTTTGTAGCATTCATCTTCAGATTTCTTTATAGAAGAAGACGATCATACAGGGTCTCTTTTCATAGCTTGTTTGTCTAAATTACAACACCGTGGCGGGCTCCCTAAAAGAAGTCGAGCTGAAGGAGTAGCAGTTACGATACAGCGATAAGATAACAAGTAAATCTCTGACTGAGTGTTTCTGGCAAGCGTCTGAGGCTGCTCGGGTCAAAACAGAGAACCTTGCAGCTTGTGTGTGTGAAAAGAAGTGTGAAGGTTGGCAAGCCTGCATCCAATACTGTTTCTATGAGGAGGGGGTACCTTAGTGGAGACACAGTAGCTTACAGGCAAACACCCCACGCAGCGAGGAAGAGTCTGCTGACTAAAGTCAGCAAATGCACCACAGAGACAAAGAGAACTGTGACAAACATGTCAGATAAGAAATCTATTTGTTATTTTTCACCTCCATTAAAATGCAAGTATGTGCTGAACATCAACCAGGATATTCTTTAATATATTTAGTTAATTATTAAACCTCAAAGGTTGAACTTTAGACTATATGCTTTCTTCTTTTTGAACGTTGTCTTATTTCTGCAAACGTAAACCTTCATGGAGCTTATTTTTTGCAGTTCATGTTTGTTGTTGGTGGACGCATCATCTATGCATCATCTTTTGGAACATCTGCTTTGAGATTATGGACCCAAAATTGCTGACTCATCAAGACATCCTTGTTGGTAATGTTTGGATTTTTGACAACATTTAAAAAACAATAAAACCTCTAGACTCTTGAGGAAAGCATGAGGTTGTCCAGAAAGATCTGCTTTGGGTGGCACAAAACCTTCTAACTGAACAATGATGATCAAGATCCTGTAAAATATGCCCAAATAGATGACAGAAACTAAGCCGGCGTTTCAGAGCAGCTCACACAAACACCTGCTTTGTTAGGAATTAAAAGCAATGTTTGACTGTGGTGACAAACATAGATTTAATCCTGATTACACAGGTATGATTTTATCATGATGATCCTTTAAAAAATGTTTAAAAGAACTGTGAAACAGATACAGAACCATAAGAAATGTTCTTGCTTCTTTAATCAGTCTGGAAAAAAACAAACTGGTTGAATAAAAAAACGTTATAAATATAAGTCAGTGTAATCTTTTCTAAAGTAAAAAAATATAACTTAGAGTGTGTACTTGCGCTACATGGTGGGATAGAAAGCAACATATATGGTTAGAAATATGTGTGTTTGTTTGCATCCTGTAAAACAAAAGTACTTAATTATAGAGGATCCAATCCTGGATAAATTCCCCACTGTAGCATCTGGGAGGCAATGCAGATAGCTGACCCAGTTAAGCACACACTCACACACACACACACACACACACACACACACACAGACATACACACAAACACACACACAGATCCAGCACAGCAAAACAAAGAAAAAAGTGCACAAAATTGCAGTTTGCAATAATAAAGTCATGGATATTACTGTTCTGGTGATCGATTCATAGAGAGAACAGCACCAGGTGTTTCTAGCAGCAGGAAACAATTAATGACATGTTGTTGTCACTCTGGGTTCAGTGATCCTGTGAGATCTGCATTGCAGCAGTTAATCTCACCCGACCCCCCCACCCTTCCATCATTATCAATACCTGGTTGAATCCCCAATGATGTAGTTAGTGAGCTGGCTAATGGGAGCAAGAATCACACTTCACTGGAGATCTATTTATTTTAATGAGGAAGAGCAACCCTCGTCTTTAATCACCGGCATCTGTTGAGTGGCCGCACATTAACTTACAAGCAGTAAAGAAGGATTTCTACAGAAATATGGAAACAAGCAGAGTTGCTGCGTATGTGAAGAGAGTAAGGATATTATTTTATTCTGTTTGGGTTTGCTCTGAGTTTGAGGGTCAGCCTGTCTCCAGGGTTGATATTAGCGCAGCTCTGGACTTTAGTAGCGACTTTATATTCTCTTTCCAGCCTGAATTCCTCTGTTTCTCCTTCCTATTGTAGCTTATGTAAGTTTTAATGGTGTTGCAGTTTTTATGTGCCCTGGGTTGACCCAGAGGTTCTAATAAAACCATGCCTTTTCACACTCCTAGCTCTTCTCCTGTGCTCCCTGTGTATAAAAAAAAAAGAAACGTTATGAAGATGAAACGATGGAGCCATTTAGAGAGCATATTCAACGCCTTCAGTAGAGGGGAATGGATACAGGGAGAAGTGGAGGAGATGGGAACAAACCCAGCAAAACTAGAGCTGTAACGTCAAAATTACACCAAAATGTTAAAGCTATTGTATGATCTGAGGCTGGTTTGGCTAAAATCATGTTCAGATCATGTTTCCTTTCTATTGATGAAAAATAAATGCAAACATGAGAACAAAACTTCTTCTCACAGCTTTCTGGATCTAAAACAATATGCTTCCTTTACACACACTGATCTGTTACGTAAAAGGAGCTCGCATACACACACACCCCTTGAATTATTTCTCAGGCCTTTATTGCAAAAACAATTCAATATTTTTATAGCCTTGTGCTATGAAAATGAGCAACCCTGACTATTCCTGAGCAGCAGAAAAATGACTGCAGCCTTTGCGGCTCCACTCGACATTATCCAGCTACTCTGGTAAAGACTCCTTGGTTTTAACTTTCCAGACAGGGCTGTTTAGAGCACACTGAGCACGCAAAATAAAAGAGTGGCTCAGAGTGAGATGGAAATGTTTTTAAAAAAAAGGCACAGGGGTCAGGGAGAGGAGGGTAGCAGAAGAGGCAGCTGCTCCCTTGACTGAGCCTGTCTCCCTTCATCAGTGCAATGCACCCTTTTCCGTCTCCTCCTCTGGACTTTTCTCCACCTTTCACATTAACCTCTTTCCTCCTGACGTAAAAGGTATCGCTTAGCTCCTGACTTCTCTAAGGTTCTGTTTTTACTATCCCTGCTGAAGCTTAATATAGCAGTAATTATATTAAATATTAAATTCACAAGGATCCAAGGCAACTAGCTTTTCAGATGAGGACATTTTTTAGTTATGTTTAATAAATTAACCGTGTCATCTTACTCCTCTTGTAATCTCGACATTCATGGTTTCAAAGTGGATTTTTTAAATCAACTCTCAACATGTGCTGTTTCACATCGCACAGCAACACCCAGCCGGATTTGATTACGTGAGGCTGCTGTAAAATCCAGAATTCTAAACGTGGTTTGTACAGTGTTGTTTGGATTTATTAGTTGTTTGATTTGTTTTTCTTTTGACTTATTTCAGCAGCTCCAGTTCATTGCTTCGAACCAGCAGGTGGCCACATGGCAGAGCCAGCTAACGGGACCAGACTATACATCAGTATCAACAGGGGGGGAAAATTGAGCGTTTCAGCTTCGTAGACTGTATATGGTGACGTTTCTGTGTCGCCCCTTTTAGGTCTTTTTGTTTGAGGTGATCCGTTCAGTTAAAGTTTAAGTTTAATTATTTCATTTGTTAAGTGAGTTTATAGTTAATTTCTATCAGTTAGTTCTGTTCAATTGACCTAATTTTTTAGGTTTTTAGATTTTTCAATTATTTTTTAAATTGCTTTGTGTTATTTTTGGGGTCAAATAAAATCCTGTTTGAAGTTTTAAACTCAACTCAACTGTTCTACCCTACTCTGTTTTTTCAGATAATGAAAAATTTTACACTAATGAACATTATTCTGATATTGCTTCATACTTTGTGGATGTTCTACAGATTTACAAGACTCTGACAAGACAAGACTATGCTTATTTATGTGAGACTCTACCCCTTAAAGTTCTTCCTTATGCATCTTACATCATATTACTGACCTGCTATTTAACTTTATTTGCTGCATCATGTCCTTTCATCTGTTTCCATTTATTACAGCCATTTATCTCCTGTTACTGAGAGAAGATAAAATGTTAATGAGTGATAACTAAATAGAAGATGATTTCACACTTTTCATGAAATAGTATCTAATGTTCCACATGACATTTAGAAATTTTTCAGTAATTAACTAAAATTTACAAAGTGTCTAAAGTTTTTGGAACTTTTATATAAGGTTGTAAATGTCATTAGTTAAGCAGTAGTACAAAAATATGTGAATGATATTTAACAGATTTTAATAAAAGAATAAAGTTATTTTTTATTTTAACTATAAACAGCCAAATGTATCATATTTGATACAGACAGTCTGAGACATTTTGCATCAGTTTAACCTTGTCGTACACCATTTGATAATACTCTCCTACAATATTTTTGATATATCACATGGTAATAAATGGTAAAACTACCAGATTAAATAGCTAGAATCTTTTCTCATTTCATTAAATGTTCAAGTAAAGATTTAAGATAAAAATTGAAAAAAGTGTTCTGAAATTCACTTTAAAGAGTTAAAAAAGACCTGAAATGTCAAAAATAGTTCAAACATTTCCACCCAGCTTTGGACAAGAGAAAGTCCTTGTGTTTGACTCATACTTTTAAAGACCATATCCATTAGCTATCACACCAACACAAACACATGCTGCGTGGAGACACACGCTGCCCATCATTTTACTTTCACAAAGAGGAGTGACTCATGCTACGTTGCTCACAGTTCGAGGACCTTGCAACAGCAGTATTTATGGCTCCAGCTCTGACATACTGTTGCACCAGCATAGTGGTCAGATGCATATTTGTATGTGTACATGCACATCTGAAGAGTCTCTGGAGACTGTTTGCATCACACTCGCCAACCCAAACATTTCCACAGCTGCTGCTTTAAACTTAGACCTTGCATTCTGTTTTCACCTCATTTGCACGTCTGTGTGCAGCTGTGCTTTGTTTTAGGAATATTTACAAGACAAATATTACATAGGGAAGTAATTTATCTGTATATTCATAACCCAACTCTCCTTTCATATTTGCTTATTGATACAATTGAGTGAAAAAAAATATGGCGAAAATTAAAAGACTTCTGTTGTCCCTCCGCAAAGTCCCTGACCTGTCAGGACATCCGAAGCATGTTGATAACTCATGTTGGTTGGAAGCAATAAGTCACCCATTATTAAAATGTTGCTGCTTCAACACATCTAGTTTTGTGATCACACACAGATGAGGCATACCTCCTGTTAGTGTAACCACGTAAAAGTCACATGAAAAAGCAAAACACAGCCTCACTAAATTCTGATATCAGGAAACAATACCAGCACGTACTTACTCCATAAGAAGCTAAGCACTAATTAGCAGTCAGGTTGAGCAAATCACTTAAACATTTATTTAACAGGTGGTTATCTGGTTAAGTCGCCTTTGGCAGTTTGTTGATCTGGAGCAATTATAAAATGATGGTTGTATTAATGTAATCTTAAGACCTTACAAGAACAAGTTGAACCAAATCAGTGTGTGCCTTTTTTTTCACACGAATCTGTGTGTTTACAGCATGTAATCAGATCCAGGTGAAAAAGTTTCATTGAAAGTCTTATTCGGCTGTTCTAAAGGTCAGTAAACTTGAATCCGCCAGGGTCATCGAAGCACAAAACCTTATTATAAAATGCTGATGGCAGGTAACAGAGGTTATTAGAAAGCTTGTGGAGTGCAAAATCGGGACTGCTTGGCTGATTCTTACATCATTTCATTTCCTGATCCCAGCGTTCTCATTTATCATTTGACCAAAATGAGCAGTAATCTCATCATTAACCTGGAGGGATGAGCCATTTTGCTGCAGCCAGATTTACACAACATGACAGCAGCGGGCGGCCTGCAGCTTTTGCCTGACAAGAATAACCATTTGCACCGCCTTCTGCTGCTCACGTGCTGCCTTATTCACAGCCACTTACTACTGACATAGACGCACATGCACGCTCTAATCTGCGATTGTAACTGTGTGGAAATAAAGATGTTTATTAAGAAGGAATCTACAGCAGTCACTTGGATGATATTTATGAGCTAGCTTCATATTAAAGCATCTTTTCTTTTATCATCATGCAGTTATGCCCATGCTTGTGTTTGAATATTTGTGAAACCAGTAATATTTATGAACACTTGGTTAAAAAAAAGGTTAGGTCACTTATTTTCAAGCTTCCTACATTTTTTCTGTGAACAAACATGTCCTGCAGGCTGCAGCTGACTGACATGTAGATGACCGTTACTCCTGTCAAGGACGAGGAGACTGGTTTCTTCAGATGGAGAAGAATATAAATTTAATAATGAAGAATAAAAGAAGTTGAACACACATTAAAAATTAAAACATGAAGGAGACAATACATTAAGACATACAGACATGGTTCAAGGTTATAACCCGGCGATAAAATCCCTCCAGAGAACTATTCTGCCCTAGTCAGATGGGGGAGCTTTGTTTAAAGACTTGCAGATGGTTTACTAAAGGTCAGAATGACATCAATTTAGGAGCCTTATGGTCGGACCTTTCAACTAGACATTAATTAACAGCAAGGTAATTAAGCTAACACATGAAATTCCTCTACAGACACAACACTATTACTATAATGTCTAGTACTGCACTGCGTGTGCATTTGAGGACATAAGTATGTAAAGTATAGAAAGGTGAAAAATGTACTGAGATTATGTTGCTTTTTACACAACATATTGCAACTTAAATATTTGCATGCTCTTAAATGCACCAGATGTGTGAGTGCACTGCTGCTGTGTTGTGCATTATAGGATATACAATTCTACTCAACCTGCAGAGCACACCTTTATTGTTAAAGAAAATAAACCTCCAGACTCAAAGCACTTTTGCAGTGCTTCCATTCTGCATGTTCAAATATGTGTGTGGCAGTTTCTTTCTTGTTATGATGACATTTGCTCACTAGTTTTTCCCATATCAATAATGTAGGATTATAATTGGCCCTCTTTGAAGTTGCTGTTTAAATAATCCAGGAGGATTGCTCTTGGCATCCTATTTTCAGCTCAGTGAGAAAAATGAGCTTTTAGAAAAAAATCCTTAATCTATAGGTCTGACCTGAGAAGATGGTTTAGCTTCTGGAGGTAGTTAGCTTTAATCTTTCTGCCTGGAAGTCTGCTCTGCTGTGATTAACGCTTACAATGTGCTCACATCGCATGAAGATGCAGAAAAAGGAGGATTTTTATTGGAAGGTTACCTTAAAGAAAACATTACTTCTTTGATCTTTGATGTCCTGCATGCTCTGAGATTTGAAGAGTTTTTATGCGCTGCACACACTTGACTGCAATGTGTCCTTAAGTGTTCCTAAATTCGTTTAAACATCCACTCGTGTCAGGTGTTTGTAAGAAGAAAATCGTTGCATTAACTACATTTTAGCTAATAATATAAAAACAACAAACTGTTGCATTGAGTAACAGAAATGTGAAAATTATATTACAATACTCAACTGGATAATGGATAAAAATGTTCTGAGATTTCCTGTCAGCTTACAACTCATGCAGCAACACATATAATATGCCACTGTCGTCCGACCCCTGTCCTTGGGGGGTCACTGTTTTCCTGCTTTTATTTACCAGGCTCAAATTTCTGTTAATATGTTTGTTATTAAGAATCTGTTAAGAAGATCCATGTCTGTTGGAGCAGGAAAACATCTAACACTTGCAGGGAAGGGGCTTTAAAGTACTGGATTAGGAGAACACTGATCTATATGATTCAGAGTTGTCAGGTGACAACTTTGGGTTTAATTTCCAAGAGAACGTTTACTTGTTTTAGGCTTTAGTTCAGAGATCTGGTTGTTTATTTATGATGCAAGATCTGGCAACATCAGCTGCCGTGGAGTTCAGTGCTCGACAGGAATGATGCGGTAAAAAGAACATGAACTTTTACGGGCTTTGGAAAAGCCACAGTAATGTTTTGTGTTTGGTAGGCATGAATATAATAAAGACTTTTGGGGGGAAGATGCTAAATTGATATTAAACACTAATGTGACAATGAAAGTTATTTAACTTCAGAACAGGACAGCAAACAGCAGGACTTTGCATTAAGTTATGTCATTTAATTTTAACCTTTAAAATCTCTTTAAGACCCTTTTTAAAAAAAGGAAAGGTTGTCTAAAGCATAAATATTTAGACAACAAAAGTACTCTTCAGGATTACTTTTGGTGTAACAATGTTCATGTTTGTGTGTGTGTGTGTGTGTGTGTGTGTGTGTCTGCATGTATATACATACATTGCCAAACATTACATCCTGCTGAAACATTAATACAAATTAGATTTGCAAATCATTTCATTTAGTTTATTTGCTATGTGGTGACGTTCCTGGTACACAGAGCTGATTTCACATCTGTCCATCTGTTTAGCATCAGATAGTATGTGTGTTATGGCTTATTCATAGAAATATTTTTTATATATGTAGGGGTTTGTTGGGGTCAGGGTTCAGCTACAGTTTCAGTTCAGCTCGGTATGGATGAGCATATGGGCCAGTAATTAAAATGTATGAAAGCACATGTGGCTAGGGAATAAAAGGAAGATCAAAGTGGTCGCTGGCGACTGAATAAATTATATATGTCGAGTTTTTTGTTGCACAGATATGCTCCTAATGAGCATGTGCAGAACAGTAGCATTAAATAATCATCTTCAGAGTGTGCTTGAGTAATTTCATAAGCAAAAGAACAGTCGCAGTGATGCAGTTTTTCCCAGACTAGGGCCAAAAGCTGAGATTCCACATTTGTTTACAAACCTAACCTTGACAGCAAAGAGAGAAGTTTCCAAACAGACCTCAGTATGAAAACAGACGAAGCTGTTTTCTGCCCCAGTTTTCCGGGACTCGCAGCCACGCTGTTTCTGCTCATAGATAAAGAACTCAATATTGGATGAGCTTGCAAGCTCCAACCATAGCTGGAATCTGAGGGAAAAACGTGTTTCACGCTACACTGCACTCTCCTGATTTGACCATTATAGTAATATGTAAATAAACCTCCGCATTGCTCTGGATGGGCACGGGATCTCTAATTGGGAACATAACAGGAATGTCATAGTGCTTGATGAATTTTTAAAGAGCCAAAACAAAGAAAATTGCATTACTCAAAAAAATCTGTCTCATATTGTTTTTTTTTGGAGGATTGAATGTGGGTGCACTTTGAGCTTCATTGTTTATTGATCAGGTAAGATTCATCCACTTGGCAAATGAGGCATGAACAATTTATGAGCCATTAAACATCTCTCATACGGACATAAAGTGAAAAACCAAAACAAATGCAATGCACTGCTGGAATCTCGTTGATAGTTCTGAATCAGGTCGAGGTCTAGGATCAGCTTTGGTCAGGTGTCTGGTGGTGGATGAGGACCTTGAGGGGACAGAGCATGTGTGAGTCATATGATCAACCTTCACACCAACAGACAGACAGAGCAAAGCGGATTGGAAACAATGGCTTGTAGTGTATCATTCTTGCTAAGGCAGGACGATGAGGAATTCTCCATGAATCTTTTTCATCTTGTTTTTTTAGAGCTGTAGAATCAAAATCTGTGAGATGGGTCAGAAGAGTTGTTTGTCAGAACCCCCCTCTCTGAGCCCCCACGCCTGATCTCACAGTGACAGCTGTGTACTCATGTATACTAACACAGTGTGTATGATGTAGCACAGGTTAGCAGTTGTATTCATGTAGCATGTTATTCATTTATCACATGTAAACCCAATGTACAAAAGGCAGCAGACACATGAGAATAATAAACAAGAAGCCGAATCATGTACACATTTTTAGCAACATGCAAATAAAAGTGATATTTAAAATAACTTAAAGCACAATACACATGCAGGAAAATGCTTTACAAGTTCAGTTATTCATCTTAGACTTCTAAAAGCAGAAATGTGTTGAGTTTTGTTAAACTTAGAAACAATCAGAACAAATCAAGGGTCAGCTAGAAGTTTATTTCCCGAAATGCTGGGAACAACTAAAAGACCTTCCTCCGACCAGAAAGAAAGAAAACACAGCCGGAGTTGGAGATGAATGTCTGGATAAGTGTGTCATTTACATCATGATAGTAGAATTTTAATACAGGAATATCTGAATAACATCAAAATCTTAGCAAGACTCAAGCACACTTAGGCTACTTATTAACATGGAAATTTGAGAAGCTTCCTGGGATTATTCTTTCACAACACAGCACAGACTGTCACAGGGAGTCAGCACAAGCTGACCAAAGCACTGCATGAGGTAAAATAATAACAGCAATGTCAGATATTTATAAAGGAATAAAACAAGAGATTCAATATAGCAGGAACAAACTGCCGACTCAGGTGAAGACGGAAACAAATGAAGATAATAATGTGTTTCTTTTTATCTAGACAAATAAAATGTGCTGCTGTGGCAGAAACAAAACCATGGCATGAAGACAAACGCAAGCAACAAAAAAGCAAAGATGAGACTCTGACACTGAACAGAGGAAAGCTGGAGCTTGTACTGCCTACAAAGCAGGATTAGTGGTTTAGCACGTTAACTTCAGGTTCAGCTCCTGCAAAGCTGGTTCGCTCCTCGCCAGGTTGTATCATCAAAATGAAAAGAAAAACAGCCACCTTGCATGGACACAGCGAGCTGCTTAACTTCCACTCTGACACGTTTATATGAAAGTGCTTGGAAAGGTTGATCTTTTTTCTATATGCAACTTATTAGAAAAGCTATTCCAAGTGAAAGTGTGAAGTTCTGAAATTTCCACCAGCCTTTTTTTATTTAGATCCTAGTGGTAGCGAATGCGCATAGATGTGTATCACAGCAGAAAACTCCAAATAAAAACAGATTTCAATGTTTTGCAAATCAAGATAACTGATTTTGTAGAATGACTTTGACCAAAGTGTTAACAGAAATGAGCATTGATTACAAAATAAACTGAGTCTTATTTTTTTCAAACAAGCACTTTTTTAACATGAAGCTTGTGCAACAGAATGCAAACAGGTTTTTCTGAAACTGAAAAATAAGCGACGTTCTATTCCACGAAAATGAAACTGCAAATATTCAACTCAAGTCTTTTTCAGTTCGCATCAATAAAAACAAACACAAAAATCCTAAACCCCACTAGTCCAATGAAGTGGGTCCAAATGGGAACACACTGGGGATGAGGAGACGCTGCAGCACATTTTGCACGTTTCATTTCAGCTGGAAATCGTATTAGTGTTGCAGCCTGCTGAAGCCTGAAGTTGAAATGAACCATGGAGATGATTTAAAGGAGAAAGGGATTGAGAGATGATGGGCTGTGGCTGTGAATAGGGTTGAAAATGTCAAAGAGAGGAGACGATGGAGCTTAAATACAGGAGGGAAGGGTGTTGGGACATAGAGGGATTAGGTAAAAGAAAAGCAGCAGAGAATGTTGTGAAGAGAAAGATGAACAGGAAGAGAATCAAGTAGATGAAGAGGAGGCTAGAGGGGGAGGAAAGGTGGGGGTTACATATCTGACATTGGTGCAGGAAATAAATTAGTTTGTTGTACGCGAAGAAGACGGGGTCAGCGGGAGTTCAGCAGCGACAGGACTTGTGAACATCCTTCTCCTGAGGCAAAAGCGCCAGCTGAACATCAAAAGCACATGTACTGATGCTGTGGAGGCTGCGATGTAATACAGCCTCATGAACCTGAAGCTGAAGTTTTAACAGCAACATGCAGATTTCCGTCTATGTGTTCAATTTTAATCAGGTTTACTTTCACTGTAACAATGAAGACAACTACAGTTCACTTTAAAATATTAGCTGCACAAGACATTTCCACCTTAATGAGCTCCTAATAACAACCTGATAACACTACATTCCTGAATTATGAATAGTTTCAGGTCATTTTGTGGCTTTATAAGACTGAGAAGATTATATTTAATGAGTGTATACCGGTGTGTGTGTCAGTTAAAGACTTCTTTCACCTTTCATGCTATGAACCACATATTTTAATTGAAGCATTTCCACAGATAACTGGTACCAGTGATGATCCACGTGCGACTTGAAAACACAAACAACACCATGACAGGTAATGCTATTTCATCATCCATGCATGTGTCTCCTCTGGCAGCTGTTCGTTTCCGCTGAAAGGGATTTTTGAACCTGGAAACCTTGATGAAATTAATCTTGATCTTTTTCTAACAAATTAGGCTGTTCAGGAGTTTCCGCAGATCCTCTTTCATTTGTGAATCAGGCAGGTGGTGGTGCATTGTCATTAGCAGAGGGGGCCTTCATTGTGTTTCCAGGGTGTGTGAGCAGACGGGGGGATGTGGGCAGGAGTTCTACGGATGCACTCACCTGGTGTCTAATGTGTTTTAGATCAGTGGTTCCAAACCTTTTTCAGCCTTATACAAAGTGTAGAATCACTTTGCAGCCAACTACTCCCTAAACCGGGGGTGTTCATCTACAGTAAGTTCAGGGGTCTCATGCAACGCAACGTGATCTGGGTTGGAATAGTTAAGATAAAGAGCATAATTACCTATAGATTATTAAAACCTCACTTTTCTCTTTGGTTGATAAAAATTAAAGCACATTATAAAGATGTTGATCTTTAATTATCATTTTTCTATTTAGAAAATATCATGGATATGAAATTCCTGGAGAAAAATGAAGGAACTTTTAATGATATTTTGTCTCAGTTGCACATACACATTATTTTTTTTATTTAAATATTTTATTTTTTATTAACTTCATTATATATATTTCATATATAAAATATAAAAATACTTCAGTTTTACCTTTTTATCTCTTATTTATAAAAAAGTGTATTAAATATTTAATCAAACTCTAAATATATTAAATATTTTCTTGTATATAAATTACATATCTATTTTTTATCTTTATCACTTTTTTCATATTTTTTCATGACTTTTTTGTTTTACTTACATATTTGATCAATTGTACAGTTTATTTCATATTTATTCAATGGATATATCATATCACCAAGTATTGATCCACAACTTTTCAAGACTTAAATATAGATCTGTCCACAGGTTATCCTCACCACCTGCTGATTCACCTCAAAATAAAAACTTAAGTACCATCTCCTAAATATAGAAAAGATAAAACAAATTATCCTCTTTATTTGCTTTCTCATGTTCCCAATGGAGAGTCTGTGCAGAGGTTCATGTACCCCCCGCTGCTTTTGATAACTGGCTTCTAAGGCAGAAGCTGCTTTGGTATGTTTTTCTTTATATGGATATTAGATAAAACACACAATAACACTCAGATGCATCGCCACCTTTTTGCAGTTTGATTGCCTCAGAAGGTGTTTGTTTGTGACTGATCCTCTCCTCATTGCTAGTTACAGCTCAAAAAAGCAACATAAATCAATACTTTTCCATACTTTTTAGCTATTATAGGAAGACAGTAATGTATTTTTGTGTGTTGGAACAACTGTGAAAACAAGCAAAATTCACATGCATCACTCCAGGTGCATCAAAAGCACGTATAGGTTTTCAGAGAATATGTCATTTTAAATAATTAGTTATTTTGAATAACTGTAAACCAAACTAAAAAGTCACAAACTGCATAACTGTGAGATGCAAAAGCAATATGACCTAAGGAGATGAATATATTATGGTGGAGTGGAAACGTGACATCCCAGTTGCAGCCCCCCCTTGTCGGGCCCCCTGCCCATCCTTCCTCAGTCTTAAAACTCTGTTGTGGACCAGCAGCAGAGCTCCAGCCGGAGTGCAGAGTGCGCCCGCCTCGCCTCGCAGCAGACCGGGCTGTAACGGTGTCGGTACCAAACACACAGAGCCGCACATAGTCGGAGCCTTCGAGTGGAAACAGGACAGCTTCTCGGAACGAAAGCAGAGTAGAAGTACAGAGACGGCTGTGTTGGTGTTGGGAGAAAAGTTGGACCAGTTCGGGACAGCCAGCCAGACCGGACCGGATGCACGCTGGAAGGAAATCCTGCTGAAGAGGCGAGAAGCTGCGTTACACTGATTCACAGACCCTGTTTTCAACAAGGTAAACTTACTTGTTACGAGGTTTCTTCACCCCAAACCGTCTTTCTTGTCGTTTGATTTGGTTTTGCAGCCTTTCGATTTGCGCCAGTTTAAGAAAAATGCGCATTTGTGTTGATAGCTGTTGTCTAAATGTTGTAGTTGCTTTGTTAGTGTTGCGTTTGCATGTTTGTGTTAGTTTGATTCGTGTGAGTAACAATGTTGATGCAGAAATCATTGACTCAGTTTTTAAAACAGTTTTATAAGTTTTATCTCCGTTTTACTTTTTACTGAATTCACTTGTTTTCCCGAAAAGCTGTTGCAAATAGTGCGCGCGCGTGTGTGAGAGAGAATAAGTGTTGCTCTGTTTTTCCCATCCAGCTGTTTCAGTGAAACCCAGCAGCAACTGGCACACACATAGACAGCTGCCTTTGGAAAACAGTGCTCTTGTTCTGCCATTTCCCACTCTTGGTAACTGGAACTTATTTATTTGCACAATAAAGACAGAAAAAAGCAGATGAAAGGAATATGATGAGAAGGAAAGGTCACACAATGAGAGGGAGAGAGAGACCTCAGAGCTATTTGTTTTATACTTTCAAGGCCTTTTTAAATTTATGGATTGGTTTTGAGTTGAATTGGAAACAGCCAGGGTCTGATTGGACCATAAATAATTCTCACAGAAGATATAAACGCTGAAGGAGCAGCCTGCCTGACATTCTCTCCATCTCTCTCTCTCTCTCTCTCTCTCTCATATCTGTGGTAAACTGGCTCCCTGCAGATGACTGATGGGTCTGATATCATGTTGTCCCAGCTATCAGATGAATGCAAACATTAGAGCCTCTACACATGTAGCCAATGGATGCACGGATGCTGGGCATTCATCACCGCTCTGCACGCACACGCCCCATCCCCTCCAGACTTTGTAGCGTTACAGCGGTATGATGTGTTGAAGCATTGTGTCAGCTCAGAGCGAAACCTTTTTTAGAATCCCATTCTGTCACCACAGCACATCTCAGGGGAAAGGTGATGTTAGGAGGAGATAATCAAGCTTTTTAAGCCACCAGCAGCAGTTCTAGGTTTACACTGACCAGGTAGAGTTAGCAATTTAAAGGGAAAAAAAAGGTGTGATGGTGAGCAATCATTTTAATAACATGACTTCCTTGCAGGGTGAGAAACCTTGAGGGAGCTGTATGTGAGGCCACTAAGTGAGAACATGACCAAAAGTTATTGGCAGTGTCTTTTATAATTTATTTATTTCACTTTTTCTGCTGCTGTTCAGCATTTTTTAACACAAAGTTTAAAATCTGCCCCTGTTGCAGGCTTAACTGGCCTCCCATCGTCTATATTTACTTCATATAAAGACAGGCACGGCCACAGCTGCTCCACATCTGCCTGAACTTAGAAACACTTAAAAGCATTAAAGAAGCACCTTCTGCTCAGAATGTTACGCAGCTTTTGCAGAGTAATTTGCTCATTTGATAATCTGGGCTGAAAATAACACGTACAAGTGCAACATATGGGCACATCTGATGCACTCAGATGCTCTCTTACATAACAAGGAGAGAAAAACACCTCATGAAAAAGCAGATTTTATAATGCACAATAAATACATAAAAACAGAGCAATCTGTACAGACATCTCCCCATCTTTTTGGGATTGAGACGATAACGTGACAGTTGATGGTCGTCTAATCTGCTGCAGAATAATGGAAATTATATAAAAACTGGGTCTAATTAAGAGCATGTAAGCAGTGTATGTGTGGCTTTTACATCCTTGAAGGTGAATTTGTTCACTGCAAACTCCTCTTTCTTTGCTTAATTCGCTTAAGGAAATCTTTTTTTCTCACCTTTATGCATTTGAATCTAGTTCATGTTTTATATTACACGCCAGATCAAGCAGCTGTTTAATTTAGTGCTGCGTGGCACAGTGATGGTTTATTGGATTTTCAGTCAGATCCTCTTCCGCTGTGATGTGTCCACCAGCAGATTTCCAGTTTCTCACTGTCAGGCCATTAAAACCGGACAAGAGGAAACTCGCAGGAGGGGAGATACAAGCCGTCAGTCGCACACACACACACAGACTGCTCTTGTGTGTGAGGCCGTAATTAGTGAGTTTGCTGTGACCTTTCTTTTCCTTCTTTCAAAGGTCTATTCTTGGGTGTCAGTGTTGCAACATGACCAATGGCTTTGCTCTTGCAGTGCGTTCATGCTGTTTCCAGGGATTTTCAAAGTCATTCATGATAATATTTTGCTCCAGATTTCTGACTTTTGCAACAAATGCTGTACGCTGAAGTCGTATGCTTGTCTTCTCTGGCATTATTCATGCATTTCATGTTGGGCTCATCATAAAATGATGTGCTCCCTAAGCTGACAAGGACACTGAGTTATCAGGTGTTGTCCTAAATTATGCTTATAATAATGGTTCATAGGTATATGTGTGTTTTTCTTCTGATTTAACAAATCTAACAAGCATGCAGGTCAGCATCAGGCATAAGCACCTCACAGTCTTTAACACAGCCTGAACCCTTTTTGGAAAAGCTGTGGTTTTATTCTTTTAAATAGTTTTCAAGAATAGCTCTTCAGGCTTCTTAAATGATATTCAAAGCTCTTCTTTGTA
Source organism: Pseudomugil tenellus (assembly GCA_037177515.1). Lineage (NCBI taxonomy): Eukaryota > Metazoa > Chordata > Actinopteri > Atheriniformes > Pseudomugilidae > Pseudomugil > Pseudomugil tenellus. Next base: position 14,274,027 of record JBAMHX010000018.1, on the reverse strand, counting down.
TGTTGACTGCCTTTTATTCTCATCGCTGAATTATTCCACACTGCTTCAGTAATGCTGAAGTCTTGGTTCAGAGAAAGATGCATCCCTCCATCAGTCCTGTTGCTGCTGATTTTCTATGCTGTCATTTGACATATTGACATTATCTCCCTGTTTTTTTCTTTACAAATGACCTGTTTGTCATGCTACAAGCATTACTGATGAGACTTTAGTAAACAGCAGACGAATCAACTTAAGATCTGGATGCATTTTTAATTTTATCACATCTTTTAGGACTCAATGCACCATTTAAGGATATCGAAGGTCCACTGCGAACACTGGTTTAATAACAAAAATGTCAGTACTGCATATTCTTTGTCTCAGTGTTTATGTTATTGCAGCATATTTTGCATGTGCTGTATTTTTTATTATTTCTTAACATTTGACTTAATGCTGGTGTTGTGTCCTCCATGTTGATTTCTGGTCGTAAGCACTGCACTGCTCTAAAAAAAAGTTACAAATTCCAAAACATAGCAGCCAAGAGGCTCTTACCACAGTAGATTTGAACAATTACTTAATTTTCTTGTCAAATATTTAAAGCCACGTCTGCTTTTTCTCAAAATTCACATATTTAAATAATATAAAGTAAATTATTAAATCAGCTACAAGCAGTGCTTTTTAACATCATATGATAGCAACAAATCAAACTGTTATTCTTCTTCCGTATCTTTCAGTCCACGATTTCAGTCCACACAATATGAGTGATCTCAACTTTTAAAAACACTTTACACTTCACAGCTGCAGATGAATTAATAAGTGAATCAGATTCATTTCTTTCCACAACTTTTCAAACCACCAACATTTGCTGAGTCGTGCATATATGCAGCCAGCTTATCCATCAAGCTGCAGGAGGTCAGTTCCGATCTACAGGAGACTTAAACACGTTCTTCTGTGATGTAGTATTATACTCCTGCAACGCTGCTGTACTTTTAAAGAAGAAGATGAATAAAGGCAGCAGAGGCTGAGATTTATTAAGTTGTATGTCAGCATATTTTAAGTTCCATCATGTGTCCAAGGTCATAGGGTTCTGCATGGACTCCTATGCAAAATGTGCATAGCTGAGCATGAAAGATTTGTGGTTATGCAGGCGATTTGTGTTTGTGCACATGCATATATGCGAGAAAACAAAGAGATTCATGATTTGAGGAAATGTCTGGTGAAAAATCTTTCCAAATTCTTCAGAAATCTCGTGCTGTATGGTCACGCTGTGTACGAAAAAGCTACAAATGCCCACAGCAGACACTGCTTCCGCCCTGTCTGTATCTAGCTGCTACGATTTGCTTTCATCTGTTTTCAGCACAACATTGTGTTTAACAGATAAGAGTTGTGGAAATAATAGAAGTGCATGCATATCTGCTATGTTGGTTAGCTGGCATGGAAAGCATAATGCAGCTTTTTTAGTCCTTAGTGTCAACTAAATTACGCTAAATCCTTAAACACCTGTTCATTTCCATTCAGAGAATAAAGAAGAATGAGTGTGCTTTGATTCCACCATTTCTACTTAGTTAATGTGAAAGTAAAAAAACAAAAACAAAACTGGTCTGACTGGTCAAAAACCTGTGAGTGCTTGCTAACATCTAACTTTAAAACAAGGAGGACAACAGGACTGCATGGTGGCGTGGTGGTTAGGACTGCATCTTTACAGCAAGTAAAGCTGCTGGTTTAAGTCTCAGCTCTGCCAGTGTATGTGTGTGTTTTCTCTTGGTTAATTGGTAACTCTAAATTCTCACTAGGTGTGAGCGTGCACAGCTGCGGACAGTGTAGGGTGTACCCTGCTGGTTGCCTGCTAATTGCTTGGATAGGCTCCAGCTTCCCAGCAACCCCGTACTGGAGTCTTTAAATATTTTAGGGCATACTACAAATGAGGAAAAAAGTGAGGATGTCAACCAGAAATAGTTAAATGTATTCACATCTTACCATGAAATCTGTTCCTTTTGTAATCTGTGACTACCCAAAGTGGAATGACAAGGCAGGCATGAGAGCAAAGCTGCAGCATTTTATGTATCTATAAACCATTTACCTGAGTCCAGTCGACATTTGTGAGGCAAAAGATTCCACATTCCTTCTCATTTCATCGCATATTCATGTTTTGTAAAATGTAAAATGTTGACTTTATCATAAACACAGGTCCTCCAGACAATGTTCAACCTTCCCGTCTGCTTATTTATACTTTATTTGTCGGTAGACAAAGGATGCACATGTCTCCAGAGCATAAGCTGACAAATATCAAGATTGTATATATGTGGAGAAAAAATGAAAATGGCGATGGTACACTCTGAGGAATGGACTGCTATCATTTAGTACCCATCAGTCTCAGCCTGTCATTACCTGCTGCAGACACCCAAAAGGAGCCATAAAATGCCTCATGAACTTGCACAGCGCTGGCTTCTTATCACAGACTTGTAGAACCTTTTTAAACATTAGCAGAGAATCAAAATGAGTTTGTTTTTTTTTTTGCACAAGTAAATTGCAGTTCAATTAAATTGCTGTTGCAATCTGATAGCTTAGATGTCAGGCAGAGATGGAGTCTGAAAGCACTCACAGAATGTAAGAAGAGACTAAATCAATGTAAATTGGCGTACGTCTGGGTATAAAGGGCATTTGTGGGCAGCAGTCTGGTACAGATCCCATTAGAACTGGGAGCGATGAAGTCTGCCAACTGCTCTAAACATCCATTAGTGGGCAAATCAAACTGTTTGCTCAACACCCAAAAGATATTGAAAAGTAACTTCTCTCAGTCGCCAAAATGTGCGATTAGGTTTCTTGATTATGCTACGGTGGGGAAAAAAGAGAATATCTGCTGTTATGTACAAAAACATCAACATTAAATGAATTGGTTGTCCATGTGGAAAGCATGAGAGCCGCCATCGTCCCTTTTGGAAACAGCTTTCATCCATCCGGGTACAGTGCTGTCTTTCTCTCTTCTGCTTCTGAAGAGCAGGAAAAGTGGCCTCATATGTCACCAAGTGTCACTTCACTTCTGTCAAGAGTTTGATGTATGAGAGCCAAAACGGCCAGTGCTGAAACAGCAGACCACACACAGATACACTCAAGATTGATGGATGACACAAGTATTCGGTCCAAGATTGAGAGTCGCTGCCCGGTGGCAGATGGATGATTTGGGAAGCGATGACCTGCTGCTGCAGCAATTAGACGCTTTTTATTGGTTTCGGTTTTTATTTCTGTGAAAACTCATTCTGGTGTCTTCGGATTCGATTTTAAGGCCAGAGACAGTTTTTTTTTTAAATAGGCGAAATCTCAGATTGTTTTTCTGTTGGGGTAGAGCGCCTAACATCACTAACAAAGCCTGCCTTCCTTTCAGATGTGAGAGTCATTGATTAAGCTGCTTGCTGATTTGTCTCTATTGGAAACTTGATTTAAGTCAGTGGGGGAAACAAAACATGAATTATTGATCTGATATAAAAGCTCATTAACTGCTGCTGGGGTGGTGTACGTGTAATTTCTTTGAGAGTGTTAGGGGAGCCTTTCTGATGTGTTGTCTGTACAAACCCTGACTCAGTGGTACTGAATTGGTTTTTCTACTTTTATTACATTGGGACACATTTTAAGATAAAATAATAAGTTGAGATCTGCTGACACCCAGGTGTCTGGACATGTGTTTGATTCATAGATTAAATTTCCTGCATCCTTTTCTCCTTCCTGATCTTCCCCTGCGTGTCTTTGTGTGTTATCGTTTGTGTATTTTGCTTGGCAGAGTGAAGCCAGCTTGGAGGATGCATCTGCCAGATGACCCTTCTTTAGACAGCGTACCTCCCCCCCCCGCCCCCCACGCCCCCCCGCCTTCTTCTCCCGTGTCAGCTGACAAGCAAACTGTGGTCTGCTTGTCTCAAAGAAATGGAGAGAGGAGGGTTGGCTGCGAGGCATTCACCATGAGAAATGTGTGTACACCCTGACCCCAGTGTGTCTTTGCTGACTGTATGTATTGGGTGTAATCATGTGTTCAATCCATCCTTTTTAATTGGTGACAGATGTCCCCTCCGCATCATCCATGAGCCCAATCTCCCTTCTCATACACACATGTTGGGTTCCCAGAATTCTTTCAGGAACCTCTGGGATGCCGTCCCAGATGTTGGTAACTTAACTCCCACACCCCTCATGTCCAAGCCAACCCACATCTCTTAGCTCGCCTGAAATCCCTGCTTATGGAACCATTGGCACATTTTAGACTCACTCTCAGCATTCTAAGCGATGCTGTTGATGTCGGCTCAGTTTGGCTTAGACTGTCAGGGTTGAATCCTTAAGGTGTTGCGTGTCTTTGTCTGTGCTGCGCTATCCTGCTGAGAATAGGTTCGAGAGGATTGCGTCCATCTGCCAAATGAGATTTCTAAGAAACGAGAGACAGAAAGAGGAAAAACAGGGTTTTGTCTTGCGACTAATCAGCAAGAAAGTGAAATCAAGTCCTTAGCGTGAGACATAGTGTGTGTGTGTGTGTGTCCAGCTGAATTTTAAATGCGCTGTATGAAACAGTCCAGCTACACTTTCTTTCATATGTATGTGTCCTCAAGCCTCCCTCAGCTCATCTCCCCCATTTCTGACATTCAAAAGAAGTATTGTTATAGAAGACCTTTGATATTAATATTATGAAAACAGGCTGGATCAGCGTGACACTGTTTGGGGTCTGTCATTGGAGCCCCCTTCCTCCACCCCCCCCTCTCCTCAGGACGCAGACTGTGGTAGGCACAAGTAGGTCAAAGTTTAGTGGAGCGTCCTGTCTGAGCAGGAGGAGTGGAGAGGTGGTGGTGGGGGGGTGGGGGGGTTAAAGGGCATTGTTGGTACCAGGAACAGCCTTCTTACAGACTGGAGTGGCTCTGTTTCATATTAAAACACAGTAGAAAACTTTTAAATGAATAATTCATAGCTGCAAAACTCACAAAGGGTTGATAAGCTAATAAAGTGCACAAAGACCCAGGCACTTGGGAAAACAGAGGTGGGCGGGGGGGTCAGGGGAATGGAAGATAAAGCTGGAATGGATCAAGTCCAGAAACCCAGAACAGAAAGAAAATACCTAGAAAGCTCAACTGTATCGCACAAACTACGGTATAAAAACCAGAGTGAATGATGAGAGAATGAAGTGTAAGGCTACTGCTAGCAAAGCTAATAGGTGGACATAAGGGAAGACAATTATTCCAAAAGAAAAGAGAGATCCTCTAAAAAAATATCTTAACCTTACTGAAGCTATCCATCCACTGCTTGCAACGCTTCTTCCTTAAGGCTGTTACATACTCCACGAGAAGCGAGAAATTTGTTCTTGTTCTCGGGGCTCCGAGAAGAAAATGACGT
>JBAMHX010000018.1:14232628-14248308 GCA_037177515.1 Pseudomugil tenellus | reverse complement strand
CACACACACACACACACACACACACACACACACACACACACACACACACACACACATATATATATATATATATATATGTATATATATATATATATATATATATCTCAGCTGAACACTTTGCATGCATGTTGCAATGGTCTGTTAGTGTTCATTAACACAATGGATCGAATCTTTGAATGTGTCCCTCATCCTGAAACATATAGTGGAAAGGAAAAAAAAACTCTTGATTTGAAATGGATCAAAACACATTTTGAAACATCTTTGTAGAATCTAACTAAGGTAAAAAAAAAAAGATGATAAATAACATGTCAGCCTCATCTTCCTCCTGATGGTGTGGGAGTGTGCTGTCTTCTACAGTGACTGAAACACACTGTTTTTAATGAGTGTGTTTCTCTCTTATAAGCTAGTTTGAAGCATAAACATGAGATAAGATATGATGATGTAACTCACAGCACATGTTGTGAAATGCTGGATATTTGCTGGATAATGCTGTCAATCTGCAAAGTTGCAGTTTAAAAAAAACTCTTTAAGATCTTTGTTTTTGTCTTGTTCTTGTTTGTATTTGATGTATTAACTTCCAGGGATTTACCATGGCAACCTTTTAAATATTTTTTATGTTGCATCAACCGAAAACAACATTCAGGTATATGCACTGTATGCATGCATGGCTTACTGAAGCAGACACATTTTATTACAGTTGCATTAGAATCTTTTCCTCACTTTGCTTGTTAGTTTTCTTTCTTTTTTAAATGAAGTTTAATCACCACATGCTGTGTCTGAGTTTCTCTATAGTGAGACGTGCTTGTGATGGAAACACACAAAACGCACACCTACATTCAGATATTCACTTACACATTTCTTTCCTTTGTTTTTCCGCTCCTCCTGTCTCGCTATCTAATATCACCCTTTGCATGAAAAATGTGGGCCTCCACTACCATGGCAACGCTTCCAAACAGAGGGAGCGGCTAAAGTCTGCAACAGCAACAAGCTGGTTATAAAAGAAGGAAGAAAAAAAAGTGGACTGAAAGAGGACCTGCTGCCAATTACCTCTGCACAGGACAGAGCGAGCTTGTGTATATGATTCTTTTTTACCACAGAAAAACTGCTTTAATGAAGTCTGCTGAGCTCTGCAACTGCCTGCATGCAAAAAAAAAGAGAGGAAAAAAAGTGGTTACTTACAGTGTCAACCATGTTACACTGCCAAAGTGCACAAGTTCCTCTGGTTTCAATGGAAAGAGATTTGGCACTGATGCAGGGAGTTAATAACACACACTAGAGCTTAAAGCTGAGCCATGTGGGGGTAGGTGACAATGAGGGACCACTCAGACAGACAGTCATTGTGTTGGAATGGAGGCATAACATAACCTCAGGTCTTTTGGCAAAGCATTAAAAGACTCTCCTTTTGCCGTGGAGTCGACTGACTTTATTACAATGCTGCTCTCTTGTTTGTTTGATGTTTTATTGTTTTGGTGAAAAGGTGCATGACAGAAACGAGAGAGCACATTAGGTGTGTACTGATTGCCTTTCTGAGGTAATGTGGTTTTTAGCGTGTTGCTGTCTTGTCTGTACTTGTGACTTTCTTTTCTTAGCACTCAAGAATGGCTATGAGTCACCTTGCCGACTTTTCTCTTTGTCTCCATCTCTGGTTTCAATCCACTGGGTTTACTGGTCCCATTTTTTGTGTCAAGGTCACTCAGGGTCTGTTTACTGTATGAATGCTGTGATGAAGCTCCCCGTCTTTGCATTATCGTCAGGATCCAGTGTTGTTATGGAAATGCAGCTTGACTGCTGTGAAAGCGTCCTGTGAGATGGCCACCCGTCAAGGCAGCTAAAAGGTTACAAATGCATTTTTTGTGAGTTGCTCTTATTGCCACTTCACTCACAGTGTACTTTTCTTGCCCTCATTCACACAATGCTGATTCTGATCTGAGAATTTTATGCTTTTATGCCGTTTTCACCTGTTGCCATTTGTCAGTGTGGCATCACAGTAGAACGGTCAGATAGAAATCTAGCCGCATCAGGGAGGTGTATAAAAGGGGGACATAAGAAAGCTCAGGAGATGTGTGGAGTGTAAATCCAGCACATGAACCACCATCATGGTCACAGTATCCATAGAAAAGAGGAAAATTGAGTTTCTAACAAAGCATTTTGCAACATTGTGGACCTTGTTAATAAATATGTTTTATGAAAATCTACCATTAATAACTTTATTTGTAGGTGATTATATTTATTTGTATGTTATCTGATGGGGATTTTATCCGTTTATGCTGTGGTTACAAAGTGCTTTATTTAGTCTTAACAAGGTGCTTGATCGAGTCCATATTTCTGATGTATTTAAAGAAACAGAAAATGTGCATGAGAGCATCTTTATGGAGAATTCAGCTTTTATTTTTGTAAAAACAGTACAGTGATCTTTATCTTTTCCAATGAAGTGTGGTTTAGCACATGCAATAATGATTTAGTCTCAGTATTGATCTTTCAGATGGCTTTGACAGCTTTAATTGTTAGTTTTAGTCTGAGCTTAATTTGGTGCTAAAGTATCAGCTTAATGTAACGCATGATCAAATAAACAACAATGTCCTGCATTGTGACACGAGCAGAAGATTTATATGCAGCAATATGCACCACTTGACAACGAAAGTCAACTCTTTTTGGTTAAATCCAAGTAGACAAAACACAATTAATTGTAATCTGTTTTAGTCCAATTTGTTATGATGGTATTTGGATCAAGTTCATTCATAGAGAGTAGCTTTGTTAGGGAAACAAACAGATCACATTGATTATTTGGTTAAATTCAAGCCCCCATCTTGATCATGGATTGGGTGGTAAACATCATTGGAAAGCAATGATTTTATTTCTGTGCTGCCTTTTTATATCAAATCAGCAAAAAGGAGAAAAGTCCCTGAATTTGGTGTAAAATGTCCAGCAGCTGAGTGGACGGTTCAAATGCAGGACGGTGTTTGTCTTCCCAATTAATAATAGTTCAGGATTTCGAGACGCTCCAACGTGATGCTTGCCAAATAATAATCAAACTGGATTACAGATGCCTAGTTTTCTCATCAGCACAGTCCTCTCTGAATCCTCTTTTTGAACTACCTGTTATTGGAAAACCCCCTAAAGCTCCATCCATCACCCCCACTCAGCCTGTCTTTGTGTCCTCGCCTCTAATATACACCACCCCCCTTCCCATTCTCACTTTTCTTACTCTGTCCTGAGCCCAGCAGAGTCTCCGGAACAGCTCGGAGTTAGTGTGTGATCTGATGGGGAAATGAGCAGCTGTAGAATAATGGGCTTCCTGTCCTGATGTTATTAACAGACTTATCATAACAGGATTATTTCCCCATCACAGACCCCACTTCTGGATCTTGTTAGAGTGCTACCTGGGAACTTCTTTCCTCTGTCAGTCCTGCTTTAGCTCATCTTGACCAAGTTGCTGCCATGTGGAGGGTAAACTTACACAAGTACTTTGTGTATTTCTGTCAAAGCAAGTGATGCTGCCTTTAAGCATCATTTAATAGCTTTTAGATAGTGAGGATACAGTGTAAAGTGCCCCTGGCTGACCCTCACGCAGCTGCCTGCAACACTGCTGGAGTTATTTTTAAATGTTGAATCAGATGCCCTGCTGAGAGAAACGCCTCATGAAAGACTATCAGAATGACTTGAAGCACTTGAGACTTTTTCTATATTTAGTGATGGTAACTTTTTTCACTGCCTGTCTCGTGCTGCTGACAGCAGAGCAAGGTGTGTGTAATAAGGACGGTGGGGGTAGTTTGAGGAATTATAAAAGTATTTTCACTTCCCTCAAGGAATGTTCCAAGTAGGAAAGGAGGGCTTCAATAACTTTAAGAAACAACCAGTGAGCAACATGAGGGGGGGGGGGTGGATTAGCCTTTGAGATTTGCTACCAGAGCAGCCAGAACAAAAACCGAGGGGTGGAGGGGCGGTAGAATCAAACAAGCTCTCCTGCACTCCTCTGGAGGTCACAGGGTAACAGCTTTGGGGGGGTCATGGTTGATGGTTGCAGAGGGTTGTTAATTCTATTATCCCTGCCTGAGAGGTCCTTGTCAGGGCTTGGAGTGTAGGAAAGAAGGAGGAGGTGGAGGAGGAGGTGGAGGCAGCTGCATATGAGGTAAAGGGAGGTTGTGAGGCCTGACTATTTTAGGTTGAAGTAATCGCATACCACACATATCTTTATCTCTTTGACTCATGTGCACTCAGTGAATCAGTCTCCTCGCTTTAACTCCCCGTCACTCCTTTTGTTTGCAGACAACTTCAGAGTTTAGTCAGTATGGAGCCAGCTTGCAGGGACTTAACCCACTGGCTGATTTTTAACAATGAATTAGACATACCTAGTACGAGTACAGAGTAATAAGAGAGCAGCCAAAATAGAAACAAATAGTTTGGATGTCCACACCTTGGACAAACAGTGTGGATGAGCAAATCTAGGAGGACGAATAATATCATATGGGATTTCAAATTAGAACTGCAGTTTCTAAAGAAAAACTAGTGAAAACACTCTGATATCCTGCTGAAGCTAAACTTGGGTCTCAAAGAGAAGCTACACAAATCCAGGACAAAGATGTTGCAACGTAATACACTACCGCCCCTCCACCCTCCTCATGTGAAACAGTATCTTACCGATGAAGTATCTGCTTGCTATGTGCATGTTTGTGAAGGATTCACCCAGAAATATTTCAATGAGTTCAATTCGTTCTTTTCTGATATATCAAGTGGTAACTGCTTTGTGATTGGATGTTAAAGAGATATTCAGGTTTTCTTTTCATTGTTTCTTGAATTTTGTCTCCCTTGTCTTCCAAGACACAAGTCAGAGCTGAGTAGTCATGATGGGGGAGTTAAGCTATGCTTGTGATGGTGCTGTCTCGGACCATGTGGTGGTGTAATGGCAGCTTTGTCATCTCACAGCCAAAATGTTCCTGGTCTGCAACTTGGCAGCGGGGCTTTTTCTGTGTGTTTTTTTTTTTTTTTTTCTTATGCATGTGTTGATTATATCGGATAATCTTACATTCTGAAAACATACTTGTTTTGTTCTTTGTAGTAGTTCTAAATCAACCCTGTTAGTGAGTGTTCATGGTTGTTTTGCTCACATGTTTCCTAGTTGGCTCTGTGGTGGAATTGTCACCCATTCAGCGTGTCTGCACCTTATTGTCAGTGGCAGGTGAAATAATCTCCAGCAATGACCATCAGAAGTAGAAAGCAGTTATGAGAAGACAAAAAAATACAGTGTTGCGTGTAGCTGTAATTCAGATCTTGTCCACATGATCATCTCCACAATGTTAAGTTACAAACATTTTTAGGGTGAACGCTTCAAAACCTGAGAGGTCTCCTTTGTATTCAACCATTTTCTCTTAAAGAAGCAAGGAAGTAAAATAATGTTTAAAATACTCGGAAAAGCTTTTTAAGTACCAGTAATCAAAACTACATTCATCATTTTTCCTTCTTGTCTCACCATAAATATCTTTAGCAAAGATATTGTCCAAACATCCTTAAAATTCCTTTTGAATCTTTCTGTGTGTGTTTGTGTGAGCGTGTGTGTTCCTGGGCGTCTTGTGCTGAAATATTTTAGAAGAATTAAGGAATTCCAGCAGAGAAACAAAACTGTAAAATGTAATAGTAATAGTAGTGAGTAATACTTACTCATTTGATGAATCTAATTTATGTGAATGAAATTCACACTAAAATAAGAGTGTCCGTGTGTGTGTCACTACATTAGTCCTGGCAGACTGTTTGCAGCCATGGCACCAAAGGATTATTCCACTTGGCCAGACAAGCTTGAGCTTGGCACAGTATGTCAAAGATAAATGTCCTCTCTCTGTCCTAGTGCAACTAACACTGATCATGTTATCCACAAATGGAGGACTTAATCTGCTGCCACTTATTGTGTTAATAATATCCGTTCATGTTTCTCCTCCTAAAAATAGTGCAGCATTCAGGCTATTGTTTGCTTCTTCAAAGCTGTTTTGATAGGTGTGAGCATTGTCATTGTGGAACTGTGAAGGAAATTAAATTCAAAGCCCTTCTGAAGTAAAAAAAAAACAAACAAAAAAAACACAGATGACAACTAATAGTTTCCACTGCGAATCTTCAAGGGAATTACAGAGCATCTCCAGATTTGATGACCGTAATTTATTCTTGTCCATTTGACTGTGTTGACCTTTGCTTCTTTCCAAATCATTATGGGATATTGTTTTGCCTTCTTGTCTCGTTGATAATATAGCCATTGAGTAATGTTGCTAGTATATGTTTACAAATGAAGGAGACAAATAAAACAGAGTTATTTTAGACTTTTTTTCTAGTCAGAGACATAAAATGGGTGGACACAGAGAAATACTTATCCATAGACACAGGCTTCTTACAGAGCATCTGCAATAGTTTAATCTCTTTTTGTCAGAGTTTGGATTTTAAATCTTTTATTTTACATCTCTTTCCCTTCAGAGTGTGTGGTGCGTCTGACACTGTCAGGCTACCATGGCTTTGGTTCAAGCACTACCTGTGAGTGACCACCCCAATCCAGGTCTCGACATCCAGCAGTGCAGGCCGCTATCATCCCACTCCCCATCAGGCCCCTGTGGGCCCTGCAGCTCAGAGACAGCCATGGGTTCAGTTAGCAGTCTTATATCTGGCCGGACGTACCAGGAGAGGCACTGCAGGGCGGCTAGTGAATTCAGCACCAAGCCACGGCGCTCCACACCAGCTACCAGCTGCTTCCGACTCCAGGATGATACCCTTCGCAGTGGGAGCTCCCTGGAACAACTACTGGTTATCAGTAACCAAACGCAGCCTCAGGCACAAGTGCTTCCTCCACCACTGCCCACCAAGAAGCAACCACGGCCTGGAAACTCTGCTGGATCTGGTCAAGGTGGAGGAGTTACTGGAGCAGTCGGTGGGGGTACTAATGGGAACTATGGGTATGTGAGTGATGAGGTGGTGGTTGGAGACTGGAACGATAATGTGGTGCTTACAGCTGCAAGTCCCTGCAGTGACTCGGAGGACCAAAGGGACAACAGGACTTTGAACAGTAACATTGGCGGACCTCCTCCCAAACTCGTCCCAGTATCTGGACAACTGGAAAAGGTGAGGAGAGTGTGGGAAAGTTAGCTTGTTTGACATCAACACAAGGTACTGATTCAAAAACATACAATTGCAGGAAGTTTGTGGAGTTTTATTTATTTTTTGTTTGTTTCTGGAGTTTTCGGCATTAATATGTAAAAATTACCATCATAAAATTCCTTACTACTATGACCCTCCCTGCAGTTCATTACACAGCCTTGGGTGATCTTTGTTTGACCACTTGTGAAAAAGTTTTCTTTCAATTTCTGCATTTTTACACATCGGTCTAGTTGTGGTTTGGTGGAGTCCAACATTCTCAGGTCTCTAGGAATTTCCTTTGTTTGCTTGCTTCGGTGGCTTGGTTTGTTAATGTCTACTACATTAATCATCTTACATCCAGGCCAAGCCTTTTAAAGAGCCTTTTCATCTATGTCACAGCTCAACTTGCAAATTTACATCAACGGTCAGTCTTTTAAAAAGACTAAAACATTTTTAATGCCTGAAATCTCAACTGCAGAGCCAATGGGCTCTGGCATTTCTTTACCTGATATTAAACTTGTTTCATGTGGTATAAATATTGTTAAAGGAGCTAAGTCAATACAGAGATACTGAGAATGTTTGACCCAGAAGTAGGTTGACACGCTGCTTCTCCGTCCACTGCGTAGGCTATAAGAACTAAATGTCCACTCAGATGCTCTTCGTTGCTGGTTTATACTTAAACGCACGATAACGCGAATAAATTGTCAGATACTTTCAAGGCAAGCAAACAGTGATACTTTCTGCTCTTGTGGTAAAAATGTACATCTTCCCCTTATATACATAAATCAAAATCAAATCAAAACTTTATTTATAAAGTGCTTTAACACTCAAAGTGCTGTACAAGTACATATAAAAATAAAAACAAAACAAAATCATAACAATAGTGTTAACAAAAAAAATTAAAATAAGTTAAAAAGTTGGGGGGAGGTAGCTGGTTACCGTTTCTGCTCTCCAGTATTAAAAGCCAATGTAAAAAGATGTGTTTTTAGTAACAATTTAAAACCATCTAGCGTCCTGGCAGACCTTACAGGAAGAGGGAGACAATTCCAAAGTTTGGGAGCCGCTCCTGAAAAAGTTCTGTCTCCCTGAGTTATCATTCGAGACCTGGGAACCACCAAGAGCATCTAATCTGCAGATCTCTGCGCTCTACGTGGATGGTGACAATGTAAGACCTCAGAAAGATAAGATGGTGCCAGGCCACGAAGTATTTAAAAGCCAGAAGTACAGTCTTAAAAACAACTCTAAAAGAAACAGGCCGCCAGTGGAGAGAACACAACACAGGGGTGATGTGTTCACGCTGTCTTGTCCCCGTTAAAAGACGGGCAGCTGAATTTTGGACCAGCTGGAGACTGTGAAGAACAGACTGGTCTAACCCTAAATAAAGAGAGTTGCAGTAATCAAGTCTAGAAAAAGATAAAAGCATAAATGACTCTTTCAAGAGCATCGGGCTTAATTTTACTAATTAGCCTTAAATGATAAAAACTAGACCGGACCACTGCGCTCAACTGCCAATCAAACTTAATATTGTTATCTAAGATGACCCCAAGATTCTTAATAAAAGGGTGGTTAAAATCAGTTAATCCAGCAGCCCTAAAATGACCTGTTTGCAGGTCATTTTTTTCCAAAAATACAAATAAGCATAGAAAATTCCGTTTCATCCAAGTTTTGACCTCTTTCAAACAGTTCTGCAAGTCACTTGCAGACACTGGGCTCCACCAGCTTTTATTGGTAAATAGACCTGGATGTCATTCACATAACAGTAGAAGCAGATATTATATTTTTTTTTAAAAATGGACCCCAGAGGAAGCAGGTACAAAGAAAATAATACTGGGCCTAGAATTGAGCCTTGAGGAACCCCATATTGAAGTGGGGCCTTCATTGAAGTAAACTGCCCCAGCTGGACAGAAAAACTTCTGTCAGATAAGTACAACCTGAACCATTTCAGTGCGGTGCCCTTTACTCCAACAGAGTCGTCTAATCATGACAATAAAATATTATGATCCACTGTGTCAAAAGCAGCAGTGAGATCAAAAAGGATTCAAACAGCAGAAGCTCCAGAATCAACAGATAAAAACCCTAAGTAAAGCTGTTTCAGTGCTGTGCCGTGATCTAAAACCAGACTGAAACTTCTCATAAATGCTGTTTCCTCCCAAATGGTCCTTTAACTGGTGATATACCACCTTCTCTAAAATTTTGGAAATCGGCCTAAAGTTTGATAGAACATTAGGCCAACATGTACACGTCAGCTGAACAGGTAACAATACAGCGTCTGAATAATAGCAATAAGGTGAGGTACAGATTAATAATTCGCTTTTACACATATAAAGCAAAAGGGAGATCTAGAAATCAACAGGAATACTTTACTGTAAGTTTTATGTGACTGTCAGCCTGAATCCATTTAAGCTCTGTCAGTATAGTTAGCTTCTTGTTCATGGCATTTACCCTTTTTATAGGACAATGTCTCTTCAATGACATCTCTCAATTACATGATGAAACATCACGGTGAGGGCCATTTGAATCTTCCTTTCCTGGTAATCATTCTGCTTTTAAAGCAGATCATCTCCACAGCTGGTCTGAATGTCCTTTTTTAAAACGGCTTGCTTCAGCTTTCTGATTGGCAACTTATTTCGAACTGATCTTATGAAGAAGCTTAATAACTAGCCTGAGATGGCTCGAATGGATCATTTGACAGCTCCTCACCTTGCCGACACATCATGATCAGTGTCAGAGCTCACTTACAGTCAGTGACGTATTTAGTCAACCCCTGAGCAAGATCATTAACAAAATGCTTACTGGAGAAGCTTTCACCCTTCCTGCCTGTCACATCTCCTCCTCTTCCTCTACGTTTCTGCCTCCTTTATTTCCCTGCCCTCTAATCAGATTTTCCCTGTCCTCTCTGTTCACATTTTCACACTTTTTCCTCCCTCTCATACAACAGGAGTGTCGCTTAAAAATTTGCCTGATAACACTCAAATCATATTGAACTAATCAAAGCCTGGGGGAATGACCTGCGACCATTTTAATTAGGCCGTTTTAATGAGTTTTACTGAGCCACAGTTTACTGAATTAGATTTAAATTTTTTCAGTCACTGACAGTAGTTTATAATGTTGTGTTTTCAGAACATGGAGAAAGTGTTGATCCGTCCAACAGCATTCAAACCTGTTGTTCCCAAGAACCGCCACTCTGTGCAGTATCTGTCACCAAGGCCAGGAGGCAACAGTTTGTCTGAGAGCCAGGCTAGCCTCAACCTCCTGTTACCCGTCGGAGGGGCTGGTAATGCCAACAGTACAAACATCAATAGTGGAAGCTGCAGTTTGAGCTCTGAAGGGAAGCGTAACTCTTACAGTGGAGGTCGCAATGCCCGTACCAGCCAGTCTTGCTCTATGTCAGATTCAGGGAGGAACTCTCTCTCCAGCCTCCCAACTCACAGTAGCACAGGCTACAGTTTGGCCCCCAGTGAAGGGTCCAGTTCGGGTTCTGGCTCTGGAAGCCAGGTGGAGCCAGTGACAGGGCTGACCCGCAACACTTCAGGTGGAAATGGGAGCCATGGTCACACCAACTCCGACAGTGGACGCTCATCATCCAGCAAGAGTACAGGCTCGGGGTCATTAAGTGGGCGCGGGCAGCCCTTGTCTGACAACGGGTCCTGTGACCAATCACCGCCACCGATAGAGGGATACGAGGCAGTGGTGAGGGAGCTGGAGGAGAAGCTGAGGGAGCGAGACTTGGAGCTCCAGCAGCTTCGGGAAAATCTGGATGAGAATGAAGCTGCCATCTGCCAGGTGAGATCACAGACAAACCTTTTAAACACGACTTGATTGCAAAGTTTAAAATTCTTTTAACCCAATGTCTGATCTGTTACTCGTGTTTTCGGTTGTGTAAGGTGTATGAGGAGAAGCAACGTCGCTGTGAAAGAGAGATGGAGGAGCTGAGACAGAACTGTGCTTCAAAGATGAAGCAGGCTTCGCAGAAGTCTCAGAGGGCACAGCAGGTGCTACAGTTACAGGTTAGCCCGCTATTCAGAAAGCTTTTTAATACTGCACTCAAAATGAAAGGAAAAACTCTATTAAAGCGTTATTTTCCCCCAAATTCAGTTAATCTACATTAGGAATGTTTTGTGAAAATGTTAAAGATCTCTGAGCCCCCACCTTAGCGTAGTGAGGTTTGAGTGTCCTAAAGATCCTAGTGGCTATGTTGTCGGGGGCTTTATGCCCCTGGTACTGTCTCCAATGGCAAACAGGTGTCTAGGGGAGGGAGCAGACTAAATGTAGTTAGACTCGTGGGACTCCATCAGGCCCTACCTGAAAAAGCTAGATGGGCCCCACCTCCCATGGCCTCACCACCCGCGGGGGTGCGTAGGGGTCGGATGCAGTGTGCACTTGGTGGCGGCCAGCAGTGGGAACCCTGGCAGTCCGATCCTAGGTTGCAGAATCTGGCTCTAGGGATGTGGAACGTAATTTCTCTGGCGGGGAAGGAGCCTGAGCTTGTGCGCGGGGTTAACCGGTTCCGGCTAGATATAGTTGGACTCACCTCAATGCACAGCTTGGGCTCTGGAACCAGTATCTTCAAGAAGGGTTGGATTTTTTCCATTCTGGAGTTGCTTCCAGTGAGTGGCGAGCGGGTATGGGCATACTGGGCGCAGTTCAGAGTACCAACCCTTCTTGGAGTCCTTGGAGGGAGTGTTGGAAAGTTCTCCTTCATTTGTCTGCCGGTGTCGCATTTGATTTTACATATTTTATTTTATATGCATATAATGTTAAAAAACATGCATCTGGGTGTATGTTGTTAGGTATTCCAGCTGCAACAGGAGAAGAAAAAGTTGCAGGAGGACTTCTCCTCTCTGCTGCAGGACAGAGAAACACTGGAAAGGAGGTGCGCCACCATCCAGAGGGAGCAGACTCAACTGGGGCCACGTCTAGAAGAGACAAAGTGGGAGGTGGGTTTTAATCACACTATAAAGAAGTTAGACTAGATCTAAAGATGGAAAGTAAGATCACTGAAAATAGCATGTCTATTTAATATTTGATATAAAATACCTCCAAAAGAAAGATAAGACCTGATAACTTATATTAAGCTGGAAAGAATTTGTTGTTTGCCTTAATCGAAGCAGATCTGAGATGTCTGTCTGTAATAAGTCCGTCTCTTTCTTATTTTTACACATCAGGTATGTCAGAAGTCAGGAGAGATTTCCCTCCTGAAGCAGCAGCTGAAAGAGATCCAGTCTGAGCTCAGCCAGAAAGCAGGTGACATCGTTGTCCTGAAGGCCCAGCTGAGAGAAGCTCGGTCTGAGCTGCAGGCCAGCCAGGCTCGGAGCCAGGAGGCCCAGACCGCCCTCCGGACAAGGTCGCTGGAACTGGAAGTTTGCGAGAACGAACTCCAGAGGCGCAAGAGTGAAGCTGAGCTGCTTCGGGAGAAAGTGAACCGTTTAGAGGAGGAGTCATCACGGCTCCGTGACACTCTGTCCAATCACAGCGGAGCGCCCCTACCTTGCATGAAGGGGCACTGCATGAGCCTGTCGCTCCCAAAGGCCAGAGGTATGGCAGGAAGAGGCGGTCCCAGTCCCTGCATGTACCGCGATGGAGAGGACACTCATCTGGTGTGGGGAGGAGAGAGTGATGAAGCCAAGGCACATAGGCAGAACGCAGAAACACTGCTGGGACTCAGACAGCAGGTGCATAATTCCTAACAGCTTTTTAAGCAAAAGTATTAACAGTCTGGAAGTGAAGTACCATTTGTTATTGTCATTTTGTGAATTTGTTTTTCCCAATGTGGTGACATCCAAGCTTTTTTTTCACATCTGCACACATGTTTTTTTCCTTCAAAAATAATGAATACAATAATAATGACCCCCCACGAGTCAAAGCAGATAGCTGCCTTACTTGAGCCAGGTTCTACTGGAGGTTTTACCTCCCCGTTAAAAGGGGGTTTTCCTTCCCACTGTCGCCGCATGCTTGCTCAGGATGGGAGATTGGATCGAAGTCAAGATTCAATGCAATACTGCTGGTTCCCTATATGAGGCTATTTTTTGAATTGGCCGATCTATGTGAAGCGCCTCGAGACGACATTGTCGTGAAATGGCGTTATACAAATAAAGTTGAATTAAATTGAATTGAACAATAGAGAAGCTTCCATTTTAATGCTTTTTAAAACTGAGACATTTCTTTCGGTTTTTTTTAGGTGGATAGACTGAAAGCGGAGCTCATGTATGAAAGGAGGACAAGTGAAGAGCAGCTGTCACGGTTTGAGGATGAGAGGCGGGTGTGGCACGAGGAGAAGGAAAAGGTTCGTTCCTCTTCATTCAGTGTCACACGTAGTAGGATGCATTTATCTTTGATCCTCCTGATCTGTGTACTCACATGGTGTGTTTTTTTCCCCCTCAACTCAGGTAATCCGCTACCAAAAGCAGCTGCAGCAGAACTACATCCAGATGTACCGTCGCAACCGTGACCTGGAGCGTGTGATGAGAGAGCTGAGTCTGGAACTGGAGAACAGAGACGTGGAGGACTATGAGGTCCGCAGTGGCAGCAACGACATCCACTTTGAGGAAATCACTGCCACTGAGATCTGAACAAACACGTTAAAAGTAATATGTGCGCAGAATCATGGAAACGCAACTCACTAAAGTCCCTGAAGATGCAAATAAAATGTTGAACTCTGGGCCAAATGCTGCACTATCAGTAACATGCGCGTTACCTGGAAGAAGCTGTCACCGAACGTCACTGTCAAAAGACACATCTCCTAAAGGTGCATTCTTAGCTGTCTGCTAATACTCCAGTAAATCTTTACAATGTGTCTGCTACAGCGCTTTTAAGATGTTTTATACCACTACAAAACCAGCACAAAGACTGCTTTGGTTCTGTGAAACCAAAAGCAGTGAAAAAAATGTTCCTTTATCAAATCACATTTAAATCAGGGTATTAAATTTTATGGGAACTTCAAGCAAAAAGAAAAAAGAAAAAGAGGATTACATGCAATGTAATTGGGTCAATGCACACAGGCTTTTTAGTTGCAAACAATGTTAATTCCCACCTGCATGCATGCAAACATGCATCAAAGCAACCACCCAGTTAACAAGTACTGATTGGCACTCATCTCCTAGCAACAAAATCTGCTTATTTTACTGTGTGGAGCTTTCAATACTGAGTTTTTCTTTTAAACTATATGAATAAAGGATATGATTTAGTTGTTTATAAGGTATTTTACAGCAATGTGTGTTTGAAAACAAATGCACTGTGATCACTTCAGTGAAATGCAGTATAAAGAAAAATCACTGGCAATGAAAAAAAATCTGCTCACTGTGAGAAACATGGCTCTGTGTTGCACAAACTTCTCACCCTGTTTTGTTTCAGATAAAACCGTTGTCTTGTGAAGCAAATCATCAAACCCTTTTTATTTGCTTGCTGTGAACTTCCCGTTCTGTCATTTTCCAAACCAAACCCTCAAAAGAAAGACTTAGGCCCAATCCCATTTCTCATTCTTACCCCTTCCCCTACCCCTTGCCTGTCACCCCTTCAAACTGAGCCACATTTGGTAGGGCTGAAAAGTTAACCCTACGATTTGGGACACCCCATCACGGCCAGCAACGAAGTAGCAAAAAAAAAAATTTAATAAAGTAAAGTAGATAAGCATGTCTCGCTACAGAGCACCGCTAACGTTCAGTATGCTACATTACTGGAGCTTCAACTGGAGCTAGTGACTTTTTTCAGTGTGCATTTTATTAAGAGATTGACTACTATATATTAAATTGACGTTAAACTATACAAATCGACGTTTGTCATAATTTTAAAAAATTTTCAGTGGAGAAAATACATTTTTGAACTTCTTTAGACTCGGCAGTAGCCATCAGGTCGGTAAATCGCAAGGTATTCTGGGAAATTTTTCATACCCCTTGGTTTGAAGTGTGCTACTGAAAGATCTTCGTTTGAAGGGGTATATAGCCCTATCATTTACCCCTTTTCCTCTGTCCTCACAGGAATTGGGACACCCCTACACGTGAACGCACAAAACGTAGGGGTAGGGCCAAGTGGTAGGGGCAAAGGGTGAAATGGGATTCACCCTTAAAGGACAGAGTGGAATAACTGTAAAATTCATTCCTCCCAAACTGCTGTTACTTCCAGCTCTACAGTGCTCTCTGGTGTTGCTTTTTACACATAACAGCAGATTTACTGAGAAACTCCAGATGTGCAGGGATGAAACGCAACAAAGATGAACACAGAATTCATTTTCAAAACATTCTGTCAACATAAACAGGCTGAAATGAATTAAAATATTTTTAAGGTTTCTTTAATGTAAATGATTTCATGCATATTTACTATAAATCTAAATGTTTTAAAGGAAACATGCTTCACAACAGTTTAAGTTTAACAGTTTACGAGCTTTCACAAAGATCTTCTTGCTGCCTTAAACAAAGAAACCCGTTTATACAAAACAGCATCCCAGACATCCCAGCATGTTCATACACCCCCGTCCTCCAAAAGCAAACCAAAAGCTACATGTCAGACTCTCCAGGCCTTGTTTAAAGTAAGAACTGCCCCCCTCCCATGGTGGGTCGTCATCTTTTACCAGCATCTAC
>JBAMHX010000018.1:14196151-14213821 GCA_037177515.1 Pseudomugil tenellus | reverse complement strand
TATATATATAAATTCTTATATATTCTTTTATATGGCCATTACACCTGCCATCCAGGTGTAGTGGCCATCTTTTCTTCATTTCATGGCAACAACACAGAAGAGTGTTTATGGGTAATATGCTCCAATGAAAGAGCAACTTAGCATAAGATACATTTGTTTTTTTTCATCCATGCGTGCCAGATTCGATAAAAACTGTCCTATGACAATGTCTTTACCTTTGTCTGCATGATGAGAAGGCGACTTAGAGCGACTTTTCTCTTTACGGTCTTTCTTGAAAAACAGGTTGACGAAAGTTTTAGACCGCTGAAGACTGGTTTTACTTTCTGCTGAGTTTTTCTCCCTCTGCTGCTTTTTCCTCTTCTTTCTGTCTTCTAAAAGTAGAAAAACAGACACAGTCTCTTTACAGATAGAAAGATATAAAACAGTGCATGGTCACTAAAGATGCATTTTGTTGTGAAAAACAGCCTAACTGTGTGTGTATGGGCTGCACAAACCTTTCTCTGCTAAACTTACAAACATGGGGATTGTGAGTGATGTGCCATCCTGACAGCAGTTATATCTTGATAATATTAAAATTGGAAACCCGTTGCAAAACCAGGATATTCTGCATATCTATATATGGTGTTGAAAACATAATTTATGAACCTTTGTGTAGCTCCTTGTTTAAACTGTTGGCCAATAATGCAGGGTGATACGCACTCTCAGCTATGAGCACAAACTGTTCATTTCTCTTCCAGTCAGTTCCTCTGTTCGATGCAGTAAATCTGCCACTATACAAAGTAACACAGTCGTTCTGATAGATTGCAGCTACACCAACATGAACACACCCTCATTTATAGAGAGCACTACAGTAAAGTGCTCCTGCATACATTACAAATGCCCAATCGGCCCTCAGCTTTGCCCCAGGCACCCACGGGTCCTGGAGGCAAAAGCAAGTTGGTTTAAATTGAAATGAAAAGGCTAATAACTCAACTGCCCCTGCAATGTTTGAATGGATAGGTTTCCATATACTTGTTCTTTCTCACAAAGGTACAACAAGTGAGCTAAAGAGCAGTCATTCGTTTGAGACTGCGCCACTATGTGCTCCTGGGTGAATTCTGCTTGGTGTTTAAACAGCTATGTGGAGTGGAAACACTTCTTTTTGTTTCCTAGAGTAAATAAAGAACAGAATCAGAGTTAAGAGGACCTCTGAAAATTTTAAGAGTGGATCTAATTATTAAAGAAGTGCAGGTACTGTCACTAAAATCTGTTAATACTCCAGTTATCAGACTGCTATTAACTGCAATAGCTGTAGGAAGTCATTTTAACACAGTAAATTTAAAAAATGGTCTCGCAGGATATGTTATGTTATTACAATGCAGACAAAAGTGATGACTAAAAATTCTTCTAATTGTGCGGTGGCAAATGGGTTATTAATATCAGTCAGTCCCCCACTTTCCTTATTGAAGCACATTACAAATAACTGTGGAAGAAATTATTGATATCTATTTATGTATGATATAATTGCAACTAGACTGTTTCAGTATGATGCATTAAGTTCTCTGTGACTTATTGTCACTAAAAGCAGTAAATCAGAGAGAAAAAATTTGAGAAAAACCATTTAAATGGAGACAGTGAATCCATCAAAAATCTGAATGCAGATTATTACTTGTATGTGGGAAATTAAACAGAACTTGTTAAACTTTACAGAAATCCAATCTGAATGAATACAGCTGCACTGTGACTGAAGACCTGTCCAAGGTGTACCCCACCTCTCGCCCAGTGATTGCTGGGGTAGGCTCCAGCTAGCCTTTATGGGAATAAGCACTACAGACAAAGTCTTTCCCCGCTGTTCTCCTTTAGTTCTGCCTCCTGAGCTCCTTCATAAAGAGGAAGATGTTCTATAACAAAGTCTAGCAACTAGACGAGATAGATGGAAAAGAACAACAGGAATTAGATTTTTTCTCTTCTTTTAGATGTTGACTTCTGTATTACTGTGAGAACCGATTGACAGCTTCTCTAAGAAAGCCACCAGATCTCACCTGACACAGTGATGTGGCTTTGGGAACGTCTGATTGGCTTGCGTGGTTTGCTCAGGGCCATCAGCGCTTCTGTCTTCGGTGAGTGTTTCTCAGCTTCTCTGTCCCCAGCTGGCAGCGTCCTTATCCGACTCTGTCCTCCTTCCCTGGCGGCTCCCATGTCCTTCGGTCCCTCTCCTTTCCCACGTATGACCGTGTCCTTCAGCAGCATTGTTGCACCCACAGTCCGACTGGTTTCTGTTGTGCCCAACCTTTCAGTGTGAGACCCATTTGGCGACAGGTGGTCCAGGTGGATTGGAGCGTGGGGTTCAGTCTGTATGGCAGTTTCAGCAGTTCGCTCGGTGCTGCTTGGACATCGGGAGCAGTCTTCTGTAGAGATGGCGACGTCTACCATCTCAGACCCAAAGATAGGAGGAAAAAGAACCTGGGAGAGACCACTGAGCGAGCTAAGAGGGGTGCTGGAGGACAGCGAGGACAAAGAGGAGTTGGAGTCTGAACTGTGAGATGATGGTGCAGGGCCGCCATTGGCTACTGGGGAGACAAATCCAAAATGGTGTGCCTTGGATTAGTGTGTGTTTAAGTCATCACTGTGCCAGTGCAGTACCTTAAAATGATACTTTGCATGTGGACTGCATGAACATAACACACACTCACATGCAGAAAAAGATCAATTTGTTATGTTACAGCTTCCTTATTTTGGCTCTAAACCTTTCTGTTCTCATATCCTGATTATCCTGTAAGAGAGGCACATTGTCAACCAGGAGCTCTTATATTGCTTTTTTTCTTTAATGAAACTCATATGTACCTCTGTCTTCGGAGCCAGATGCCAAATCTTGCTGCTTTCCAGATGATAGAGCTATCTTTGAATATATTGAATTATATTGAGAAGTACTCATGTCAAACTTTAACAAAGGATTGAGCTTTGTAAATAAACTAAACGGCAGAGATTAGCAGCATGTAGTAGGAGTAGGATACAAATAATGACTGTTATTGTTAGGGTTTTGGGTTAGGCTTTTCGTTTCCTGTTTTATTTTGTAGTTTTTCCTGTTTTGCCCTGTGTTTCTGTTTTTGCTTTATATCAATTAGTTTCACCTGGGGTTGATTTTGGTAATTATTTTCACCTGTCCCTAGTTTGTTTCCTATGTATTTAAGTCACTTGGTGTGTCTGTTTAGTGGCAGGATCATTAAATAAATTAGTTAGTCTGCCTGTATGTCAATCTTAGTGTCAGTATCAGTTTTGTTAATAAATCTGTTAATCTTCACCCTGGCTGCCTCCTGCTTCTCTTCCTCACCTGCGTTTGGGTCCACCACCTAACCGCATCATAACAGTTATATTAATGTAAGATCCAACACATGACATCGTAAATAAAGATTAAATTTATCTTTTTTTTTCTTTTTTTTTTAGGACAAACTTTTATACATTAACTTTGCTGTTTTAAAAGGATCTAAATGTTTCGGAAGGTCAACATACATTTGTCCAGCCAGCCATACTCTGCCACCATCTCCTTGTATGCAGGATATCGCCCAGCTTCCTGTGGAAAAGCAAAACAACAATAAATATGTACTCTGCAAGATTTCAAAACAGTCAATACGATCATATTTAAAAACTGCGTGTCTATATATCAGAATTCTTTCTGCAGTTTCTGATCCTTTTCTCACATTTTGTACAGTATGCCTGTTCCAGCAATAATATAATTATAATAATAATCAGTTTGTTCACATTAATCCTTACACTTGTTGTCAACCATGTTATATATAATTTTTATAATTATTAAATAATTGTGCTTGTACTTGAGTTGACACTAACATAGATCTGTGTAAAGAGAGGCTTGAAAAACATTGCCTAGGGCAATGAAGGACCCATGTTCCATCAAGATTAGCGTACAAGAGCCTCTCGAGTCCACTTCAAGGAATTGCTCTAACCACACAAAGCTTAAGGTCAAAGGAAAAAAACACTCAAGGTTTATCTCTGTATCAGACTTGCATTTCTACATGTGAGAGAGCTGAAATCCAGAAGGTTAATCTCTGTATGTCTGTGATCCATAAACTCGTCTGATGCAGAATACCATAAAATTAGGGTTTCTGTTGAGTATAACCTGATCCCAGATAGCCTTTGAATAATGAACGCCATCCCTGGCTGTTTTTCACACATGGAACCTGAGATCAGAGGAGTAAAATGAGCACACAGACGCATACTCAAGCACAGTGCATAGCACACATATACTCATTCATGCACACACGGTTTCTTTTTTCTGGGAACAATACAGGTTAAGTGGCTCACAGAGATGCATATAGGGATTTCCAGGGCTGAAAGCCAGCTGTCTGCTCTGCTCAGCAGGCTCATTGTGAAGATTGTGTTGTTTAACATGCTTATATTAATGCATTTATAACTGTGTCTCCACTTTTATGTTTAAACCTAAAAGGATTCATTAATTCTGTAGCACAAGATGCTGACATATACTTTATCTTGTAGCATTTATTTCTTATTTACATTTCAGCAGTGTAACTTCAGCATTCATTTGGTAAATTTTCTGCCCAGCGCACGAATATGTGCATTCATTTGTGCTTTTTTTCCTTAGACTAAAATTGAATCCTTTGGACAAAATTTGGCTTTTAAAAATATAAATTTTCTACTATGAGCACTTTTACTAGCAAACTTACTTGTCAGCGTTGCTTTCAGAATGACTGGAATTGACTCACTAGTAGGGATTACATTTCCTCTCTTTCTAACTAAATATGACACACACACAGGATGCTGTGGTGGTTTACATTGGAAAACCTGCTGTTTTCATTCTCAGCAGCGAAAGACCAATAGTTTGAGTGAATGAGTGTGATTAAAAATGATTCTGTGTTAGAAAATGAGTATCTGTTTGCCATCCATTAAGTACATTTGTGTCGGTTCTTTACGTTGTTTACTGAGCACCTCGTGTACAGTTGGTAAATCAGTATTGCTGAACATGTGTAATGGAAACAGTAGGAAGAAAGTGAATACTGAGATGCATTTTATTCTTTTTTTGCATCTAAGCAAAAGAAACTAAATTATGGACATACACTTATTAAATCTATTATTGGTATGAAAAAGACCTATTGATTAGGGCAGTTTGAATAAGATTGCCTCTCACCCGGATGGTCAACATGATGTGGGTGTGGCTCTTCAGCACTTCCACTGCGTTGCTATGGGTGATGTCATCAAAGCTCACCCCATTGGCTGCAAGGATTTGATCACCCATTTTGATGCCATGTTGTTCTGCAAGCCCACCTGGGTCCAGCCTGAGAAGAAGTGGAATATAAATATACAGATCTCATTAAAACACACTACAGAACTCAGAGCACTAAACATCTAACAGACTCTGCTTTTCGTTTCATTTTTCTTCTGAATTAATTTGAATATAAATGATAGTGAATGTATTCTGTGCTGTTTTTGTCTCACTCTGTGTGTGATGTGTACATAGAAATATTATTCAGATTATACAAAAACTACTATGTTTACACATGTTATCAAAGCTTGTATCTGAGTATCTGTAGTAGTAACCATCTTTAATGTATTCAGGCTTTATTAGTAGTTAGTTATGTGATGGATAAATTATATAATAATAATTATAATAATGTGTTTTTCTAAATTAAGATGTGGGGGGTATTTTGTTGAAGCATGTGATTTTTAAAACTTTATTCAACTTTTATTTTACTAAACAGATGCTATCATGATGTTCAAATAGTCTCTTTTATGAGCATCGCCTTGCCAACATGGTCAGGCAGGTGAAATGAATGTGGATATGCATATGGACCACATATCTGTTAATACACTATAATCAAATAGGAAAGATCAATACAAATAATTCATGTTACCTCCTAAACCTTTAAAAGTCAACAGAAATGATCTTTAATCTAATCCGCCTGTATTTTGAGCTGTCTCATCTGCTGGCGTATCTTTCATGTTTGTCCTTCTTCTGGAAAGTCGAACAGAGAACTGTCCCTGCAGCCGTGTCCTTTTTCATATTGTACAAAAAATGTCTCAAATAGAGAGCAATTCTTTACATGTGTTGCTTTTTCTACCTCGAAACTTAACCTCATTCACAGCCAATTAGGTTTCCAGCTTAAGTTGCTATAGTGATACAACTCTGAGAGACTTAAAACATCTTATTACAGAGAGAGTACCCTAGTAAGCCACTAATCCTTCTTCATAATACAGGTCCTTGATCTAATGTAACAAAATAAATAAAACTGCAAAAAAATGTATCTATTTGATTATTTTTTCACTTTTCTCTGTTTTTAGCACAGCTGTGCTTTGTCAGGTTTTCCTGAACCAACCCCACCCTGCTGTCTTAATGATTAAATCCTGCTTATGTTGACCAAGATGCTGCTTCTATATGAAAATTAGCATAATTTAAAACATACTTCAGTTCTAATTTCCATGTTCATACTTGGAAACAAAAATGCCCAGTCCAAACTCTTTGCCTCCTCTGATGTTGAAGCCCAAGCAGTAGTCATCTGATGTGGTGAAGAGATGTACGATTCTGCGGAGAGCACTGTCTGAACTGGCCTCTGATGGCGTTCGGCCACTCTCCTCCACCACCATCCGTCGATGAATCAGATCCACCCTTATCATATGTGCAAAATGGGATATATACATTTACACGCACATGACATCCTTACTATAAACTGCTTTTTTATCCACTGAACTAAGGCTTGTGAGTATCAGTTAATCAAATAGCCATAAAGGTCGCGGCAGTAATCCATCCACTGCTGCTACATGAAACCAAGATACAGTATATCCCAAAAGAAAGATAACCAGTGTGAGCAACTGTCTAGTAACAAGCCTTACAAAACAGAAGCCACACAAAGGTCATTTTCAGGACGACATAATTAGCAAAAAGTATATAGTTATCATATATAGTTAGAGTTTGGTAAAGTTAAATTCACTCTGAAGGATAAACATTTAAATTCAGGGCAGAATTTTTAATTGAAAGTGATTACATTATTTGAAAGAATTCATCGTGTAACCCTAAAGGAGGTGGTTGATCTCACCATGTGGTCTTCTCCTTAGAGTAGCGGATGCCGGGAATCTTTCCCACACGTCTCACCACCATCCTCAGTCTGTTGTTTCCCGTCAGGACCTTCACAGCGCTGCTCATGGTGATGCTCTCCAGGCTGATCCCATTTACCTCCACCAGCTTGTCGCCAACTGTCAGCCCAGCCTGCGCTGCAGACACAGGTGGGACTCAGCATGGCAAACAAGAGCAAATGTCACACGTAAACAAAGCACCACATGCCTTGATGTAAACAGCCGACAAACACACACTCCCTCCCTACCTGCAGAGCTGTCGTCCTCCACCTTGCTGACGAATATGCCGAGTCCGTGTTCAGAGCCCCCGCGGACACTGAAACCCAGACGTCCATCTGGGCTCTTGTCCACCGTCACCGTGTGAATGTCTTCACTGTCATCCCCTCCTGTAAACACACAAAACACAAATCAGACCAGCACCTGCCATCCAGGTGTAATGGCCATTTTTCCTTGCAAGGGCGAGGACACTGGTTTCTTTATAAGAATATAAATTTAATAATGAAGAATAAAAGAAGTTGAACACACATTAAACATTAAAATAAGAAGTGAGACAATACATTAAGACATACAGACATGATACAAGGTTATAACTCGGGAAGAATCCCTCCAGAGATCTGTTGTCACACAGAAGTCCGAAGCTATTCTAACCAGTCACTTTAAGACACCTTCGTTTGAAGACCTTGTTTGTGTGCAGTCAGTCTGGAGCCTGTTCTTATGAAATGACAAACAAAACCGAGGTCTCGTCTAAACATTTTCCTCATGGAAGGACGCTGGCCTGGCAGATGGTTTACTAAGGTCAGAATGACATCAGTTTAGGAGCATTATGGTAAGACCTTTCAGCTAGACATTAATTAAGGTAATAAAGCTAATATATGAAATTTCTACAACACATGCGTGAGCTATCTCTCATTAGTGACATGAAATGTTCCAGGACAACAGGGTTTGCTAGGATAGTATCTCTCCAAAACTTCCAAAAATCAGGCAAGCAGAAAACTCAGACAGAATAAAATCTAAAATGTGTTCTTAACAACCCTGCACTGCTGAAATTTGTTGTTTCTATTAACACTAAGAAAGCCAACATCACATTAAATCGGATTGACTGTCCAGAGCTGTTTATCAGACTGTGTTACCACGGTAACAAATCATCCTATAATGTTGAAACCTCACCATCCGCAGGTGCGTTGATAAGAATGACTCTGCCCATAGGTGAGGACGACCTGCGTCTGTGCCGCTGCTGCTTCTTCAGCATGTAGCGCATCATGCTGTGGGAACCCCCATTCTGGCCACCGTTGTTGAACTGGGGGTGCCCCCCTCCATTTGTCATCTCCCTCCAAGCAGGGGAGTGAAATGAGTCGGCCATGGTATATGTCTGGAAGACCTTTCCTCAGTCATCCAGCCAGGAGGATAGCCGGGACCGTCTGTCAGGGTGGAAGAGGTGCAGCCTGCGATTTTTGGAGAAAGTGGAGAAGGCACAGCTTTGGTAAAAACTAAATTACCTTCACTTTTATATGCTTTATTTTCATCTCTTGATGATCAAATCGCTTTACAGATCCTGCTATCCACATATTCACACACTGATGTCGGCAGAGCTGCCATGCGCACCGGCGCTAGCCTGGCCACCAGGAGCGACTGGGGTTCAGTGTTTTGCTCAAGGACACTTCGACATGCAGACTTCAGACAAAGTGGGAACTGAACCCATGAGCTTTGGTGGAGAAATTAGTTTTGGGGGGTTTGGGGAGGAGGGTTTTTCTACTTCTGCTCCAAACAGGACCAGACGTATGCAGCAGGCATCTTATAAAGCTCCTGGCAGCATTACCAATCACAACTTAAAACATGACAATACGCCTTAAATAAAAAGAAAACAAGCAAAACTCTATATCTGAGTTTACACCAGGATTCAGTCTAAACTCGTGTTATACCGTTTAAAAAGGTAGCAAAAAGCAGTCCTCCCTGACTTAAGAGTACACTCCAGCATGGTATCCTAATATGTGTAGGCAAAAGAAGCTGATATAATCCACAGTGCCATCTGAAAATACTTCCTTAAAGCCATCCTTACCTGTTGGACAGTTCTTCATCTGAGAGACTGAACCTGTCAGCGGAGAACTCTGCGGTGTTTGGTGAATCCTCTGTGTTCATGTTTAATTAAAGGCTACTGTGAAAAAAAATGCAACAAATGAAGAGACTCAGAAGAAGCAGATGAGATTCTACAACCCTCTTATTCTCATAATCTAATTGCACACTAACTGGGATCGTAAGTATAAGAAAATGCAACAGAGTTCATGTTTGTGGTCTTGATGTGAGAATAAAGAGATGCGTTCACGTAACCAAAGCTTTCCAGTAATTCAGCACCACGGACAGCGACTCAGGGGTCGCGCAAATAAACACGAGGCCTGATGCTGATTATATTTATCTTCTGGTCTTCCCAACTCTAAACTTCTGGACAGTAAGTTTACCAAAAAATGACGTTGATGTAAAAAAAAACTAGTTTTCATGGCGTTGAACTTCAGCATCAGTCTAACAGTAACGCAATGACACTGAAAATAAAGAAAATAAAGCGTGACAGCATTACCTTGTTGTGCTGAACGAACTTGGACAGGCACGCACTGGTCCGCCTCGCTGACGCACTAACGGACACCTCTGGAGTATTAGACCCACCTCATTTGTTCTACAGGTGACCATTATTGTCTTAAGAGCTATAAGCTCCTATAAGCCATTGCAGCTGAGTGATAAGTAGTGTATCCTGCACTAACAAAAAAGAAACACTTACTCGTGTCTAATGCCGTTTGTCCTCAGGTAAACTCTGTTATTGATATATTTGTGACGTTTCCATACTTTGGAAAGGCAGATGTAGAAAGTGGATGGAGCATGAGCTGTTTTACCGGAATAAGATGGCTAAACATCACCCTCCGGTGTCCAGAGCTGTCCTTGCAACACATACATGCAGACCGTGACTTTTATGTAGAAGCTTAAGCTCACGTTAAGAATATAAAGAATGGATCATCAAGCAAGACTACATGGGTTGAAATAAATAAATGAACTCATTCTTTGTTAGCGTACATGTTTTTTTCTTTAGCTGTGTTCTTCAAGAACAAGATTACGCTCTATACTGTAACTTAAACTTGAAATCTTTCCTTAAATGTCTGTAAAATGTTTGAACTGGTTTCCAACTTTCAGAAAATTGTAAAACAAGCTCGACCCAGTAAGCTTTTTTTAACCAATCAAAAGCTGCCTGCTTCTCACGCCCTCCTCCACCACTAAGCTCCGCCCACTGCGTGTCATTGCACACTGCTGCCTTCACAGACTCATCAAAAGCTTCGTTTTTCTGAGTGTTTACGTATGAAAAGAGAGCCTAAATGTGCAGTAGGCTAATTGCATAAATATTACAAAATAAGTAATGAGATAAGAAAATGTTACCACAAAATCCCTGAGATCACTTCAATTCCACAGACCTAGATTCAGTCAGGTTTAGATTAGCCTACCTACAGAGTAGCTGATTAAGTAGAGTAGTGTCATTAAACTACTCAGTACTTGGAATAAAAAAGCCACTGATTACCTTTAAAGATATTACAGCTGAAAAATATTTGATAAGATAGAGAATAGCGTGTGAGAGAGGAAGTGGTTCGTGTGAAACATAAATCGTTTCATTTTGAGATAAAAGTTGGTCTTCAGCAGGTTTTTCATAAGGGAAGTATAAAAGGTAATTTCTTTGTTTTGTAATCTGGTGCATTGAACGTTTAATGTCTTTATTTTCCACAATAGGTTTTGCCAGATTGTAAGTAGTAAACATACTTTCTTGTATCCAGTTTATTCCACCTTATAAAGAGGTGGACTGATCTTAAATCTTTGGGGTTGAAAATTGGTTCAACTCTCGCCCTGTGTTGAGCTTTTATCAAACTTTAAGATCAAAGTTTAATAGATAGTATAGAAAAGGACATAATTTCACTTTCGATATAAAATGGGAGTTACTTCGAGTTTGTATATTTTTTAGCAAGTCTCAACTTTCCTTTATCATTGTAGAACTGTTCCGTGTAGCTCTCATTCAAACTGAATATGATGATAAATTGTCTACTCTCTTTTTTCACCTGGACTATGCTATTTTCACCATAGTTGAACCATTCCTAACATCTCTGACTTACCATAAATTCCACAGTAATTGAATGCAACATTGGACCACCGGGTGGTGCTGTGATATTGAGAGGTCATAGATTGTCAAACAACTAAGAATTCAGAGCAGGTAAGTGTTAATGCGGACTCTTTTTCTATATTCAATCTCTTTCAACTAAGTTAACGTCCTCTCTGCCTGAATCTTTACTCTTCAACCGTTGACTGAAGTGCTAGGTTTGTTAATTAAGCTTGTAAACTAATGGCTAGCTGCCTGGATACTGTTAGCAAATAGTGTTTTTTTTTTTATAATATAAGAAAACTGTTTCCTTCTTTCTTTTTTGTCGCTGTTGATATTTGATTTTGTAGAATTATAATTTATTTTTGATGGTCTGACCCACCTTTTCTAAGCCCCAGTAAATATGTTTTGGTGGTACTGCTGGCTACCTTGTTAGCATGTTGGCTACATTGCTGCTAACAAACCGGTAGCATGTCGTGACTTCTCAAATCCCATCTGTCACTGCGTTTATCTCAACGTTGCATTGACCTGGTCCTGCATTTGAAAACTATACAATAAGAGAAACCACTTCTTGTTTTTCATGTTTGTTTTAGCTCATCAGTCTACATTTATTCTTGAATCCAGGATTGCAGTTGTATTCTTGATATAGCATATTGCTAATGGGATGTTGCTGCTGTTGGATTCAGCGGTGTCTCCATCATGACAAGAAAACACAAATTTCACTTCTCTAATAGTGTTGCAATCATTCATGACCACAGAACTGTGTGGATTGTCTCTCCTAACACTGCAGAAATGCCTCCTCTGGCAGTATTATTTGCACTAGAAAGAAAATTAATTGTTTGTTAGTTAGCATTCAAATACTAATAATTTTTTAAATGTATGTTATCAGTTACCTTGCAAGGAAAAATGCCACATATATCAGGGTTTGGATAAGAAATGATCATGCTAAACACAGTAAGCTGCTTAATAAAGCCTTGTGTTAATGTGCTTTTTTTACTATAAACATACTGAATTACAATTAAAGTATAGCTTATTTTCCAGTATGTCTTCTTTTATCTTGTGCTCACAGCCACAACTGGAACTCGCTTCACAAAACTGACAAACCAACGAGATAATCGTACTTCGTGTTTTATAACCATATAGAAATCTCTAATTAAACATTTCATACAATATAAACTGTGTGTTTCGAGCTGGAATATGCAGTAAAACAGGTCAAATAGTTTCCTTGGGGTTAGTTTCTCAAATATGTGCAGTTGTACTGGGTATTGTGCTGTTCCTTGCTGCAGGCTGAGAGTATCTCACCGCTATTTATACTGTGGCAATGTTAGTAATGAGGCCGAGATGGTACTAGGCTTTTTTTTAATTGTATTCACTTTACTTCAGTTTATTTTAAACTTATGTCTTATCGCATGCAATATAGTCTTTGTTTTAAAACATTTTCAGCTCTATTCTTTAAAGAAAGTTGTCTAAACTGTGGTCATTGTTAACATTAAATGGTTCATTTGTATATAAGCACGCTAATTTAGTCTGTTTTGATTTTTCCTCTCGCTGAAATACTTCCTGCTTTTGATCAAAAGAGAGGCAAGATGTCAAAGGAGTTGTCCCTCAACATAAACATCAAGGAGCCAAGATGGGACCAAGGCACCTTTATGGGACGTGCAAAGCACTTTTTTATGGTCACAGATCCCAGGAATGTCCTGCTTTCCTCTGAGACTCTGGAGGAGGCCAGAGTGATTGTGGAAAACTACAGGTGAGGTCAAGAAACAGAGGTTGGAATAAAAGCTGAGACTTTTATTTAAACTGGTAAATGTGTGGCTACTTGGATGAATTGCACAGAAAGTCACGTGGTAAATACTTTCTTTCCATAATAGCATAGCATGAAATAATCAGTTGGTTATCAGAGGTAAGAAAGTTTCTCAGTTAAAATTTCAACTCCTGCTGCTGTGTTAACTTTTTCCAGATCTGGTGTTGTACAGCCTGGTTTAACAGAAGATGAACTCTGGAGAGCCAAATACGTTTATGACTCTGCCTTCCACCCCGACACCGGGGAGAAGATGTTTGTGATTGGCCGGATGTCCGCTCAGGTGCCAATGAATATGTCTATCACAGGCTGTATGCTCACCTTCTACAGGTAAACAACCATTCACCGCTTCATGAAGCGCACATTAACCCTTTCTAAATTAAAAAAGATAAACGTGTGATAAATTAACACGATGCGGATTCTGTTTGGACGTGAAGTCATGTTATGCTGCATACAGCAGTGGATGAAAATAGAAAATGTAATCCCTCCACAGCGAAAATCCTCTTAAAGAAAAAAAAGCCACCCTCACCGCTGAATACTGATAACTCACTGTGCTCCCAGTCTGTTGCTAATGCAACACATTGATTGGCAGGAAGGAAGTAAAAGGATTTCAGGGTTTGAAATTTGACCCAAGTAAAAAGTTTGTATATATTCTGCATATTTATGCTACTTTAATAGAAAAGACTTTGAACTCTGTTGTTTGTGCCTTTGACCACTTGAGAGCACCAATGTTTGGCTCATATTCTATACAATTGGCTGGGAGTGGAAATATTAGCACACAGAGGTGGTTCTTGTTTCTTTAATATATAATATATATTAATATATTCAGGTTAGTTAAAGCGTATTTATCAGACTCACAGCTGTATGATGCTTTTCCGTTACTACCTATTCTGCTCGACTCGACTGATTTTCCATTATAATTTGGGATCCTCCGATGTGGGGGAAGTTCAGAATGTGCCGCCGCGTTCAGAGATATAATGAAGCTGTCGCCATGGTCTGTAGAGAGTACAGGTTTCTGTTCTGAATGTGCCGCCGTGATCAGAGATATTATGCCAACAATCAGAGCTACAGAAATTATACCAGTGTTGTTACTGAAGCCGCCGTGATCGCTATTTATACAAAGCTACGGGCTGATCACTATTCCAGCCTGTAGTAAAGGTTTGAGCCAATTCTCCCTGCTTGGAACCTCAACGATGCAGTATCTACTCGGTACGCAATATCTACAGTAGAAACCTGAACCCTGGTAGAGCCGAGGAAAGCCGGTACTAATGGAAAAGTTCTGTAAGTTAAAAGGCCAAGAACAGCCGGACCTCTAATTGGAAACGATTAACTATTAATTTAAGCACATATTTAAAAATCTTTTATATTAAAAAAAAAAAGATTTTGGACAGCAGAAACTGCCTAAAGTCATGAACTTAAAGAGGTCTTTTTTTTATCAGCTCTTTACTTCAGTCGGCCTCTGTGGTTGTTGAGGATCTTTCTTTAGCTTTGTGTTCAGAAAGACTGCAAAATAATCTGTGGTTTCATTATTTTACTGTGGTTAGCAACTCTTCGCAATGAGCTGCAAAACACAACTCAGTAACATGACACACACGTCTCGGTGGAGGATGCAGATGGTGTGAAAATAAACTCTGAAAAAAATAAAAAAAGATCATTTATCCGTACCGCTTTTGTGGTAGCGCTCTTTGCACGTACTGCTCTTCAGACTTTTATCTTTGTTACAAGACGTTTTCATGCTGCAGTCCTCCCAATAAAGGTGTGAAATCTCACTTCCTCAAACACGTCGCTGTGCTCTCTGTTGTGTTTGCAGAACTACTCCAGCAGTTGTGTTCTGGCAGTGGGTTAACCAGTCCTTCAACGCTATCGTCAACTACACCAATCGCAGTGGAGATGCTCCCATCACCGTGAAGTAGGGAGGACTTCTCAATTCCCTTCCACTCTAGATCATTCCTGTCCTCCTTCTAAAGTAGTGTCTGTAAGGAGGTTGTGGGAGCTGCTGTCCTCTCCCCCACAGCGGTATTATGTTCCACTGTTAAGCATGATCAGCCTCATGTCACCATGACCTCATGCTGACATAGACTCCCATCTGAAGTCAGGTCAACATGTGCTCGCATACTAACGCCACTGTGCAGGCAGTGCATGCATTTTCTGCAGAAATGCATCAAAAGCATGTGTTTATGAGGAGCAAGGTTTCCCTGTTCAACATGTAAATATGTATTTGTTTAAGCATGAAATCAAAGATATCCCCATCATCTTTGGTTTTATAATAATATGTTTGAAGTTGCTTATTACGTAACGTATTTCATACATTTCCTCACTTTCAACTTGGATTTGTGCAACTCTGCTTTAAAATATGTCCCATTTGTTATGAATGGTTCTTATTTATAGCCTCTCAGCTGTGCTCTTCATACATAACCTGCCACATAATGGACATTTTTTCCTGAACGAGGAGGAAACGGATGGTTAATGTGTGATATTTCTTCTTAATCTGTGTTTTTGCAGCCAGCTGGGTGCGGCTTATGTTAGCGCCACCAGTGGAGCCGTAGTCACTGCTCTGGGACTCAAGTCTCTAGCTAAGGTAACACCTGAGCTTCACATTAATCTCACATGAAGCTTAAGAAGAAAGGCTCACTGATTTGGACAGTATGTTAAATTTCTGAACGTGTCCCTGATTTCTTGGCAGCGTCTCCCCCCAATCGTCAGCCGGTTTGTCCCTTTTGCTGCTGTTGCTGCTGCTAACTGTATCAACATTCCCTTCATGAGACAGAGGTGAGTTCACTGCAGCGTGGACCAGTGGATAACAAACCAACGCAGCTTCTTTACATGATTTCTGCGTTTGCTTGTGCCAGGGAATTGAAGTATGGCATCCCTGTGACGGATGAGAATGGAAACAGGTTAGGGGAGTCTGTAAATGCTGCCAAACAAGCCATCGTGCAGGTGGTGGTGTCCAGGATCGGCATGGCAGTTCCAGCAATGGGTAATTTCAATCCTTATTTTGATGATTTAAGGTTCCTAATATCAATATTTTTGTTGTAAAAATGTCTTGCAGAGATTTGTGATAAACAAATAACTGCTATGGATTGAAGTTTTCATTCAAAATTACCAAACTTTGGGTGCATTTTGCTTTTCCTTCTAAAAATGTAGCAGATTACGTCCTTGATGCTGCATATTTCTTTAACACCGAGGCGTTCCTAACAAGCTTGGCCGTGTTTGTCATGCTTCTCTTTCACATCTGACTGTTGCCTTTTTGTTTGGTAGCTTCTGCTAAAGTTTTAGTTGTGACTGAAAATGCTCAGATCTTTGTGAATTAAGACCAAACTGGTTAAGTTTTCAACTCATTTCATTAGGAAAAGAAAAGATGTAAAAGTCACATGGTGACCGACAGAATAAATCAACTCTCCTAATGATCTGTTTTCAGATTTAATTTGACATTTCCCTCCAGTCTAAGCAACTCTGTAATGTCAGCTTACTGGTTTTGCATAGTTTCAGGACTGAACTGAAATAAAACAACTGATTGCTTTCTCCTTCCCCCCCCCACCACACACAGCCATTCCCCCCGTCATAATGAATTCTCTTGAGAAGAGAGCTTTCATGAAGGTAAGCAAAGGCCTCGTGCTACATCTACTGTTCAGCCACTTGCATGACTGCAGACGGCCCATGTGGACAAAATGTGTCAGATTTAACTGCATTTTTCCTTCTTTGCAGCGTTTTCCAATTCTAAATGCTCCAGTTCAGGTGGGGCTGGTTGGTCTGTGGTACGTGAAGTACACTTGCAATCTTAAGGAATCTTTTTTTTTTTGTTACCTAGTAACTGCAAACCTAAAACGTTCTTTCTGCTCTTATTTCCAGCTTGGTGTTTGCAACTCCCTTGTGCTGCGCTCTGTTCCCTCAGAAAAGGTACCACCAGCCACTTTCACCTTACCTGTACACAATGCATGATGTGTTACCTGACACGTGGCAGCATGTCGGGGATCTAACCACCATCTCTTTGCAGCTCTATGAATGTGAGCGGGCTGGAAGCAGATCTGCAGGAAAGGATACGACAGACGAGTCCCAATACGACCACAGTCTACTTCAACAAGGGCCTGTAGGCAAAGCCAACACATCTCCATACATATGCACAAAACAAATATACACACACAACTATATAAAGACACATGTATGTTACCATGGGCACAAGTGGGAGAGCTAAAATATATATGCATTTTTTTTAATGTGTTTTGTTGTTGCTGCATTTTTCTGAATTTCAACATTTAGAGTAGCTGGTGGTGGAGAAATATATGGAAAAGGGGATTCACTGGAGGAAAAATGTGCTTCTTGAGGATGAAACGTAATCCTGTGTGTGTTTGTGTAGTGATGTGCTGCTGTTTTTCTTTTTTCTTTTTTTTTTTTTTTTTTGCTTTGTCTTCCGATGGTTAAAACCACATATTGCGCTACTGCCGGTATTTACGAATAGTTTGTGTTTAAATCATTGATATATTCTGTTACATTCAGGTTCCTGCTAAAACTTTCCAGTTTGAAACTCTTGCTTTTTAACAATGTCGCTTCTGAATGTAAGATCATATTATTGCCTTGCGTCCTCACTCCTTAAGCTTTCGCTCCTTCATGTTTATTCATTTTTTGATATTTCTCAGCAAATACACACATGTGTTTGTGTGTGTGTGTGTGT
>JBAMHX010000018.1:14145745-14170458 GCA_037177515.1 Pseudomugil tenellus | reverse complement strand
GTCGAGGGGAAAGGAAAGGGGGGTTTTTCCAAAAAAAGGAAAGAGTTTTTTTTTTTTTTTTTTTTGGGGTTTTTTTTTTTGTTTTTGTTTTTTTTGCACCCCGTCCCCCCCCCCCCCCCCCCCCCCCCGCCAATTCTAATATCCAGAATTTGGTGCTTTAAAATGTAGATATTATTGCCATGTAAAGACATGTTAAAGATCTTTGTCTGATGAGGGTAAAAGCACGGCAGAATGTAGATACATATATATACCATATGAGGTAAAGTATGTAAGTGTTGCATTAAGGGGCCAGTATGATGTACAGAAACAACCTCAATGCTTCATTCCTATTGGGTGCTGCTGACAACAGTGACTACTACACTGTGTCACAAGTGTGCATACTGCTCAACCAAAGACTTGGCTTTAGATAAATAACTATTTTATTGATGACATTTTAATGCTGTTAATGGGTTTCACATTGTAACTTGTGCTGCAGAACGCTGTTTGCGCTGTTACAGTCATCATTTTATACAGATTCATTTAAACACAGTAGCGCTGATTCGTTTCAGTGTGTGTTACCATGAGTCCAATGTAAAGATCAGTCAAAAAGCCTTTTTTTCTGCCATCCTGTTTTCCCTGCATTCATTTATCTCACTTTCACTGTTTCTACGTGACTCATCTCAGCAAATTATCAACTACTTGAATCTTACCGGAGGATCAGTCTCTTTTCTGCCCTCAGCAGCGGGTTACAAAACTGCAGAGAGCAAAGCTTTTAGTGGACCTCTGATGTCTTAAAGTTACACCATTTTAACAATGTTGTAGTCCTAGTTTGATCTGCAGTTTTGCATATGCAAATTTTCCTTAATTCTATACATTCAGCTCTGCCAGTGTCTTAATATAAGAGTTTACTGTGTCTAAAAATGTCTTGGGCTCCTGTCTAGTTCACTTCGTGCCTTCACTGTACAGTCAAAGACTGAACGCATTGGTTTAGAAGGAATATAGTGTTTAGAAGATATTTTAATTAAGAATTTCATTTTTGTGTAATCACATAATATTTTATCTAAGTTTGTCCTTTTCAAGCACTTCTGACGGGACAGAAACATCTACGTCTCTGGTGAAGGACTTTTGTGATGAGCATTAAAACTCTGACTATGATTACAGATTGTTTTTAAAATCAGGGTTTTACTCTCTGTTTAACACATTATTTGTGTGAATCTTTGCCAACTTTATTGGTACAAAACAAGGCAACAAAAATAATTAAACAATAAAAAGATGAATGATATAAAGGACGATCTGATTCTTTCCCACTATATATTTACAGTATGCTTTGGACTATAAGTCGCTGCGTATCATGTTTCAGTTAAGTTAGTGGTACCAGGGCAGCATAAAGTTGTCACAAGCCCAGAGTGTCTTCTTGCAGCTGTCAATATGTATTTTAGAGTTTATAAGTTGAACAAGCAGAATATTTTAAAAACCTATAGTCCGTATAATACGGTACTTTATGTGACGATGGAAAATAGAGGCAAGCAAACTTAACTTAATCACTAAACAGATTGAAGATTCAAAGACGCAACTTGGGATTGTTGATTTACCATCTTTTTTTTCTTGACCTATGATGGGGGATTTGTGCTTGTTCACCATTCTGGCTCATCAGAGGAAAATGGAAATGTTGCATAAGAAAAGAGAAAAGTGTGAAATTCATTTATAAGGATGACTTTCATTCACACCATTTCTTAACTTGTATTTATTGAACATTAAGGCAAATGCAGCATGTACACAATTATATGACTTTGCATCAAAATAGAATTCACCATTTAAACCTCTTTGGTTGTCAATATAAAACATAAGGCACATGGAACATTTTGTACTTTCATTTTGGTACCAAATTTTAAATTTGTGTGATGTTTACTGGTTATTTGGCCAGAATAGTCTTACCAATGATTTACAGATTGCATGAGTTAGTTTCATCCTCCCGCCACAACATTAGCAGATATTTAACCATGTGTGTGTGAGCAGCATTACGATTTCACAAGCTACAATCACAGGAATTTCATTTTAAGCTTAACAAAGCCATAATTAACAAAAATAAATGATTTATATCATGGCTAGCATCAGTCCTGCATCTTCAGACACAGTTGCACTTATAGTGCAGAAAACAGTTACACATATATCACCATCCACATAAACACAACAAGCGGCAGCAGAATCTGCTCCAAACTCGAACAATGCAGCTGGTGTCGAACATTTTCCTGAGTGCAAAGATCCCACAGATTCATGCAAGGTCGAAGAGGGTAAATAATGACACGGCATGAGGAAAAGGACGTCCAGCAGGCCAACGTAGAAAA
Organism: Pseudomugil tenellus; assembly: GCA_037177515.1. Lineage (NCBI taxonomy): Eukaryota > Metazoa > Chordata > Actinopteri > Atheriniformes > Pseudomugilidae > Pseudomugil > Pseudomugil tenellus. The sequence continues at coordinate 14,168,134 of JBAMHX010000018.1, read as the reverse complement.
TGAACCTGACTACATATCAGCTGGAAACAAAGAAATGTTCAAAAATGAGTTAAACAAACGGATTTAGCCAATTATGTGTAAAAACATGTCTTGCTAAAGCATCACAGTCAGCACCATCACTTTTACTGCATCCTGCTGGGAGTACATACGGGAAAACTAGTGTTTGGTAGATGGTTTGCAGAATAAAATCCTTCCCAAAATAAAAAACGGTGGAATCCAAGTGTTTTATCAAACATTGATTCCATAAGCGGAAAAAAATATTCTCATCTGCTCAGACTAAAAATGTATCTACAGGCTCATGCAATAAGCTGTTTGGCCAGCAGAGAAACAAGTTATCAGCACAACTGGTGTTGCTTTTGTCTTCCAGCTCATTCTGCATGCACAGACACTTCACTGCAGCTCGGTGGATGAATTACCACGTCAGAGCTTCTGTAACAGATTGTGAAACAAGTCTTCTAGTGGCATCAGGGTGGGCTGGCGACCCGGTGTTACACTTATGAACACTCTTCTTACTCTAATTTTCAGGTACTTAAAATATCATTAACAACAACATAGTTAAAATTCTTGATAATTCAAACAGAAATGGATGTATTATGTGATGTTTTTGCATTTAGTCTCACATGGAATCATGTGTCTCTGCACTCAATCTTACTTCTAAATTTTATTGCTTTGATCAATCAGCTATCAGAGCCAAACAGAGGAGGGGGGGGGGGGGGGGATGGAATCAGGCCTCTTTGTGTTTTAGCACCAATGCCACAAACAAGCTAACACTTGGCACATATGTGAGAATGACATAAAAGCATGACTGTCACTTCTCATTTTCAAAGATCCTTTTTTCATTAATCTGACAACAGCAGCGATATACAGAGAAACCACAAGCCACACTTCACAACTTGTAAGAAAAAAACAGGCTGGTGAACTAAGAAGAACATATTCTTCTTGCCTTTCTTAGGAAATAAAACGATGCTGATCTCCATCGATGGCACCTGAAAACACGTGTGATGTCTTCCCACTAAACTCAATAAACCCAGTGCTGTCTTGAATTAGCGAGTCCACATGTGCTCTCTGGACACCCTTTGCTCTGTCGTTCCACAGACAGGACGTTTTATAGCTCCTAACAATAACAAGGAAAGATATTTAATCTCAGTTTAATGCAATTAAATGTATAAGGCACTGTATGAATCTGAAATAAAGATGTGACAAAAATTTTATTTTTTTAGTACCAAGAAGAGTAAAAAGACACAAAAAACAGTGTTGGGCACCGAGAAGCTGCAGATTGAACATAAATGCTGCATAAATGCATGAAGAATGTTTTAAGTCTACATGCACATCCATCCCAGTACCAAAAACCATTTTCTATTCAGCCTTGGTCAACTGATTCATGAGAAACATTCAGGGTCTTTAGCTGTGGCATCCATGTATCTTTGGCATGACGAAATCACGTAGCTGAGTATGTAGACGGTCTAATGGATTACAACAGCTGGAATCTATGACTAAGTCAGATGTTAACTCTCAGAGCATTTCAATATTAAAATATTGCTTAGCAGAGCATGTAAATGACTGCAAAATGTGTGCTGCCCTTTTCTGTCTCCAGGATTGACTGACATGTTTCTATGCTTTCCTGTTTTCACTTTAACATCCATTCATCTTCATCTGCCTCGTTAGTGTAATGCTGTCAGCTGGGCCGCCCAGCAGCCCCGTGTCTTCACATGCAGGAAACACATCCTAACAGTCACTTCCGAAGACGACATCACAAACTGAAAACATCGGTCGCAGCATCTCCGAATGACCACAGAACAGAACAAGTAGATCATTGTGTGTCACACTTGTGCAAAGTGCAAAATGCAAACAAGTTATTTGGAGACACGAATCCTGATACCAACACAGTAAAAATACGCATTCCAGCATGGCAGTAGATCTGCACGTGCTCTGCCATCAACAGCTGCGGTACTGGCCTGGTTTCCACTCGAAGCTTCAGGCGAATGTGGCTGGATATGAATAATTAAATCCATTCAACAACCAGAGTTTGAAAGGAATGAACAAGGCAACAGTGAAAGGAGGAGATGAAGCTACAGCATGGACATGTTTTCAGGTTGGTGCAGATGTGGTTGTGAGAGTGGAACCGGTCCTCCCAGTCCCACTAGAGTGTCCATCTTGTGTTCCATCCCAGCAGATCCCAGGGAGCCTCCTCTGCCCAGCACCACCATGGTGTCTCCTGACATGCTGGCAAACTCGAACGCAAATGTTCCGTAAAACAGCATGATGATGACACAGAACACCCATTCGAAGATGGCTGAGGCGTGCTGCAGGGCAAAGCTCTCCTGACAGAAAAACACACCACCTGAAAGCAGAGTTAAGGATAGCAACAACAAACACTCGGTTTTCTTCTCCGACTCTGATCTAGACTTCAAAAAGCCAAGGCTCAAGCAGTTTTTTTCTAAAAGCTATTGAGGAAACTAAACCCTTTCTATACATAGATTAATGGTTTCATTAAAATGAATCAAGATGAAGGAATGTGCTTTTCTCCACTCGGGTGTTTCTGTTGGAGATAGAAGTACCGGACACAATCACAGCCATAAAACTGCTTTTTGTCATAAAAATAAATAGAAATGCTTCTTTTAAACTATTAGCAGTAAGTATCTGCCGCCTAGCTGTATTCTGCATAGCTATCTAAAAGTCTTGTAGAGTGCTGTCTGTTAATGGCCAAAAAGGATACTGAGCACCAAAGCTATGAAGGCCAGCAGGGTCATGAAGAGCCGCAGGTGGGCCACGCTGTACTCCCCCTGGGTCTTGGCGAGTCGGTAAGTCAGCGCCGACTGCAGGCACACAAACAGCATACTGGTTGGGAAGGCGACGCCTGCTCCGACATAGTGGAGAACTTTGGCATTATCCACCTGGAATGTAGGACAAAAGGTGAGGAGGAAAGAAATGCGGCATTAAAATAGTTTTAATACAAACATGTTGCTGGGACCAGTCAGAAGATTCAGATTTTGCATCATTACTCAGTTATTAGGATGGAAAAGAAGTAAAAAACAAAGAAAAGGAGGAAGCTAGCAGCGAGTAAGGCAACAGAAAGCCTCCTTTTCCATGCTGGTCACAAGAGCCATAAGCAACAATACACAAAAGAGCTGCTCAGGAGCATGTGACCACAGCTCCCACTGAAGGGTCCACATTCACACACACACAGTTCAGATTTGCTGATCAGAACAGATAAGATAGTCAATGGAGCGGGAAGCAACGTTTAGGAGCCTGGATAATGTAGGAAGATGAAAAGCTTTTTCTGGCTGATGCTTAGTGATAAAACAAGGTTTGGTATATTTAAGCTCCTTACAGTAACTCTTAGGGATCATTAGACCAGCAGAAATGAAGCCATTTTCGCTTCAAAGCCATCTATCAAGTACATACTGAACATTCCTGTGTGGCGATCAAATCTTTAATCTTTTATCGTAATGATTCTGCAAACTTTTAAAACAATGAGGAACTGAGTCATTCAGAGCTGTCGGTTCATTACTTAATACTCTCTGCAAGAATTAAACACACACACACACACACCAACAGAAACTACAATTTCTCCTGGTCCTCCTTTCATCACTCCACAGCCTCGATACCAACGCTTGTAACTGAACAATGTATCAGTGCACTACTTCGATCAAACAAAAGGACGAAAAATAATTACTTCTACCTTCTCATCTGTAGATTTGAATAAAAATGAGTTTTCAGGGACTACATGAAATAATTATGCTGTTTTCCATTCTGATCAGTCGCTGAAATAATGATCACCTCCAGCGTTTCTAAGTGGGAGCCATACTGGCTGTGTGTTGTTCTGTTTGTACCTTTAGGTGTCCCAGAGTCTGTCATTAACCGCAGTCGCTGCAAGCTGGTTTAATGATGCGTTAAGCCATCGACTAAATGTTTGCTTCTCTACTTTAAGAATTGTTCACACTTTATATGCCAAGCAGTGTGGTGTTCCAGTAATCTGGTGTTAGATAACAGCTGGGTTTGGCGATGTGGAGAATTAGAAGAAAAAAAAAGAGAATAAAAGAGAAAATCTGATACGTCATGAGAAGAGTGAAGTGAATAACAATAGATGTGGTGCAGTAATAATGAATGAACATGAGAAAGTGCAGCCAGAAGTCTTCTTTACCGGCTTTTCAGAGATTTCAGACGTGATCCAGAGCATTATGTAAAATATTACTTGTATTACAAAATGAGATCAGCTTGATAGATCTGTTCCTGCAGGCTGACACTGACCAGCAGCTCGCCTGCATAAATGAATAGTAATTGCGTTCACACAAGGCTGACGCTCTGTGAAGTGTGTGTGAGAGCTATTTAAAAATGTTTTGCTTTGTTTTGCGTTTGAGAGAAAGGGGATCTTGAAAGATGCAACGGTGTGAGTGTGCATGTGGGAACAAGCCTAACAGATCATTGTCACTTTCAGTTTACTATGTGGGAACAGAAGAAAATGAAATGAAGTGAAACTATTGTGTCCAACGGATTACAACACACCTGCCATGCCAAAACAACTGCAAACTACTGAGAACAAAAAGCTGTGAATCGAAACTTAAGCAAAATAAGAGAAAAGCAAAAGATTAACGTAGCAATCTGCTAACTGGCTTGTTTTTGTTAGCTGAAGACAGAGCAAAGGGCACCAATCAGGACAGCATGATCCAGCTTTCTAATGTCCCTTCCAGCAGCATTTGATCCAGCAGTGTGACACGCGCGGGCCTCTGTGGGGCAGCAATGTGCTTCTCCGTAGTCTGTTTCTGCGCCTCTTTTCCCAAAACATGTCACTGTCTCACAGGAAACGTCCCAGTTGCCACGCCACAGATGTGTTGCCAAGGTTTTACATAACACTCAAGTCCAAACTCAAGCTGCGAATGCTTCTGAGTATGTTACCACAAGTTCTGTTTGTGATGCTTTCATCCATTTTCATGTGTTGAGTTTGGATTTTGGCTTTCGGACGGCTGTGACTCCAACATGTTAGTGGTGTCTGCATGCGGCTGCTTGTTTCTAAGGATCAGCGTTGTAGCAGGGTTTCTATTCTTTCATGAGGTTTATTCACTGCAATGTGGTTCTTATTGCATCTTACTGCAGTATAAGTGATGAAGAAGAGGCAAACATCAGGCTATAGATGAAGCCTCTGCTACACGCACCCAGGCTACTGAGCTTCTCTATATGCGTTGCCAGGTTGGATCATTCACTTCCGTAAAACTCCTCCCTGCGTAAAGGCGCTGAACACCTTTCTGTGCCCTCACACAAGCTTCCACATCTGTTCCACAGATGTTTCTAAGAAACTCCTCTTATTCATGGTGGTTACCTTGAGAGCTTTATATAAGCAGGTTAAGAAGTCCCGACTCCCGGAAAAGACTGACAGTCAGAATCATTACTGAGCACAAGCTTTTCAGCTGTTTTTTTTCTTTTGTAGAAAAGAAAATATCTTATTAAATAGCAGATATGTAGAAAGGAGATATAATATTACACAAGCTATTTATTATGAAAGCGGAGAAGATTTTCGAAGAGCTTTAGAGAAACAAATGCCAACAAAACGAAAATGCATTGAGATTAATCACATCCTGCTTTAATGAAGGTTGTTATTTAATTTATAAACTTTTCCCACGCCGGCTTCCTCCCACTGTCCAAAGACATGTATGTTAGTATGACTGTCATTTGAATTGTTTATGGGAGCACATGTGTGTGTGACTGGTTGTCTTTCTGTCTTGGCCCTGTGTTGGACTGGTGACATGTCCAGGGTCTTGCCCAATGCTGGGATAGACTCCAGCTACCTGCGAGCCTTCATTGGAATAATTGGTAGACATAATGGATGGATGAATGGAAAGGCTTTTCCCAGTTTATTTATATGACAGTTGTAATGACAAACGAAAGGGAAGTTTCATCTCATCCTGCTTCCTCATAAACAGTCAGTTTTTTCACAATGTTTACAGGGAGGACACTGAAGTAGCAGCAACACAGACAGGACTCAAACTAAACTGTTTCTTTAGTATGTTAAAAAATTTCAGGGATTTGTCTTTACAGGATTTCTCTCCTTCTCTACTGGGACTTTTTTCCATTAAAAAGATGCACAACCATTTTTTTATTCTTCATTTTGAACAATTTTTAAAGTAAATATTTGTTACAAAAAGATACAAGAACAAGCTTCCCTCATGTCACAACCATTACTTGTCTAATCCTAACTGTAAACCAATACACAGGGATGTGGTCATCCACATGATCATTTGCTTTAATTTCTCCCCAAAAAGGAACAAATTTATGTCCCCACAACATGACTAATAGAAATGTGAAAATACAGTCCAGGCACCCAGCTCTAAATATTTAAACTGTAAGTCATTCTTTCCCAAAGAACAACTATCTACAGACAAGCATTGAAGCTTTAGCTCTGAACAGCACTAGAAAGAGATCTGAACACTGTGTGTGTGTGTGTATAATAAAGATAAACAGAGTGGATTCTTCATGAAGGATGAAAGAAAGAATATTTACACACATAACTGAGAAAACAGATGAAGATCTGTTTAGAGCTGCAAATTATTTTCATTATCAATTAACCTCATCGAGTACATCAATGTGTGCTTTAGATGATGTTATAGTTAGTTTTACTGTCAGCTGTCTTTGTTTCCATTCTCACGTGTACTAGATTTTTTTTTAGCTGGATTGTTAGAGGAATTTTCCTACTGGTAATGTGTGTTTCTACCCATGTTATAATTTGCTTTGGTTATTAATGCTTCCTACCTGGAAGTTTCCCACCATCATGAGTCCAGCAGCACAGATCCAGCCTGTGGAAAGACTCGCCGTGTTGAGAACACAGTTCTGATGTTTCTCAATGACTTGGGCGTAGCGGAGCAGCACAATCACCATAACTACAGAAAAAAAAACACACAAGTTTTTTTTCTCTTAAATAACATTTTAAAAATTCCTGAACAGGCTGAAAATAAAAGTCATAGCAGAAAAGGGGGGACAGAATAATACTGTAAACCGAGGCCTACTACAGATTATCTGGTTTCAATTTTAATGAACACACACACACACACACACTTCACGTACCAAGACAGACATGCTTTCTTTGGAAAGCAATTGAGAATTACTGGAAGTCGGGTTTTTTTAGGTCCAAAATAAGGCTGTAGGAAAAGGCGGGAACGTGAGTAAGATACAGTAGTGAGGGGGGGTCAAAGTCTTTCTCGGATTAAGAAGGTGAAGTGAAACGAAGTACAGCACATGGGACAGATGAGTGCTGATGTGCTAATAGGCAATGACGGGTCCATTGTTGGGGTACTGAGGAACTGACCCCTTCCTGGTTTGTCTTTGTTAGCTCTTCGTGTCTGTGGCTTGATGAGAGCAGAATGAGCCTGGTGAAAGCGGGACGCAGGAGGTCAGTGGAAAAGAGGAGGCTCGGAGAATCAGAGGAGACAAGGAGCCCCTCATGTCCTGACCTGAAGCTTACACACGGTGTTGGAGACCGAAGTGTTGTTTTAACTCTGTCGCCATCTTTGTCTAAGAGGCAGGTTGTAGGAGAGTTTCAGCTTCCAGAAGGGAATAAAAGGGAAATAAAACCTGACAGTAGAGAGATTTGACTGCACAGGTTTCAGTTTGGAAAGATTGTGGTCTCTCTGGCTGTGACCAGACACATTTCATAACCTGGCGACAACCTCTGAATGAAACATTCAGAATTCGCTTTAAAAATAAATAAACAGAACTCTTTTGTGCAGAGGAAGAACATTTAAACTAATATGCTGCTTACATTCAACACTGCAGATGATTTAGGAGTAGCTCTTTTTATAATATGCTCATTCAGTTTGTTCAGGTTTATTGTACATTATAGTTATGAATACAAAATTGTGTGCAAATTACAAGACAAAGAACCCGAGTACCTCATAAGATAAGCAATACTTTTATAATGAAAAGCAGTTGTGAAATTATAAATGTATTCATTTATCTGTAATTGTTCATGTTTTTGCAACATACAGAGTAATAAGACTATTATTATTATTATTATGATTACATGTGCGTAGCTTTTTAAATAAACTTCTGAATGTATGTAAAAGAGAAATGAGTGCACAACAAATACACTTTCTAAGTTTAAGGTGTTTAACTGTTTAAAAAAGATTATATAGATAAACGTGTTGCACACAAGCAGGAAACACAACAAAGCTCCTAACTGAAACTAATGTAATAATTATGTAATGTTCTTAAGTGTATATATTTCTTTGCTAAAATCATCTTGTGTGTGTTTGTGTTTGTGCTTGTATGAGCTTCCTTCTTCTTGGGAACACAATCAATCTTTGCAAAGTGATTACAGCTACAATCATGGAAAAACCAACAGCAGTCTTGAGGCTCGGAAACAACCCTGTTGGGGTTTTGTTTCTTTCCTTGTTTTTTTTCCATCCCGCTTAAAATGGAGAACATACTGCACTGCTGAGCGGAAAAGAAAGTGAATTGCAGTTTATTTTATTAGATTACAGCAAGTCGGCCTCACTGCAGCAGACTGTCTGTCTGTTTACAAATGAATGTGTCTGAACTTGGTGCCTTTTAACGTTTAGAGTAAAATTATGAAAGCTTGGCCTGGAGCTTGAAGCCAGAGCGAATATTTTCTCATTCTCTCTTCATGAGCAAATCCACCTTTCCTCCTCACTGATCTCTACTTCCAGCCACTCCAAGGGGACGTTTGTGAAAGCTGTTATTATGGCATCCGTCTCTGAGAACACGCATAATGCTGAGATCGTGAGTTCTTTCACCTTCAGATTCATGAGTGAGCAGCACAGCTGACCTCCCCTTATCCTCAGAGACTCCGGACAAGCTGCTTCCTGACAGTTTAACAATAGAAATCATTTCACATAAACATGGCACAACACAGCCTCTAACACTGCCCCATCTTTGGTCCAACTTCTACAAAACTGCCCTCCCCAATTTTACTCCTGTTGTTGAAGTCAGGAAACCCACAGAGGAAGTGCAAGGCCGTTACGAGCACTGTTGCATGCCCCAAAGCTATTCTTCTTTGTAAATTCATGTTGTGTGAATTCATATAATGCGCACGAATCTGATGTCACAAGCAGAATGAACATACACACACCAACGTGCACATAATCACAATAGTTACATCGCACACCTTCCAATAAAACAAACCCCACCGTCCCCACATTGGAGGATCTGTTTCAACTCAAACACTCGGTTGCATTCTCTCCCGCAGGAGGTACGCAGAGAAAGAATACATGCATTGTTTTTAAAACATTGTGTGTGTGTGTACACTGGCAGAAAAGTGGGAACTGGGATGAAAAGGAGAGAAATAATTCTGAACATACAGTTCTGCAAGTCCATAATATCCCAGACCTGAGCCAACTGTAGCTGGCACAGTCTTTCAAGTAAGACATAAATCAATAGGCTAACAAGCTAAGCACTGATTATTTACAATAGCCTGTTGTAAGGCTACATACCGTAACAACTTAGCCTACTTTTACTGAGACATAACGACTAGCTTTACAAATGGTATTAACATAATTCTCTGTACGTGTGGAATGGAAATGAAAAAGAAACGGGAATCTCGTTATGCAACCGATATTACCTAAAGATATAAGCATCCATCCCATGTGTGAATACAACTGGAAATTACTTAAATACAGTGAGGAATGTATAATTTGGTGATAATTCAGATTCTGATTGCGTAATAACAGTGTCTACTGATGTTCCAGTGAAGTTTCTAAATGAGCTTTCATTCTTAGCTTATAAGTGTAGATAAAGTGGAAACAATAAAAGAAATACCAGGCACCACCGTGTTAGTATTATGTTGCATATATTTTGTAAAGAGAGTAATAGTCATAGTTTGTAAACGTGCTGCAATGAGTAAGGTGTCTGTTATATTTTCACTTAACTTTCTGCTGGATTCATATAAAATTTCTACATTTTAAAAAACGGTAAAATACATCGAAGCTCAGCTGAGATCACGTTCCCTAACAGTGATGGATACACAGGGTGGACAGGAGTCATGGCAGGATGACTGAACTGGACTCTTTCACAGATGTTTAATAAGACTTCATGAGAGATGCAGCGGTCTGCTCCCTCTTTAGCACAGCACGTGTGTGTAGTCGTCGCCATTTACAAAATCACATATGAGGCAGAACGTTTTATACGTAACATATAACATGGTTATAATCTGCATCTAAAACACATATGAATAAGAGCTAACAATGTTCCGGTTATCCAAAAAAAAGGAAACATAAAAAGCTTTCTCCTGCTTTTTAATCCATCTATGTGTGTGTGTGTGAGTGCACATTCACTTATACATACACACACACACACACAGAATCTAAACCACAGCTGGGAAACATTAACTAGATTGGGAAATTCAGAACCACCATTGAGCGCCGGGCAACAGCACGTGTAGACTCACAAAAGACATGCAGAGCAGCACATGGAAGCTCAGTCTCTTCTTCCTTCACCCCGGGTTTTCCTGTGCCACTTAAAACACACACTCAGGGTTTAGATGTGCCTGATTTTGTGTGTCATTCTGCATTAAAACTTTATTTGCTTTTTTTGTCTCCTTCCCATTCAAAACATTCACATACAGGTTTTTCTTTCTCTCTTGATTTATGCGATTGCTTGTAAAAATTCAAAAAAGAAAAAAAGTGAAAATGTATAAAGTCTCATTTTAATTAAGTTACAACCTGAATCAGAGCAAAGTTGATACGTTGTGCATTGTGTGTCTGTGTGTGTGTGTGTGTCTGTGCAATAGCATACCCATGAATGAACCTGTGCTGCAGATGAGGCTGAAGAAACAGCTTTCGGGGGGAAGAGTCCCACATTTACTGCAAGAAAGAGCACACAAATATTATTCAGGATAATAATGTGCATCAGCCTGTGCGCACTACAGAGCATCACCGTTTCAAAGCTTCTCTGTATTTGTGATTGTGGCTACAGTCACAGTACAGCCATGATCTCTCACATCCCATCGTCAAGTATTTGACTTTTCACCCACTGCACACTGCCTCCCTTCTAGGAATGGGAAATGTTTGCAAGAAGGGAAGGCAGGAGACAGTCAACACTGGCTGTCTGTGACTGGGCCGCTGCCGCCTACAAAGCCAAAGCCTTTTCAGTTGACTCCAGTCACACACACATTTATCCCAACATACTGTAAATAAGTACAGTGAAATAGTATTTTTATTTACTTTGACATCTTTTTTAGCTTTTGATATTGTCTACTGACAGATAAAATCTATTCAGACATATTGTTTTATCAGGTCCAACATGCTCGAGGCATTCTTGTGATCTAATTTGTGATTGAATAAAAAAAAAATCTTTTATTCTCTTTTAGCCATTTTAGATGCCTTTAAAGTGAAAAGCTTCACAGACCAACAACCAAACAAAGAAGCGGGAGTGTCCTGATTTCCTCTCAAATGTGCGGCAACTCCTCTAAGCAAGCGTGTTTACATGGTTAAATGTTGCCTCTGAACTGCCACGGTGGCAGGCAGGATATTTCAGCCACAAGTTGTTTTCAGAAGGCTCACAGGAGATCGGCCTCCTTCAGGCACACTCGCTTTTCATCAACAGCGTGCAGACAGCACTCTGTAAAACAATGGAACGGTGTTCCTGCTTTTGATCAGCACAAACAGAGAGACAGACAAGTCCTGTGTTTAGGTGGTACGGGCTGGAAGGGAGTCCATTACCTAATGAGAGGTACATTTTCTAGTGTGCAGCACAAAGATGGCCCCGTCTGCAAATACAGCTCCTCTTCACATGACTGGTTGTACAACCTGGGGTACAAATCGTGCATGCACACAAACACAACAGTGAAAAGATTAGAAAACACACAGCAAGAGCAAAAAACTAAAAATTGTTTTAAATGTTGACATAATATCTGTTTCTTTAGTGTCATTTTTGTGGGGTCAGGATGCATCAAACAACAGCTGTGCCGACAGAGAGGAACCTCAGCTTCTCTTAAACAAACCCAGTAAAGGATAACCAGTCTAAACATTAAATCCCAGTTCTGGTATGTGGATTTAGCTGGGTCCTGTTTTGTTGAGTGAAATAAATATACCATCTGATTTGACTTATACAACAAAACAGTTAATATATTTGGTACAGAAAAAAAGACTGGTAGGGGAACAACACATCTACTCTGATGAGTACCCATGTACTATGATGATGTACATGGGTACGAAGTACATACCCGGAGTACATGGGTATGATAATATGATGCAAAAATCAAAGTGTCATTACTGGTTTCTTGTGGGAGAAATCTTAAATAAAGCATAAATAAGCATACATTAACATACCAGTTATCCACAGGGCAGACATGCTGGTTGTAAAGCGCCATGGCGTATCTGAAAGAAGACAGCATAATTTAACAAAAGGCATAACATTAATACTTCATGACGAAATGTTTCCATCGATGTGAAGAAGTAAGAAACAATGTTGTGGCATAATTGAATTTACAAATGCCAAAACTTCATGCAACAAGCAGTGATTTAGCCACTGTCAGAATGAAAGGCAATGTCATATCCTGACATTTTACAGTGACCCTGGAGCTGTCACATAAAACAGACAGACTGGGAGTGTGTGGAGATGTAATATCTATGTGGGTGTATATCCTGAACAAAGAACAGCAAAACAGTTTATTTGTTTGCAGCCTACAACACTGGAAAACTCTACACAGACACTAACTCTATTCTCTTCATGTGTGATCTATACGCTGTTAGTTATGTTTCTTAACTTCATATGTACGCTGACTCTTACATCACCAAAATCCTGACCTTCTGAGTTGCACCTGTTTGACCAGGCAATCTGACATTTGACAGTTTGTTATCTCACTAAATTCTTAAACAAATTCTAGTTTTTCCCAGTTACAAGAGCATTACTAATACTGGAAATAATTTACAGGATTCACTTGGTCAGGTCGTTGACCAGATAGGGCCTCAAAAAGTTCAATGAACTGGGGATCAAGCATTTACACGTGGAGCTAACCTAATTCAAAATCTACATTATATATTGAAGGTTAGTATTTTTAAAGTGACTGTAATTTATTACAAATAAATTTAGCATTAAAAAGGGAAAACTTGTAATAAGTTTGAATCAATCATAAGTTTAATTTTAGAGTTTTGCAGCTAAATTAACAAGAAAAACATACAGCACGAGCCTCCACATGGTTATTACAGTTGATGTTCTGTGATTAAGAAATAAATTATATAGAAATCCTTGCAGTGATCTGTCAGTCAGAAAGAGCTGGACATGACAGAATGATGCACTTTGTTTGGTTTCTGCCAGTAAAAGAAAATCTGCTGGTTCAGATTTACACGTGATGTCTGTGTGATGACAATAAGTTCAAAAAAGCTTCACAAATCCAGCTTCACTCTTCTAGCTATAAATAAAAGCTTATAATAAAACACAACAACACACATTATGATGCCTGACATTGTTTACTGCCCACGCAATCTTGTAATTAACTAATCATTTTCAGGAGAGGCAGATCTTACTCATTAATTCAATAACGTTGCACTGAAGGTTAGTTTATATGACAAACTATGCTGTTTTGTGCCATTTTGTAGCTTCGCTATAAAATCATAAACCATTTCACCAGCAGTAGCAGTATCTCCTCTTTACGTGCAGATACAAGTTGCACGCATCAGCACATGATTTATGGAGTTTAAATCATATGTCTTGAGTAATGTTCAAAACCACCCACCAAACTAAAAGTTTTTCAATGACGACTGTTTATATTCATCAAGCGCAGATCTGACGAGCAAAAAACTGGCACACAGGAAGGAAATGCTGTTCTCATTTTTTCCTATTAGTCCTGAACACACAGTGACAGATCTGACACTAGTAACTAGTAGTAAAAGACAGGAAGACTGTCTGAGGTAGACAGAGACACCATTTATCCTGATTTGTTAATGTAGACACAGTTCAGTGAAAGGTTAAGCACCACTTAGGAACGTTTTCATGCTTGATAACATCGTATCCACAAACCAATTTCTCTGGGCCAGAGTGAGATGTAGAGCATCACAAACAAACAAACACCATACTCACAAGTTGCTAGCAAGCAGTCGCGTGCAAATGCTGTCATCAACGCCATATTCAATGAAAGTGAGTCATATTTGCTGTGTGAGAAACACTGGAGGGAAGTTATTTATGCTTTGTCACATTAACTACAGCCCTGTTTAATGTTTGTATGAATATGATATGATATGATAGTATTTGTATGTACCCTGAGAACTACAACAAAAACATCTTACATGCAAATTGTCAAACAACACTGATTACTCTTGCTCCCCATTTCTCATTTAGTTCTTAGTTTTTAGTTAGCTCATCTAATGCTACACAGGCTCTAAATAATTGCTTTGCAGAGTATTCGTGGGAATGAAGCTAGATGCCCGCTTTTAGACGAAGCTGGTCCCAGTGCTGGTTCGGAGCCAGAGCCAGACTAAGCGCCGGTTCTTTGGCTTTCAACCACCTAAGAACCCGGTCCTGGCTCTCAATCCAGACTGGGCCAAAGCTAAGAACCAGTTCACGCTGCTTGCGTCCGCAGTTGGGGGTGGGGTTACCTTGCCAAGACTTTATGGCTTTATGCTTGTCTGCGGAAATCCAAGGTAAATTAAACGGGGCAAATCGGACAAAGCCTGTGTTCAAGCAACTGCCGCAGCAACGGACGACCCAAAAGAAACCCGCATTTTTATGATCCTCATTATGGTGACCGACCGGAGAACTAACCAACTAGTGACCAGAAATCTGTTGCAGTCGAGTTAATCCTCCTGCCAATGTGGACGATACATTAGAGGAAGCTCCAAACTCTCACACCACGCAACCTGGTACGTGTTCCTGTCATATAATGTTACTCATATGAGACGGGGAAGCTGTGACGTTAGATATTACGTACTTGAACATGCTTTAGATTACATAATGACGCAGAACTGAACACACCGGAGTTGTACCAGCTTAACAGGAACTTTAGCACCCGCACCAATTCGTATTTGGTCGAAAGGCCCTACATACGTGTCGCATGAAGTGCATCTCTTGCATAACACAGGGATGAAATCCCACAGCGTTAGTAGCTGTGGGGTAAAAGACTGAGAGTTAAGCCCTGGGCTCTTCATCTTTGGTGTAATGACACCTAAAGACACACAAAAGAACAAACAAACTCACAAATGAGACAAAAACAGAAAAACAAACAAGCTCGTGAAGTTGTTAAAAGTTTCCATCTCCGCAGAGAAACAGTGTGTACATTTGGTAACATCAGCATAGTTTCAGAGAAGTCCAAATAAAGTAGACTGCATGTGGAACTAAACAGCGCGTATGATGGGTATGTTAATATAATAAGTCACATTTATATTTTAAATTTAGCATCATGAAAGAAAGAACTTCCATGGAAAATTTGGTTTGTTCAGTGAAATTTCCGAAAACTGCGATGCTGTGTGGATGTGAGGCACACTATAGACTGGACTTGGCTCTCAGTGTGGTTTCTGAATCAGATAGTGCATCAAATTAATGGCAAACACTTATTCTTCATGATGAAAAGATACTTTAAAATGTATAAAACACACAACTGCTTATGGGCGACAGCCAGTTCAAAGCTAACCTATACAAGGGGCAACAGAAGAAGTTAAGCCTAATATCTTGGACGGATACACTGGACAAGGTCTCCACATGCCTAAAAATTCCACTTACACCCTTCTGGAATTTACCTCACGACCAGACTGGAAGGAGGAATTATGTAACGTATTACACGCATCAAGATTCCACTAGTCTGGAAAAAGCCTGCCGACTGCTCGTTAAAAAAAAAGAAAAAAAAAAAAGGTGCTCTTGTCAAAGTAACGGGAGGGAAATCCGTTAGCCAGCTGAAATGTTGGTATCTTTACTCAGATCAGCTTTCTGCCACAACACCTAAATCTCCGCTTACATTCCTGAGCTCACCATAGGTTGATACCCTGCACACTTCATGTCAGACTCAAATTCCTGGAAATGTTCTCAGATATGAAATTTAATAAGAAAGTTCAGTCCCAACAACTCAGCACTGATAAAACACAGAGACGAGAAACACAACTACAAGTGCGCCACACTTTCCCCCCCTAGTTTGGGTTTACATTCCTCCTCACAGAATAATAACAGAGCAAAGAAAAATACCGTCACCCCCAGTATAACCAGAAGTCGCTCATTATTTTTGCCCGCCAGAAGCCTATTTCTGCTGAGATACTGTACTGCAAACAGTTAGACTACACTGCAAACCTGCATGTCTGCATTTACAGAGCAGTGAAAATGCCGGATCCCTTCGGGAGAGTTAATCCACAAGCCAATTGCCACGGCTCCAAGGAATTCAGGTTAAATATGCTGTATGGCTCCGCTGAAAGTAGGAAATGCAGTGTGTGTTTAGGGGTTTTTGGGCTATGTCTTGGGTGTTGATGAGTTTATTACAGGATGAGTAATTAAACAAAAAACTGACATGATCTATTTTTTGTGTTAAATCTGAAGCAATATCATTTATCTATATATATACAGTATATTAAACTGACTGATTAGTCAGTGACTATGCAGATTAAAGTATGTGTTACAAGTGATATTGTAATGAAACTTTCATTGTTGTCTTTGCCACCACTTTGCAGAAGATGTTTGACATGAAAAGAAGTGGAAAAACTTACACCACCCATATCCCAGTGATGCTCAGGACTGGGAGGCTGACTGGCAGTATCATCCAGAGAGACATCTTTCAGCACCTTAAGCAGCACCTTTCTTCTTTCTCCTCTTCGGCCAGCCAAGCGATTTCTGCTTTAGTGTAACTAACATTTACCTGTTAGTGACTGACATCTGCATGCCACCGACAGATTCATTTCTGGAAGATGGGGGGTTGCAGATGAATTGCTGTCAGGGCAGATGCTGCTGCATGGACAGAGATTTAGAAGAGTATCATTCAGCTACTTATCACAATCTAATCAACTTTATCATTATTACCTTCTGAGCTAATGTTTGTTGTAGTTTAGGAAGTGATGCTGACAGGAGCTGTAGTATAAATTAGCATGAAATACGTTTAATACATTTTGTGCACACGTTTTGTGCAGGTTTGTTGCACTTTTTTTCTTGTTTTCTTCGGATACCACTTTATTCTTGATTAATAAATAACAGAAGAAGACAAACTTTGCTGCAGTTAATCAATGAGTTTCACGAATAGACACAAAATCAAATCTGTGACTCATTACTCACCTTCTATTCTGTTTCGTGTTTTTGTTGGCAACGTGTGATTTTTTTTCTTTCTTCTTCTTTTGGGCTGGAAACTTTTAGTACGCCGAGGGGTCCTCCATAGCTCCAGTGTCCCCAAATACCCGTCAAATCCTCTCGTTTTCCTTTCCCAGAACGGTAACCGATTTCTCAATAGACCGTTTGCAGTTGAAGTGCGTGGAGGAAAGCTCGTGCTCTAGTACAGCAGTCCGTCTAGGTCTCGTTGCATCGCCGCCACGAGACAACCCGGAGTATCCAGCTGTTTGGCTCCACCCACTTTAGGTTGAGCGCGAGTGGGCGGGTAGGATTTAACGCAGCTAACGGTTGGTTAGTTACTGTACTGGTTCCTTTACATTGTTAAAAAAAAATGACATATTATAACTATCAAAACATACACATACACAACAAACACGATGTGTAGCAAAGTCACATAAATGAGTTTAAATTTTCTTGAGTGTCGTTCTGTGGTTTGTGGTCTGTGACTGTCAGTCTGTGGTTTCCTAGCAACGTAATAGACTACCAGCGCGTTTGCCTTGTAAAAAGTTCCGGTGAAGCTGTTTTACATTTATCATTTCCTATTGTTGCATAATTCATGCAACTGAAATGACATATGTGTAAAAACTGCGCTCTCTCTGTACATGTGTGAATGAGACACAGTAGTAGCAGGGATGAAAAGGCAGCCCAAACAAAACTTGTGACTGCTGCCCCCTGGAGCGTTAGTTTATGTTTTCACCTGTCCTTCATGTGTCAATCCCTTGTGCCAACATAATATTTAGGTTACATTTATTGGTTAAATATGGTTTAGATTAAAATATAGACTGATGCAAAAAAAAAAAAAAAAAAATTGTGGGCATCTTTCACTGTCATATATACAAATTGGTTGCAGTCGAGATTAGTAAAGAGTCTTTTAGTTCTTGTGTGAGAAATGTTTTCCAAAGACCTTTAACTTGATCTTCTTATCATTTTTATAGCAATATGTAGATTTAATTTAACATTAAGGTCAGGCACATGAAGCCTCATTTTTCCATGACTGGTTGTAAATGCAACATTCCACTTTGGCACCCATCTGACAGCAGATGTGTTTGCAGGCAGAACAGAGCTGCAAATCCAAGGAATAAGATTGAATAATAATAGCTACAATATCCAGTTAAAGATCGACTACATCCAAAACTCTGTACACTTCAAAATATTAGCTTCTGTCTTGTTTTCTTCAATAATTTGTCATTCAGTCTGAGAGACAGCAGAGTAACAGAGGGGAGGATTAGTATGATCTTAAAACCATTTAAACAAGGATATTGATCTTAAATTATGTTTAGATTTTTCAAAATTATACTGTAGTATCAGTACAGATTGAAGGCAGTATTTCTTCAGTCACTGTTAAGAGAACTCAAGCTGAACTCAAAGCTCAAAATTGTATCTTAAAAATGCTCAACTCTCCCAGGACATTGGTGGTTTGTAATTGGCTCACTGGTGTAGGTCAATGACTAAGTCTTAAATTAATTCACGAAAATTATTTAACATGCAGCTTTTATATTTTTGTCTTTATTTTGCATGGCGTTGCATAGAGACAAGAGTTTACTTGATATTACTTTATACTTTTACCAGTGATGTCAATTTCAAGGAGCTTACATATCTTCCGGAAATGTATTTTCTTTACGTACTGAAAGGTTAGAACTCCATATAGAATTGATTGAGGAAAGGAGAAGAAAACCAGCATATTTCTTTAAAGCTGAAGCTCCTGCACCAGCTGTGTTATGTTCACTTTTTAGATGTTTTTTTTTAAAGGGTGCGGTAAGGGATATTTTGTGACTGAGAAGTTATGAACATGTCTGGAGATTTGAAATTATGTTGGAAGTCTGTGATTTGTAAAACTGGGATGATTTACTTAATGTAACTAATCCCCACCATTAGATTCATATTTCCACATATTATTATTTTTAAGTAACAACAATTATTATTATTATTATTATTTTATAGTCATCAGCTTTTCAATATATTTTCAATAAATTTTCAATTAACCCCTGAGTATTAATAGCTATAGTTAAATCTGTGCTTTCATGTTAAGGTTCAAAGGTGTAGACACTAGCTTTATTATCTGTCCATAAACTCCATACAGCACTTCACACTGCAAATCAATTGAACAGTAGCACAAGTCGCTCAGTTTGTTGAATGGCACGGTACCAATCACCTCATTTTGAATACCAACAAAACAAAAGAGATGATTGTCAACTTCAGGAGGAACAACAACACATGTAAGACTGTTTCCATCATGGGAGAGGAGGTAGAGGTGGTGAAGGAATACAAGTACCTGGGAGTTCAGCTGGACAACAGACTTGAGTGGAAAAGCAACATGGAGAACATCTACAAGAAAGGTCAGAGCAGACTCTACTTCTTGAAGAAGCTGAGATCTTTTAACGTCTGCACCAAAATGTTGCACATATTCTACAAGTGTGTTGTTGAAAGTGCAATCAGCTTTGCAGCGATCTGCTGGGGCAGCAGCATCTGAACCAGAGACTTGAAAAAAATGATCGTACAAAAGAGAATGTTGCACAAGTTGATGAAGATGATGGAGGATTCTTCACACCCTCTCCATAACACAGTGATGAAACCACAGAGTGTGTTCTGTTCAGTGAGAGACTTGTTCAGGTTCGATGCAGGACTGAGAGGTACAGAAGATCATTCCTTCCAGCAGCCATCAGCATCAAGAACAAAATCATTTGATTGTTGTTTTCTTTTCTTATTATTATTGTTACAAAAAAGCTACTATAATTTGAATTTCCATAAAAAGGAATAAATAAAGTATTTTTCTTTTTTTAATTTTCAGATGCGACAATCAGCCAGCAAGAATCAGGTGCAACAAGGTAGCAGAATGTAAACACAACATAATGCACAATCAAGCGGGAAAGAACTGGTAAACTACAGCAGAACTAAAAACCCATTGATGGTGATAAGAACATACAAAATATGACTTCTTTACTGTCTTTTCGTGTATACACAGTATGAGGGATTATATCAAAGAAAATTAGATACAATCAGTTGGTTTTCCTTAACTAGGTTATCTATTATGAACTGTCTCAAACTGATGTGTCTGTGAAGTGCCCTGAGATGACCTTGCTGTGAGTGATGTTATACATATGAATGCAAATTGCATTAAATTTAGGTTTTATGGAAAATACACACATGGCAGAATTTTTACCTACAATTAAATCTTGTTATCCTTTTTAGAAGTTAAAGTAAAATATGAAAAAAGTATTAAGATTTATTTATTTATTTTAGTTTTGATTAGAAAACAGTTTTAGATCAAAAATGTATTTAATGAAACTTGTTTTTCACATAACATTTTATTTTTAATTTTCACCTTGAAAAAAAGGCATATGATAAAAATAGTACTCAATAACAGTTACAAGGAACAGAAGAAAAAATACTTACAAAATAACATCAGAATTAAGGATTTTATATATATATATATATATATATATATATATATGGATTCATTTAAAGGTTCCTTTTTTAGTTTTCAAGTGTTTAATTGGGCTTACCTTTCAGAGCTTCTCTTTTCACATCCCAAATCCTCTATAAATACATTCACACTAACATCATCTAAAAACAACTTAATGATTGCAAACCGGGAGCTGTCATATGTGAGACAGCCAAAATAGACACATCAGCCCCCTGCTCTACAACATCTATCACAAAAAACAATAAAACCTTGAACTGAATCAAGTTAAACAGGGAGATGGAACAGCGAGGACAGGTCCTCCTTCCAAAGCAACTTCTCAGTTCAAACCGAGTTTTCCCAAGTAAAATCAGTAGAGACCACAGAAATAAAACAAAAATTGTATTTTGACACAATCCATGTAAACCGGGGTGAAGCAAAAGATTCTCAGTGTAATGTCTGACATGAGGATTATGAGACAATATGGGTCAGGGAGGCTTTACCTAGCACTGAGCAGCGTGAATGATGCAAAATAACCATTGATAAACAGATCCTACCCAGTTCTGATGCCTTTCCAACACTAATACTTTTTCATTCACGGCGGAAACATAATGTACTTTATAATAATAAAGAAAATGCTTGAAGATGTTGTGAAAATATTATCTATTATTTCTAAATTTTTAAAGATACAGCTGATCTAAATTTATTTCAAGCAATAATAGAACATAAACTTATAGCAAACTATGGAAATAACAAAACTATGTACCCTGCATCAAGTTTCCCATAAATATCAGAAGTATTACAAATCCGCACCAGGACAAAATGCTATCATGCCTCAGCTACAGTTTCACTGTAGTGCCAAAGCCCCACACACTGAAAGCAGGGTAAACAGGCTCCTTAAACGTAGTCTGGATGCTGTGGAGGAGGCGCATACCATCAGACACGCTGTAATACGCCAGTGTTCCAGTTACATGATCCACGTAGACGCCGATACGAGAAGGGACTGGCCCTGAGATGTCTATGCTTTTATTGTTGTGCACAAAGGAGAGCTTGGATTCAGAGCAGTACATACTCCAGGACTTGTCATTCCAGCCCAGGCTGCAGTCATTGCCGTCTCCTTTGCGACGGATTCCCCTGTAGGTAACACCCACATCAATCTCAGTTCCTTTCCACTCCACTTCCCAGTAGCAGCGAGTCCCAGTCACACTCTCTCTGCACAACACCTGCAAGATGATGGAAATCACAGACAGGGATGTGTAGATTACAGCCTCCATCACTTGAAATTAGAACCATTCTTAAGGTACATTAGTTCATTTTCAGAAAATGATATGGATTAAAATTGGGTAAAAGTTGTCTGTGTAATAACAAAAGAAAAACAAGAAAAGTATGATTCAATCAGCTGCATGTACTGATGTTCCTTTAATTCCAGAATTCATATTGATCAGCTTATCTATTTTCCAACTACTTCCCATGCAAATAGCAGATTGAATTCTCACCTGCTGCCAGTGATCAAACCGATCCGGATGGTTGGGATAGTTTTTGAGTTCACTTTTCATTGTAGCTGTTCTGTTACCCTCTGAGAGGTGAAGGTTTGGGTGGATGGTATTGACATCCAGAGTCAGCTGGCAAGAATCTGAAAAGAGCAAAAAAAATTCACATGTAAGCATCAGTGTTTTCTATTCTATTCTATTCTATTCTATTCTATTCTATTATATTATATTATATTATATTATATTATATTATATTATATT
>JBAMHX010000018.1:14114830-14145645 GCA_037177515.1 Pseudomugil tenellus | reverse complement strand
TATATTATATTATATTATATTATATTATATTATATTATATTATATTATATTATATTATATTATATTATATACGTTTTTCTCCCTATTACTGATTAAATGTTACCATGTCTCATGGTTCTGGAGCAGTATGAGTTTAGGCGTGGCATTGGGTACAAAAGGAGCACCTGTGTTTGTTAAAGTAACACTGAACTCTAAGACTTTCTTTCCGCATGAAACCAAACCAGTTCTGCAAGCAGAATTCCTTCTGTGCAGGTTTCAGTTATTACCCCACAGAGTGCAGTCGTCACTTTGTGAGGCCTGTACATGATAAGCACACTCTTCAAGCACAGTGTTCTGCTGGGAGAATATATGACAGGCTCTTGTAGAAGTTTCCCAACAGGCTAAGTGCATTGGTTCTTATAAACATTAACTATATAACTAACATTTCAAGAAGTCTTCTCTTGTCAGCGGTTCTTGTCTGAGCCTTGGTTCTTCTCTCAGAAAGGATTCTCTCTTTGTCTTTGTCTCAGCTTCTTGTGTAATGTACACTTCCTTCACTATGAAGACAGATAAGAAAAGAAACTTGCATCATCAACAATATTTATATAAATGTAAGATTGTGTTTGGCAGATAGAAAATATTTTTTATTTGAAGAAGAAGAAAGAATGAGTCTACCTGTTCCTGAGATTTTGCTCATTTCTGTCTTGCACGCTTCTTCAACTTGTAATTTCAGTGCAGCAATGGCTCTCTTTGTAGCATCAAATGAGTAATTAGGAGCAACGCTGATTTTGTTAAGGTCTTCGTATCCAGAGGGGCTGGACAGAGACTGCCAGCTCTGATTTGGGAAATGAATAGATGTAAGACAGAGAACCATCAAGATTAATAGCCACGTTTGATTTAACCTTTGCACTACATGTGGTGTAAATTTGGTTCCTCAGCATGCATCAAACTCACCTGGAGAAAGTGAATGTGATCATCAGTGTGGGAAAGTTTCTCCAGGTTAGAGTGTTTCTTCCTCAGCAAAGTAATCTCCTCCTCCAAGCGGTCCAAGAGGATTTCACCCCGAGTCACGGTGATCTTTTCATGGGAAAGAACCATCTCCTTGACTTCATTGAACTTCCTCTCTACAGAGAGCAAAAGCTCACTGAAGATCCGCTCATTCTCCAGCAGAACTGCGTCAGCAGAGTGCTGATGAGAGACATGAGAAGGGGGAAAGAGATGGTTGAATTTCACATCGGAAATGTTCAGTGTCTTGTGTTCAAGCTTGTTTCAATCAGTGTGGCCAAAGCAAAACGTACCTTTACAGCTTCAACAGCTTGTCGGAGATCCTGCCACTTTTTAATTCTCTCGTCAATCCTTTGTTGAGATTTGTGCAGCGTGGCACCAAGTTGTTTCTGTTCACATGTGAAGACATGAAAGTTTCCACAATAAATAGATGATATTTAAGATATTTTCTGTATACAGACAGATGATGTCCACCACTCACTTGTTTCTCTGTCCTCTCGGTTCCTGCTGGGACGATGTCATGGTGTTTGTGTTCATCCATCATGCACAGAACGCAGACTGATGTCTGATCCGTGCGACAATAAGCCTCCAGCAGCTTGTCATGCTGAGCACAGATCTTCTCTCGCATCTGGCCCGTCGCTTTGACCAGTTTGTGCTTCATCATGGCCGGGTATTCATAGTGCGACTGGATATGAGCTTCACAGTAGGATGCCAGACACACCAAGCAGGACTTATCAGCTTTCTGCTTCCTGGGACAGAAGTCACACAGGACTTCCCCAGATTTGGCCTGGGTCTTGGAGTGGGTCCGATTGTTCTGGGGGCGACTATTCTGGCTGTTACTGGTTGAGCGACGGGATTTATCCAAGGTGCTATACCTGTCCAGATCCAGACTGCTGGGGTGGGACATTTTATCACCAGGAAAAGCAAACAAAAATCCAGAAAATATGATAAAAAAAAAACTGAAATCCACAAGTGGTTTAGCTCAGTGGGATGGTGTTTTCCTCCTAATGAAATACAACAGCAAAAAAAAAGACTTGACTAAAGTTAGCAAAGCAAAAAAGGAGCTCTTGAAGTGAACAGCTTCGGTGAAACTGAGAGACTGACACTGTGTGACAGAATGTTTGCTATGTGGTCTACTCCCATTCTAAAACCAGTATTCCAAGTTGAGCATTTAATGAGTCACGGTATCTGTAGCAAAGTGGGCTGAGACAATCAGAGGAAAAGCAGAATCCACCAAATAACATTGAGATCCTCTGAAACATTTAAAAATATTGTTCTTCCTACATAAACAGACAAATCTTTACCTCGTATGAAGCATACATTTGTTTTGATGTCTCTATACATTATTTGCTCCACACACAATGACTTCATTCATTATGGGAATAAGGAAAACAGCATCATCTGCTGGGTGTCATTTTTAACTGCACCATAAAAAATAGAAAATAAAAAATAAGAGAGAAAAAATTAATCTGACCTCCAAACATCATTCACTGAGTGCATTGCAGACAGAACTGCTTGGAAATGGCTCATTAGCTTTAACGCTGTAATGCAAAATCCACAGATTAAAGCTACAAATGCAATATTGAAAAAAGTTGTATTCTGATCTACTTATAGTGCTTTAGAATATTTCTATAGATAGTATAGAGGAAGGAAATGTATATGAAATTTACAAAAATGTGTCAAATATCATGAATCCAGGGTACATGTGGGTTGCTGAGATATCACTTCAACAGTTTATCGAAAGGGGATTATTAAAAAGGCTTCAAGTAAGCATTAAATCTGTAGTGACTTAAAACGATTTTTAAACATTTCTAACTGTGTGAGTGAAGTAGCAGAATAATTAAGTACAAATGTATATACTTTTGGAAGTATATGTATTTGGAATCTGGCAATACTATGAGACGTTGGTGAGATAATAAATAATAAGCTGGAGTTTGTGTCATCAAACTGAGCTGCAGTGAATTGCAAGAGGATGCTCATTATATTGGATGATTACAGTACATACTGTAACTAGTATTTATCATGCGATCAAACTTATTTAAATGTAACTCACCAGTAAGAACATGTTTTATGTCTTTTAGATAAGTTTCAATTGACATGTTTCACTTCATTAAAAAAAACTTTTGGATGTGATGTATAAAATTGACTTCAAGGCAAAAATGTAACTAATATTGTAATAGAAATTTCCCTTCGCATAAAAGTACAGAAATTAAGCTTGTTTTTTTATTTTCTTTAGTGGCATCAGCTGGTGTTGTATTATTACCAGGAAAGCCTGATTAGTCACCTTCATGATGTATAACTTTTAAGGATAGTTATGTGAAAAGTGTCCCAAAAACATTTTTATACTTTGTTGTTTGTTTTTTATTTGTCTTGTGAAATCATTGCACTCTTGTACAGTAATAAGGAAAAAACATTCATTTTACACTTCCTTCCCACATTTTGTTGAGGGATGACATAATATTCCTTAACCAGGAGTCGTCGACGTCGGCGTTGTTGCTGGTGACCCAAGTTGATTATAAAAATGCCGTACTAGACTTTAATCAGGTCTTTGACTGGAGGATGGATTTAGGTCCAAGATTCTAGAGATATGGGATTCCCACTGATTTCTGTATCTCATTCCATTTTATCCATCTATAGTTAAGTATTGGGCCTGTGATGGCTCCAGTTTTTCACAGCCCTAAACTGGATTAAGCGGTACAGATAATAGATATACTTTGGTATCACTAGGTGCCAATCATACATCTGTGACTGACACACTTGCATCTCAAAGAAGAGTGGATATCATCTGAATATTGCAGGAGATTTTGGCACATTTTTGGGTCGCTCATTCCACACCTTTACAATCCTTACAAGCCATAAATTGTCAAGCTAATTAGGCTTTCCAACAATGCATGAAGCAAATTGGTATATAAAGTGAGAAATAATTCACACTAATTTTCTTCCTTTTGTGCTCAATCTGTATGTCAGATGACTAAGCAAAAAGAGTATACATTTATGTAGCACCAATCTTTTAAAAAGTGATTTTGTATCACATTTAAACATACAGATCAATTCAATCCAATGATAATCCAGTTAAGTTCAATTCACTGTAATTCAACTATAATCCAAACAAGGCTGTAGGAAGCAGATGGCTCACATGGAAGTGTTCCTTGATCCAATGTGCTGTCTTGGGCATGAGATTGAAAATGGAGAAAAAAAGCGCCTATGGTTCAGAGGACAGTAGTACGATTTAAAAGCCTAATATCTTTCGATTTAGGACACCTGAAAATAGAAAAAACGTAAATAATACCAATAATGTCATATTTATACATAGGGAGAAAATAAGGAAGGATTGCAGGATGCAGATAAGCTTTGAGAGTCATTGTCTTTTGCAGTTTTCAGTGTGTTGTGCATTGTTCATTCCAAACCTGCAGGGGGCGATAATGGTTTCTGTGCTGCATTGATATCACAATAGTTTCTTTCGCTAAAGTACGTCGGTGGTCCAACGTTGGCGCCAGATGAGCTGTGGCGCCAGCTAAACACACAGGCAGAGAGGGGAAGGGAAGACACGCATAGCAGTCTGACGAGGCTCACTACAGCTTGCAAAGCCCTTCTCAACCCAGAGTTTCCAGCATCTAAAACATTTTTTTAAGTTCTCTCTCCACAACAATCGAAAAGTAAAGAAAGGTGGGTGATTGCATGTACAAATCTGAAGATTCACCACTGATGATGTGATCATTAATCCAGGCGATTACTTCATTTTAATGCAACTCTGTCATGAATAGCGGTAGTGTTGGTCATATGGACGTTTGTGTTCAGTTGGTTGCATTGGATGTTTACTCCATATTGTAGTTATACATCTCGTATGGGTTGAAGTTGTTTTGTCAACATTTTATAACTTTGAGATGGTAAAATACAGGCCTTGACCTGCAATAGTTCTAACTGTACGTCTTATAAAAGACAAGCCTAACAAAACATTTTAAGGCTCTTTTTTTAGTTCTATAATAGCCAATCTGTTTTTGGAAAAACTTGCCCATATTTACTTGAACTAAGGTTGAAATTGGTTTTTCTTTTCAGATAAAATATTAGATGGGCGGTTTAGCAAAGCTTCCGCTCCAGTGTTTTACTCAAGCTGATCTGGTATGGAGGCTTTAGCCGTGCTAACAAACTGGATTAGCTGGATTGTAGCATGGCATCATGGCTATGTAGCAAGCACGCTAATATGGTCGCGGCTGGGTAGCTGCTAACATCAGCAAGGCCGCCATTGAAGTCGTGTGTATAGTTTCTTGGTTGTTGCCGCAGTGAAGGAAGGCTGCAGCTCAGTTCAATCTTGTCCTCTGAGGCTATAGTTATAATTTGCCTAACCAATCTTTGTTAGATCTTGATACAAAAGGTATCAATTGAGTGCTTTGTGTTTTGGACTAATTCTTTTTGTAAGTAAAATCCACCCTTTCCCGGGCTTTTCGCACATCTCAGCATTCGTTTCTTTCTCGGTTAGCCATCTTTGTTTCAGCTAGCCAACTTCTGATTGAAAATACGGTGTGACTCTTAGCTTGCTAACCTACTGGTCGTGAGCATAAAGGCTTGCGACGTCGATTGTGGGGATTTAACGTTAAATATTTATTTAATCTCATTTTCGCTGCCTCTTATCTGTAATGATATTGTTCCGGGATTTCTGATTAAGTTGGGGGTCGCTGTGTTACAATGTGCCGTGAACGGCGGAAGCTAATTGTGCTAACGTTAGCTTGTGGCAGCCATCTTAGGCAACTGTGTAATATTGGCTAGCTGGAAGTGCTGGTGTGGCACAACAAGATGGCCTGTTAATACTCGCACTAGGAGAATTTCCGTGTCGGTCGTTGTCTCAAGTTGACCCACATTACTTAACTTGATGATAGATTTTAATGTAAGTATTCGGTTGCTCTATAAGCGGTTACCACAAATAGATTCGTGTTGGTTTTTCCATGAAGCTAGTTAGCTGGCTAAATGGCGAACATATTAGCAGCTAACACAATGCTGTTTTATCGTTAACCAGTCGCCTATCTACCACAGCCAGCTAACTAGCGGCTATTACGGCTATTTGTAGCTGTTTGGGATGGCTAGCAACGAGCATTTAAATGTTTTTAATAACAAAACTCAGCTATTAAAAGGCTTTTTTGTGTAAATAAACGAAGAATTTTGTTAGCGAAATGTGAGCTGCGCACACAAAGAAGCTGTGAAGGCCATTTGGACTGTGGCCTGAGGATTAAGCTTTAATTTGGGAGTTTGATCGTGATGTGGTCCACTTTGATTTTTATCAATTGTGTTAGCTAATGATGTGAATCTTGTTTTGTGCGCTAAGGTAGCTAGCAGATTGATCACTTAGCTTGCTAAGTAGCGTTGGATCCTTTGCTGTATCATTAAAATGACAGAGAATGTAACAGTATTTATAGTCATATAGTTCGGTTAACATTTATTAGTCAATAGTGTTATTAAACCACATTAGTGTAGGCCTGTGGTTGTACAGTGGTATAAGGTATACCAAATCAATTATAAAAAGGATGCACCTTTGCCTTACCTGATGCTAATCAAACACATCAGTAGTTCTTGTACGTGGTGTTTGTCTTTGAACAAGTTTATTTTAAAAATGATGTATTTTATTTGTAATCAGATAATCAGTTTTCCGATCATTGATCAATATAAGAAATTTTAATGTTTAAATTCGTGTTTTTGGGGTTATGTTAGCACCAATACTTTTAATAACATGGTGAAATTATTAGACATGCAGGTTCATTTTGTGTAATTGTTCTCTACTTCTGCAAAATTATCCAAACTTCTAATGTAGTTTGTATGTGTTTTAACTTGACAAATACATTTGAGTTTTGGTGTTTTTATCCAGGTGTTCATTAATATTTTTTTCTTCATATTTATCCCTTTTGTAGGTCTGCTATTTGACAGGAGCAGCAGCGCACCACTGCGAAAAAACCAACACGGTATAACCCCGATTCTTTATTTAGTCATCATCCGGCAAAAAAACGGAGGTCGCAGGGCTGGAGTGTGTTCTCATGGCCGAGTCAGAGACTGAATGTGACACACCCGGCCTTGACACGCTTGGGTCGGAGTGTGTCATAGCCCACAGTCATGTCGACCTTCACTATGGAGCGGAGACGGAGATCATGACAGAGGAGAAGCGTGGACTAGAATTGGAAATCCATGGCTCAGACTTAAAGATCCAAGGTCTTGGGACAGAGCTTGGTGCTGTAACTTGTGTGGATGCCATTGTTGCTGAAACAGACCATGATTACATTAAGGTGGAACATGGCGATATGCACTGTTTCACCGGAGCAGAAATCAAGACAACCGGAGGGGAGACTCTGCTGGGAGAGGTGCTGCTTAAGACAGAAAGCGAGCATGTGATCAAAGTGGAGTCTGACCACGGCGGGGAATTGACAGTAGAGTCTGAGAATGGCGTAATCATACACGAAGCTCATGGCCTGCAATGCAACGAGTGCGGGGAGATATTTGGTAGCATAGCTGATCTTCACCAACACTTCGAGATCCACAAAGACCTAAACCCTTACATCTGCGTCCACTGTGGTGAGAGCTTTGCAGTGGAGGCCAGTCTCAAGCAGCATATGAAAATTCACATGAAAGAAAAGCCCTATGTTCCCCCAGGAGTTGAGATCATGGGCAAAGATGTAATTGATGCCTTCAGCCTTAAGTCTCATCAGATGATTCATTTGCCAGATAAGCCCCACAGATGCTCAGAGTGCGGTAAGAGCTTCGCTGCGGCCATCACCCTGAGAGAACACATGAAGATGCATTCTGAAGACAAGCCATATAAATGCACTCAGTGCAGAAAGAGCTTTGTCCGCAGGAGGCATCTGAAAAAGCACCAGGAGGTCCACGCACGAGAGAAGCCGTATACCTGCGGCCAATGCGGCAAAGGCTTTGCCACAACTTCCAACCTGAAACAACACCAGAAGACCCATGCAGCGGTTGTACTGGGTGACAAACCCCACCGGTGCACACAATGTGGAAAGTGTTTTGCGGCGGCTGCCACTCTGAGAGAGCACCAGAGGATCCACTCTGGAGAGAAGCCGTACAAGTGCAACATGTGCAGGAAGAGCTTTGTGCGCAAGCGCCACCTGAAGAAGCACCAGCAGGTCCATGCCGGGGGGAAACCCTACAGCTGCAGACATTGCAACAAGGGTTTCAATCACTCTTCGTCGCTCTCTCGCCACCACAAGACCCACTTGCAGAATCCCGTGTTTTCTCCGCCTCAGCCTGGGAAACCCATGTCCTACGGCACTCCCCCGAAGCAGCGGGTGCACCAGCAAGGAGATAAACCTTATATGTGCCACCACTGTGACAAGGGCTTCAATCATTCCTCCTCCCTGTCACGGCACCAAAGAGTCCACTCAGAGGGAACCAGTTACACCTGTGGTCATTGTGGCAAAAGGTTCAATCACTCGTCGTCTCTTGCAAGGCATCAGAGAGTTCACTTGGAGAACAAACAGCAGCAGCAGCCACAGCCGCAACCTCCTCAGCCGCAACAGTACACCACCATCCCCACAGGGAAGGGATTCCCCAACAACGCCTTTTCCAAACAGCGCATCCTGACCGTTGAGAAGCCATACAGGTGTTCTCAGTGTGGAAAAGGCTTTAACCATTCATCTTCCCTCTCCAGACATCATAGGATCCACGTTGATCAGTGAGCACCCAGTCCCACCATGGTCCCACGCCAGCGCCCGCTTTCCCAGCTCCGCCCTCGTTTTCTGTTCCACAAGCTGTCCTTTCATTGATATCGCCACATCACAGAGAGCATCAGGCCGACTTCTGCAAGAAGTCATGTAAGCACACAACTCTGAGTAAAGCAGCTGAGAATAAATGGACACTAACACAGACGTCCTCAGAAGGAAGCGGCTTGGCCTGAAGGACTCTGCAACATGTAATTCAGAACTGAACCCGGGGCTTTGTGCTCATTTTCAAGAGGGTATAATAGTAGATTGTGAAGGAATCTGTTCAAAGTTGCAATTGTGCTTCACTTGCTTCAGGGCCTTCAGAACACTTTTAAAGAGGAAAAATGACAAGGATGTACATGAAAAAATGTTACTTGAGTTGAACATGCTCTTGCTCTCAGATCTGATAGAATTGAGTTGATCTGTCTCCAGGTGGGAATATTAGCTTTGCAGCTGTACCATTATTGAAGGCTACACATGTGGTAAATATGAACTTTTGGCTTGTTCTGAGTAGTTATTTCTATCTCACCCACATAATCCATGTGACACACATACGATTCAGTGTAAATACTTATTGATTTTTTTCTTTTATATATGTATAGGTGACTAGTGTGCTGTTCCAAAAGATAACATTTTTGATAGTAAGATCTACTTTGTCTCCACTTTTTTTTCTTTATTCCTTTTATGACTAAGTGTTGGAGATAAAATGTTGAGAATGTTCCCATGCAGCTTGTTCTTGAATTTGGGCTCCATCAGACACGAGCCATCTTGTATATTTATGAGGTTGTTTTTTTTGTATGTCTATGATGGTTTAGTACTGCTGCATAGACTGTACAGAGAGCAATACTGACACCCTGAGTCTGCTATGGCGTACAGGTTAGCCATAAGGAAATGCATAATAGAAAATAAAAACCCACTGGGTAGCATATTACAAAATGACCGGTGTCCTAATTATTTACTCTGTGGTTTCTACTGCGTCCCAAATGTACATTAAATGCTATATCAGACTTTAAGGCTTTGAAGACTAATTACCTGTGTATAGATTATAGGTAACTACTGATTTGAGAACTATTACAATCTGAATTAAAACAACAAAAGTTATGTATACTAAAAGACTACATGAGAATCTTTTTTCCAGATTTTTCTGAAGTTTGGTGGATTCTGTTTCTGTGTAAAATACCTTTTACAAACTGATGTATTTTTTTAGACATGGTTGGGTTAAATGAAAGGGAATGAGAGACAGGAAGTTTTTACGAGTGAATATTTTGGTGAGCAATATTTTTTTTTAATTTGGATAACAGTTGTGCTTCAAATTGTAGCATAGTTTTCTTCCTTGTGTTAGATAGGTGCCTTATTGCATGCTATGTAGAAATGTATGCCGAGCTGTTATTTGAGAAGTTAGGGTTTTCAGGAGTCTTTAGTTCATACTCATACTAATGTACCCTACATTTTAATTTGTCACTGATTCTATTTGCTTTGCCCATTTCTTTTCTGTATACTACCCTGTGTTTACACTGTTACGACTATATTGTCTCCCCTTCCCCCTCGATTTTTATTTTTTTTGTCAATGGCCTCATTGTAGAGAAAATGTGTAAAAAGATCCATATAGACTTCTAAGGGCAAATCCTGTAACACCTTTTTCCCATCTGAGTGGCACATATATGGACAAATAAAGGTTGTTGACTCTCATGGTGTTTAATTCAATGAAATCCTGAGAAATTCTTCAAATTCATAATAAAATGTACTATCGTGTTAAAATGCCTCTTTACAATTTCCATGGCCTGGTTTTCTGAAAGGTTGGTGTGTCATGTAGTTCCACTTGTGTCCACATGGTGTCGCCGTTAACCAGCAAATCCGCTTAACTGATTTTCTCAGGCAACAGGTACACGCGCCTGTTGCAGGCAGCTTTTTATCCCAGTTATCAGTAGGATTTCTTAAGGCTGGACAATCTTCTTAAACTGGAATGTTATAAATGCATGCGTCTGGTTTAGTAAAAGGTTTAATTGAATATATAAAAGGAACCTCTGGGGAATCACCAGTGGCCCGAGTGAAAAATGTCAAATTCCTTCGCAGCTGGAAGCTGATTTTAGTCTGCAGATGTTTAAGGTTGGGATCGACCATCAGCGTAACCTTGGGAGAGGTTATCAGCCCTCTGTGTGCAGAGAAATGCTCTGGTTTATGTCATAAACCATGTAGTCTGAGGATGATCCTTTAGCTCGGCACCAAACTGGCAGTATTTTAGTTACCACTAACATGTCAAATATCTTCACATTAGTTGATCTAAATCAGGGGTGCCCAAAGTTGGCCCACCAGCACTTGCTCTTGGTCCGCTGGTCAATGTTTATAATTAGAACCCTACAGATCTTAATGAAAACATTTCAGACTTTAATGACAGGAACATAATCTCTTATTCTAGCAATTTATACAGGGCTGTATGGGTATAAACCACTCACTCATGTTTCTGTTCATATCAACTTTAAAAATTTAAAGCTGTTAAAAAAATAACCCTTAGTGTAATTCAAATTTGTGCAACATATTTTTATATATTTATTTTTAATGTAACATTTCATTTGCCCTGATGGGGAAAAAATACATACTTAGCTATTGATCAATGATTAAGCTAACTTTTTCATTTACTTGTGTTTTATCCTTAAAGCTGTAGTGTTTGGCCTGTGGCTCACTGGCTCATTTTTAGTTTGGCCCTTGGAAGAAAAAAGTTTGGGCACCCCTGATCTAAATAGTGTCTATTAAAAAACACACAAGACTTTCCCTTTGGAAGAGATTTGAACATTAAAAAATGTGAATACAAAATCAAAGGTTGGTGTGGATATGGTTTTATTTGAGGTAAATACTACAAGACAGAAGAAAAAATTAGGCTCAAAATAGAAAAACTGAATTCCGTTTAACATCACACATGCAAGTCAGTCTGGATAGTAAAGCATAACACTGAGGTCATTTAAAATTATTTACAAAGATACATTTTTACTGTACATCTTTACAAAGACTCCTGTCATCACAGCGCGTGGAGGTAATCTACAAAAAGTCAACATCAGGATATAGCACTGGAGATTCCAGCAGAGAGTTTTGGCCTTTCCACAATGAGCTGCTCCAAGCCTTTAGCAGCGACCTGCTATACGTTCATGACAGGAGTCAGTTGCAGCAGTGAGCTCTGTGGTCGAATGGTGCTGCTCTTTGAATGGAGTTTCTCTAAGTTATGCAAAAAGCCTCTTCTCTTGAGACCTTCGAGGATGACCGTGTTGCTGGAACCCAGACTGATGCGTGTCCTGTAAGGGCAGAATATACCACTTCAAATAGTGCGACACGTTCATCCACTCCCCCTCACTTCCAGCATACCCAGCTGCACAGCGTGTTCAATGCAAAAGAAGAAGTCTTTTCTTCCTTTTTGATTATAAAATGAGTATTTAAGTGCAGCACAGCAATTACACATAATCATCAGAAATGACTCCCTTCTGTCCAAACACTGGATCCCATAATTGGCCACAAGGTGTTTGTTCAGCTTTATTGCAATTTACCTTAAAAGAAGTCAAACACATTTTGGTAGAGAGGCCAACCGCAGACATGTAACCTTGAGGTTAACAAACATCGGTGCAGAGTTTATTTTGCCCAAAGCCGCTTCGGTAATGGAGGCCATTGCGGCCTGGTGTGGTCTCACAGCATAGTAGCTGTTACAGCCTTCAGGAGTAATTCTGCTCTCAGAGTTAGTCATTACTTAATAAAACTTTATTCTTAAAAGGAAGTACTCACCGAGGAGAATCTATCCCACTGTCCCCTGTGATGCTCTGGTTCTCCACCACTTCCCCAGCCTCTGTCCTTCTGGCTCCACCGGGCATGCTTTCAGGAACACCCTTTCCATTGAACTCATCCTCCAGCACACCTTCCACATCAGCTGCCCAGTGAGCGGACTCGCCGTCACATTCGTCAGCAGACTTCCTGACTGTCTCAGAGTCTGATTCTATCTCACTGGCCTGGCAGTAGTCAAATATGCTGCTATTTGTCACTTCATTTGGCTCTGAGCAGTCCACAGGGAGGTTATCTTCATGCCGTCTTTCCCCTTGGATGGTGTTGGGTGCGCTTTGGGTGCCTGGTGATCTCATCCTCCGATCCTGGAGTCTCCAAGTGGTCTCGCCAGGTCTTATGGGATTAAGGGAAGCTCCCCTCTGGGCTACGAGGGGAATTTCCCCTCTAAGAGTGCTGTCCATTGATTCTTGCTTGAAGGCAGCTTGTCCTTGTTGTATAGAGGTTTTATGGTAGTAACTGTGAGGTCTCTTGTGTTGCACATGACCTTCTGGGTCATGGTTAACCAGCTGGTTGTCGTGGTAATTTGCTACACCCCGTTGATACTCATTTGTAGCATCAAGAATCTCCTCGACATTCAAACACAAGGAGCTGCAGGTATCATCATCCTCAGGTTGAGCTGCTCTCTGATAGAGTCTAATGTCGTCTTCCATGAAGCCATCAGTGTCTGTTATTAGGGAAGTGCTGCCAGGGGTCGGTTCTAGCCGCTCTCCGTGGCTCATGGTCCTCTGCTCTCTGTTTTTGATTGGTCTTATTTCCTGTTGATCCTCAGGTGGAGTCCCTGAAAGGTTATCAGGCTTCTGTACATCATCCCTGTGTTGGCAAGAGAGTCTGAGGGAATGTTTCCGCCGTAAAGAAGGCTTCGGCCAGGGGAGATTATGGTCATACGAGGGGTGAAGGACAGGTTCATAGGGATGCGTAGGAGGAATGGCAATAAAGTTAGAATATTGTTGGATGTTAGCAAGACTTTCATCTCCATTTTGACTCTGTTCGGGGACTTTTTTGTATTCTTGAGTGTCTTGATGTTTCCTATTTTTGTGTTCTCCGTCCCAGCTCTCCTCGTTTCCCCCACTCTGATGTCGGACCTTGTCATCAATCCGGAGCGTGCTGCTCTGCGGGTAGGCTGAAGCATAGTCCAAAGGCAGTTCTCTATTAAGCTTCTTGTCTGATTGGAGCAGATGATCAGCTGTAAAGTCCTTTTCAAGGGCACTGTTGTATCTGTCCTCGGATGAAGGGAGTTTCAGTGCAACCTCTCCATCTGCTGCCATCACTTTGGCCCGATGTGGGTCCCACGATTTGGAGCGATGACTCGTTCTTTCCTTCCTCCCTGGCCCAGAGGCCTTGCCTTCTTTCACCTCTCGCCTTCTGTGCTCTCTGGAGGTGGGTGTTATGTTCTCGGTTTCTCTGACTGGATGAGTCTGGAAGGGGTTTTCAATGCGTTTCTTATAAAGACACTTTCCCTCAACATTTCCACCGTCTTCCCCTTGATCTGGCACATCAACAGGGATTTCCACTCTGATCTGAGTTGGAATCAAATCATTCCCTTCTGGATAATTGTCCACATTTACATGGGCCTTACTTTTAACCCTTTTTTCCCTTTCCTTCTGCTTGTCTCTGGATGAGTGGGCCCTCCTCTTGCTGCGAGGAGGCTTTTGGGAAGATCGTTTCCCGCCCCCTGCTCTAGATGAGTGGTGATGTCTGTGTTTCGAAAACGTAAGGATGTCAGTAGACATTCCTTTGTCAACTCCCTTATCATCTTTATCCAGACCCCTGTCCAGCACCCTGTCTATTCCCCTTTCTTTTCTCTCTTCCAGCTTCTTCATTAAGACTGTGTGGCGAGTTAAGTTATCCACAGTCAGTTCAGGGTTGATGCGTCTAATGATGGCATGCTCCAGATCACGCGGTAAGTTGTTTAAGTCATCCTCATCTCTCACCGGCCACTCCTCTGGAGGGAACTGGCCTGAAAATGATGCATACTCTTTCTTTGGCTTCTCCTTCTTAGCTCCATTCCTCCTGAACAAACTGAGGCCAAACTTCCTACCAGGTTTGTTTTCTTTTTCTTTACGAGCGGTCGCATTAGTTGTGGCTGTTGTTTTGCTGATCTCACTTGCCTGACAGTCTGCCGCTGTAGAGGTGGACTGATGCTGCACTGCGGGCTTGTGATCTGACGCTCGCGGCCACTTCAAGCTTTTTCCTGTACATTCGCTTACGGAAACAGAAACCGAATGCTGGTCTGGTACAGTGGAGGAGGGGACAGTGGCCGTTTCAGTTGTGGCAGCAACATTAGATGAAGCTTGATGAGAGCTGAAACAGCTGCAACTCTTGCAGTGGGCCACAGGGACAGTTTGAGAACTCTCAGCACACACATCATTGTTTAGAAGGTAAGTTATAGGGGGAGGCAAAGGAGGGTCATCTACTGAGCTCGAGGTCCACCAGTTCTTCTCGCGGACCATGTTGTTGGTGATGAAATAGGTCTGAGGCGTGACGATGAAGTAGCCTTCCCCTGTATGGTAAATCTTGCGCTCCTTGATCAGAGTTCCGAGTGCATTGTAGAGGATGTCCTGAGTGGGAATGGTTATCCCTGAAACAACATGAAAAGTTTAAAGGTGTTAAGCAGATTTCATAAAGTCTGGACAGAGCCAGAGAGACTTTTCCTCTACTTTCAGTCCATGTTTGCTGAGCTAGTGTGGCAGGCTGATGGGAGTCGCTTATATTCATAAACAGGCAGGGTGAGTGCTATGAGTATTGAACTCTTGCCATGTTTTATCTCTGATTAAGAAAAAACAAGATGATGCTTTCAAATACTTTACAATCAAGACGTCATTTGATGTCACATGAAGATGTTTAATGTCAACAACACAGCACAGTGACATGAGCATGTATACATTTAAATCTGAAGCAAACAATTAGAATAACCTAGCTTAAGTTAAGGCAGCTAGAAATGTGGGGTTGTCAATATATACAGGGTATAATATGATTTGGCACAGAATAGCAGCGATCTTCCGGCCCTAAGGCAGGAAAGGAACAGGATTCTGTGGTGGAAATGACAACATGGATTCAGGGACCCTTCCATAAACCATCATCCATATCCAGAATTCTCTAATTTATTCATAATTGCAAGTTAATAATCTAGAGATTGAGTAACATTAATCAGTCTGATTGAAGCATATCCTTTAATGTATTCTCCTAAGCAGAGATAAGAAGCAATATTATTACCACTATAACATGTCTTTTCCTAATCTGGCAAAATAATATTTTCCTATAATATGAAGACAAATATTGGTTAAAATTTCAGCACATGGAATGGATAACTTGAACATGTAAAGGCACCATTTGCAAGCTTTCACACAGACTGTTTATGGATATTTTTCAGGAAGGTTTTACTGACAGTTCTAAACCACTTTGTGCACATACTACAATGTGCCTTTGTAGTTCACTGAACTATCCTGCTTATTGTTTAAGACATTTTATGCAGCATGTCATAGAAAATAAAACCTATATATAAATAAAAAGCCAGACTGTTGAGCAGCTGCAATCATATACGAAAACGCATATATTAGATAAACAACCTGCATTAACAACTAGAAAATGTGTTTATTCAGTTCCCAAAATATGTGATGCAACACAGTGAGAAGAATACATACATTACACCTCATATATACACAATTAACATAACATTTAAAGCTTATTATGATATTTGACATAGACATCCTGTTTTTATCGGATATTTAGTTGAATTTTATTTAAATAATTTACATTTCAGACACATTGCAGCAGCATCATAGGTGCATTTCCCAAAATATGACATTTTCTGGATTACCTGGATGAGTTTTGCTCATGAAACTAACAAGTGCCTCCTGGCTGACCGTAATTTGGGCGGAGTTCATATCAGAGATGACTGAACACAACACCTCAGCCAAAGGGATGAACTGGGACTGAGGAACGGGGGACATCTGCACTGGAGACAGATCACCTGAAACAAAAAACACACACGTATCAACAAATGAGTGAGTGAAACAGGTGGGCCTGCTTCAGATGGCATAAACACACAAAGGTCAGCGAGGTCTCTCCCTGACTGGTGAAAACAGCTCAAAGCACTGAAGCTGACATTCCTATCACGACCACCTTCTAAATCCTGACCGTGGTGGTCTATTTATGTGGGTTATATGAACCATGCCTGTCTTCTTTTGAAATTCCAGCAGTACCGAGACAGACCACAGAATTCCATTACTCCCACAGACATGACCACAGGTCTGCCTGCTGGGCAGATCAGATATCTTGCGCCCCATATCATACAACCCCACATGTGTAGGAGTTAGATTTACACAAACATGTTGAAGAGAAGCAGAGACAACACAGATTGCCTTCGGAGTGTTCGTAAAAGCACTGTGAAAGTTATTCCGCATATCTTAAATCCCACCACTTTCACTGACTGATGGGCTTTCTTAGACATGCCCACCAACACAGGAGCTCTTCAGACAGAAGAACAGAAGCTTCTGGATTATAAAAGTGAATTCTTTTTAAGCCACCAGACTTTTAAGAAACATATGTAAGTATAAAAAACAATGAACCCAAGTTTCACACATGGACAAACCAAATTGAAGCAACATGCAGCGGTTACATTGCCACAGGAAACTAAGGGTTGTTCTTGGCAAAGCTTCCTATTGAGGCAGGACTAAGACTAAACGCTAAGGTTCACATGCTATTGCTGATTTCCGGGCAGGCAACCATGAAAGTATCTAATTTGGTTAATAGCTTATGTTGGAGACAAGAGGTAATAATAATAGCATGGTGGGGATGTGCCTTTCCCATTTATGCTCAAAGAGCGCATGAGTGTCATCTCTTGCATTAGAGAAGCAACGCTTTGCATCCCACCAGGAATTTGGCTCAGAGCAGAATACTGTTTCTCTAAACACTATCAGGGACATATGTTGTTTTAGAGACATAGCATGGTTAGCTTTTGTTATTCAGAAATGTTCAATTGTTTACACTTTGGTTAAGATTAGAGATGGTTGGATTTATACCCATCTTTGATGTGGTTGTGGTTAAGATAAGAATGTAGGTTTCAGTGCAACAAGACTACATTTTTAAACTTCAGAGTGATAATATGTAAGGGAAACAAAATTAAACAAGCCTTTTTGAAAGAGCTACTGTGTGTTTCCTTTGCAAAAGTTAAACATTGATATTCTAACACTGTGTGCTTTTTTAAGCTGATTCTCCACAGGCAAAGAGCACAGACAGTGTTGTTTACCAGCGAGGAGTGAGTTTAGGAAAGCACCAAAATAAACCAGTCTGCTCCCGATAAATGATTAGCATCTGGACTGGGTTACCACAAACATAAACTTTCTTACAATGAATAGCAGACACAAGGGCATGCACATAACCTTACCCACAGGACTGGAAAATTGTTTTTAGTTAATCAGCTACACTGCATTAATAGAAGGTGCAAACTGAATGCAGGGAAATGGATGAGATTAAAGATAAAATAAAATGAAAATAAAGTCAGGTTGAAAGACAAACACCATGCTTTAGAAATGTTACTGTAATGTAAAATTGTCACATAAAAGCAAAAAAAAAAAATCTATCCAACTTGTTTTTGTTATTGACGGAAACTTTCTCCTCCAGGCTCTGATTTTCTAGTTAGACCAGACAATTTACAAACCTTGGATAGAATAGAATAGAATCATTTAGCAGACGCTTTTCTCCAAAGCGACTTACATCTGAGAATAAGAACAACACAAGCACTAAATCAAACAGTAGAGGACATCATAGATAAGTGCAGTCGAACTGCTGCAGTGTAGTTGGGCACAGGTGTTGCCTGCAGTGCTAGGTGCACAATTCCTCCCCCCCCCCCCTATGTTAATTAGATCTGATAGCTCACAATAACAACTTGTGTATACATAGCTTCAGATTTAAGCTTCAACATTTGGCATGTCTGAGTGGCTAGGAGTGATTCTCCCATCAACCCCTGGGACACTCAACAAAAACATTGCCAAGCTCACACTTGATGCAAACTAAACATTTACAACTTTCACACTTGACCCACTTATGTCCAAGCCTGGAAATATATACAGCAAAATAAAATTAGCTTCACTGGGAGGCGTGACAGAGGAAACAAGCATGATACATTCACTGGCAGATCCACTCTGTGGATACCTACATCTTGTAGAAATGTACATTTAGTCAAAATAATGTGCTTTCCTCATAAACAAATGACCGCACAAAGTATCCCAAATCAGACAGTTAAAGCAACCAAATGGTCAAAAGTAATTTTATGTATACTTTATGAAAATTACATGAAATAGGAGTGAAAATATTTCAGTAATTCCATAAAACTGTTACATTTTCAATTATATGAGGAAACATATAATTAAAGTCATACTCCTGTAGTGTTACTCATCTGTGTTCTTCACACTGGTACTTTTAAAAAATTTTGCCACAAAAGAAATGCCATGGTCTTAAATGGATGGATTAAACATTTTCCCAATTCATTTAATTGGTAGCTCACTAATTGGGCTCACCAGAAACCTAGCTCACCAACAGCTGAATATTTACTCCAACTCTATTTACACAAATTGTTTAGTATTTCTAATATTGAGAATAATTTAGCCAAAGAGGACATGAAGAGGAAACTGAATTATTTCCCTGCTGGTAACTTGGCTTGGAAGTTAGAGGACAGCCCCAGTGCTAGCTTAGCTAGCTCTGGAATTCCTAGCCAAGCAGTCAGAAAAGGATTCCTGCAGTTGCTCCTTCCTCAGCTGAAAGCTAGCTTGGAGATAATTCAACTAGCTCAA
Organism: Pseudomugil tenellus; assembly: GCA_037177515.1. NCBI lineage: Eukaryota > Metazoa > Chordata > Actinopteri > Atheriniformes > Pseudomugilidae > Pseudomugil > Pseudomugil tenellus. Next base: position 14,126,354 of record JBAMHX010000018.1, on the reverse strand, counting down.
CTAGCTTCAACTAGCCTGCTCAGCTAGCCAAGAGCCTTGACTCCTCATTTGACCTTCAGTTACTATCTTTTTCCCCTAGCTTGCACTCATTTCTCCACTTAGGTTGTTAGCTTCTCATTTAATCAGTTCACATAATTGAACCATTCAGCCCCACCCTGTGCAGTCTGGATTTGGCCTCATCTTTCTCAGGAGGGAAAGTAGAAATGGTCATTGGAGGCTGATTTTGCTCCCTTGTAACACTTTAAAAAACAACTGATAATACACTGTAGGATAGTTGACGTATTTGAGCGGCTGCAAAAAGCGGACACCACCAAAATGCCTCCAATACAAGATCTTTATTTGGTGAGATAAAAACCAGGGACCTCACCAGCCTGTAGTTGAGCAGCACAGCCTCCACCAGCAACCCCCCCTTAATGAGCCAACTGGCCCTCTTTTAACCTCAGCTGCTGATTGGGCTGAACTATTTTCCCACTTAACAGGGGTTTCCCATAACTTGAAAACACTATATACACATTTAAAAACTCCAAAAATGGAATCCACGAATATAAAAAAATTAATTTCCTTCTCTTTGCCCAGCCTCTTAAAGGTCACAAAATCAAAGCACATCTAGACATTTTTGAAAGTGTAAATTAAATATGCAAATATAAATTAAAGTCCAAATCCAAGTAAAGGGCCACTGCTTCATTACAGACACAGAAATAAGATTTTAAAAATCCTCTTTAGCAAAGTGTGATTTAAATGAAATACGGTTTACTTACTTGAGAACCAAATAGATATTTCAATGAAAACAGGTGAGTAATAACACATTTGAATTACTGATTCTCATGCGCAGAGTATTTAAATAATGGAAAGGGCACATTTAAACTCGTCTCATATAATCAAACATTTCAATACATTATTCAAGGAAATCTGACAATATAAAACAAATAATATCACAATGACCTTCCAGAATAAATGTTAACAACCCCTGAAACATTCAATGTGGCCAAAATGCAGCAAATTCTTTCCTATAAGTGCATATAAATTCAGAAACAAATTCCTTATCGTGTGGAAAACAAGTGGTGAGAAATATTTCAAGGTCAGTGAGTTAAAAAAAAAGTTCACTGAGCTCATTTAAAGCTCATAAGGCTTAGAGACGTGAGTATTTCTTTATAACACTGATCCCAGGGGATTGTAACAGAAAGGAAAAAAAGAAAAAACATCTGTGTCCCCTCAGCTGAGACAAAGCATTAAGCTGACTAAACCTCAGAGTGGATATCTCAATAGCAATCACACTCAGCAGTGAAATAGTGCTGCTGACTTAGCTGCCCATCATTGTTACTAATTTCCTACAGGAATGCTTAGCAGGCTGTCTTCAGACCGACCATTTGTTATGACTGTCTACAGACGTAAGGTCAGCGAAGATGCGACGGGGTCAGAGAAAAAGGAAAGTCTCTGTCACTGGCCTGGTTTATGTGTTACTGACATATCGGTATGAAAAAAATTTAATTAATTCTATGTGGAATGCAATACAGACAAATAAGGACCAGCATAGAAAAAAAACACCTGTAGGAGTTTATGTGTGGGAGAAAATGATGGCAGGACAGAGTGGAACAAGGATTAGTGTTTATTGAGTCTAACATTAGCAGGCGTGACCGTCAGGGAGGATCACTAGTGTAACTGTCTTCTCTCCAGGGGGAACGGGCCTCTGTGTTGCTGTAATCCAAGACTGGGATGCTGACATTACACCCATTGTCATACACAGCCTGAATACCCACCCCAGTGCCATAGCAACTGAAACCTTGTGCCAAAAGCAGGAAAACAGCAGCTAAAATAAAACCAGACTTGTGTTAATGTAAGTTATTGCCTCTGAGGAGTCAGATGTAGGAATGGGGTGAATAAAATCCCCCTCAGAGTGTCACCATGATGTCATCAAGGTTTGTGCACAAAAATCCTAAAAGAAACTGACTCACAAAGTCAAGCTGCAGTTTAAAAGATGTCAAACATCCTCATGAATGTGAGCAGAAAGGAGCCTGAGTGTCAGCTCCACTCTGTTCCAGTGCAATACTATTAACAGATCCCCAAAACAACATGCTTTACTACCATCCTCTCTACATCACTTGCTCTGAACAACTTTTGAGCCTTTGAAATGTCGCCAAAGTTTATTTTTTTTCCTTTCGGACAAGCAGATATTTGTATACTGAGCTACGTTTTGGCAAATGATCCCGTGTTTTGGCGTCATCATTACTTCATGCTGCACTGCCAACTAGCCAGATGTTGTCAACATGCAATTGTAAAACCTACGATGTTCTATCAAAGACAAATACTTTTAATAAATTCTCATCCTCAGATTACATGGCCTCCAAAACTCCGAGCTCTGTTCCAGTCAGATAAATCCATCTTGACTAAATTTAAAATAAATCACTTTAAACTTATTTTACTACAATTCAGTTGACTAAAAACCTGATTTTGTTTTTATGTCATAAACCTGCCAAGCGAGTATAAACTGCTGCCTGGGGGATGCCGCCTGTAGCTGACTCTTCACATTGCAGAGATGATTGACAGAGACCTTCCCCCCCTCCGCCTCCTCCACTGAGATCTTTAAGGCTGCTGACACTGATCAATGCCACATGTATTCACATGGCTGTGTTGCTTAGCAGGCCTTGGAGCCGCATGAGTCCTATTTCTAATGTGATTGCATTACCTCAAGTGTCCTGAAAAGAAAACTTACACTGCAAACTGCCTGATGTTGATCCTAAATCATCTGTGTTGAAAAACCTTTCTACAAATGACAACAAGGGATATTTTAAATCCTGTGTTTTTGTTTGTTTTACTTCTCCATTAGTTGTTTGTGTGTAAGAGACACAAAGCAGTAAAATTTAACATAAATGAGGTTTAGTTTAATCACATTCGTGCACTCTGAAAAACAAGCCCAGATATTCAGAGACAGCCTGAACAGAAAAGAAGGTTTTCATCAGTAATAAAGAGCAAGATTCCAATAAAATGTTCACTATCGCAAAGTTTTCCTTGAATTTTTATTAGGAGCCATATACATATTTTTATGTCTTGTACCAGAAGTCAGCGTTAGACCCAGTTATAACATAAAAATCTTTGTATTATGTCAATTCCACACTCTAAGGTTTATTTTATGTATTGTCTTTATTTGAACCTTGTGCTTTCTCCTAATGTATTTTTGAATGCTCCCTTCACCCCACTGTAATGCTTTTACAAAGTACTTGTCTTGTATACGAAGCTTTACAAATAAATGTTTGCCTTTCTTGCATCAGAAGTAAAATGTTAGCTGATGTTTTTAGGGAGACACGGTGTGGAAAGAGTTTTATTTACTTTTAATTTAATTACTTGTTATCTCAATGTGTTTATGTTTTAAATAAGTAAAACTGAAAGCAACATTAGAGGCCATCGTATTTTTCCTTATTGTTTTTCTGTCATTAAAACCAACAGATGCTCAGTCAAAAGCGTTTTTAATAGTTGGAACTTCTCTAAGCTGCATTACATGGAAATGTGGCTAAAATTAAACAAAAAAAAATACTTCTGACACAGAGATGTCACCCACTTGGTTGTTTCCTTCTGTGTCAAAGCTTTAAACTTGCTGTTTGTCCATTGCGCTGTTTGTATTTTTGGAGTCAGACTGGACGATATTTCAACATGACAGAGCTGCACAGTTATACATGAAGTCTTGTGGAGAAAAACTCCTATCCTCTGGGAAAACTTCACATATAGGAGCATATTAGAGCTGGATATATCTTAGAACCAGCATTTAGCAGCTTTATTGCTCTTCCTTACTGGTTATGTACCAATGACTACATCCATCTTTTTTAGAAAGCCAATAGCGTTTATAAGGATTCAGTAGAGAGGCTGATCTATAAAATAAAAATGGCTGCACAGCCTGCAGCTGGACAGTGTCCTTGGCCTCTCACCATCGTGCGACTGCTGGTAAAATGTAACTGAAATACCATGCCTGTTTCAGCTAATCCACACTCGCACGACACAAACTCAAACACACACCGTCTAATCTCATCCTGCAATCGTCTAATCTCCTGGACTCCACTTAGCAAACAACCTAATCTTCCCCGTCTCTCATTAAGAACACACTGCACAGCATTCAACACGATTAACTGCAAAGTCCCTCCTCGTCTCGTGTTGACTGGGACCTTGTGAGCGGCATGCTTCAGTGCATCTGCAGGTTGTACGCAGTAGATTTAAGTCTCCAGTGAAACAATGTCAAACATTCATACAGTCAGATTTAGCGTAATAGGAGGAGATGCTGTTTGCAATTTATATCCCGAGTCCCTCCCAGACCCACAAGCACTTTGTTTTAAGCATTTTGGACTAGCACTACTCCACCATCCCCTTCGTATATGTGTGTGAGTGAGTGCATCACACGTTTTCTTTAAGGGCTTTACGAGTTTGTGTCTTTCACTCCCGTAGACTACACAGATGTGGGCGTTGCAGTTAAATGGTGCAATAAACTGGGTGAAAAGATCCCTTCAGAAAGCAATAACAGCCTGAATGTCTCAACAACCAGACCAACACTGCTTCTTGTCCTCCCACTCTGAAAAAAACCTTTGATAAAAAAAAATAAAAAAATTGCAAAAGTAACTGTTGTTGCATGTTTTTTATACATGACAGAGAGCTCAAAACTCATCAATAAAACATCAAGTGTACTTCATTTAATAGTTAATTGATTTCTAAAAAAAAAAAGAAAAGGTATTTAAACTGATCCACTGATGGCTCAGCATTTTAGAGTGTGAGTGTTTAAATATAAAGTGAGGCAGTGTGTTGGATGGAGAAGAGTCAAATTTGGACAATGTCCTTTTCGCAGTCAGCACTGCGACACACGTATTGATACACACAGTTATTATATGTATGAACACTAACGTAAACATCCAAGGAGCAGATAAGACAAAATAATCCAGGACAAAGGAGCATTCAACTAAATCTGAGCAATGAATAGAAACACAGGCCGAGTTTGTGTTGACTCCCGTCACCATAGAAACTTTTACGGTGGCAGTGACCTGCAACATGCGAAACAAAGACAAAGAAGAAAAAGCAGCAGCAGCAGTGTAGTGTGGGTATCCATGATCTAGCTTTACATTGAGACTTGCGTTGCCAAACGAGGCCTTTTCACTTCTAATCTAGGTTGGCAAGAAAGTATACAAGCTGTGCCGGCGCGTCTCAAACCGGCATTCACAGACTCCGCTCACATAGTTGTTTACCACAAACTATGCACAATCCCTGCAGCTGTAAACAATATTTTATATCACCAGAACTGACGTCTTAATTGATTTTATTTTTTGCAATCCAACTCACAAAGCCGCAGCAGAATCCTGCAGAAGACCTGCGGCAGGATTGTGTTTTGTCTCAAAGAGCTCTCAAGTCCTGACTGACTTGTTGTAACATGATAGCAAGACACGTCAAAGCCAAGAGACACATTAATAGCACAATATTTTTCCATCTTTTTTTTTTTTACTTCAAACCTCCTCAAATTTAATGTACCACACCCCATATCTGGTTTTTCTCTGCTTTTATGGACCCAAACATTACCCCAGGGTCTGCTGTTACTGTTCAGCAGTACCTTTTCCTTTCTTTTCTAATGCCTGGGTACGTGCTGTGACATTTCTCATGGAATAGTTAAATGTCTACAACTGCATAGCGCCTTATATGGTGCCACTCAAAACACGGTGTTTCCCGTCCATCTTCATCCAGCCATGACATGTCTAAGGTGAGACCTCGTGTTAAATTTAAACATTAGATGTTTAGGTGGAAAAACACTAAAATAAAAAAATAAATAAAAAAATACTGTTGTATCAATTAGGGTTTCCAGAAGATAAAAAAAATCTAAACCAGTTATGGGTTTATTCACCAGTGACTGGTGTTAGGGTCAATATAAAAAGTAAACTTTTTTGCTAGAAGCAATGATAAAAAAAAAGATATTGGCTCATTTTGTAGCTGCGTTTAACTCTGACAATGCTGGTAATACAGGAGGGATTAAAAATTCATCCAAGAAAAATAAAAATAAAGATGGATTTGTGGGAGAAATTTCTTTTCACCCATCTTCTTGACTTATCCTCCAAGTAAACTGTGCTTTGCTGGTGGGTTTTATCTACAAAATGCAGGAAATCCTACCCTGTTCCGAAAGGAAGCCCCATGAATAACAGCAGCTACAGCTACGGGTGAATATTTTCTCTGTTTACTTCCACACCAGCTGGCTTTGGACCAAAACAAACACAGAACCATCACCGTTTCTGTCTTGACGGAGTGATTTGTTGGACAAAAGTCTCCACAGTGCAGCATTGGCTGATGATCCTTTACGGCTTGCGTCACTGATTAACTAATGCCGATCATGTTTTTAGGCTCTACTCTACCTGTGCACTACTTTTCTGTCTCATGTTAGAGGTAAGCGTGGCCTGTACTGAATCTTTCTCATGTGTAACTCATGACATGTGTAGGCCAGCTCACCTCTTATTTTTATGTTAGCTCTTTTACTTGCAGCTTCTTAACAGTTCATATTTCTCATGTTTTTATTATTTAATCTGTGAATACAATAACTTTTTTTTTTTTTTTTGGACAGCATTCTGACCAAGATGGAGATCAGTTCAGGTCAGCAGGAAAAAGCAATACATCGTATACAAACATGGTTAAATGTGAGCAACAAGGACTGTCTTTTGCATCCAGAGCAAGGTTTTGTGATCGTATGATTAGATTAGATCAGTAGACATTTTGTCATTTGCTATCCTCGATATCAGAGTACTTTTTAAGTGTCATTAGAAGGAACCACAACATTACAAAGTACTAAAGATTGAATGCTCTAATATTTTTAAGTATGAAATCATAAGTAGCTACAGACACATTAATAAATGAGAAAAAAGTGTCCAATTAAAAGTCAATCACTGTGTCTTTTATTATTTGGACAGCCAAGTATTTAATAGCACTTGAAGTTCTTTAAATTCAGCACTGCAGTTGCAGGGTGGTCGCCTATTGTTTACAGGAGCGGCTTCGGTTTGGAGAGCATGGGTTCAAGCCCCCAAACTGACCCCAACTGTCCCACTGATCCTAATGTAAACAGGGATGAGTTAAAAGTAGAGCACTACGGTAATTTCTATGTTTCATAAGATAAGTAATGATTTCTTCTCTTAATGGAGCTGCAGCAAGCCAGAAAGTGAACAATGAACTTATGGTTTGCACAATGTAAGCATTCCCCTGCTGACACTTCAATATCCAGACACTGACATGTGCAGCCTATGTGGGTTTCCAGCAGCCATTAATCAAGAACGTTCGTCATTTGTTGCAGATGATACCCATTTCCTCCTGTTTAGCACAGCAGTGCTCCTGTCTGGTATATGCCGTGCTATTCATCACTTTTTTAATAGCTTGCGACCATTCCACACACAGCGCTACGTGGCTGCTGAAAGCATCTTTTACAAGTGAAATACAATAACGCAGAAGATGACTATAACACAACCCATGTTAGCAAATAAATCAAGCAAATAAAACATCCTGTGCGTAAAAATAGAGCAACGATAATATAAAATTCAGTGTAAAATAGTCTGCATCAACCATTTGTCTAACATGACAGTGAGTAAAGACAAGGCCCCATGAGCGAAACCCAAGCGGCTCCTGACAGGGTGTGTAAGTTGAAGGATAAAGAGAAACTCCTCAGCTGTTATTATTGGCACAGATCCACCCCACCACCACAGCTGGAAAACAGCATTTAGAATACCAGAATCACACTGGTCAAAGAATTTGATTAAAAAATCATGTGCTGCTTGTAGATTTGCATGCACATGCTGAATTTTAATTTTATATGTAAAGGCCTAAAGGGTGATAATTTTCTTTATAAATATAAATGTTTTGGCATATCTGGATATAAAAAGCTATATTTCATTAGACAGTTGCAGAGAGATGTCATGTTGTCACTGGCACATGAAAGATGAGACGGTTGCGTGATATGTTTTACTGTCACTGTCTACTATTGTTGAAAGGGCAGTTCAGATAACAGGCTGGTATCAAGAAATAAAACTATGTTATACTGTTTGCTTACTTCAGAACTTTATGATCCAGTTCCGAGCATCACATGATAGATATATCTTTCTTTACAACACACATCACCCGTCGTGTTGTTGTTTCCCCCAATTCCTTCAATGAAACCATGGTGTTTCACTGAAGGAATTGAGGAAAACAAAAACAAAAAGTGACAGAGCAAACTATAAGAGTCAACAAAGGACTGACTTTTACTGGCTGGACAGAACTAAGAGGAGAGACAGCATGCAAAATGGATACCTAATTAGACTTTCTTACTAGGAGCCAAAGTATCCGAATCTCCCAAAGCTCACGGTGTCCCTTTAAAGCTGTCTTATGTTCTTAAAAGCTGACATTAGAACAACCTGACTCCTCTCCATGTCTTCCTAATAGGAGAAAAGCCTCATCAGAACCAGATTAAATTAAACAATAAGACTGAATTAGCAGTTAAGTAGCTAAAATAAGCAACTAAAAGTGTACAGTTAAAAGGGAACGTCCTGAAACCTTTGCTCAATGAGTTAAGAACACCTGCATACTGTATTGATGGATGTTGCTCTATTTGCTGTTGAAAAAAGCTTCTGAAGCTAAATGGCCTCAGGGCGGCGTGTTAGCAACAAAGTTGTAGCCTTTGACCCCTACCGCTTAGTTAGGACAGGGTGGGCCATTTATAGCCGGTAGGACCGGGTAAGGGAGTGTCATGGTTAATAAGCGGACATCTGGAAGAGTTATGACCATTAGTGGACCCCTTTGAGACTTTGACAAAACCTCCTCGTGAAAGGCAACACCCCTTGTGTGAAAATACAACGCTTTCAAGTGAAAAGTAAAGAGCAGAAATGAGACTTGCTGAGCTACGAGTTCAGGAAATGATCTAAAGAGTAAATGAGGCATTTCAGGAATGCTTCGCTTCCTCACATGGTATGGCGAGTTAAATGAAACATACAGTTCTGAAGGGAAACTCGGCTTTAAAAGCGCGGCATAACCATGATCTGATGCTCAAAATGCAGAATGAGAGCGCCAAGAGATTTGACCCAGCTGGGCTTTTCAGCGGTGAAAGTGAGAAGACTTATTTAGGTCCATTTCCAGGAAGAATGACAACACTTTAGAGAGGATGGTTGCAGGCAGGGCACAGGACACCTCATTACACCGATGATCCGACTACGTATAAATGTTTCACCTCATGGATCCGTGCTCATCCTGCAGCAGACACAATAGCGAAGCTCTAAATAATACAAAAGGAGCTACTTGTCATTATGAAGTCTCTGGTTTCAAATGGAGAACCTGAGCAGTTCTCCAAAAAGAATGAAAAGTCAAGCCAGGAGTAATGACAAATGCTCCAATATATATTTATAACATGGCATATTGGCATTGTTTGAAAGCCACCATACACCCAGGCATCACAATGCAAGCAGAGAAGTTCAGGAATCTCCCTCCGGGACCTTCTAGCTGTGATTAAAAGCTGCTTCAAGGCCAGCTGGTATAGATAATCCCTCCAGCAAGTCGGGTTAACCCCTGTTCCCCTGCCAAGCTGGCCATGCCAAGTATACCTCCACAGAGAAGTATCCCAACCCAAGCAACTTGCTCTGAATGATGAGGTTTACAATGTTCTTTACGGATTTGCAAGCTTCTCTGCCCTCCCCCACCCATGCCAATCTGGATAAATACAGTCCACCTCGAGCTGCCAGTTAACACACACCCATCAAAGTGTGTTAAACATGTCATGTAGCTTATTTTCCTCAGGCTGCGTGCTGATTACTGCACATTAACCATCAGTTCTGAATTAGTCAGCTAAAACAAAATGACTAATTATTTGGATTTATTTTATACATTGTTGCTTGGATTCTGATTTCTTATGTATATGTTGTAAAAAATAAGCATGTAAATGTCAGCGATCATTAATTCAATCAGAAGTTATTATTGTAAAATCTACAAAAACAAGCATTTATTAAATTTTTTTACTTTCTTTTGCTTCCAGCTGTCATTCCAAACACTGATTATCAATCAATAACCTTAACAAAATTATTCAGAGTACAGTTCTGCGCCGGCCTCAATGACGTGGTTCTGAGGCCGGATGAAGTGATAAGTAAATGTAGAAGAATGAGAAACACCCTGCAGACATTCAGGATTAGAAGCAGGGAGGTCATTCCCAGTACCAGTGGGGCCCATTCCCACAGCGATAACAACGAAGCCTGCTCATGCTTCACTCTTCACCGTGTTTACCTCACCACAAGCTATTGACCCTCCCCATCCACCCGACACCTCCCGCCCTGCATCCGATGAAGTGGATGATAAAGCAACACACTCAGGCTGTTGGCTCTGATAAGCAGACGGGGAAAATTAAAGCAGCTGTTTGCCACACGTTCTCTTTTTCTCACTTTTTTCTACATTGTCAACCAACATCTGGTTAGTTTCAGGTTAACATATCCTGAATTAACCACTTAGCTCACAGCGGAGCACGTCTCAACCTTCCTCTGTCCTGGGAAAGGAAGTATGGCTGCTTGAAATTCACTGCAGCCCATAATTCACAACATTTCTGTTATCCAGCTTGCGCTTTTATATCAGGACAATGTCAAGGCCTTCGGTCCATGCCTGATATCCATCTGGGAGTCTGACTTGCACAGTGCGTCACTGGCCATGAAACAGGGGAAGGACATCAATCCTGGTAGTAGAAAAGCGTCTGCGGTCGGCAGCCAGTCGCTCCGTGATTCATAGGTGACCGATTCTCAGTGAGAAGGCCGTAAACCAGGCGCTGACAGCCTGCCAGCTCTGATTTCCATACAAATTGCTGTGGTGTGAGGTGAAAGATTTGTGGAGGAGAAGAAGTAGGCGGCAGGTCCAACACAGAAGTGCTTGCTCGCAAGTTTCTAATGTGAAGGGAACACAAGATGAGGCTGCGATATCGATGCCGGCACCTCTTGTGTACACCGCCGTGGCTCATCCTGAGCATAATTAGAAATCAGCATCACCTTTGGCCCATATGGTGTTTATTTGTGTGGCGAGCTGAAGCTCAGAGCCACAAACTGTCTCACAGCAGGATGGCACGTCAGCCTTCTACCTACCTCCTCTCACCACCACCTCTATCCCCTCCCGGGGTCTCCCTCTGTGTGGTCTCTTCCTCTCCTTTACATTCCTCCACTTACTTGGCTGTGCTTCAATCTGGCAGAGCAGTGAGACTGACAAGAAGTCAGCAGGTAGACAGCAAAAAAAAAAAAAAAAGGAAACCAAAAGCTTTCTGGAACTTTGAGCACCTAAGATTTAATTATATTCACTTACATCCTACAGATATGAACAAGTGCATAAACACACCAGTGAGGACAAGGATCCGAGAGATCATGCAGATTTGATAGGAACACAGTCTAAAGCCGCATACGGTTGTCATTTTCTCCTGGTGTTGTCAGACATTTACAACTCATGAGATCATTCTATAGGAAGCTGCTCTGAAACACAGCCAGAGAGGGGGGAGCAATTACAAGTAATTACACAGAGATTCACAAGCAAATAGTGGTAA
>JBAMHX010000018.1:14079107-14112785 GCA_037177515.1 Pseudomugil tenellus | reverse complement strand
ATAGATAGATAGATAGATAGATAGATAGATAGATAGATAGATAGATAGATAGATAGATAGATAGATAGATAGATGTTAAAGTGGGTTAATGATTGATGGGATGTAAAATATTTAAAAGCCCAAATGAAAGTGAATTTGGGCAAAGTGTTATAAATATTAGGCTTAACTTAGGAAGCCACACTTTCTTTGTGCCACAGTCCAAACCAAATGCCGCAAAAGGAAAAAATTACAGCACTAGTTTTATAAAATAGCCTTGTAAAATACTTCCTGCATAGAAAATGACATTTGCTTGAATGATCAGGACTTCACAGAGGCTGGAGCCAAAAGAAACGAGAGTGATTTAGAATTCATCCATTCAAGATTTGTGTGCTCCCATCCTCAGGAGAAGCTGCAGCCGCACATAAATCACTTACCACTAATGCCAGAGCCAATTGGTTAATGTGGCGCGTACCAGTCTCATGAGAAAAATGAATTCCCATGGATGGTATGAACATGACAGAAGTAAGAGTTATTACATTTCATTGGAGTAACTTTGCAGGAGAAAATGCTGGTTCAGTAAAAGCATGAGCTTCAACCACGGGGAACATATTTACCACTAAAATGAGAACCATACCCTCCTGTGCGCCCAAGCCCATAAGGCCTGGCTTTTACTGATGCTGCAACAGGCAGAGCCTGAAGCACACACAGACACACACTTGATTTATCTCAGAGGGCCGGTGGCTTTGGTTTCAGGAGCACTGAGGCCCCTGATAGGCCCAGAGCCAGTCAGCCTCAGAGTCTGGTATTAGAGTTCTTTCAGAAGCAGGATATTATGCTTCCCCTGTACATCACCTTAGCCTACACAGGATGAATTATGTCCACTCTGACCCAGGAAACATGTAGAGGGAAGGTGGAGAATTCAAGAGAAACCAGTGAAGTTTGTTTTTGGGATACTGTAAAACTTTTAGCAAGAGTTTTATTAAACACATTAAATAAAGTTGAGAAGTTAAGCATTGCTTGAGCAGATTTGTGAGTGGGTTCTGTTCAAAATGTACTAAAATGAGCTGTATCTGTGGAAATAACACTTTGCAAACAAAGGTAAGAAGACTGAAATTACAATGTGTCACACCGGCACTTGAAAGTTTGTGAATCCTACAAAATTTTCTGTATTTTTTATCCATGGCGCATAAAAAATAAACATGTTCACTTCATTTCAGGCTGTTTAGAGGCATTATGTTGTTACTGCTGTAGTTTGTAATGTTGCTAATTATGTGTATAAAACGTGTTATGTAGCTAATGATCTGTTTAGGTTTTTGTGCTCTTATTTGTACACACAACACAAATGATGGTGTGGTATTACACGCAAATACTTAAAATCAGCATCGATGCTGTTTGCGTTACAAGGAAGTCAGCAGAAATGCTACGATTGTTTCATGTTTCCTCCAGATAAAAATGTTGGCGAGTCACTGTGTTTAATCAGAGTGTGAACAATAGGATCTGGGCTGCAGGGTGGACCCTCATTTAACATCTGAAAGCTTTCTTCCTCATGTTTAGTCTGCTGGTAGAACTGATTAGCATGAAGCAAAGTTCACCACGTTACCATGATGCCATGAAATTCTGCACTCTGACCCCTGATTTTCAATTAGCTTACATATGTCTTCCTCTAGCTGTACGCTGAAGCAAATCCAAGTAGTATCAGATGTTTCCAGCGACCTTCAAGTGATCACAGTGTATATTTTCAATATGATAATTTCAGCAAATCACCATCTTGAGCCTAAAGTTTGTGTCTGTACATATAAAGTCAAACATCTGGTCCCGCTAAAAGAGCTTGGCTCAGGACAAGCACAACCCCACGAGGCTTCCCCCTAACCTCAGTGCCAAGAATAAATGTGACCCAAATCATCCTTGAATTAGGTGCAGTACTTTCACATGTGCCATATCTACAGGTTCTAACCAATGCATGAAAAGAAGAAAAAAAGCACTTCCACTCCTAAAAGTCTCACACATGTTTTCAAGAGAGTCGCACTTCTTTGTCAGGGTTTGGATGGCAATGAGACATTTGAGAAAATGGGAAGGGTCAGTTCTGCATCACATGGCGGATGTCAAAGTTCATATGTTGGCCAGGTGTAAACTCTTTGCTCAGTGAGCTTACCTTCCAGATAAAACAGACTAAATGCAATGTGTTAGTTTTATCTAAAGTAGTGATTTCATATCACGTTAGAGAAAAGAATATCCAAACTAGCGCTGCCGATGCTAACTATGCTAAGCTAACCACCTTCCTGAGAGCATTAGCTGTCTTCTTTTTCAACACCCTGCAAGAAAGTAAATACATAACAAATATAAAACTAATGTTCATAAAAGCACCCAACATTTTAATTAGTGAAAACAAAGAAAAAATATATAATACCTACACTATTTTTCCTTTTAAGTTTTTCCCCCCTTTTTAGAGCGAGTCTTTTCATCTCTATGCCTGAATTAACATGTCAGGGCATCAGTCATGCTACTCTGTTATTACAATTTCATTATTTCAGCACTGTGCTGTCACAGCAGGGATCAAAGGAGAACCAGGTCTGTGTCTTCCTCTGTACTGTCTAAAGTAGCAATCCATGCACGCTCGAGTGCCTCAGAGCACAAATCAATGCACATCTTAAATGAAACCTGCAGGACCAACTCACTTCATGGAGTCAGCAGGCAGCCAGACACACATAATGATAGTGGTTTAGCTATAAAACATGATTACTTAAGTTGGGACTATAATTGAGGCATGTTGTTTTAATAAGTCTGGGCCAGTGAGGGAATCCAGGAAAGCACTTAGTGCACGAGGAGGGAGCGCTTTTGTGCTCTTTATAGGAGAAAATTTTGACAAAGAATAAAAAGGAGAAGACAGATTTAAAGTTTCTCCGAGAGCTGTGTAGCTTGTTAGAAGGTGATGAGTGATGGATTGCTCCCACATCCTTACGAACCACACACAAACAAAGACCCTGTGGACATGCTGAAGATCACAGACATGTGAGAGATGTCTCCAGCTACACTTTGATTCAGAGTGAGAGCGCCGTCTCCGCTTTCCTACGCGGTTTGTTTGGTGTTTCTTAGCTGAAGATACACTAACCACGCGCACACTGCTGTGCTTGCAGGTGCAAATAACTCCAAACACTAACCAGGACCTCCTCTCCGTCCCTTTAAGCCATAATAGTCTTGTTTTATTACCACAGAACTCTGGATTCTCATGTGCAAGATTTCTAACAGCGTAGTGGGATTGTTTTTATTTTAGATGATACAGTTTCGCCCTGAAGTGTTTGCATAAAAAATACTGCTAAAATAAATTTGATTAATTTCAGCTTTATTTGTATAGCGCTACTTCACAACAGTGTCATCTCAGGGCGCTTTACAGACACATCAAGCTGAGCCAATTCATAATAAATAGTCTAGTTAAGGAAAACCAGCAGATTGCAGTGAGCATGTATGAACGGACATGAGAAAGGAAAAAACTCCCTTTTAACAGGAAGGAAAAAGCTCCCACAGAACCAGGTTCAAGGAGGATGGCCTTCTGCCTCGAGAGGACAGGAAAGACAGACCAGAGGAGAAAGACATTAATGATGCCATTACTTTCTGCATGGATGATGAGGAGCAGAAGGACGAACAGGAAGTGGTGGGTGCATCATGGGACATCCTTCAGCAGTCTAAGCCCATGACAGAATAAAGAGATGGCTTAAAACCTCCCTAACTATTTAGATATTTATCAAATAGGAAGGCTTTAAGCCTGCTCTTAAAGGTAGAGAAGATGTCTGCCTCCTAAAGTGAGCATCTTATTAGGATTTCTCCTGGTCACCTCCCTTTGGAGGTTTTCTAGTTGTGTCCTGCTGGGAGGAGACCCCAGAGAAGACTCTGGGACTTACTAGAGGAGGAAGAATAATATATCCGTTTTGATCTGGGAACACTTTGGGGGATCCCTTAAGACGAGCTGGAGAGTCTCCCTGGGCAAAGGAGTGTCTGACTCTCGTCACCTCCTCAATCTGACGTATGAAAGGAACAAATTCCTACTATTGTGGAATGAGGTTTTATTCACGTCAGAACAAAGTTGCAGACAGCAAATCAACACTGCCATCTATGATTCAACAGTTTCAGCTTATTGAATGAAAGATTTTCGTAGGATTTGCCCATTTTCAGTCACTCTAAAAAAGATTTATTTGAATTTCTCACAAAACACAATCATTATATAAGACCAAGATAAGAATGTAATGTATGCTTTTTATGCAGCATGGTTTGTTTTAGCTTTCTGTGTCTACGTTACAAAGGAAAGTCAACTAATAACCAAACAGAAATGTTCTTCTGCAACTAAAACACATAAAAATGGCACCAATTCTGATGTTTTCAAAAGATTAAAATCTCACTTTGAATTTGATGCTGGTGGCAAGCTAGCAACAAAAGACGGGACAAATAGTGTCTTTCAAACACCAGGTGTGACATCTAGGTGAACTGGGCCTATGCAGTGGCAGGAAAACCTGAATCGCAGCTGTAGTGGGATCCACTATGTTGTGAATTGCTCCCAGTTTACGCAGCTGAAACAGGGTTGTTAAATCACAAAGAGCTGGGAAATATCACCAATTATACAAGACCATTAACTGATTCAGAGAATCCAGTTAAACCTCTTAGTTGGACAGACTTGGAGTGAAAATTCAAACCCTCAATGGGAATGATGGGATATCCAGTTTATCAGCATCAGGTTCTGAAGTTAGTTAGCATCTGTGATGATTTGGAGTTAATGGGGACGGGGAATGTGTATCTGAAAGATATACGCAGGTTTTAAAGCACATGCTTCCATTCAGAGAACGTCCATAAGTAAAGTCTTGCTTGTCTCAAAACATCAGCAAGACAATAACAAACCACATTCTGCTGCAAACAGAATGGCTCCACAGTACAGCAGAACTGCTGTCACTCACTGGATTATACCCGGATGTGTAAATGATTCTTGTATTTAACAAAAATGTAATAAAAACTAAGATAAAAACATTGATCCATCGTCTTTACCTGCTTGTTCCAGTGCGGGGTCATGGGGTGGGTGGAGTCCTCCTGAGATGCCAACAGGCAGGAGGTGGGCCACAAAAACTAAAACACTGACTGCAAAAGTGACATTTATCCCTATTTATAGTGAAAATTAAACTTTTGTTAACATTTTTTTTCTATTCCTTCACAAAATGTTTGACCAGTCTGACCAGTAATGGCAATTTCAGCATTATAACTTGTTGATTTAATCATATATGCTTAATAAAAACCTTCATTTTTCATTCATTTAGGTTACATGTGTGTGCCTCTTGGACTTTCATCTTTTTCTCTCTTTAATAACCTCTTATATCTGACATGGCGGCAGATCGATAGACTCCCCTTAACTTCAAGGCTTCTTCTGGTCTGGGATGTGTCACCTGTCACCAAATTAACATCCAGGCAGCCGCAAACTAAATTAAACCAGGAACTAAATGGTCAAAGCTTTGAACTGAGCAAGCAGAGCCTGAAAGGCTCCGAGGTAATGCGACATCAAAGACACGTACAGCATATGAGCTTCATTAGAGGACCGAAATACGTGTTCATGGAGGATATATGGGGTAGCACATGCTTCTGCTGTAACACATGGAGCGGACAGTGTCGTTAGGAAGAGTCTGTTTCCACTGTGTGTCCACAGCTCCCAGCTACCCCTCCTTCAAGGTGATGTCAGACATGCAGGAAATGCCTCATGATGGCTTCCTGGACTGTTTTAGAGCTGTGGCAGGAAGACTTGCTGGGTGGAGAGCTGGAGGACACCCCAGCTGAGTTATTTATTTGTTAATAACAGAGCTCACCAGAACTGTACGATGTCAGCTGTAGCTTTACATAGTTGTCATGTAAAGCTAATAATTTCTCATGTTTGTATTTTTTTAAATGTACAAAATTATCATGACTCATAAGTCAAAAGTATAACACAAGACACACAAAAGTAGATGAGAAGGTTGCAGCACAATGACTATGTATGGACAGGAGTCAGACACACGACTGGTGGTACCTGCACCATAATTGGCCCATACAGATGTGTCATCTGCTGATGTACACACACAATGCAGGTGGTAAGATTAGAGTTATTCAAATTAAGGGCAGCAAAGACAGTGGGACCAGATGGAGGAGTGCCCAACATCTCTGCAAAGTCCTAACATGCAGCATCTGGTGCTATCACAGTGGACTTGGTCAACTCTGTCTTTATATTAAAAAATCTGTTGTTTAAAAAATGAAATTCTTTTTGTTTTGTTTGATGAGGTTTAAAAAGTTTTCTTGCTTTTACTGTGTTGTAAATGTTTCTTCTGCATGAATGCTTAATTCTGTTTTCCTCCATTTTCCTTTTTTTCTAAAAGGTTCTACAACTAATTTACACAAGATTCACAGCTTTTATGCATATGTAGGTGAAAATCAGCAGTTATTGAGCTGTTTAGCGTGTATGTCTTCTTCAATAGAACAGGAAGTAGAATTGGGTGGTGTGTAGGCTGCTAAGAGCTCAAAAGAAGAATGAATGAATGAATTAAATGGAATGAAATGAAATAAATGAAAAATACTTTATTTTATTTATCCCTTTTCAGGGAAATTCAAATTCAAATCAAAATTTTTTAATTAAACAATAATAAGAAAAGGAAAATAATCAAATAGTCTTGTTCTTGATGCTGATGGCTGCTGGAAGGAATGAAAAAGATTGTATTTGTTTAAAATATTTTATCTTTATCTGATAATAAAAGCTTTATGTGAAAGAGATGCTGTTTATCTTCTCATTTTAGGGTCCCTGTGTGAACAAATGGACCTAAATGCGCTTGTACTGGAGCATCATGAGATAAAACAACATTCCTGCAGTCGCTTGGCTTGAGTTCTTGGCTGGCTGAATCTGCACACCTGCAGCTGTGGACTAGATTGGAGCTATTGTACCAACTGAGCTGAATAGAAACCTTCCTGTACACTTTACACAAAGACATGCACATTGTTGCTTCGAGGACGTTTTAACATATGTTTGCACGCACCCTGTCAAAGCATACGCTTCGGTTTTACAGTAGAAATGTTTGTTTCTTTCAGCCTGCATGCACGCTGGTACTGGTAGTTTCTCACCGTGTGATTATCTTTGTGAGTGACATACTTCCCTTCAGGAAAATATCTTCTTTTTGCCCCTAAGTGTAGACACTGAACACATATAAATGCTGTGTTTTGTGTCACTATTGTTAAGCAGTGTAATGTGAGACGTGCTTCAAAATGAAATGCAGTTATGCTGAAGAGTCGCCTGTCCGTCACTTCCAATTGCTCACAGCAACACTTGTAGATCCCAACAGGAGTGTTTGTGCAGAAAAGGACAGTGGATGCTTCTAAAAGGTCCTGAAGTTGTGATGTTCATCCATGCAGCAGAGATGAGGCGTTCATGTGCTCCCATCAGGTGACTCCCTAGAGACAAGTTCTTTAAAAAAACAAGAACTGTAGAACTTTCTCACACTGTAACCCAGTATTCCCAGAGAAAGGCCTTTGAGGGGAGGGATGGTTTCCTCAACAACTACACCACTTTGTTGCGCTGCTCCAGAGGAAGCCAGGCTCCTGCAGCTCCAGCTGAACAGGGGCACCTCTCCGCACTCCTGCAGGGGCCCATGCAGCCCGTTGAGGAAGACTAGGAGAGCTGCTCAATAGAGTCTCTCATGTATCAATTACCTGAAATATCAAACAGCACCTAAGAGGGCGGTTGACTTGTTTGTTTGACTTTGGTGGTCAGAGAGATTTTTGACTAAACTCAGAGAGGTGAATGGAGTGGGAAAAGTTTATCCCAGAGGATGTGTGTGAGGGAAGCGGGGTCATTTGTTTTCTGTGTGACCTATATTTATCACAACTCAGCGCCTCGGAAGCTCTATTCTTTGGTTCACAATGCCACAAAAACAAACAGAAAACGCTCTTGTGTGGTTTTTATGTAAAAGAAAGTTCAGTATTTGGTTTGTGGAGTTGAAATAAACATTTGTGGCACAATAAGTAAAACATAGCTGCATAATACATCATTTAGGCTTAAGATTGTCTAAGAACAATGCTGAAATGATTTTGGGTTTTGAAAAGCTCACCCTCTAGCTTGCAGTGAGGAAGAGGAGGAAGAAGCTACTCATTTCAGAATAAATGTAACTAAACAGTTAACATTCACATGAAATGGAAATATAAAGGAAATACGTTCTGATGAGAATAGAATAAAAATAATCGACAACTTTAAAGACTAGTAAGAATTTGCTAAACTAACAATGAGACCAGTATGAGGTCATACGACATCTGCAAATGCTCCCCAGCTGCAGCCACAGGCTTCAGAGAGGCCTGATTTACATCCAAAGCGAGAACCAGTGGAACAGATAAAAATGGCAAAATGATCAGTTTTATTAAACTAAGCGACCTTTTTTTTTTTTACCAGCCTTGTCTGCTCTCCCTGAAAGCTCCGATCCTGCATTGAAACAGCCTGATTGTCAGCAGACCGGATGGTGAGCTCAGCAGCTCTTTGATACCAGCGGGGGGTTAAAGAGTAGGGGTGGGAGACGTGGCCACAAAAGCCTTCTGTTGCAGCCTGGGAGTGGGGTTACCTGCCCTGCTCTCTGCACAGGGCTCTAATTTCACACATCACATGCGCATGCATACGCATATGCCTGGAAGTGCAAATCTTCCTCTCACACAAACATGCAGCTGCTGCTGTAGGAGTGTGGGAGGTGATTAGTGCACATGTGGTTCCTCGAGAAAAAAAAATTAGATGTGTTTGTCAAGCATTCAGAGTACAACATCAGGACAAAAGCAGCCACGTAACCAAAAATGTCAATTATATTTCATTTCACTGTCAGTTTCACAGCTGCAGAGCTTCTGCGATGAACTAGAGATGTTTAGGAGTTAAATTGACTGAAAATGTCTAAAAACTTTCCCCAAAATGCCTCTTGCAAATAATTTCCACATAGGTTTAAGCTGCGGAGCTTTATTAAATATTAATTGGAACATCTGGAACTCATCAGCACTTTACTATCAATACACCATCAATACACTTGAAGCCAGAAGCAATTAGTGAAACTAATAACTGATGGGATTTTTATTAACGCTGACTTATGAGGGGAGTGTGTGAACAGGTGTAGGAAACAATGTTTTTGACATAAAACACATCTGAGGAAACAAAAGCTTCAAAGGTAAATGATACTCGGATGCCAAGAGGCAGGAACCTCCCTGTTTCTCTAAAAACTCCATAATGACATGCAACTCAATCAATTTTCCTCATCAAAATGTTCTCGTTCACACCCAGAATATCCCTTTAACTTCCTGGTCTACCATGTGGTAGAGGTAAATGTGCAGTGACTATGAGGATTTTCTTTAACAAATTATGGAAATAAACCTGCCTGAGCCATCTCTACTGCTCTGTTTTGGTATGTAAAAGTGTTTTTTCTAATACCACTGTTTTACATTTCCACCCGTTCACTGTCATAATGTTGTTATTAATTTACATCTCAACCTTTTTCTAAAAAGCATGTATTCTAATTATATTTGTTCAAAACAAACAGAAAAATGCAGAGAAACATTTCTCTGTGGCCTTTTTCTTAATGTATAAGTTAAAGGGATATCTGTCTCCAACTAATGGATGCCAGAAACGCTTTAGTTTTATCTCCACCCAAATCCTACATCTCATGTCAGTCGCAGACTGGAGAAGTTTCAGAAAGCTGCTGTCAACATGCTAACTATGCTAACAAAGCTTTGCAGGATGAGTCAGGATTGTGATATTTTAAATAAAAACATGTTAAAAACTTGATAAAAGAACTAAAATTTAGACTGGATGTGCAGTGAAATAACTTTGCAGCTGAAGCTGAGACACTGGTAAAGAGCTGTTCGTTATTACCAGCTGTTTCGTTTTTGTTGGTGTTTATGTTTATTCTTGGCCAAAAGATACAGATGTTCCCAAGTAGATTTTTCCAGACATCAAATTTAGATCTGGATCTCAGAAAAATCCTAAAAACTATGATCCAGATAAGAAAAAAAAAAGGGGATCTTTGGATTGTCATTATCGCAAAAGAATTCATTAAAATATGAAGCAACAAATACCACAATATAGCCAAAACATCACCAGTGTAGCTAGAAATCTGATAGTTTATCCATATAAAATGTATTTGGGATTAAATTACAGGGTGGAAATCACAATGCATGGGTAAAAATGAGCTGTGGCGTGTGCTCTCAGAGGGCTTTTCTAGTTTGACAAGGTTTATGTGGAAACACACAAACCTTTTATTCTCAGAGCTCCGTGTGGAGCTGGCACCTTTGAACACACCTAATGTTGTGTAGTCCAGACCTACAAAGGCACCTCAAAAGCAGAGCTGTCTCATGTCTGCACAGGACCCAGTAGCAGAACCACAGAGCTGCTGGTCTCCTTGCATCTGGTCTAGGCAGAAAACATAGCAAAGGTGAATGAATGAGTCTTTCAACGTGTCTGCAGCACCGCCGCTGTAGATCAACAGAGACCATGTTGACCGCGCAGCCCGTCAGGAACTATCATCCATCTGTAACTTCTAAAAAAAATGTAAGAAAAAAGATTGTTTCATAGTGTCCCATTAACATAAAGACATGTTAGGAGGAAATATTTCTTTGAAATAAATTCTATATAATAGCAGTGATGCATTTGCAGTGTGGAATTTGCATATTTAGCAATATACAGTCGTGGACAAACTTGGTTAACCCTCAGTTAAAGAAGGAAAAACCCACAATTCTCACTGAAATCACTTGAAACTTATAAAAGTAACAATAAATAAAAATTTATTGAAAATTAAATAATCAAAAACAGCCATCCCTTTTGAATTGCTGATTAACATAATCATTTAAAAAAACAAGCTAATGAAACAGGCCTGGACAAAAATTACCCATAACTTAATATTTTGTTGCACAACCTTTTGAGCCAATCACTGCAATTAAGCGATTTCTGTATTTGTCAATGAGCCTTCTGCAGCTGTCAACAGGTATTTTGGCCCACTCCTCATGAGCAAACTGCTCCAGTTGTCTCAGGTTTGATGGGTGTCTTCTCCAAATGGCATGTTTCAGCTCATCCACAGATGTTTAATGGGATTCAGATCTGGGCTCATGAAAGGCCACTTTAGAATAGTCCAACGCTTTTCCCTCATCCATTCTTGGGTGCTGTATACGACTGTATAAACAAAATATAGTGTTGTAGGGACAAAAGTGAAGTTTTGAAATACATGCAAATGTTTAAATCTGAAAACTTTAAGCAAAGTTCTCGACACCAAACAAACACACCCAGATGTTTGCAGTCAAATACCGCTTGCATGCGTAATGCTGCTCTGGACTCAACCTGACCTATGCAACCTCTTCAATGTTTTTATTTTCTGTTATTTGCTTTATAAAAACAGCCAAGTTAAAGTTGATAAAAACCCCGAACACCTGCTCTCATTCAGGCATTTTTTGGTTTCTTTCTCAGAGAACTAAAGAGAAAAGCTGCCAAGACTAATTCACTTAAAGCCTCATTGGACTGTAGCTCTGCCTTTAGAAAAAACTTCTTTTTTAAGACTTTTTAAAATAACACACGTCATTAGTCCCAACTGGGAAACTGCTTTTAACCCACCATAGCTGCACTAGGAGTTGTTATAACAGCCCGAGGAGCAGTTGTGGATTAGGGGCCTTTCTCAAGGGCCGAGAGTAGTTCAGGTGCTTTTTAAGGAAATGATCACAGGTCCACCAGCTCCAAACCCACCTCTTTACCCAGTAAGCCATCACTCCCACAGCCACTACAAACAACAGGTGTTAAAAAAAGCCTCTCAACTGTGAAACCTTTTGTTTAGAGCCTCGTTAGAGGAAGTAGTGACACAATGCCCTGGAAAAGCTTTGCAGTCGCACACATTTAAAAGAATGACTCAGTCCTCCTCTTTGGTTTGCATCAGGACAGCGATTGATTGAAACTTTCAGGAGTGTAACAGCATTTCAACTCAACTGTACATAAAACTGCAGAAAGGACAGACCTATAACTCTGAAGTAAATGTGCATGTCAATGCGTGTGCAGATATGGCTGGAAATACATATTTTTACATATATTATCATTTTAATGTACGACTTTGTTTTTCTTATAATGGACTGAGAAACGCTGCCTTTTTTCTTTCTGGCTGCTGAGACAGCTTGACTCTGCTGCCACCTGCTGGTGGGAAGCAAAGCTACGCGAATTACAAACCAGCTGTCAACATCAACCTGAGCTTTAAGTCACACTGACTGCTGTGAAACAAAAAACAGACAAAGATCGCAATGTAGTGTTAAAAGGACCACTTTACTCTTGCACAAGACATCCATAGAGTACATTTTTAATAGAAAAATAAAATTGCCTGCTTTTGAGGACATTAGATGCAATTGTGCCTCTTTTTGAAGAACCCAAATCAAACACACACAGTTCAGACACGGATCTAAAATCGTTCATGTTCATCCTTCAGCTGAACACACATTCATTAAGCTTAACTTTTGGTTCATGTATAGTTTCCTTTTTTAGAAAACCTGGCAAAAGCGTGTCACAGTAAAAACATGAGACTCTGTAACTGGCAGCCCAGTCAGTATGTGTGCAACGGTCAGGAGGTGCAGACGGAGAGAAGGAACCATGCATAGCTGTGTGTGTGTGTGTGTGTGTGTGTGTGTGTGTGTGCGCGCACACCCGTTAAACCACTCATATGGTAAGACAAACTGAATGGAAATGGAACAGAGTCAAGGTAAATGCAGGGAGGGAGTCTTTATGAAATAATCAGACCCAAACCAAACAAACACCCTCCCCATCCTATTTCATCAAAACTAGTTTCTTTTAAATAAAGTTTTTTATGGATTCTCTCCGACATTAAATAGCATCATTATTGCTCATCAGAAAAACAAAACTCAACTTAAGTACCACTCACACGTACCGGCATTTAAATCCACAATGCAGCACTTTATTGGCCATAACAAAGCTAAAGAAATAGCGAAAAGAAATGTTAGCGACAAAAATGAACTCACTTGGAAAATAAGCAATTAAACGCTTTGTCAAAAATTAAAATTAGTCTAAGAAAAGTAACTCCTTGGAAACAAAGAGGTCAACTTCACACAAAGGAACTAAATGCAATTAAATTATAGACGTGACGCATTAGGTTCAAATAAAAGAGTCAAATTACATGTTTAATTAATATTTACAACGTATCACAGGTCAGCTTCATTCATATGAAAAGTGTCTCATTCATCAGCGCCATTTGTTTGAGATGTTTGAATGTGGTCAGCGGTTCCCTCAATGCCACACTCGTCTACTTGATCCTGGGTAAAGAAAAGAAACAATCAGTATTAGTGAGATCACTTCTTGGCTTTGTGTGGCTGTTTTGCTGCATTTACACTCGGCACCTTCTTCAGCACTTCAAACAACCCTTTGACAGTCGACATCAAGGAGTTGGCAGACTGGCTCAGGAGCTCATGATAGATGGTCTTCTGCTCCTCCACGCTCTTCAGCGTCTCCTCCGTTTGGCTGAGAGTACTTCGAACCTCCTCCAGCTCCTTGGACAGGGACTTGTTGGCTTGCTCCATCTGAGCTTTAAGCTTCGCATCTTCCTCTGAAATGAGACAACACAAAGTCAGATGGACGGTAGTAGCAGATGCAGAAACACAAAATAACTTACAGGTAGGGTATGAAATGTTTTCAGGGAGAATTATTTTCCGTATTGCCTAAAATTCACTTCAGACAGATAGCAGAAACTAAAAAATAAAAAAACTAGTCATCTGCGGACTAAAATAACTATCCCATCATTTTAACTGACCCGATCTAAACTATTAGATGTTGATGTGTTTATCAAACTGCACTTCCATTTGTCCGCGCCCCCGCCCTCCCCACTGTGTGTGCCCCCCTTCATGCACTAATCTCATGCTGAGGCTCGGAGCACCTATAAAGGCACCAAAGCGAGAGTGTGGCTAGCTTGGGGCATCCACCTCTTAATGAAAAACTGCATATTTATCAGCTTCTTCACAAATCAGGTTATTTATGGTGGATTATCTCTATAGCTGCGACAAATCACCCATATGCTAAAACATCAGCTTCTCCCGCAGTGATACGGCCACATTTTATAATCATTTTGTTAATACATTACAAGAACATTTCCACAGATAAATCTTTGCATCAACTTCAGTAACTATAATCTGAATAAAGGGGTTTCTGTATTTTAAAATGTAGTTGCTCAAACCTTTTCCAGGATCTCCTACCCTTTCAGTGCTCCTCTGTGGGTACCGTGGACAGAAGTAACCACAGAAATACTGGCTAAAATGGATTCTCTATACCGCTTAATCCAGTTCTTGGTTGTGAGGAAGCTGAAGTCTATTCCAGCAATCAGCAGGGTGATTTGATTAGAGGACATTAGCTTGTCCCATATCCATGAAGTAATAAATGAATAACTGCTCCAGGACCAACTTTTATTATTTATAAAAAAAATGTGTAGTCCCAGTTTAAGTTGACCAGTTTAACTATACTAGCTCATTTACTGGGTTACTGAAATTATATACTCCATTACTGACCTCGCTAACATCTTTTTCAAAAATATTTTTAAATGAAGTAAAACTACCTCCGACTTAAAACCACTTGTTTCCTTTTCACAAAGCTGTAAACTGGATTACATGAACATGGCTACATATTTAGTTATGGGTTTGCTAATTCAGTACTAATTATAAGAATTAAGACAAATTGATTACCTATAACTTGTTACGTCTGAATGATGTTAGTAAAGTGTAAAAGAAACTTTTAAAGATAAGATCCGTACTCAAAAATAAAATAAAAGGAAAGTACTAAAGCTTTAAAAATTACACTTTATCTGTGACTTTTAAGTACCTAATATAGATTGATTTAAATTGTTTTAATTGATAGTTTAGTGGAAAGTTTGTTATTTACAACAACTGTTGTGTTAGGTCAAGAACAATGTACTTTCTTAATAAGATTACACACACATAAAAAAGTAAGGCTATGAAAACTTTCTAAATTCCCAATCTATACACCCAGTAAGAAACAATATCACACAGTTACATTTTATATTCCAGATGCTACAGATGCTGAAATGTGCCAGGCCTCACCTCACCAGAGATAAAGGAGAAAAACACTGGGGAATAAAGCGAGACTTGAGTTTTCTTTAGCAAAGCTTAAATTGAGCCAGATCATTGTCCTGAAGGACTACTGACACAGAGTGTAGTTTGCAACTTACAACACTGATAAATATCATCACACACGGCCTTCTACACGTACCCATTCTGGCATCCTGAACCATGAGCTTCTGCTCTATCTCCTCTCTCGCCTTCTCACTCTTCTCCAGTTTCTGCATCATGCTGCCAATGTCGACCATGGCTCCATTATACACGATCAGATTACCAGACTCGCTGGCCTCTGACTGGGCCCGAGCTTTTAGAGTGGGAAGCAGCCCTCGGTTACCTGTCAGTGAATGAGAGGCGCTTTGCTTTAGACAATATTAATGCAGCTTAATTCTATTAGAACACAGCGACATGGACGTCACGCCAGCTCACCTATGAGGTTTTCTATCTGTGCTTCAATGAAAGAGGGAGGAGCTTCATCCTTTCCTCTGTCTGTGAGTTTTCGGTAGTAACACGACTCTCTGACCACCGGTTTGTTCAAAAGCTTTTTTATCTGGAAACAGAAGTCCCCATGATGGATGGACTTTAAACGAACACACCAGATGCAGGAATCTACTTACCTGTGCACGAGACAGATGTAGTCCCAGTGTGTACAAGATCTCCTCCACGTCTCTCTCCAGCAAATAACCACAGTGGCTTTGGTCAAAGTAGACAAAAGCCATGAGTAGCTCCCTGTTGTATGTGACCATCTGCTTCTTCTCCTGGGGAAACAATTATCACATGATTGTCAACAACTGCTTACGCTGGCTAACTCGCCTACAATAACGAACAGCTAACCTTGTCTTTGGATGATCTCTCTTTAGACGACTTGCGGTCATCTTTACGGTCTTTTCTGTCTCTGTCGTTGGAGTCGTCGTCATCTTTGTCTATATAGTTAAAAAAGAAGAAAACCTGTGTCAATCGATCAAAAAAAAAGAAAAGATCCATAACAGGACATATTGATTTAGTCAAAGTCTCAGAAAGAGTGGAAATGTTGTCCATCACAAGCTCAGCGTGGTGCATGGTTTCACGTCACTGACCAAATAACACAATGGAGCGAGAGAAGACAGCATGTACTGTACCTTCATCCTCATCATCGTCTACATCTTCAGCCTCCATAGGGTCATATTCTTCGGCATTGGCAGTGCTGCCATCGTCTTCATTGTCCTCCTCATCTCGAGACTCCTCCTTTTTGATGCTCCTTTCATCATACTAGTTTAAAAATGAGTCAAATTCAACAAAACAATAAACGACAAACTAAGAAAAGAAGTTTAAGAAACTTACCTTCCGCTTCTCCTCTTCTTCTTCCTTGGTCTTCTTGGCTGCTGGCTCATCACCTTCTTCTTCTTTTTCCTTCTTTATTTCACGCTTTTCACCCTCTTTCTTTTCTGCCTCCTTTTTGGCCTTCTTTTCCTTCTTCTCCTCCTTGGTAGGCAGAGCAGCGAGGGCTTTATATATACGATGGCCGAAGTCTCTCTGTAGCATCTCATTAAACAACTCCGCAAACAGCGAGACCTTAACAGAAAGAGGACATAGTAAAAAAAAAAGCCACTCCACTGAGGCTCACAGAGTATGAAGCAAATAGCAAACAGAGCAATCCTCACTTCAAAAGAGTGTTCCTTGTTATCTTCCAATCTGTAGTCCAGCAGCACACTCAGAGACATGACACTGCAATCAAATTTGCCATTCTTAGCAGCCCAGTTGGGATGTACGAGGATGGTGGGTTCATCGGGGAGGATGTAACGTCTTTCTCTCCGCTGACGCTCGAGCTCCTCCTGTTTCTTCCTTTCCTCTTCCTAACAGAGGTGTCAGACTAAATTTATTCTGAAAAGGCTAACAGGGCTGTTGACACTGAATATCGCTGTTGAGGAAAAAATGTTAAAGTCATTTAGAAATGGGATGTTTCTAGGGGTGTAACAATCCATCGAGTACATCGACAGATCGATTGATATTCCTAAGAACTCACAACACAGATCTGTGCTCAGCTAGTTGTTATTAAAAACGTAATATACCGATCTACTACCGTTTGAAAAGCTCTTCAATCGATTCTATCAATATTAAGAAATTACACTTTGGATTAAAGAATGTATAATTGTCTTTAATGCATTTATTTTTATGCTTTTAATGATAAAGACATTGAACATGACTCGTTTTTGTCTGCCTGTTACTTACTGACGTCACGTAATGGCGGATGGCAGAGGGGAAAAGACTTAGCATTATGATCCATCTGAACCACATGTGTCAAACTCTGGGCCGAAGTGCATTTGTATCTGGCCCGCGAGATCATTTTAGAATATTTTTATTAATGTTGCGCCGATACACTGATAACACAAACTACATATCCCACAATTCAACGCTTCAGTTACCTTGCTGAACCCTTACCACGCCAATGAAGTCCAGCTTCAGAAAAAAAAGTCTTGGGGGCTAGCTCCTCGCGACATTTAACGTCTTCATGTAACCTGTTACATGTAAACCTGAGCAGTAACACGGCGGCTGGTCGAGTTTATGAGAGTGACACTGATTTAGGAAGACTTTATTGCAAACTCTCATGCTGAAAGAACTGACATGTCCAACACTGAACAGCTGGACATGTTCACCGTCAAGTGGACGCCAGTTTGTATGTTGGAGAAAATATTGGAAGTTAAATTGATGCACGTGACAATGACTGAAAAAGACCGTTTTGAAAACATGGTTTAGTGCAACCTACATGAAACTGGACAAACTGGACTTGGTGATGGAGAAGCGGCTATGTGGACCAGTGGAAAGAATGACCACTCAAAGCGCTTTACACTACATAGTTCACATTCACCCATTCACACACTCACACCCCGATAGGCACATCGGGGGGCAGCTTAGGGTTCAGTGTCTAGCCCAAGGACACTTCGACATGTAGTCAGGCGAAGTCTGGAATCGATCTCACAACTTTCCGGTTGAAAGACGACTGCTCTTCCACCTGAGCTACAGATCACTGCATTATTACACCACGTTAGCACTGTGTAGCAACATGCTGGAGATGGAGCATGTAATGAGCTCTGTAACGCAAACCATAAACTTTATCCCAACTAAAAGTTTAAATCACCGCAGTTTCAGTCCTTTATGTGTGAGAGTTATTTAGTTTGCCAACATTCCTCATCATACAGAGGAGCATTGTGGGAAAAGTTCTCAAAGCTTTTAAGCTCTGCAAGAAATTCTATCAGTTCATGGACAGTAAATGGATGAAGTGTAAGACAGTTTTACAGCATGGTGTTTCTCAGGGCAGGGGTGTGTTTAATTAAACACTTCATTATGTTGGGAACACAACAGTTTAATGCTTTTGTTTTACATGTTTTTACGTTGTGTTTAAAAGTTACCCACTATCTGCCTCACCTTGCAGAAGTTTAATATTATGTACCATAAGACAGTGTTACAGTTACATCTGCCCCTTTAAGGATAACTGATCTGCTGATGAGGCCCTCGGTGAAAATAAGTGTGACACCCCCAGCTTACATTATTCCCGCTCCAGCAGCAGCACAAGGCAGCTCTGCAGAGGGATTGCAACTCCTCAGCATGATTAGTGAAAAACTTTATACTTGATTCCTTTACAAGAAACAATAATCTAGTAAACTTCCAGTATGCAGGTATTTATGATAATCGCACTGGTTGAATTTGATAGTTGATGATATAAGTTGAAAGATGTACTGAATCGATTTCAAGTCACTGAATCGTTTCGGATCGAATCGTTCTAAATCAACCAGTATCGTTCATGAATCGTATCGGCAACCATGAATCGATCTGAATCCAATCGTTATTAAATCGTTACACCCCTCGATGTTTCTAATGGGCTCGACACACTGGGCCACATCACTTCATTTACTGTGGAACCAGCGCGATAAGGCGAAAATCGCTGCCATCCACCAACAAAGACGCAGACGACATTAATGCATGTGAAATTTTGTCCTTGTTCACACAGTGTTTGCGAATCAAAGTTGAAAAATGTTCAACTTTTGCCTTCGTCGCATGTGACTCTAACCAATCCGCAAACGTTTTATTTACTTATCAAGCAGAACCTGAATTTATCTGGATCAACTTTGAGGTCTGTCATGAAACCCTGATTCATCAGGATGTTTCATTGTTTCTAAAATAGGACAGACCCAGGCTTGTCTTTTTCCTCGATACAGTTAATAGCAAGATTTCTGTCCATGCAAGTAAAATCTTCTGACTTTTCATCGTTGTTGCCTTATCCAAATATTCCCTACAATATCATAACCAATCACATTTCTTGGAGACAAAATCTGAGTGTGTGATGTTGTTTGTAACCCCCCGCCTTTGTATTCAGCAGTCCAGCTAATGGTAGTACAAAACAGACTTAGTCCTGTTGTCATATGTGTAGAACAGGAGACATAGTAAAAGTTTTATTTCTTCAAGCAGCATAAAAATCTAACAGAAAAAGTTGGTTTATACTATTTGAAACAACAAATTTAGCTTTAAGCAGAGAACATTAAGTCAGTGACATACCTTTGTAACTAAGCTCACAGATTTCACTGTTACAGGCACACAGTGTTATCTCTGATACAATGTGGTAGACTGTTTATCACTGCAACACAAATGAGTCCAGTTACCCAGTAATGACCAGTACAGTTGACTGCATCCCCCAGTTTCCTTCCTTCCCCTCTGGCTTCTTGCTTTTCCTGTCAGCACTAATTCCACAAGAACGAGCAACTAAACACAATCTAATGAACATAATTAATTTGGCTATTAAATCCTGATCGTGACACCTTTCCAGTGATAACTGTACGTGTCAACTTTGTGCCTGAACCAACCCGGCAACAATCTGCGATATAATTTTATTCTTTAAAAAGTCTATGTTAATATCACAGCAGCATGATTTGATGTGCATGCTGAGTTGGTAATAAACACATTTGTTGTTGTACGGTGTAATAAAGCTTTTGTTTTTAAGAGGGCAAATTTTAATCTTATACAGCCGCAGTACAATATGAATTCCCATGTAGCAAAAAAAAAAAAAAAAAAACATCTTATGTGTGGACAACAGTAGCAGTGTTTTGTCCTCTAGCACTGCGCAAAACCTAAATATTGTAATAAAACATCTAAAATTGGGTTTTCCAGATGTGTTGATATATTAGTATATAGAAAAAGTGTGATGAAAATAAATGTTTTTATATTTACATGATGAGACGTAGGAGGTCACGTGACCAGTTAATTTCAAGGACAGATGGTGCAGAAGTTCATACTCTGCCATTCTTCTGTGACAATCCGTCAGTGTCCACACAGATGTACTTTGCTTATCAACTATAACCGTCTGTTTTCGTCTTCTGATGAGGACGGTGGCAACAGCAGCAGTCGCAAGCAAAACAACTGCTCCAAAACACATGTTTTGTATTTCCGTGTGCTAAACCATTAAATGGAAACAGCTACAAATCCTGATACAAATATTTGAGCAATAAAGTGGAAATGCAGCTAATTCCAGCATAGCATGGAGTTCAATCATTGTGTTGTTGACAAAGTCTCGAACAATTAATTTGTAAATTACATTAACTTATAATTAAATATTGATTATATATCAAGATGAATAATTGCAATGTTTTTTTGGATTAATTAAGTACTACTGCCCAAACTACCATTATTTGTTAAAATTATTCATGGAGCATATTAACACTTAAAATATTCAAATTTCAACTGGATCCAAAATCTTTTACAGTAAACAGCAACTATTATGCATTCAGGATTAAAATATTTAATACTGTTTTCTCCATACCTCTTTATCATCCTCAACTCGAGATGGCTCCTCTTCCTCCGTAACTTTAGTCTCTGGTTTTTCAGGTTCCTTGGACTCCTCCACCTGCTCCTCCACCTTCAGCTGCTTTGTGAGGCGAGCAATCAGTTGTGACTTTAACCCCTTGGAGCTTAGAGAGCGACAATCAAGTTCTTTGCGAAGGTCATTAACCTACAGAGGGCATAACACATGGAGTTAGAACAGCATCTTTACCAGGGCTGATGGTTCACACGTCTTACATAAACTTTACAAAACTTTAAAGTTTTTTCATCGTACATCAAACAGAAAAAGCTGCTTTTTATCTAAAAACTAACCTTCATTGATTTCGGATCAAGTTTAGCCCAGTGAGTGGGAATACTGACATCCTTTGACTCGTCATCATCCTTTTCCTCTTCCTCCTTGATAGAATATCATTAAGACAGAGAGAGGAAGAGGGAGAAAAAGAGGTGGGATAGGAAACAGTCAGCAACCTATTTGTGATCTATTTGAGTTTTAAAGTTGATCCGTGCAAGAAGCAAGGTCTCATGTGTCTTTCATAGACATGTCCTAGTGAGCTTGACTGTGTTTAAGTCCACTGCTATTGAAGCATACACAGGGAAGCTCTCTAGCTATTATAAAAAATAAATAAGAAAAAAAAAACAGAAATGCCCCCCAGCTGCCAATCAATCAATCTGTGGAACACAAAAAAGGTAAAAATCAATGAGAGGTGTGTCCAAAAGGTGTGTAGGTACATCAGGTGAACTGAGGCTGGTCTCCAAACGGAGTGAGGATAGGGTGGCTCTACCATGCTCTATGACTGGGGTGTTTGTGGGTTTTGTACACCTACATCAGATAGGAGCCATCTGTCCAACCAACTGCCCTGGAAAAACCAAATTCTACATATAGTCCAATAAATGAGTGTAATCCAACAACAAGAACAGACACAAAGCAGGACTTTGGGGAGATTCTCTTTTCGTTGTCAGACGATATTAAATTGTTGTGAATAATCATATCAAATACACATTTCTACAAAAAAACACTTCATTAATACGCAACTGACTCCACAGATTCCAGTGCATTTAAAATCCTTACTTCCAGTGTTATTTTGACCACTGGTTTCAATTTAAAATAAAAATTATTTACAGAATGACAAGCAAATTAGGCAGATTTTGCTTAAAATGATGCAAAAAAAATATCTTTAAATCAGATTAGCATCCAATTATGACACTTTTGAGGAACTGGAAGCTGTTTTACCATTTGCGAAAGGGGCCTAACACAACACAACCTAGTCTCACTGCTTCCACTGTATGTGTCTGCTGGATGTGAGGGAAGGTGGAGGTGCTGATGGGAGGAATGGAAGAGTTGGAGCAAAGGACGAGGGGACAAGTGGATGAGTAAACAGTGTAAGTGAGGTGTGGTGGAACATTAGTATGCCTGTGTTTGTGTGTGTGTGTGTGAGACAGAAAGGTGTACTTGGTGTCTTGTTTTGTATCTGGAATTTTTTTGTAATTCCTGTGCCTTCCTGTGAGAAGCGGAAATGAGAAGAGAGGGATTAGCGGTTCAGTGCCTGTTCTCCATCCGCCTCCTTTCGCTCGGCCGACAGCTTCTCAGCCAGCTGCTCCCGGAGTCGCCGTGACAGCACCTCCCACTCTGAGCGGGTAGGAAGACAATGCCAAACATCCGGAAGAAACAAAACCACTGTCTCCACATGAGCGGGGACTGTCCGCCCCTTGTGTGTCTCCTCCGGCCGGTGATAGCGAATCTCTGCAAAACGATACCTGTCGCAAAGGAAGAGGGTGCATTGGAAAGAAACATTCTGGTCAGGGCACAGTATAAAAGGCAAGCCTTGCTAGGGCGAGCCTTCCACAACCTCTCCCTCCCATCAGGTTACTGAATGATGGCACACATCATTACAGTGACCCTGCTCCCACACAACACACAGCATAGACAAATGGACCCAGTCTGCTGCTCTCCAAGAGTTGTCACAGGTTACGCCAGCCATTTTGAGGAAGTTGACAGACAATTACAAAAAAAGAAGAAAAATAAGCAAATAAATAAACAAAATCACACCCTAAAATAGATCCCCGTTTTAAGCTTCAGCCAATTATGGATGAGCGTTCTGCATTTAACCTAGGATACACTTAATGCACTACGTTAGAGTTGTGCAAAGAGAGACAGAAATAACAGGACAGTGAAAGTTAAATATATAAGATATTTAACAGAGAATAAAGAAATTAATAATAATAATAAAAAAAAAACGTAATGGAACGGTCTTCTGGTCCAGGCTACTGCGTCCAGCCACCAAGTCCATGCGTTTGGTTTTTCATCACAATGAAATGTGTGTACATGAGTGTCACAGAGAGAGCCAACACAACAAGACACAACAGTGCACAACACAACACACAGTAAACAGGTTGCAAATTAACAGAATAATAATCAGTAATACAGAAAGGGATACAAATAAATGTCACCAGCAGATATTTAGTATCGAGGTAGTAAAAAAATTATAAAAAAGCCAGTTGGGATTTTAATAATAGTGTTAAAAGGGGAAGAGAATTGCAATAAATGCTGATGAGAGTAGCAATGCTTACCACTGAGTGCACAGACTAAGGTCTATGCCGGTGAGTGCCTTGCAACAGCGTATGGCTGTCTTAATAAGGACTGATGGATCCTTCTCTGGGTCAGCTCCGTCCAGAGAGGGAGACCAGTGACCACCAATGGCCATGGCCTCATCTTTTCCTCTCATGCCCACCAAAAACTGGATGAGAAAGAGAGATTGGGGAACAGGAGAGCGAAAGTTAGATGGAAATGGGGAAGATAATATGGATCAAAGGGTTTAGAGGGTGAAAATCAAGGGATGAGAAAGAGCAAAAGGAGAGATAGAAAAGAAAGACAGAAAGAAAGATCAGCAAGAAGCAGAAATTACAGTACGTTAGAGGACACACAACTAAACACATAAAAACACACTAAAGTAGAGCCAACATCAGTCATGATTTATCCACATTGTAAGAAATCAGCAATGGAATAGGATTTTCACATCAGTGTCAGCTCTTTTACGGTGTGGAAACACAGATGAGGCTCCACATACCTTTATTAGTCGAGCAGGATGTTGGAAGGAGTCCCTGACTTCCTGCGGATCCTCTGCCAGAGCACATGACTTGTGATAAAGTTCCTCTATGCTGGGGTTAGCAAGCAGCATTACCTGGACCAAGAAGAATCATTCATTAAAGTTAAGCTCTTTTATAACATTAAATAATTAACATATTGGTAGTTTGACACACGTTTGTAGAAAACATTTGACCAGTTTCAAGCTACCACTTGGGACTTTGTACATATAATCAATGATACAGTTTTGGCTCAATGACATAATAGTTCTACTTTGGACACTTTAAATAATTACAGTAGTGAATAAAGCTTACTCTATTCTGCCTTTCATTGAAATGTCACAACAAAAAGCACTCATACCTTTGCACTGTAGGTGTGATTAACATCAGGAGGATCCAGCACAGCTGTGTTTTTCACAAAAGGATCCACTTCTTTATGCAAGATGTGGAAGTTGCAAGCATTACTAAGCTGGAACGGTCGTGTAAGAGGAAAGGCATCCACCCAGGTGAAGACAGCATTGAAGAAGTCACTGGGAATGTAGAGACTCTGATAGCGCCTTCTCAGCTCCATCAAATCACAGCTAGAGCTGGTGAATATAAAAGGGGACAGTTAGTACTGCGTTGACCTGTTAAAAGGAGCTACATCTGATTCAAGTTTTGAATTATGAGCAAGGAAACAGTTTAGCTTGACCAGTAAGCCTCGCCACTAACTGTGTTTCCCAGTGAGACCACTCCCATTTGACGCGTTACTATGAAATATTCTTCCTTTAGTAATTGCAAACGAGAAACTGTCACTAGTTTAAAGGCTAGTTAGCATTAGATGTTTCCACTAACTAAAAGGCTTGGACTCGTATATATGCTCAATCAATAAGTCAAATTTTTTAATATAAAATTATCTCCTTTACCACATTATAAAGAATTCTTCTTAACAAGAATAAAATAAATCAGGTATAGCTCCTGTAAGTATAACCATGGATATCTTGGTACATCGCTATGATATCTTTTCATCTGACAAATAAAAAAAGGAAGCATATTTACCCATCCAAGCTGAACTTGGAGAACTGGACTGTGTAGCGGGGAACCACCCTGCGAGGTCTTCTCGGGGAGCGTTCACGTCGTGGTGACCGGTCTCTGGAACGTTTGCGGGTGGGTGAGCGTTCTCTCGATCGCCTGCGCTCACGATCTCTGTCTCTGTTAAAGAATATACAGTCAATAACTGTTTTTCAACTTTTAAGGGGATCACATCTATGTAAAAGTGATAATTGTAGTGGGTTATATATCATCTACAAAAAACTATCGACTGATCAGTATCTCACCGGCGCTCTTCTTTCGATCTGAGGATGAGCTCTGGGCCTCGATCATTGCGAGTAGGGAAACGAGGTGGCGGTTCGATTCTTCGTACGGGCTGTGGCTGTGGCATCATTCTCACTGGGGGCTGAAGAAGACCACCAGGAAACACATCTGCAGGAAAATAATGTGCATAACATTCTTGTTAGATATCTGCTAAAACTTGTTTAATACACACAATGCAAAATTAAGGTGGTTCTACAAGAGCTGCAGATCCTGCCGTGATCGTCAGCTTCTGGTTGCTGTGACAGACAACAAATCAAGTGTTTACTAAATGTGAATCCTGACATCGTTTCAATTTAAACTAATGCAAAGTTTAGAAATTGATTTGTTTTGCAGAAACTACTATAGACTGGTAGAGTCATTGTATTCAAGTTATTATTATTAATTTAATTCCAAACAGCCGTGTGGTCATGTGTTTTATTGGGCTGAAGTTCACTGAGATGTTTTTTTTTTTTACAATGAAGTTATCCAACTTTATTAATATTAAATATAAATGTATTCTGTTCAATACAACTAACTAACTTCTATTAGATATTTATAAAACGTACAAGAGGCATAATTATCTATATCATACCTAGAACAACCCAGCAGTATATCATAACTTTACCTTTAGGTGGGGGCTGTGGAAGCAGAGGCTGAGGAGGGTTTTGGAGGAGCGGGGCCAGAGAGGCGGCAGAAAGTTGGGCTTGCAGAAGGGAAGGGGGTGGTGGCTGGGCTGGAACACTGAATGTGGTGGGGGGAGGTAAAGACTGTAGCATGCTGGGGGCTCCCTTCATCATATTTGGACCTTGGGGCTGATTCTTGAGAAAAAAGAAAAAAAACTTTAGTTTATAGACTAATCCAAAACAACTAGCAATAACTAAACAACACATAAGAAGTTCAGACAAATCAAATCCAGGCTGATAGCTGTGTGAAAGAAAGAGTCTGGGAAAAGCTCTGTTTGGATCAACAGCTGCAGAAATTTCATTCGTTTCCCTGACAGGTTGTCCTAAAACATAAAGGAGAAAACTAATCGAAGAGAACTTCTGCTGAATCTGCCAAAAGTTATAAAGCAGGTTCTGACCCGGACAAAATTGTTAATATTTTACATTATTTGTTTGTTTTTTTTTATTTTATTTTGCAGATGAAAGTTTAAATACATAATTGTTTGTTTTTATTCTAAAACAGTCCAGCAATATCCCAGAAACTCTTCCTGTGAAGAGTTCTAGACTAAAACAAACCAAATCCATCTGCAGCAGAATGTTTTACTACACGTAGCATGATGCCTGTAGTCAAGTTAAACCAGTTCTGCTTCATCAGGCAGATGCTGAATGTACTGCTCCAACTCCAAAAACCCTCATGAAACTTCTCGCTGCTTGGTAAGATACTGATTAGAGCTGTGAGGTACAGGTTTGAGCAGTTTTTCAGAGTAAATATTTAAACTTCAAAATTCCTGGATTACAAGTAAGAGCTCAACACTACGTGTCCTACAAGTTGTGTAAAATGAAACAAGCTGTTTTTTGCACTTTAAATATAGGTATGTTTAAAAGAAATTTTGGATTTGAAGCATCACCTCTGACTGTCAGTCTTCTGCAATGTTTCATGTTAAAAGATGCACTAATTTAAAATTAAACAAATGGGCAACACATCTGGAACAAAATTCACTGCAGAAGCAACTTTGTTTTCCAAACACATCTACCAGAAAGAGGACATTCAGAATGTATGCTTCTGGAGTAAAAATATACTCTCTAGACAAAATTAGCAATGAAGAAGTTTGAAATTACATATTTTTGACTAGAAAAAAATGTTGTTTATTTATTTGGCCACAACAACAAGCTAAAGAACAAGCAAAAGCTGCAGTTAGGAGTAGGTAAGCCACAAATATCTGGAAACTGCGACATAACACTACTCAAAAAACTGAATTGGGAAATGAAAGTGTATGATTCAGGACTAGGGGGTTACATTTTGTCTGTTGTCCGCAGCAGAGTGCATGTCTGTGTAGCGCAGCTGCATCCCTGGTTCATTGTAAAGGCTGCCGAGCTGTGGGGAAGCTTGAGGTAATGGCTGAGGCTGCTGCTGATGCTAGGGATTGAAAACACAATGGTCAAAGTCAGAGGTAAAAAAGATATGTTAAAAATGAGAAAAATTAAACAGAGACAAATAATCAAGTATATTAAAGTCTTTTCAGAGTGTGTATAGTCTCCCACATTTAAACCATCCTGAAAACCTCATGTTTAGATATTCACAAATCCAATACAGGTGTGTTATTATCACAAAACAAACCAAGTTGCAACACTGGCAAATCTTTGCATGTTTACTTGTCAATAAGCAAAACTGCTTCATACCGAGGACAAAGTAAACACAACAGTGTCAAATGAAGATGTTTACGTCATAGTTTAATATTTACAAAATGTGTACTTATAACATTTTTAGTTTGCATTTTGTGAAACAGTGTGACATATGAATGCAAAATATGTGAATACTGTTAAATAATAATTACTGGATTAATCAATAGTTCATGGTTACAGGCCTATACTATGTCTGCGTCTTCAGCTTTTGGCACAAAATTAGCCGATTTTTAAAAATAATGGAAAAACAATAAATGAATATTTCTGTGCAAGTTTATAATGATATGAGACATTTTAAAGACAATAAAAGCAGACGTGACTACATTTCATTACAAAGTTGTATGTATTACTGTATTAAAACTGGGCAAAGCAAACAAATACAACCTCTGAGTGTTCTCACCGACTGATTTGCTAGCTGAGGTAAAGTCTGGATGCGTTGAGCATTCCACTTGAAGGGCATATTCGGGTTGTACACAGCTTCCACTAGGACCCTGTCACCAACCTGGGGAGTCTTCCCCTTCACAGCACTACGAAAAGTTTAGCAAAGCATTCAAAAATATGTCAATATGTCATACCACATTCATTTCAAACTGAATAAAACATGCTGTTCATGTGCGATTAGGAACTCTTAAGGATGCTGAATAACCAGCTGTGATTTGTTAAATAAGGAAAAATGAGAATAAATAAGTATCAATATGAGACTATAGGTTATCTATTCATTTCATAACAATACATGCTGAGGCTGAGGACTATTGCCGTTCACCTTAGTTGAAAGAAGACATCTTCATCTACAAAACCAAATGTATCGTGAAGTTTATTGACGACACCCGTGAAGACTCGCTGCTTCTGTGGCTGTGTCTGCTGTTGGTGGCTTGAACGCGGTGTTGGATATGATACGGTTATCTGTGCTGTCTGCTGCGGGTTGGACAAGCTGAGGCTTGTGGGCAAGGCGACGGGGGGCTAAAGGTCAGATAGAGAGATTGCAGAACTGCAGTTATATGGATCTTCTGGTTACACGTTGATAATAAAATCAGTAAAACAAAGCATTCACTTTTTTAAAAAAGGAAAGAAAAACATTCTGACCAACTAATAGCCTTTTTTTCTATGCTTATGTACCTGAGAGATCAGGGCCTGTTGCGGCTGAGGAAGCTGTAAAATAAGAAGAGAATAGGCCAATGGTAACTATTTGGTTCACTTTATACAATAACTGAACTGAACTACATACTAATATGCTGCTGATTGTGTATTGAGTTTAAATCAACCTGGAAATTCATAGAAAAAAAAACACTGAGGATATCATTATGAGACACATATCGACATGTTGAATCCAAAGCGAGACACAAATGCCAGCCGTTCACCTGATGGGGTACATTGTACAGCTGCTGTTGTGGGGGTTGTTGGGGAGGCTGCTGCTGTTGTTGCTG
This sequence comes from Pseudomugil tenellus, assembly GCA_037177515.1. Taxonomy (NCBI): domain Eukaryota; kingdom Metazoa; phylum Chordata; class Actinopteri; order Atheriniformes; family Pseudomugilidae; genus Pseudomugil; species Pseudomugil tenellus. The sequence goes on along the minus strand of JBAMHX010000018.1, from coordinate 14,083,708 downwards.
CTGTTGTTGTTGCTGCTGTTGCTGATACTGCTGGAGTGCCGTATTGATCTGAGACTATGGACATTTAAGAGAACATTAAAGTTTCACCTGTTACACGTGACTGGGATAGGATGTACCGATAGCTGCCTGTGCTTGGGACAACATCAGTGTAACTGACCTGCTGTAGCGCTGCTGCAGCCGCTGCAGCAGCTTGCTGCTGCAAAGCAGCAGTTTGCTGAGACAGCTGATAGTTTGCTGCAGACTGGTTGCTGAGAGAGGCAGCCGCCAAGGCTGACTGCTGAGAGTATACAGAGGGAGATGCTCCCAGAAGAGATGGCTGCTGCACCCCAAGAGCTGAAAATGGATCCACAGATGTGGCAGAAGTCATAAAATACTGCAAATAATGTTGCATGGAAAAAAAGAGTTGAGATTACATAACTTGTAACAATTAACAAAGAACAGAGGTACAACTTTGTCTATATTATAAAGCAACAAGGACAAGAGGAAAAGAAAAAGCCTCTGGTTTGCTATACTTACAGTGAAGGCTGTTGAGGTCAAGAGACTGTCCTGAGTGACCTGGCTGAGACACTGCTGTGGCAGCAAACTGAGTCGCCCATGGCGGGTTCTTCTGTCCCCCAAACTGGGCCATGACTCAAACAGATTAAGGGCAGTCTCACCAGGCCGATTTGTTACTGGAAACATAAATAAAAATAAAAATAAAAAGGTGTGTGTGTGTGTGAAAGTCATTGCTTTAAACTAGCAGAGTTTACTTTCACCACTATAACAATTTCATAAACCAACAGCAGCCAGTTAGTGAATTTAGTCACTATATCATTTACAAAACAACAGGTACAATAAAAGCTTATGATAGCTAAGAAAGCACAAACATGGATGTCTGACAAAACAGTACTTAATGTAGCATTCAAATGCAATGACTGTCCCAGAAATGTTAAAATGACAAGATTATACCGACTGTATTCATCTCAGCCTACAACTATTCTTAATTTATCGTCACAATGAAACTGGATTAAAAAAATCATTAAAATTTAGTTAAATGATAAAACGTCCTTAATCACTACATTAAGATAAGTCGGTGTGTAATATGTCACTCGAAGTAGAGAATGAGCTGTTTTTTGTATTCACCAGAATATGTCATATACAAGCATGTTACCAACAGCTGCAAAAACTTAACAATACAGAAACACTATGTTTTGGGTAGAAATTTTCCCTCGGAGATCTAGAAATGGTTTTGTTTATTAAAATGTGAGCTCGCACAACCCACTGCAGCAGAGCGTGCAAGAAAAGTTTACTGGGATCGTAGATAGACAAACCAGCAGTGCCACTAACAGTAGCATGCATGGCGTGGGAACGAGGTGTGTCTGTTTAGCTGCGGACTCTTTTGACAATAGAGGGCATGAGTGGAAAGAAATTACAGATGCATTGGTAACATACAGGCACATTGAATACAATGAGGTCTCACAAACTCAGATAGTGCTTCTTTATCTTTACTGAGACAAATGAGAATACTCTCATGCAACTCAATAGTTTCTGTTTGATTTAATATGCAATTTAGATTTATTGTCCCATTCATTGTCTCCCAGTAGTCCTCTAAGTTGTTTCTAATAATAATAATAATAAAATATTCACAATATTGAAGCAAATTTACAATGCAAGTCAGTTTTTTCTAGTGACTGCTCAAAAGGATTGTTATTGAAGAAATGTTGTACACTTATTTTGAGCTGATGTTGACAGACTCTTAAATATGTTATGTTGCACATATTATACTTAACAAACACGATTTCATATTTAACTCTGACCCCAAAGCTCATTCCGTTATCTCGCAGCAATTTCACGTCATTTAATCCTGTTTTAAAAAATATAAACAAGATATTAAATTAACATTTCGAGAAAGAAAATATCCATTTGTAAATGTGTTCTTATATATTACTTTATTGCAAAGCTCCATAGATAACCAACTGCTGACACAGCAGCAACCTCGACGGCCAGTCTAGCTAACATGAGCCCCTTGCGGACATTTGACTAATGCTAACAGTTTAGCCAGCTCACATTTTACATTTAGGAGGCAATCGTTATTGCGGTTAAAAGCAGCTAAATCCGCCTTTTATGGTACACTATTGTGATTTAATCAATATTACTTGAAGGTGTTTAGTTGATTTATTTATCTATAATCTCAAAATATATTAAACCCATTGCAATGTTGCTGAAAAACAGATGCAAAGACGGCTAACACGTAGCGTTTTATCAGATCGTTAGCTTTGTTGCTAGATTAGCCTCGTGCTAGTTTGATATAGAGACAGAGGCCTTATTACACGACCGTTGCTTCGTAAGTTAGTAGTGATTGGTCATTTTAAAAACACTCAACACTATACATTCATCGATGGAAAGATAATTTTATGCTACTTTAACTGCATATTAAATATATAGCAAATGCATGTGATTAAAACCGTGCTAAGGTTTAAATAGAACTGTCAACACTGCTTACCTCTGTCTCCCTGCACCGGCCTATTGTAGATGTGAAGTACGCATGCGTGACACGGTAAATCCACTCCATGCGGTCAAGTAAATCTTTGTTCGCTGATGTTTTCATGTACTGCTCTCTGTCTGAATAACATTAAACAGAAAAGGATAATAGCTTAAAGAATCAGTAGTTTCGCACACTATCTTTATCTATTAGTGTACTTAAAATTAACTTTTATAATTTTCCACTTTGTATATTAAAAACACGATCATAAAAAGATAAATTTCCATTTCAGACTTATGTCTTTATTTATTTTCCTTTAGACTGCTGTAGATCAACTTTTTTCCAATTTTTTGTATTCAATTATGGTACGCCCGTGTTTTTAATCTTTAGATTTTACAAGCGGCAAAAGAGTTTTTTATAAGCATGTTGTAATTCTTTTTTCCTGAGTCTAACAGACTTAACTCAAGAAAACAATAAATATCTCAGAAACAAAGTCAACCAGTGCAATTTAATGTTGCAGTAAATCTACAGTGATGCAGAGAGCATATACAAACAAAACATTTCAAAATGCTTCAAACTGACAAACTACTTTTGCTCAGTTGATAAATGGAGTCAAATTTACATTTTTTGGGTGTCATGAAATGGAAAATCAGTAAAATGCTTAAACTGACTGGTTCTGTTGCATCACGTGCAACAAAGCAGAAACCATATTTAATTACATCTTTCTTTTTTAAGGATTTTAACCACTGACAAACATTCACAAAATCTCCATCTTAACAAAATATCCTTTCTAAATATACAATATTTATAAGAAATAAATACAACAACCACCAAAGACATAACAGTAAATCATTTTTGTTTAGAAAACAATATGTCTTCTGTCTGCAGGTGTAACTACAGTTAAAGTCTTAACCGTATTTAATATGGAGCCACAACTACTGAAAATAATCCCCTCTCTTTATTTTAAGACATAGTCTGGTAACCCGTGGAAACAAAGGCCATGTCATGTGTTTATACTGCAAACGTCTTTCTTCTGTTCCTGAGTGTGTTGGTCGCTCAGGTTTTTAGTCTTGTAATTTACTCTCAACTTCAGCAAAAACCTTTGCATTAATTTCATCCACTTCATCTTCCACCTGGCAAATAAAAAAGGAATTAGAGAAGTTTATTTTAGATGTGCAAGTCAGCAGTATTGTCATTCATAATACACCCTGTCATTCATAAGCTTTGTGCTGGACAGACTGCTTTTCCCTTTTATGCATTTTACATCTCTCACATTTAAAAAACAATGCAATGGATGGAAAAGCATCACTGTCTCTTTTTGTAGAGTGAACCTTGAGGATCCACTGATAATAATGATGAAATGTTTGTGCAAAAGGTTTTGAACACAACTAAAAATCCTTAGAGGAGCCTATTAAATCAATCTTAGATTGTTATAAACATTGAAAATTTACCTTAAAGCAAATGAAAAAAACTGCTCAAATCTTGACCAAACTACAAAACCATAAATTCAGCAATCACCTGCTCCACTTTATCCACTTCAGGGATATAAAACTGCATCATGTTCTGAATGCCGTTTCTCAGGGTGACTGTAGAGCTGGGACATCCAGTGCAGGAACCGACCAGCTTCAACTTGACTGTGCCGTTCTCAAAGCCCTTAAATATGACATCACCTCCATCCTCTTGTACGGTAGGTCTTGTGGATGAAAAGAACAATTCAGTTAGAGAGGAACAAAGCAGCAACTGTAGCACATCTGACTGTACTGTTTCAAACTTTCAGATACAATAGATTTTTTAAAGACAACCAATGTCATGTTAACTTTCTAAGAAAATTTAGTCCATGTTAAATGTTATTTCTGAAACGGTTTATATCATACCCATTACCGCTGTAAATACAGCCTGTGACATCATCAGCTCCGCCCTTACTATGCTTTAAACACAGCATCTGAATGGGTTTATTGCAATCGCTGTGGACTTAAACTTAAATCTCTCTCTCTCTGCAATTTTACCAACAATCCAATTATTTGTCAGCTGCTCCACCAGAGAAAACAAAATGTTGGCCTAATTCAGTGCTTCTCAATTCCAGTCCTCAGGCCCCCCTGCCCTGCATGTCTTAGGCATGTCCCTACTCCAACACAGCTGA